>VMRM01000022.1:9527653-10727653 GCA_010277075.1 Poeciliopsis retropinna
TTTGGTTGTTTGGTTGGATGGATGGTTGTATGGATGGATGGATGGGTTAATGGATGGATGGATGGATGTATGGATGGATGGATGGATGGAAGGATGTATGGATGGATAGATGGAAGGATGGATGGATGGATGGATGGATGAGGATGTATGGATGGATAGATGGAAAGATGGATGGATGGATGGAAGGATGGTTGGATAGATGGTTTTTTGGTTGTTTGGTTGGTTGGATGGATGAATGGATGGATGGATAAATGGATGGATTGATGGATGGATAGATGAATGTATGTATTTATGTATGTATGTATGTATGTATGTATGTATGTATGCATGTATGCATGTATGTATGTATGCATGTATGTATGTATGTATGTATGGATGGATGGATGGATGGATGGAAAAAACAAGGTTGGATGGATGGTTGTTTGGTTGGATGGATGAATGGAAGGATGGATAAATGGATGGATGGATGGATGGAAGGATGGATGGATGTTTTCTTTGGTTGTTTGGTTGGTTGGATGGATAAATGGGTGGATGGATGGATGGATGGATGCATGGATGGTTTTTTGATTGTTTGGTTGGTTGGATGGATAAATGGGTGGATGGATGGATGGATGGATGGATGGACGGATGGATGGATGGAAGTATGGATGGATGGATGGATGGAAGGATGGATGGATGGATGGATGGTTTTTTGGTTCTTTGGTTGGTTGGATGGATGGATGGATGTTTTTTGGTTGTTTGGTTGGTTGGATGGATGAATGGATGGTTGGATAAATGGATGGATGCATGGATGGATGGATGGATGGAATGATGGATGGAAGGATGGATCGATGTTTTTTTGGTTGTTTGGTTGGTTGGATGGATGCATGGTTGGATGGAAAATTAGATGGATGGATGGATGGATGAATGGATGGATTGATGGTTTTTTGGTTGTTTGGTTGATTGGATTGTTGAATGGATGGAAAGAATATGGTTGGATGGATGGATGTATGTATGTATGTATGTATGGATGGATGGATGGATAGAAAGAACATGGTTGGCTGGCTGGATGGATGGATGGATCGATGGATAGATGTATGGTTTTTTGGTTGTTTGGTTGGATGGATGGGTGAATAGATGGATGGATGGAAGAATGGATGGATGGTTTTTGGTTGTTTGGTTGGTTGGATGGATGAATGGATGGTTGGATAAATGGATGGATGGATGGATGGATGGATGGTTTTTTGGTTGTTTGGTTGGTTGGAAGGATGCATGGTTGGATGGAAAAATGGATGGATGGATGGATGAATGGATGGAAAGAACAAATGTGGAAGGATGGATGGATGGATGGATAGATGGAAAAATGGATGGATGGATGGATGGATGGATTTTTGGTTGTTTGGATTGATGGAAAGAACAAAGTTGGATGGATGGATAGATGGATGGATGGTTTTTTGGTTGGATGGTTGGTTGGTTGGATGCAAGGGTGAATGGATGGATGGATGGATGGATGGATGGATGATTTTTTGGTTGTTTGGTTGTGTGGATGGATGGGAACAACAAAGTTGGATGGATGGATGGATGGATTGATGGTTTTTTGGTTGTTTGGTTGGTTGGATGGTTGCGTGGATGGAAAGAATATGGTTGGATGGATGGATGGATGGATGGGGATGGATGGATGGATGGATGGATGGATGGATGGTTTTTTGGTTGTTTGGTTGGTTGAATGGATGAATGGATTGATGCATGGTTTTTTGGTTTGGTTGTTTGGATGAATGTATGGAAAGAATGAATGTGGATGGATGGATGGATGGATGGATGGATGGAAAAATGGATGGATGGATGGATGTTTTTTTGGTTCGTTGGATGGATGAATGGATGGATGGATAAATGGATGGATGGATGATGGATGGATGGATGGATGGATGGATGGATGGATGGATGGTTTTTTGGTTGTTTGGTTGGTTGGATGGGTGAATGGATGGGTGAATGGATGGATGGATGGATGGATGGATGGATGGATGGATGGATGGATGGATGGATGGATGGAAAAAATGGATGGATGGATGGTTTTTGGTTGTTTGGTTTGTTGGATGGATAGATGGATGGATGGATAAATGGATAGATGGATGGATGGAGGGTTTTTTGGTTGTTTGGTTGGATGGATGGTTGGATGGATGGATGAATGGATGGATGGATGGTGGGTATGGATGGATGGATGGAGGAAGGATGGGGATGGATGGTGGTTTTTTGGTTGTTTGGGGGGATGGATGAATGGATGGAGGATAAAGGGATGGATTGATGTATGTGTTGTATGTATGTATGTATGTTGGATGATGATGAGATGGTGTTGATGGATGGATGGATGGAAAGAACATGGTTGGTGGTGGAGGATGGTAGAAAGAAAATGGTTGGATGGTGGTTGGATGGGAGGATGGAGGAAAAAAATGAATGGATGGATGGATGGATGGATGGATGGATGGATGGGGATGGATGTTTTTTTGGTTCGTTGGATGGATGAATGGATGGATGGATAAATGGATGGATCGATGGATGGTTGGATGGATGGATGGATGGAGGTTTTTTGGTTGGTTGGTTGGATGGATGTGTGGTTGGATGGATGGATGGATGGAAGTATGGAAAGATGGATGGATGGATTGATTTTTGGTTGTTTGGATGGATGCATGGTTGGATGGAAAAATGGATGGATGGATGGATGGTTTTTTGGTTGGATGGATGGATGAATGGATAAATGGATTCATGGATGGATGGTTGTTTGGTTGGTTGGATGGATGAATGGATGGATGGATGGATGGAAAAATGGATGGATGGATGGATGGATGGATAGATGGATGGATGGATGGAAGGATAGATGGATGGATGGTTTTTTGGTTGTTTGGTTGGTTGAATGGATGGATGGATAAATGGTTGGATGGATGGATTGATGAATGGATGGATGGATGGATGGATGGATGGATGTAAAAATGTATTGATGGATGGATGGATGGATAGATGGATGGATGGAAAGATGGTTGTATGGATGGATGGATAGTTTTTCGGTTGTTTGGTTTGTTGGATGAATGCATGGATGGATGGATGGATGGATGGATGGATAGATGGATGGTTTTTTCGTTGTTTGGTTGGGTGGATGGATGAATGGATGGTTGGATAAATGGATGGATGGATGGATGGATGGACGGAAAGATGGATGGATGGATGATGGATGGATGGTTTTTTGGTTAGTTGGATGGATGGATAAAAGGATGCATGGTTGGATGGAAAAATGGATGGAAGGATGGATGGATGGATGGTTTTTTGGTTGTTTGGTTGGATGCGTGGTTTGATGGATGGGATGGATGGAAAATGGATGGATGGATGGATGGGATGGATGGTTTTTTTGGTTGTTTGGTTGGTTGGATGGGTGAATGGATGGATGGAGAACTGGATAGATGGATGGATGGAGGGTTTTTTGGTTGTTTGTTTGGATGAATAGTTGGATGGCTGGATGGATAAATGGATGGATGGATGGATGTATGGATGGATGGATGGATGGATGGAAGGATGTATGGATGAATGGATGGATGGTTTTTTGGTTGTTTGGTTGGTTGGATGGATGAATGGATGGATGGATAAATGAATGGATTGATGTATGTATGTATGTATGTATGTATGTATGTATGTATGTATGTATGTATGTATGTATGTATGTATGTATGTATGTATGTATGGATGGATGGATGGATGGAAAGAACATGGTTGGCTGGATGGATGGATGGATGGATGGAAAGAACATGGTTGGATGGATGGTTGGATGGATGGATGGATGGATGGATGGAAAGAATGAACATGGATGGATGGATGGATGGATGGACCGAAAGAACAAGAATGGATGGATGGATGGAACCAGAGCGAGGCTGGTTGGATGGATGGATGGATGGAAAGAACAAAGATGGATGGATGGATGTATGGATTATTTTCAATCATATTTAATGAATTTGGGTTGCACAGTTGGTAGCACTTTTACCTTGCAGCAAGAAGGTCCTGGGTTCGATTCTCGGCCCGAGGTCTTTCTGTATGTTGTTTTCATCATCTCCCTGTGAATGGTGGGTTCTCTCCGGGTACTCAGGCTTACTCCCAGTCTAAAATGATGAGTGTTACGCACCAGCACTACTTTTTACCCCTCTACAGATAAACAAGTAAGACATTGAAATACTTAATGAAAAATATATTTAATGCATGCTCAAAGGTTAGTTACTTTTCTTTCAAATGTCGTTTTCAAAATGATTTATGATTTTTAAAAATTGAAACATGGCACTTTGAATTCCGATTTTACACAGAGGGAGATGGCAGCCAAAAATCAGATTTCTCGCCAAAAAATTACAAATAAAACCGCACCCAAAAGAATTTTTTTTATAATTAAATAATAAAAAAGTCCTCGTCTGCTTTAATCTGCATGGGCGAAATAAAAGAAGTCAGCGACGACGAGCACGTAGACGACCCTGCGTTTGCTGTCAGAGCGCAGCGCACAGCTCAGATGGCTGCACAGATTTGTTACACTTGTCTTAATCTTCATGATTACAATGGCGTTTGGTCGTGCAGCTTTATGGACACATTCATTCATGGCTGCTTTTACGCTTATTGCGCTGCTCATATTAGTCTCGATGTTTGCAGTTTTCTGGAGCAACGTGAAACTCGACGTCATTCACAGGTAAAATAAATATATATCTATATATATTGATTTATATATATTTATTATATTACTATATAATAAATATATAAATATATATTTATTTACAATAAATATATATATATATATATTTATTATTTAATATATTTAATATCTTAATTATATTATAAAATCATTCTGATTTAATAATATTAAATATAATATAAATAATAATATTTAACATTAGATAAGCTTCTTGCTCTCACATGTCCCACCTGTCAAGTGGGAACGATTTATTTCAAGGCTTTATTTCGTTTTACATCCTTGCTTAATCCACATTTCTTACTGTGTCAGCTTGAAAACGCGGAGCCACACAGGCCTGTTCGAAGATGTTTCAATGTGAGCATACTCTATTCAGCAATCCTGCTTTGCTTCCTTCTCCGCAGTAGGTGGCAGTGTCGTTTCTTCAACGTCAAATTTAAACAGAAGAAGACGAAGGTATTTTGTCTGTTGACAGCGGTATCAGTGGGCAGCTGTCGGATTGATGAAGTCGTGATTTATTCGGGAATATCTCAGATGTGATCAAACTGTTACAATAATTAAAAACTTAAAACCATAAAGTGGGAGAAAATGCAGGATGACGCACGGTACCTCAAACGGTAAGTAGCAGTAGAACTCAAAACCGATTGATTTTAATCGTTTTTTTATGTCAATATAATGTGATCAATAAGCTGTTCTTCGAAAATATAGCAACTATAACTACAAATGAAGTGTACCTTAAGTAGGCTGGTTTTGTGTGAAGGTTTGTTTTTTTCTTAGTTTTGCTTCGTTGCCTGCTTGGTTACGTTTCCGTGCATTTTACGGATATCTGTTGTAATTTAATCGTTGTCATTCGGCGTACATTAAGTCCATCTCTTTAGGGATGTACTTGAAACATGTTTGACCAAGTATGAGTTCCGTTTCCACGGAATTTCCTCTCATCAATGTCTCGTCTGTGCTCGCGCTGCTGGTCAGCCAGTGTAAAACATGAGCTTTTCCGTTCAAATTAGCTCAAGGATCGGCTTTATGTAATCTACAATATAAACTGTAAAAGCCTTCTGAAAATACCACCCTGTGAATATAGCTGTAATGCATTTTCAATGTGTAAACCGCTCTGAAATTAAACTAGTCAATTAAATCTGGGTCAGAGATAAGCTAGTTAAAAGCTCCAATGAGAAAAACGGCTAACTGAAAAGCTAACAACAAATTGTGTCTCTGTGTACTGACGTCATAATTAATTAATGCACTAAGCTAATTGTTAATATACAGCTCGAATGTTTTGTCATTTAGCCGTCCATCCATTGTCTGCTGCTGTCTGGGTGTGTCTCCCTGTGGGAGCTCAGATGGCTTTGGCTGACGGATGAAAATAAAACATTACTTCAGGCAGATTCATAGAGAACATGATCATAAATATTAAATGATCGATCTGTGTATACGTGTATAGAAGAAAGATGTAAGTAAACACTTAAGACGGAGGGCGGGGGAAGTAGATTTTTATGTGATTAATGGACACATCCAAAATCTTTAATAGAGTTCATCATCATAAATTAGTTAATTAAAGTGTGAAGAGAGTGGATTCATTTACCTGACTCAAACTTTGCCCTTACATTAGGGAGTTTTTGTGTCCAATGGTGTCATACAAAGATTAATATTTTACGTGTGTTATAGTATTTTTTGAATGTGTATTTTTCTTTTAAAGTAATAATTGCAAGACTAAATTAAATCTGAAATGTTTTCACATTTCAGAATAGCTTATTGATCGCAGTTGGTAGCACTGTTGCCTTGCAGCAAGAAGGTCCTGGGTTCGATTCCCGGCCCAGGGTCAGAGTTTGCATGTTCTCCTTGTGCATGTGTGGGTTCTCTGGGTTCTCCGGCTTCCTCCCACAGTCCAAAAACATGACTGTTAGATTAATTGGTTTTCCAAATTCTCCGTAGGTGTGAGTGTGTGTGTGTGTGTGCATGGTTGTTTGTCCTGTTTGTTTTTGTGTTGCCCTGCGACAGACTGGTGACCTGTTCAGGGTGTACCCCACCTCTCGCTTGGAAAGCACCAGCAACTCCAGAGCCCATTAGGGATAAGGGTGAACAGAAAATGGATGGATGGATGTTTTCACGTCCCCGTTATTAAACATTAGTGAAATTTTCCCACAGTAAATGAAGTGGCATTTATTGGATTTTGTCTATCTGAAAAGTAAATCTGTTGTGCAGACTAATTCAACAAACTGGACTGACATGATTGTATAAATGTGCACTGAAAGCATCCTTTGAATCAAAAACAAACTGGTGACTGTATCTCCAGTGGTCATTAAGAAACAAGATCCAAACCTTGGATCTTGTTGCTGCACGGCAGCAGAGCGATCAACTCTGTTGCCTGAAATAAATAAAAATGCTATAAATAAATCTCATTGTTGCTTTCTTTGCAGCTGGCAAGCTTATCATAACATAAACTAACTGTTCGGCTTAGTTCCAAGTTCAACATCTGTCGTCTGTAAACTGATTTCACAATGTTTAAAATGTGAGTTGTTTGTTCGTTATCGCCCATAGTAAAGTGACTGCAGGCAGTTTGGATGTCCACCCCACAGAGAAGGCCCTGGTGGTCCACTATGAGGTGGAAGCGTCCATTCTGGGAGAAGACGGAGGTCCGATGCTGGGGGAACGCAAGGAGGGACAGAAAATGTGAGAGAGCGTCTTTGCTGTCTTGTTTGGTGTTGTGAGATTTATTCAATTGAAAATGATCAGCAAGGATCTTGCAGGGCATTTTCTTGTTTTTGTTCACACTTCACACAACATATAATTGTTGAATTTTACATGTACCGGTAGTCATTTGGCCATTTTAATTCCTCCAAAGAAAATTCAAATGGTCCAAAATAGAACTTAGCTGGTCCGAGCTTAAAGAAAACTGGAGAATCGACACAGGCCAATAAAAGCCTAAGATCAATAGGTTCTTTACATAAGTGTTTACTTCAGTCTTTTCTCTGCCAACCTCCACTTTCTCCTCTTTTCTCCCCCAGTATCCGTGTGAAAAGCCTCTCTCCCACTACAGATGTGGCAGCTTTGGCCAGGAAAGTGGTGGAGGAGTGTAAACTTATCCCCGTCTCCCGTTTGCTCCAGGTGGAGCAGCTGCTCTACTACCTGCAGAACAGGAAATCCTCCCCAGTGGAGGGCAAAGGTGAGATGGACCCTATTGCTCTCCTCCTGCTCTGGGGATGAATTTATGCAACTGTTTCAGTGTTGCACTGAAGACACTGTCATTAGATATAAGTTTGGTTCTCACATTTTTTTCCTCCCTCATCAGTGGAGAAGAAAGAGAAAAGAGCAGTGAAGCCCAAAGACCTGACACCATTTGAAGGAATGGAGGTATAACAACATTAACGTTCACTAAACGTAGCAGTGCTTCTAGAAATTATTATGCTCTAGAAAAGTTTTTTTTTTTTTTTCAATGTTTTGTTATAAAATTTTCCAAGTCTGTCGGTTTCTCTTCTTGTATTATTTGTGTCTAGTTAAACGAGGAAGCCAATATAACCAGAATAGAAGAGTATGTTGAGCTGCTCTATGAAGGCATCCCAGAGAAGATCAGAGGTTCTGCTCTGATTTTGCAGCTCGCCCGCAACCCCGACAACCTGGAGGAGCTGTTACATAACGGTACATTATCATCCTGCCAAACCATTCCTATGGAGACATGGTTACCCGAGGATGTCCCCTTTAGCATCAGTTATTTTTAGTATTTTTTTCTCCCTTCCTCCCGTACCATCTTGCTCACAGTTCGAGTCAGACTTACTATAAGTTCCTGTTGCTTTGGGTTGGTTTATTCAATCTGCCATTTTCTTGAATGATATTTTCTCTTCCCATGTTGAGTTGCTAAGGGAAATGTGGCCGTTGTGTCTTATTAATACCACAAGAAAACAGGAAAATGTTAATTACTGACGAAATATTTCTAATCATTCTGATCAAAAGATGAAGCTAATAACAAATTTTGCGTTTATTTTAGAGAAATTATTAAGGATGCTAATAATTGTTACACCCATGCTTTTGTTAAAAACATGCTTTTATTATTCAATTTTCTTTCCAAACTGAATAAATGTACTAAAGTTAAGTCCCAAATTTAAAATATTAGTTTTTTTTCTTACTGGGAGTTTTCATAATTGTGCTGCAGGTGCTGCCCCTTTTTTGTGTTTTTTTGTGGGAGGTTGTTTAGCCTGAATGTGGCCTTGTGTCGCTACAGAAGCTGCTCTGGGTGCTCTGGCCCGCGTGCTGAGGGAGGACTGGAAGCAGAGTGTCGACTTGGCAACCATCATCATTTACATCTTCTTCTGCTTCTCCAGGTAACCCTAAACGAAAGCTTAGACATTTTCCTTGAGTACGTCCGACTTCACTGTTTGACCTCATCGCATCTTGTACTCCAGTTTCTCTCAGTTTCACGCCGTGGTGAGTCACTATAAAGTCGGGGCGCTGTGCATGAGCGTGGTGGAACATGAGCTGAAGAGGTACGACGTGTGGCGTGAGGAGCTGCGCAAGAAAAGCAAGGCTTATATCCTTTATTTTTCAAACCCTATCATTTACCTCTACAGTTTGAGCTGTCTGTATCCTCTCTTGCGTAATCCGTATGGCTTACATGACACTTTTTTCCTTAATGTGGCTTTTTTTACGTGAGTCGGCACCAGAAAATGGCTCTCTGAGAAGAGACCAGGACAAAGCTCTGAGGAAATACCAAGGCCTTCTGGCTAAGCAGGAGCAGCTTCTCAGAGGTTAACTAAAATCACTAAGATCATCGTTTTCTGTACTTTTGATGTGAGAAGTGTGCTGGTGTTTTCTTTTTTCACATTTTGCTTTGTTCCAGCCACAAACTTCAATGCCTTTGTTTATAATTTTATGTGACAGAGCAACACAAGTTGAGATTTGCCTCAAAAGATTTCCAGCTGCAGTTGCAGGAATGGACGCCTCTTTTGTAGCATTTTTGTTTGTAAAAAAGTTTGAAAACCACAATTTTACATTCCCTTTGTAAGTATGCACTGCTTTGTGTTGATCTGCCATGTGAAATTACTACTAAATACATAACAATTCATCCTTTCAAAGTGACAAACTATGGAAAGGTTCACGGTATGAATAGCTTAAAATTGATATGAAAGGAAGCTATCTCATTCATTGGCATTTGGCCAGTTTGCTCTTTTTTTCCCCCCCCCTTGCTCATTTTCTTCTTTTCGTCCACCTGCCAGTGTCTCTCTTCCTCCTGCTGAATCTCGCTGAAGACACAAGGACGGAGCTGAAGATGAGGAACAAAAACATCGTGGGGCTGCTGGTTCGAGTTCTCGAGCGCGACGACGAGGAGCTGTTGGTGCTGGTGGTTTCGTTTCTGAAAAAGCTGTCCATCTTCCTGGAGAACAAGAATGACATGGTGAGCCCGGACCTGCACTGCAGAATAGATCCTCCCTGTTCATAAAACGATGCAGATTCGCAAACTTAGGCATGAACATTTATTGTGTCATTTATCGTTAAGAATGTCTCATCTGGATGCAAATTTTGATTTATTGTTGTCTTGAGTTTTAGTTAATAACGTCAAATAAAAAAACAAAACTGACAATATTATTCAAAATGTTATATTTTACTATTTTCTCCACTATTTGTTCCACAAGAGCATAAAAAAATATCAGTAAATTCCAAAACACATTGGAATGCAGTTTAGTGAAACTAATCACACCTCTTTAATTTAATTTAGAGCACACTTAGAAAGGATTCATACTTACTTACACTTATTTAGCAACACAGAACAGGGATTAGAACTTGGAACCCAGAAAAACTAACTTAGCAATTTTAGACTCCTATTCTCCCAACCCAGAAAAGGAATTAGACCAGAGGATACTTACTTACTTATACTTATCTACCAACCCTGAATAGGAGAATCTAGTTTATTTACTTTGGATCAACATTATTAGCTTTTTCTTCTTTTGCTCTTTCTTTTGGTCTGTTGTTTTGTTTGTATTTCCTTTTAATTCCCGTAAAGCACTTTCCATTGCCTTGTTGCTGAAAATGTGCTATCTAAATAAAATTACCTTTACCTTTTACTTTTAAGTAAGTAGAGTCTTGAAGAAGCTTGTTTCAAATTAAAATGTTTTTCAAGAACACTATTTGTGTTTGTGGCACTATGAATGCTGTGTCATTCGGTCACAACCATACAATTACCTGGAAATGAAATAAGTTTTTTCTCATGATTTTTAAATATCACAATAACATTTGAAGTCCATATTGCTCTCCCTGCTGCTTTGTCGGTTTATAAAGATTACACATTGCAGTTTGCGCGTCGCACTTAAACATGAATTTTCCAATGGTGCCCGCTTGAAATGAGTTTTTGTGACTGTTTTGGTTTTACACTCCTATATATTTTTGATCATTTTTACACCATATTTTTAAAACATATCTGCAGGATTTGAATACAGCAGCGCTAAACTGCTTGCATTTACGTTTGCAGGCTGAGCTCGACACTGTGGAGCGCCTGGCGCGTCTGGTTCCCTGTGAGCACGAGGATCTGCTAAACCTGACTCTCCGCTTGCTGCTCAACCTTTCTTTTGACTCGGGACTCAGAGCCAAGATGGTGGAAGTCGGGCTCTTGCCTAAGCTGACGTCGCTGTTGGGTAACGGCCGACTCGATCGCCACAGTGCGGTGAGCTGTGTTCAGAGTCCAAACCGTGTCCCTTCGTCATGCAGGTGATGAGAGCAATCGGCAGGTGGTGATGCGTATCCTGTACCACATCAGCATGGACGACCGCTTCAAAGGCATGTTTGTCTACACCGACTGCATACCACAGGTACAGTGACCTCTACTTACCTTGAAATTGACGGACTCTCTCTCCAATAAATGAGCCCAATTTCTGTGTGCGTGCGTCTGGATGTAGCTGATGCAGATGCTGTACGACCACGGCGGAGAGGAAATAGAGGCGGAGCTCATCTCCATCTGCATCAACTTGGCTGCCAACAAAAGGAACGCACAGCTCATGTGTGAAGGTAAGTCACGTTTAGCAGGAGCATTTCGTCTTTTATCTGCGGAGGCAGCTTGTGGAGGAGAGGCCCATTCGGACCAGTTTTGTTCTGCGCTTTGAAGGAAACGGGCTGAAGATGTTGATGAAGAGAGCTCTGAAAACAAAAGACTGTCTTCTGATGAAGATGATCAGAAACATCTCCCAGCATGACGGCCCAACCAAGCCGCTGTTCATTGTAAGTTTTGCCGTATGTTTTGAGAAACAACCCGCCACTTCTCACAGCTGATGGCATAAATCTTTTATTGAAGGATCTTCTTGAGGTGGGATGTTTTCCCTTTTCAGGATTACGTTGGTGACCTGGCGGCCGAGATCCGTACTGAAGAAGAGGAGGAGTGGGTACTGGAGTGCCTGGGCACGCTGGCCAACCTGACCATCCCTGACCTCGACTGGGAGTTGGTGCTGAAGGAGTATAACTTGGTGCCTTTCCTCAAGGACAAACTTAAACCAGGTACTAAATAGATGCAGGAGTTGCTCTCAGCCGTTATCATTGTGTTTCTATTAATGGAAATGCGTAACTGCAAGAAAGCATTGACTAAAGCTGCAGTCTAGCCTGTAAATATTCTTCCAACTCTTGAACACAATCCTTCGAAGGGTGCAGTTGTTGCTGATGCTTGTGCACACTTTTTCCTTCCAACTAATCTTCCACTAAAATGCTTACATCCAGCATTGTGCGAACTACAAGCTTGTTTAGAAATGGCCTTTTGTAGCTCTTTGTGAACAGTCTTACCTATAATAGTGCAGGTCATAATATATTATGTAAACATTATAAACCATCTTTTTTTTTTAGAATTGTCTCCAAAACTGAATTTTTGGGATCATAAAAACTAAATATCTCTTTGCGTGTAACCGATCTGCATGACATTAGTTTAATTTTTAAACAAAATGAAATTACTGGATTAAATATATAACTTTAGAATTGATTTTGTATTGAGTTCAGAACATTACTTTGTGTTTCAGGTTCGGCAGAGGACGACCTCATCCTGGAGGTGGTCATAATGATCGGAACGGTTTCCATAGATGACGCCTGCGCTGTCATGCTGGCCAAATCAGGCATCATCCCTGCCCTTATTGAGCTGCTCAATGGTAAATACATTCACACGGAATATACGCTGAATAGCTAAAGATCATCAATCAAAAGTTTTTACACCTTATACTATTCTCTCTGGAGGAGCAGCATTTTGTTTTGCAACATCACTTTGTTGTCTTCTTCACAATGATGGCTGTTAATAATCAGAACGTTTTGATCCTTTATAATTGTGGCTTTACTTAAAGAAAAAATCTAATTAGGATGGTTGAACTTTGTTTCATGCTAATCAGATTCACTGTTACTGATGACAAGAGGAATCCAAGAAATCTATATTTTTTAGCTAATTAAGTAAAGTATAAATGTACGGCGTGCCACTAGGTTGTTCTTGTTTACTTTCATTGTAGTTTTTTTTTTTTTTAACGTTACAAAAATATGCCACCGACTCTTGAGCTCATGTGTTTTTTGCGCAGCACGCCAGGAGGACGATGAGTTTGTGTGTCAGATCGTGTACGTCTTCTACCAGATGGTGTTTCACCAAGCGACTCGAGACGTCATCATTAAAGACACTCGTATCCTAATGATAATTATCGACAACAAGACAAAATGCTTTGACTGGGTTTTTTTTTCTTATTTGAGAAGATGCAGACCTTTGTTGTTTTTCTTTAACCTTTCCCGCAGAGGCTCCAGCTTACCTGATTGATCTGATGCATGACAAGAACGCAGAGATTAGGAAAGTGTGTGACAACACTCTGGACATTGTCGCTGTAAGTCGGACCTCTTCAGGTGGCTACCTGCAGGCCAGATCTGGCCTCCATTTGGTAGAAATTTTCATTAAAAAATCCATATATTCAGAAAATCCTACAAAACAATGAAAATTCCTTCAACAATAAGAATCACGAACTCAACACTTGGTGGCGTGGGAAACCCACACTGTTTTATCTCTTGGGTAGTGACACTAGCTAGCTTGACGCATACAACATGTCTTTATCAACACTGATATGTAAAAATGATTGAAAGCTGTAAATTTAACTCCTTTTTTAACTGAGAAATATTTATTTTAGCATCACATCCAAGTGCTAAACTTCTGTGTTTACTCTGCAGTGAGCGTGTCGCGGTATTGCGTGCCTTTTATCGGCCAAAGACGGTGTCTAATATCTCAGTTAGGAAATCTGGCCCATATTTACGTGTACATTTTTAAATATAGAATAACAATCCGCTTTGTTGATCTCCTTTATTTAATTTTTTTTTTCTTCATCCACCAGGAGTATGACGCGGAGTGGGGGCGTAAGATCCAATCAGAGAAATTTCGTTTCCACAACAACCAGTGGCTGGAGATGGTCGAGAGTCGTCAGGTCGACGAGGCCGAACCGTATCTCTACGATAATGACAACGACAGGACGGATCTGTTCTACAGCGCAGGTATGCATTTAACAGAGAATAACGCATGTCAAACGAGATACTCTGCAGTAAAACGATACGACCTGCAGCTTGACTGAATCGGTTTTGTTCCTGTCGAACCTTTTCAGATGGAATAACTCCAGGGGACGGCTCAGTTAGCCCAGATTTCTTCAGCGACCTGCAGCCTCAGAATGGAGACTCGCATGGCGTGTGAGTTGGAAATCACCAAGAGGGGGCGCTCTCTGCCATCTTACAAACACGAACAGTCAGAGCAGAACATGGTCAAAACGCTCCCCTTTTTAATTATTGATGTTTTTCATATCAGTGAGTGGAGAGCAGTGTATTCCACTGCGACGATAAAATTCAGAGTTGCCAACTTTGGATTGGAGTTTGGAGCGATTTTTGCCAAATAGACAAGTTGGCACAGGGTGAAGTCGTCAATATAAGTTTACATTGCGTAGCTTCAGTCATCAATAATGGCTGGACGAAAGAGCAACTTGTCATAGTATGTCTAGTGTCACTGCAGGACGCCGCTCCAAATATCAACAAACATGCCAACGTTAGCATGGTTGCTGATTTTTGGATTTTTCAAATAAAGATCATTCTACTCAAGGATCTAATTATTACAAAAGTAGGTTCCAGTTTCCTAATGGACTTTAAATTTCAGAACTGAATCATTTTGGGCTTCATTCGAAATCTGTTGACTTTTAACCTAAATAAACAGGACGAGCTCATTCATCTGCTCATTCTGTTTCACAAAACTCTTTCTTCTTGAAACTAAAGCTCCTTGTCGTTTATCTTTCTGCTTCAGAGACGTCAGTGATGTCTTTGACCAGGCCGGCTCACTGACCGGACGACCAGCCACGGCGTACGGCTTCAGACCGGACGAACAGCCATTCTATCAGTACTCATAAACTCCCTCGTTCCTAACCGTCCTGCATGCTCATCTCTTCACTGCTTCAATCCGTGTTGTTATGACCGAACTTCTTTAGCTATTTAGAAACTGGCATTATCTACTAAAACATTAAGTCTAAGTCTGCTTTTTATACGTCCACCTTTTTTTATTAGCTTTTTTTATTTATAAATATATCTTCCTTTGTTTGATTGTCTGTTAAATATTTAACAGACGATGAAAGGACACATTTTCAGGTTTGCATGTTTTTAACTATGTAATAGTATTTATTGGTACTTGAAAGCTACTGAAAATAGAGGGGGAAAAAAAATCAGCCTTTTTGGATTTAACGTCGATTTGTCGTCCTCTTGACGCCCAAAATCAAAGTTGTCTTAAATGCACTTACGTATGCACATATTTGACGGTAACTCTTAAAACCACATTCAGCTTTACACATTCAACTTTAGTTTTAGTTCATAACTTTAGTTTTAGTTCATAAACAACAGAAACTGAAAACAAAAATGAAACAAAAAATGAAAAAAAAAAAAAGTCAAATTTCCCTGCTGTGCTGATGCAGAAGCTTGAATATTTTTTTTGTACTTTTAAAGTAAAATAACTCAACTTCCCCTGACTCATTTACATCACATGCAGATATGTGTTACATTTCACAAAAGTGAATGAAGGTTGTCACTTGAAATTCCTGGATACAAAAAGTGAAAACGTATCATTTACAGACTAATATTCAACAGCTGTAAGATGTATTTGACACAGACTCTGTTTTAGTTGCATATCTAAGAATTTCAGTGAAATATCGGCTGCAGTTGGATGAAAACTGTGAAACTGAAAATTCTAAAATGCTGCTTCTGCATGTGCACAGCTTTGGTCTACAAGCAGACCTCAAACCACAGCAGTATTGACTTTTCACTACATAGAAATGACAACCTTGTACCTGCAGAGGAGGTGGGACATATTGGTGTTCAATGGTTCATTAATGAAATCATGCTAGTTAGCCGATGCTGCATCCATCACTATAAACACTGTGGTGCAGCATCCATGAGAGGAAGCAAGTATGCCATAAGGACGGTCTGAAACTAAACACTGTCAAAAGCTTCATTAGGCATATTTTGCACATATCGCTTAAATTCAATGCATGTTTTTGCTTTTTTAAGAATGTGAATTGTTGTTTGGTTTTTATATTTGTTTTCTTTGTGGCTACCGAACAATTGGTGACGTAGAAATACTGTCTGTCACTATCACCGTCTCCCAGCTGGTTCCTTAATAAAGCAAAGAAAGATGTGATACATATCACCTGCAAACTGTTTGGTCTCCTTAGTATTTGTTCATTTATACTTTGATTATGATTGAAAAATGATCCAAAAACCTTGCTGCATTTTACTGGGACAAAAGTAGGACATAAATTGAAAATTTGTTTGTTTGTGTGTATGGCAGGCATCTGTATTCAACTCCATGCATTCTGGTGTCCCTAAATAAAGTCCAGAGCAATCACTTTCCTCTAGAAATCTGTAAATAGATTCTACTTGTGTGTAATTTAATCTCAGTATAAATCCAGCCGTTCTTTGAAGTCAGAGTGTTTTTTTTAGAGATCACTAGAAAAAACACAGTATCATGAAAAACTGAACACCACCTGAATACACTATCCCCAGAATGAAACATGGTGGAGGCGGCATCATGCTGTGTGATACTGGGAAGCTAACTACAGTTGATAGGAACAAGGCAACCCTGAAAGAATCTGTATGTCATGGAATTAGTCCAAAAGCAAATTCAAAAAAGTTAAATTGTTTTGCTGAATTAGCTTCCTGACAACTGATATGTACAAACCCAAACCTGACATGCACCTCATGCCTCTTACTGCTCTGTTTTTTACTGTTAATGTGAAAATGAACATGTGCTTACAGCTACTACTCACTAGAATAAAAATAGCAAACAAAAAAGCAGAAGAATAAAGCTTTTGAAGCATGTTTTATTTGGCAAATTGACCATATAAAAACAGAACATAATATAAACAAAGTATCAGAATTAAATTATAAAAACAAAATAATTTTAATTCTCCAAATTTTCTTGAATAAATTGTGAACCAACAAGCATGGCTTGACCTATTTAACCCTTCTGCTCTGTGCATCATTTACAAATAAGTGTACTGCTGTAATTTGTTTTTTCTTTTAACGTTAATTCCTTTGTTGTTTGTTTTTTTACACTTTGTGGACGTTAATCTGAGGTCTGTGTGAGGGGCGGGCTGCTGCTGCTGCTGCTACTGCTGCTGCTTTCACAGGGGCTGATGATCGTTTCCACTTCAATGATTTCAGTCACCAGATCTCTGATGATGGACACGCTGCCCAACGGGTCAGAATCCAACTCTGAACTTTGGACATCTTCCTCCTCCTCTTGGGCCTGCTTTTCTTCTGCGTGGTCCGCTTCCTCCACCTCGGCTTCCACTGGGCTCTCGCCATCCGTCTGATCGTCATCCAGGACTTTTTGCTTCTCCGTCAGCTGCTGTGTTGTTGAGACGGTGGCGCTGTCAGAATCACCTCCTGTTGGTGCTACACCTTCTCCTTGTCCTCCGTCTTGCTCTTCAACTCCAGTCTCATTTTCGTCATTCTCTGACGCTTCTCTCCGTTTCTCTTGTGCTCTCTCAGCCTCCCAGTTGTCCTTGATTTGGCCCGTCAGGTACACCGCCCTGTCGGTGGTCTGCTGGACCACAGGCTCCATGGAGCATGGTGCAATTGCTTCACTTAGTGACCCCAGGCTGAGTTTTACAGGACCCTCTATGCTGGGCGACTGCGTTTGTGACAGAGCCTGGATAGAGGAGGTCTCTGGTGCCTGATGTGGAGTTTGGGCTGAGGTCGAGAGTTCAGGGGTTACTTCCGGCGATTCGGCGCTTGGAGTAGATTCAGTTTGTGCATCACCTGTTGTCTGGATCAGGACAAGCGCAGCTGGATCAGGCGACTCCTGGACGGCGGATGCTAAAGCAGCTGCATCGACGTCTTGAGCTTCGGCTCCATCGGCGCTGGAAGACTCAACTGCCGTTGTGTCTGTTGCTTTGGATACCACCTCACTTTCATCCTCTTCCTTGGTTTCCATCGCGCTCTGACCCTCGCTGCTCTTATGTTCCTCAAACTGCTGCGTCACAACAATCACAGGAGACGGAAGTAAAGCACTCGGATCAGCAGGCCGAGCAGGACTGGGCTCACGTTTGGTGTCGTCCCTAAGTTCTGCGTCGCTCTCTGGGCAAACGTCAAGCGTTTTGTCCTGATCTTCCTCCACAGGAGCCGTTTCTTTATTGGCACTTTGCTCCTCCTCTGAGGAGTGTCGAGACTGAACTGCTGGGCTGTCAGGAGCAGAGCGAGGAGGCGTCTGTCCCAGCAGGCTGTACTGACTAATGGCTAAATCTGACATGTCCAGCAGGGGATTTCTAAACACCTTACAAGCAGCATCCTGGAGTGCTATAAAAACAAAAGGCATTTAGAGTCATATAAAGTCCAAAAGAGCATATTTGTAGAACAGAAGTTGCACCCTGGCTCCCAGGAACACGACTTTTTATGAACACTTTTCACTTCGACAAGATTGTCTTTAGCTTGAGGTCAGATAGTCTTTTATCCTGGACATGATGGTAATTAGCTGCTTATGGTCAAAGACTGATTATGTCAAACATCATGTCCTTTAATCTAGTGTTTTTCAAAGTGAGGGGAGCCAGGGGGCTGCATGAGGCCTTCAGAAAGCAGGAGGGAATATCAGAAAAATTCAACAAATTTTTAAATCAAATATTCTTGCCATAACTTTTTTTTAAAAATCTAACATTTTTCAATTATTGACAAATAAGTTTAAATAATTTTCTGAAATATTATTTGCACAGGAAGCACTAAATCTGGTGCTTCCTAAAGCACTAAAGATTTAGTGCTTTAGAATAAAAAGACTTGGAAGTTTTTTTATCTGACGATGAAAAACATAAAAAAAAACAAAAAAACATAGAAGTTTTTTTATGCTGGAAAAAAAAAAACCTTCTAAGAACTCCTGGCCAATCAAAACCAGAAGGCATGAAGTACTGTTTATGCTCTGACGTAAAGCACTTTGAACTGGCTTGTTGCTGAAATGTGCTACATAAATAAACTGGATTGACTGCTTGATAAATGAATGTAATAATTGTTGAATAGTAAATAAAAGTGAAGGAAAAAAACGTTCTAACAGTTTATGTTTCTTTACATGTTTTGTAGAGTTCTCTGTGAGAACCAAAAGGGATCCGCAGGCAGGTTGTCATGGCATGGGGAGGTTTGGGAACCCCTGCTTTACAGTAATGACTTAATTCTTCTGGTTACAGATTTTAATAGGGATTATATACTTATATGTCTCTGCAATTGTGTCTCAAAGTGTTTTCAATGACACGTCTGGACCTTAAGTAATGACATGTTGCAGGAGGAAAGATATGTTACGCTTTGGGACTGGTTCTCCCTCAACAGCAAACAAAGGGTTTGAATTTATTTGTTACATTGGCTGCGTACTGAGAACAGGGTGTGTCACAAGGGGCAGTAGGTGTGTGTGGGTGTGTGTTTACCTCTGTGTATCTCCTTTTGGAGGATGTTTCTCAGAATGTCATCGTACACATTGTGAACCAGAATAAAGCTGCTGTAGTCAGAGAAGATATACTGCTCAAACTGCTGGAGCTCCTGTGCAAACAAAAGCCACACGTCAGATTCATACTGGGCGCAGTGGGAGAGGTGAAGGCAGGCGGCCTCCAGCCAGCGATGAGTCTCACTTACTGTTTTGTACTTGCTGTCCATCTTGCTGAGGAGAGGAGGCAGAGCGATCTCCAGTAGAGATTTCTGAAACAGTCTCCTCTGCACCACTCTGCTGTCGTGGTCCAGCTGCTGCTCAAACACACACAAAACCTTTAGCACGCTGACTGAACACTGACTTGATTACTACACTTCACAACTGTTCATATTTGTTGTGTTTATTTGCCCAAAAATTTGGTAAATATGTGTGAAAACCCATTTTAAACAAATTGCATAATCTGCTTCAGAAATAGTCACCTTTTATCAAATCTAATCTATAGTTTTTTTAAGTTGATTGGAGTGTGACTTGTGACTTCCTGTCATAAACTTTTAAACAAAAATATACTTCCTTTTTTTGGGGGGGATAACATATCATAGGGGCCCATTGCAATTAGCTTGTGGCCTTTAGACCGGACAAGAATCCGTGTTCATCTTGCTGCCATTCACAATCATTGAGATGGTGAAATGGAAAAAAACAAAAAAAACTGTCCAAATATCGCAGCAGCAAGAAACAACATCTTGTGGTTTCCCTGACAAACACAGACATACATTTGTGAAGTCGGCTAAAGCTCCTTCTATAAATGGATGTGTGTACTTTGGTTTGATAAGACTAAAATTAAGTTTCTTAGCAACAAGGTAAACATATCTAAAATGTTTACCTCTTGCCCACCTGTAAGATCTTTCAGATCCACCCTGAAAGAGGATCTGTGATGGTGCAGGATTTTTATTTCTTTTTTTATATGTTTAACTTATCTCACAGTTACTCTCAGCATTGATAAACAGTCTTGCTTTTTTTTTTTGTTTTTTTTGTAGCTGTGATTTATCTCCCTGTGGATAATGTGGGAGTGCAAGCAGTGTTAGGAAAGGAGCTTTCTTGAGACGCCGTCCTGAACAAACAGGAAGCACAGTTTCTCACATAGATCTCGCATTACGTTTTAATAAAACGTAATGCGATGATAATAAAACGTATTTGAATAAAGCTCAAATATTAAGCCTTTTTATATTTAGACTTCTAGTGTAATTTTCCCATGAAACCTAAACCTCAGTTTGAGTTGACCTTTTTGGCTTTGATGGTCAACAATGCAGTGGAGTTCACTTTGCACATCGACCTGACTGACTCCTTACTTTGTTTTATTCCCCAAGCCATATGTAGTCTCTCTTATCTTTAAATCAAGGTGTTTTTTAAAAAAATTATAGTGTTTTCACCCTGAGTATTTGCTTATATTATTCACTGGATGACTCCATGGCAACATTTTTACCTTGAATACTCTGTCTTTAGTTCTCTCCATCCTGTCAGGAACCTGAGACGATTGCAGTCTGCTTGATGGTTGGAGGAACCGTTCCAAAGTGTACACGGCGCTGTCCAGTAGCTGCAAGACACGCATGTAAAATATAATGAACATCTCTTTCCTGACGTTCAGCTTTTGCCCCCTCATCCATGTCACTTTGCAGCTGCAGCTGCTATCTAAGACGAACATCCCACCTGCTCCATCTCCAGGTGTGCAGAGTGAACGAGCCTCTCGAAGCTGCCGAGTCCAAACCTCTGCTTTAAGTTTTCCAGTTTCTCGCTCAGGTTCTCCACTTTTCTGTAGTCTTCATCCAGGCTGATGGAGCGCAGACTGGTCAAGGCCTGGAGAACACACACACCCACATACACACACACGCAATCATGTTAAACCACATCAAGAAACTCAATGTGGACGACTCAGGCAGGAATTCACCTTTTGTGTGTCCTCCACTCCTCCATTTGTCAGAGATAAAGTGGAGTTCATCTGGGTTCGGAGCGTGTCCTGCATCCCCAGAATTCCTCCTCCGATGTGTTCGATTAGCGCTTCGATGATGGAGGGCATGTAGGGCATCACAGACTCGCTGCACACTTTCTCTGCTTCCTCACATATGTACTCTGGAATACATTGGAACATGTTCAGACATGTATTTTGCGTGTGGTTACAAAGTCGTATTTCCTGAGTTGACGTCAATACGGAGGTGCATTACCTCTGACTTTCTGCTCCAGGAACTCCTCAGAGGTCATGATTTGGTCCAGGTTGGACATGATGAGCATTGAACTGCCTGACGCAGTCTGACGACACTCCTCCCTCAGCGCCTCCAAACCTGCAGTCAGCTGTTCCAGCACCAGAGTGTAGGTGGCCTGAACCGTCTATAAATAGAGAAATACAAACTAATATTAAAGCAGGCCATGAGACACCTCTCCAATAAGTTTAGTGTCTGATTTTTGCTTCTCATTGCGACTTTCTGAGAAACAACAATGATCGATTTAGAATCAGTAGAGGGGGCCATATCTTTAAAAGTCATGGCGGTCTTCTGGTTTCAGCCAGGAGTTCAAATTAAGATTTTTTTTTTTAAAACTGGTTTTGCTACACGAGTTATTCTCGGTTATGTGGCAGAATGTGAATTACTCACACGCTGACCAAGACGTCAGATCACAAACATCTTTTTGTGATTAAAAGCAATAAGAAGTCAGACTGCAGATAAAAATCAGTTGCTCACATCTTTCCTTGCAGTATTTAATTTAAAATAAAGCAAAGTAACTGACAGGAAAATGAGACACGATTGAGTCGGCTGCTGTTTAAGCTTTATAATAATTGAACTATTTTAATGTCAGAACTCAATCTTTTGCTTAGACAGAATTAGTTCCATTTAAGATGAAAAAATAATAAAAAGGTTGTGTTCAAACTTAAAACAACAAAGTAATCTTACTTTATGTAAAACTCACTCTAAAGAAAAGCATTACCATCAGGTAAGATAAATATTGAGCTACCTCGCCACAATGACAGGAAAAATATTTGGTAGGGTGACAGTGAGGCTACAAACACTGCACCAACTGTTGCAAATTTCAGTGGCTGCATCATGCTGTGGGCCGTTTCACTGTGAGACATGCTGGCATTGAGCACAAAATTGATAAATGAATACCTTCAAATTGATCAACTTTAGTGTTTAGAAACATGGTTGGATCACTTATAGTTTAATTTACCAACAGAACAACAAGACACTTCTGACCAGAACTATCATGTTTTTATTATTATTATTATTATTGTTATTGTTATTATTATTGTTATTGACACCATCGTGTCAGGCCTGTCAGAAATGACTAATCGCCTTGGTTTTAAACAATGACTAATAACACAAAACACTGTTTGCTAGTAGAACTTACTGCCTGCCATTGTCGGATCCGTTCAGTCTTCTTGCCCTTCACCTTGGACTGAAGCTGGCTCTGTAACCATGACAACACTTCCTCCATCACCTGGCGTGCCAGCACCTGCAACACACCCTGCACGTGAGGCCCGCTGCTGACAGCTCACAGGCAGAAAGGAGGCTGTGGGGTAAAGTTGCTGACCTGTTCTTCGGTGCCCAGAAGCTTCTCCCAGGATTCATAGCAGCCTTTCTCCTGGCGGTACAGGCGGAGGGCTCGGGCGTACGCCTGGCTCTCGTGGGGCAAATCCTCCCAGGGGTCTGAGGGAAGTAAGGACCTTGTTAGGACTTCTGGGAAGGATGATCATCCTCTCTTAAATGTAAACTTATCAATTTCTGTTTGATAAATGTGAATCTTTAAATTTCAGCTAATTTGTAATCAAAGTGGAACTGGTGATTTAGATTGGTGACACTGTGCTCAGTTTGATGAGTAACCACAATGTCCAACTTTCAGTGCCTTCTCTCTGCTGCCTGACATATTTCTGTCGTTTGGTGTCAAATGGTGTAGATTACACAATAAAAAGAAAATATGATGATAAATATCTTCTCTATCCCTTGTGTTTTTTTACTTTTCAGCTCTATGTGTTCATTTCTACATCAAAACAAAATATACCAATCAGCATTTTTCTTACTATTTTTAAATGCTTCTTTCCCCACTGAACAATAATATTCCTTTGGATAAACATTATATTATGAAGCCATTCTGTACTTTTTTCTTGCTAAACCTCAGTGTTTTGAGGAACAGAGAGTTTTGATTTCAGAAGACGTGACTTTCCGTTCTGTCATCGTTTTTGTGAAAGCAGAAGTCCAGTGAACCATTCACCTGGCGGATTTATCAACCTTCAAAGAGACATCATGACACGTGCGCAAAAAATCCCAGGAGACACACAATTAGAGACTCAAACTTAAACAGAAAAAGCAATATGAAGATAGCACCTATTTACTGGAAACCTTTGATAACATTTTTAAAAATAATTTCTTCCTTTTATTGCAGTGGAAGGCTCTCATTGGTTGCAGTTCTCTGACATCCAGCATTTTTGTGCTTGGCTTTGACAAATGAGTTGTAAATTTAATTTGTCGATTATTTCTAAAATGTTTCAATTCTATGATCAACCGTAAAAGGTTAGTGCAAGAAAAGTTAATAAATGTTGATAACGTCTTTGTTATAACAGTGCTTATTGACAATGACTCTTATACTATCTGCCAGTTTGAAAGAAAAATGCATTACTGGTTGAAAAGTAGAGTTGAATATGTGGGCTATACCCATGAAAAACTTGACCAAATCCTGTCTGCTGTTGCCAAGCTGCCTTTTGTGTAACTAATCTAGCTTTGTAGCATTTCATGGAAGTTTGAAGTTTGACAAAACAAAATTATTATTGATCATTCAGCATTTTTTCCTCCACTTTTTTTTTTTTTTTTTTTTACTAACAAAGGGTTCAGTAGTATGTAGAATACCCTCAAAATACCTGAGGTGTAACTATTCACTTCCTTGTTATTTCCCCATCTAATTTCAATTCTACACTTTCATCTCTTTGGTGTTCTTTGAACTTAACAAAAATGTTGAGAGAGTTTAGGAGATTAAAATCCAACCCAGTAGAAATATTCCTTAAGAGCTGAGATTCATGACACCAATGAATGGCGATATTTTGTAGACTTCATAGTCGTCGACTTTTAATACTCACAGTGATGACACAGATTGTGTGAAGATATCAAGAGATGTAGAATCAACACAGTTAACTTACAGTGAGAAAAGATGTTGTACATTAATCAAAACTTGGATGCAATAAAAAACATTCATACCCCAAGACTTGTATTCATTTGAAGATCAATTTAAGGAGAAGTCTTTACTTTTCTCCCTGATATTTGAAGGGGATATCGATCGGTCAGTTACCCATCACTGTTTCATGTCTTGTAACTTTTTGGACGATTTAATGAGCCGCAGCTGCTGGTGGCTATTTATGTCTTACTTCCTGTCAGCTCAGGATGTCTTTGCTCGGGTATGTCATGCCTTGTTTTCGCAACGACCTCATGACAACATTGAAGAGGGGTTTGCTTTCTGATTCCTTGCTAACCACAGAGGAAGTGAGCAGCATTAATATTTTTATCTGTCACCAAAGCAACTGCCACAGCATGAGTGACAAGCTGAAGCTTGCGCATGCAGCTGCAGCTTTCGAAACAGATGTCAGCTCTGCTCTTCAGCAGACTCAAATATTAGTGCATGAAACAGAAATCAAACTCGTTATGAAATGGTTGAATGTTTTCTTCCAGGATTGCCTTACAAGTAGTTCCATTCATAGTCAAGTTAACCACACAGCATCATGGCGACATCACCGTGTTTCTTGGTGATAACGTGACATAAAGTGGAAAGGATTATGTGCTACGTTGTCTGTCTTGATGTAGAAAACTGAGTTTAGCTACAAAACTGCACAGCACGTCTTCTACAGCTCATCACTTTTCACATTTTGTTATATTTATCACCCCTTTCCATCACTTTACATAATGTCAGCCATGTTGTAGCTGTTAATTTGTACTGTAGGTGAGTGTTTTACCAAGGTTGCGGTGTCTAATACAGGCCCTGAGGCCAGACAGGAAGTGATCTCTTTCATCTTCTTGTTGAAACAGGAAGCAGGTGTGGCCTGTGTAGGGCAGATGCAGATATACAGCAAACGTATCTGGAGATGATGTCGCTGAAGAAGAAGAGTCCTCCTTCACTCCTGGACAAACAAGCATCCATGTTACAAATCTGTCATTTTCAAAAGATAATATTAATCTTTGAATTTAGCCTGTGTTCATATCATGCTTAAATGATTTCAGGAGGGTTTTGAAAAACTCCTGATGCTGGATTTAAAATCTATAAAATACAAAAACAAACCATAGCCATGTCAGATATGACCAATATTGCATTCATATGTTTTTCAGACTCGGTTACATGACTTTATGACCCCCAAATAGATGTTTATCTTTGACTTATCTTAGTTTTCCTCATGTTCTACAAATTACTTTGAAAATTATTGCTGAGTCTTTTTTATATATGTATAAAAGTAGCCTTTTGAAAAATGCGATTGCTTCCGTTTTTATCACTAAAAGACTGATATGTTTATGTTGTTGATCCCGTTTTTCAAACTTCTCAAACTTAGTGTGGTTTCCACTTCGTTAGTTGTCTCAAATATACAACATGGCCGAGTGTGATCGCTGCTGCTTTAACTTGTGGGTTATTTTTACCCATTCCAGCTTCCTCTTTATAAAGAGAACAAGATGACAAAGACGGCAATACCACGCTTGAAGTTTCAGAGCGATTGCATGCCCAGGTTTTCAGAAACGCACACGACGAACGCAAAAAATTCAAGGCTGGACTGTGATCCTCTTTCTTCTTGTGTGCAAACAGCGAAGTTACAATTGATACAGTCAGGATTTGTGTGAAGATCATTTTGCTGGTTTATACAGCTCTGAATTCTACATAAATCCTACATAATAATCCTGGCGTCTGCTGGAAGCAGGATTTCAACCAGCAAGCTAAGAGCAAATTAAAACAGACAGCAAGGTCTTGATTTATTGTGATTTAGTTTATTGTGTTATTTTTGTGTGCTTCAAATTCTTTACATCTAGCTTTTTATTCTTGAGTGATTCCTCATTTTGCAATTGTGGTTTTCTTGTCGAATTACTTTCCTCCCGCTACTCAAAACTAGTTAGGCTCAAAGTAATTGTTTTAATACATTTTTTCCTATTTCTTATTTCTCATTTTTAATTTAAGAGAGTTGTCTCAGTGGAGGGAGGCTGTGGCAGTTGGTTTTTCCACCAGTAAAACTCAGTGTGACTGAGTTGGATGAAGTGTTGTAGAAAGTACCATTGAGTATTCCTGCACAGATGTTGTCCAGGTGAGCTCTCGACTCTTCCTCACTGGTGAACACGACTCCTCCTGCCGGCTGCAGGACCAGCTTAGCTGGAGATCCACGACTAAAAGTCTGGACAACGACATCCAGGATCAAGACACCATAATCAGATGTGACGGAAACAAGAAAAAGGGTTTATCTGATGTTGGTTTACCTCCGCGCTGTCGTGTATTTCCACTTTGTAGTCTCCCTTCAAGACAACATATTTCTCCTTGGATTTCTTCCCTTGCTCATCCCAGGAGGACAGCTTAACACTCCCCTGGTACAGAACCTCGTCTCCGTCATTCTTGGGCTTCACAGAAACACACAGACAGAATTACACATTTTCAGCTGCACCTCACGTGAATTTATGTGGCATAGATGGATAAACGCTGAACACTTGCTTGTGGTTGATCTTTTTTTTTTTTTTTTTTGGCACTTATTGCGTAGATAAAGGACACCCAGCGTGAATCTTAAAGTTGTGCTGATTGGATATCTGCGTAGTTTCAGTTCTTACCTTTTGTGTGAGCAATAAGCCCTTCCCCACTTTCTTAGGCTGCAACTCCTGGTGAATGTGTCCACGGTAGGTCACGGAGTACTGCTGGCGGTAAAACCCACTGAAGCTCTGAAAGGCACCGTCAACGAGACCTGCAAACACACAAGGAGAAAGATGAAAAGGTCAGGCAACGTTTTATCACTCAGTTCCTACTAAACTTTGTAAAACACAGAGTATTATAAATTGTTGGGGAAGCGAAGAATGGCTCTTCCAATTTTTTCCCACAACTTCAAGAAATTAAAACTTGTTTTCTGGTAATATGAAATAGTTACTTTGGTAAACAATTGTTGCTTTTTTGGGATCATAAGATGATTATTGCCCAAAACTCTGTGATTCTTCCACCCAGTTTGTTGGTATGAGATTCCCTGCTGCACATTTTTCAAGCCATAGAGTTGTTTTTCTTCATATTGTCAATTTTGTTTTCACAAACTGATGAAAATTTTTTGTTGTCATCGCAACATTTCAGAACACCTTGTCACAGTGGCAATAAAACTAGCAATTATTTTCTTCACAATAAAACAGTTTCCTCTTTAAAACTTCTCAATGAAGAAAAACAAAAGCAAATTTAATGCTCTTCTACATCTGTTCCAACATTTCTGCTGTTGAAGCAATGAAACAAAAATATAAAATTGTTTTTTCTTGGGTTCATGGAGTTTTATTTTGTGTTACTATGGCGTCCCAACAGCTGCACTGAACAAACTGATTCGTCTTCATTAGAGATGAGAGTGACGCAATCTATAGATTTAAAACCATAGAAGTTGCTCTCATAATTTTTTGTGAAATTCAAGAATCTAATTTTTGGAAGATGGGCAGCTTCACTGCAACAAATAACATACACAATGCTCTTAAGTTTATGATCCTTAACAAAAGATGGTATGTAATAAATTCAGCAAATTGATCGCTCACTGACAAAAATACTAAAAATGGATATTTATGCCCATATATGCATGCTGTAGGTCAACCCTGTGCAATACAGTCTCAGGTAAAGAGTGACTATTCAAGCCAGCTATTGGGTCAGTGGTGTGTTTTTTATCTTTTCAAAAGGTAAAGGACATTAAAAAATCTAAACAAAATCAAGTAATTAATAATAAAAACTGATTTTGTTTTATGTTTTTATGAATTAAACATCATTCATGACTGATTAGAGTGTAATCACCACAAGTTACTGAATAGTGAAACTCTTAACGAAACCGTCACTTCACCAAGCATGAAAAGAGCCTGACCTTGTAAGCATTCAAAGAATCAAACGTGACATGGAGACATTTTACTTTTAAAACTCATCTGATCATATTCCCATTCATCTTTCAATGTAATTAATTGCTGTCGGCCGTGGATCAAATTTTTTGGGGGGGGAATAAAACGGGAATTGGACATTTTCTTTTAGCATTCATGGTCAGGCAGGACTTTTCCAACTATGTTGCAATGGAGAAATAGCTGAGACAGCTAAATTGAAACGGGTGCAATGTCGTCACGGGCATTTATCACTACCAAACAAACGGAAACCTGCACCAGGACTTGAAAACATCAACTGTGTACACAGAAACAAAAAATAAATGTGCAAAGGACTGGAGTCTGAGGTTAATTTCTATTAATTTTTAAAGAAAGTCTTATAACAAATGATTATTTAAAGTTCCTACTACTCATCTTAGATTAATTATTTGATGCTTTCCTACTTAGAACTTGTCAGCACGTGTTGAACTAGTTAATAAGATGTGAATAAGTGGTGCTGACAATATATTTTATTTATTTTATTAGAAAGAGCTCCATAAAAAATCTTTTGAGTGAGTATTTTTTGATTACTGAATTAACTTCCATCTGATTTATTTGCTAAAACATGAACACAAATTCGTGTTATATATATATATATATATATATATATATATATATGAGAGAGAGAGAGAGAGAGAGAGAAACTTTTCTCAAGAGGATGGATTAAACAATCAGTTAATTCTTAGTTTGAGCTTTTCAGTGTTTATTTTCTCAATTGAATAGATTCACAGTTTTCAATTTGACTACTTTGTTCATTGCCTAAAAGTCATGTGATCAGATGCTTGGTGTTTCTTAGCTTTTCTAAGAAACACTAGTATTGTTATTGACAAAATATTGATCTTTTACACTTTGTAATTCTTTGGGAACGCTCCTTCCTAATCCTACACAGTGCTCCGTCTGTATCTATGCGAGGCTTAGCAGCAGTTCTTGGGTTGAAGCCCACATTTAGAGCTACATCCTAATGTTAATTTTGCCAGGAATTGTGTGCCA
Organism: Poeciliopsis retropinna; assembly: GCA_010277075.1. NCBI lineage: Eukaryota > Metazoa > Chordata > Actinopteri > Cyprinodontiformes > Poeciliidae > Poeciliopsis > Poeciliopsis retropinna. Next base: position 9,557,364 of record VMRM01000022.1, read on the forward strand.
GATCTCCAAACTGTGCTCTTATGATTTGTTTGAATGTGGATTTGTCATAATCTCCTGCTTAACATTTGTTTACTCTGTGAGGCCAGTATCACACATTCTTTGGCTCGGTCTGACTTTCATCTCACAAACTGACCCGAACGCAAGAACACACAGAGAAAGATCAGACAACCCATAATAATATAATAGTTGGAAATAGCTGTAATTACATTCTAGTTTGCAGGGAAGATTAGTGACAGGATGTGTCTGAGCTGATAACACGTATAGGAATGCGCACATGGAGGAATAAACAAAAGCACTCACATTTAAGGGAACCGCAATGTTGGATTGGTTTGTACTTTGTTGATCATTTTAAGGTAAATAATCTGCTTATAAAGCTTCCCTTTCTCTATTTATTTTAGACTGAAATCATCTTAGTGGTTAAAGTGGGTGACATGCAACTGCAAGGTCCTTGGTGTAACTGTGGGGACCTTTGCTGATTTGTCACACCGCTGCCCACATTTCCTGTGTGCCGCTTTGTCGCACTCTTTCCACTAAAGTTAAATATAATGAAACTTTCTCTTATGATCTCAGCACTGCAGTCTCCAAAACTGTGACAGAGGAGTTTATAGCAGTGTTTCCATCATTGTGGGGAAATTATTTTTGCCACGGGACTGTTTATAGTTCTTATTATGCGGCCTGGGTCTCTTTTAACACTTCACAATTAGGCTCAGGTCTCGTTAAAATTATATACCTAAAAACTGCATAGATTTGATAGTTAAAAATGAAATCCCTGTTTTTAATCCAGTTTTCTACAGATATAATGATGTATATAATATATTGTTTGCTATGGGTACAGCTGTAGTGGTTTTCTACAGCTCCTGATGCTTTTGCAGCAAAAATCCTGTATCTAAATCATTCAAACTTACAACCCTGCGTCTCTAACTTCTCTGCTCTCGGTTTAACATCTGTCTTTGTTTGTTTAGCTGTTTCCTTCCAGAAATCCCATACATCATATGATCATATGTAAAACACCGGAGCCAGTTACGCTGTTATAAACATCTGATAATGAAAATATAGAAAGAATAATGTCTTTACTACCTCTGATGTGGTTGATTTTGGCCTCATCCAGCAACCCTGAGGAAGATGCTCCCATGCTGTATGTTTCCTTTTCTCGTCTACAAAAGTTGCATTAATTGAATCCGTATGCACTGTGTGCACAGGAGCACATGTCAACTGAGTGATTTACCCTGGAGTGTCAAGAAGTTTGAGTGCAGCTCATTTCCTCTGTTTTTTGTTTGACTCAGTGTGAGTGTGCGTGTGTGAGTGTGAGTGTGTAGGGGTGGGTGGGGCTGTTAAATATGAGGTGAAATATGACAACAGAGCATCAAACTCAAATGTCACCGCTATCTTTGCAGGGCCATCTGCTGGTAAAATGTGAATTGAAACACGTCGTTTTCTTACTTTAATGCAACTGTAGAAATATTATTATGACTGTGAAAAATTTGTCCTTCTCAGTGTGGCATAGGAAACAGCTGATACAAAGAACTAAAATATGGATCAAAGTTTTGAAGCATTTTGATCTTTTACTTTATAAAAAGTCACTTTCTGTGCTTTAATTTGGAATACAAATTAAAGCACATTAGTTTATGTAACATGTTTTGCAAAGTGACAGATTTTTGACATATATTGTGTGTAATAATGGTGCGTGTAATACGATAAAGTTCAGTGACTTTTGAACTTTATTTAGGGTTAATTAAAGACACTAAATGTTCCTGACTCCTCTTTGAAAGTGGATTATTCAGAACACAGCAGCATCCCCCTTTATAACAAAGCTCACTACTGCAATGTTACTTATTTCTTGAACCTTTATTTTAATTCCAAAAAGGTTGTTTTATTCGACTTTTACAGGATGTGGCTCACATTAACTGTGGAAAATATACTAAAATGAATTATTACATTTTTCTTTCACCTATTTTAGTGTTTTGCTTCACAAAAAACCGGTATGTGTAAGCTTTCATGCGCATTGTAGTACCCAAATCGGTTAGAGGTTTTATATTTTAATCATTTATATTTTTAATAAGGTACACGATAATATGCTTTCTCGTTTGAATGAGTTTGGGTTTTGTTCTCGAAAGGAAAGATTTAAACAGAACGCTTTCAGGAATATGCGTTTTCAGGAGGCGCGCTTCCTCGCATCTGACCAATCAGAATCTCTTTTGGTTGCCTAGTAAATGGCAGAGTTGTTTTGATTGGCTGGCAACATTTGCCAAGTGTTCCATCTGAATAGTCCAATCTGGATCCTCGCTCAGGCTAAGTCAGTACCGTGTGGACCGCCTGGGCTGTTCATTTTACCGACGGGACGCCCCAAAAACAGATTTGGATTTAATTTTATTATAATATTACAGTCCGTCAAGGCCTAACTTTATAAGTTCATTTTCTATATCGGTTTTAGTGTGTTTCATTAGGATTCTCAGTCTAAAATGACTATTTAAAGACACTTTTTTGGAAACCAAATTGCATTTCCGATAAACTTTAAAAAGTGATTGCACGCTCCTATATTTATGTATTTATTGCCTTCAGTCAGGTAAGAGTCGCCAGGCTGCATTGGCAGTATTTACCTGATAATCACTGGAAACATTGACCACACGGTGCTGTTTATGTGGAGGATGTGGCGCTTTCTCTCTGTGTTGGCTTTTTGCTGTGCTGTGCGCGGACTCGACGGTCCGGCGGCGGATACCAGTCAGGACCGGGAGGAGTTGAATTTGACCGGACCCAGGGAACTCGGCAAGCCGGACAGAGGCGCTCCGTCCACGGGGAGAGCTGAGGACCGAGAGCAGAGAGATGCTCCAGCTGGGAGTCTGCAGCCCACCAGTGAGCCTCTGGAGGATGAGCTGGACAACCAGGAGAATATCATAAGCCAGGTCAGTGTTTAATGCATGAATATTATTGTTATTATAAGCTCAGTTTAATGCATTTCATTAGGGTTCTATGTGACTTATCAACTCAAACTAGTACCTAAGACATCCGCCTTTTTCCCTCTACAATTCAAACGCTTACTACTTCACCCCTTTTACTCCTACTTCACTAAATTAATGCAGTTGAGCTAGCTGGCTTTACAAGTTAGCTAATTTACAGACAGATTACCCCCAGAGCATCAAGATCAAGAACAGGCAACAAAGGTTGAGGATGAATTAGCTTTAGGCCTCACATTTAGAGTCTAACACTGCTCAGTCCATCATCTGACACTGAACCCACCAAAATGTGGTCACCCACCTGAACTGACTGGGTGGGCAAAGAGAGCAGTAATCAGAGAAGCTGCAAAGAACATCACTGTAACTCTGGAGGAGTTGGAGAAGTCCACAGCTCAGGTGGGAAAATCTGACGGCGTGCTAGGTGTAAGGCATAGACTCCAGTAAATCTGATCTTTATGGAGAAGATGAATATTAATTCTGTACTCTTTGGTCTGCGTGCAAATCCTGTGTGTGAGGAAAAAGCTCTAAACATACATCCAGCGTCACTGCGGCCTAGTTTAGATCAGGGGTGTCAAACTCCAGTCCTCAAGGACGGGCGTCCTACTAACTTTAGATGTGTCCCTGGCCCAATACAGCCTCAAGAGATGTCTACCAATTGTTCAATATTAGATTCAGGTGTGTTGAAGCCACAGCTAAAAGTTGCAGGACACTGGTCCTCAGAGACTAGAGTTTGACACTTTTTGCTTAGTTAGGAGAATATTTAGGTGCTATAATGATCCAGTCAAAGTCCAGTCCAAGATCCACTTCTAAAATTAATAAAGAGATATATGTTTTAAACTTTATTTTATAGCACATGCAAATTATATCCAATACGAGGTGAACTTAAGATTTTCTTGAGCCGTGCTAGTTCAAAAGGATAGATCATAAAAATAAAGAGTTTATATAGAGTTAGAACCACAAGCAATGGTTTGTTTTCTCTTTCTTCACTGAATCAGTTTACTATCAATCTTATATAACAAGCAATTTCTTGCTGAAGGTTTTGTGTAACTTTTGCAAAACTTTCCATTTACTTCATCACACAAAAGCCACAGGAGACAACAAAAGCACTTGTGCATTCAGGACAGAAGCTCAAGTTTCCCAGTTTCATGTTCAAAACTGGATTTGGGGACATTTGTACTTTCATCACATCTCACTTGCAAAATAGGTTAGCATTTTATCAGTCCCTTAATCAAAAATCTAAACCTTAGTTTAAATCATAGGAAACACCAGACTTATGTGTGGGTGTTTGTGTGTGTGTGCTCACATTATGGTAAGCGTCTGCATCCATCTGGCAGCTGGTTATGTAACATCTTTCCAGCTGTAGGAGCTCCAAACCCAAAAAACTGCCTGTTTGTCGACGGTTGTCGCTATCTTTTCACAAGAGGCTCATCTCTGCAGCAGCTGCACAGTATCAATCATCCTTCTGTTTACTTTATATTTTGACCAATGGTGATTTTTATTTTAGTTTTTTTGTGATTACGTTGCACAAACTAACAGATGGGTGTTTCCACTTTATGTCGACTGTCTGGAGCAGAAAGGAAATCCTGAAAAAAAAACCCTGTTCTTCTCTTTCAGCTGCTTGGAGACTATGACAAAGTCAAAACAGAGTCGTCTGGGTCCGACTGTGTGTGCCGCTGTGTGGTTCGACCAGTCAAGCGCTCCGACTGCAGCCGCATTCGTGACAGCGATTCAGCATCGCTCTCCCAGGACTTTTACACTGTGGAAACAATCACCAAGGGGACAGACTGCAAGAAGTGTGTGTGCATGGCTCCTCCTTCAGCCGTCAACCCCTGCGAGGGAGAGTACAGGTTCAAAAAGTTACAGGAGGCGAGCAAAGATGACATCAAGGTAGAAACTGAAAACTGGCTTTTCAGAACTGGCCAAGAATAAGGATGTTTTCTATAAACAATGCTTTCTTCTGACGTTTAGTCTTGTGTTTGTCTTTTCCAAGCTGGCAACCATCATTGATTTATTAGAGGGCTCATTGTATGGAATGGACTTGTTAAAGCTCAACTCTGTCACTACCAAACTGCTGGCCAGGGTGGACAGCCTGGAGAAGGTGAGTGAACTCCTGTATAGAAACCATTAATCGGTTTAATCGATTATTAAAATTGACTATTTGTTAACTAGAGTTTACAGACTAAAAAAAAGGGGCCAGTTTTTGAAAGAACAACATATTAAGCAAAAACTTTCCAATAAAATAAATACATTTTGTATTGAAAAAGATAAAAAGCTCTTCTTTGTCTGTAAATATGTTCTATGCAGAAATTTTAGCTTCGCCCAATTTAAAAAAATTTTTTAAAATCCTATCAAGCATCTTTTGCTATTCAGACTTTGGAGGAATGCTATGTTGTCGCATTTTAGTTAATTAAATATTTATTTTCTTAATTAAAAAAGGAATTCAATTATTTGTTTATTTATATTTTTTTAATACACATATTTCTGATTTTGTAAAAATAAGCCTAAGGGGTGAATTGAAAATCTGCATAAGATTTTCAATATGATTAATTGATTAATCATCAGGATAATCAATAGAATAATCGATTTCTAAAATAATTGTTAGTTGCAGCCATGATATAGATTATATTTTTATAAGATCAAAAGCCAGCATTTTCTATCACAAAATGCATTAAATTCATCTTTCCTCAGAGGACGTATCACACGCTATCATCACAATCAGTCTGTTGGATTATTTTTGCCAAAAAAAAAAAAAATACTAAACAAAACAAAACATAAAAAAAAAACTACATGTACAGAAAATTTCAAAGCCATAAAATTTTCAGGGGATTAAAATGTCCCCCCTAAAATTTTGCCTCCTTATTAAGAAGATTTTTTACAGCCTTCTTAATAAGGTTGTAACAAGATAAAACATGTCGTAGACATTACAGGCTTTCACTAATTAATTTTAACCTTTCTTTCCCAGGGTGAAATTATTACACGACACTATAAATGTCAAAATGTTTTATAAAATAATTGTTGGGTCTAAAATGTGCAGTTTGTTTGCAATCAACCTCTGGTCAGAATTATATATTTAATGTAAAGTGTATGCATACGTACCAACTATCATGTAATTAAATGTTCCTAAGCAAGTCGCAGAGAACTCAAAGGCTTTTTGTTGCCATCAGCAAGCTTTTGGCATAATTCTGCCAGGATATTTTTTCCAGCCTTTTTAGGCAGAATTGGCAGCGCTCATTTAACTTGGTTGGTTCCTGGCACAGGCCCAGCTTTAAAGCACAGTCCACAAATTTTCAATGGGGTTAATGTGAGCCTGCTTTATCCTCTCCAAAACCAGTTTTGATGCGTTTCTGGATCATTTTCCTGTTGGAACACCCCACTGTGTTTTTGTTAGTCTGTGTTCTTCACACAAACAGTTGAAACAATCAGTCCATTTGCTCCAGCTCAGACACAAAACATCCCATTCAGGGACCAATTCCCTTAAAATTTGTTGTAAGTAAAAAACTATAAAGAAATAGCAGAGCAACAAATAAATAGGTGAGCAATTGCATTTAATATATTTAAGTATAAAGCAAGAGTAAAGAGCATTTCACATATATTTACCACAATGTTTTTTTGTCATTTCTATCTAGCTTTAGAAATTGCAGAACAGAGCTGAAACATTTAAAGGCTCAAAGGACATTCATTCAAATGACTAATTCATTTTTAATAGGTATGAATCAGCAACTTTTGGCTTGGAAAATTGATAAACCAGGATCACATAATTGTTTTCTTACATGTCTTAGTCAGTTTTATGATTTAGCATATTAATGTTTCTAAGAGCAAGCGGTCAGAGATTCCACATCCGATAGCCTGGTGAAGTTTCCTATGATGCCTCCAGAACCATTACAGCCTCTGAAAGGGTTGAACAAGCTAATTTATTTACCTTTTGACAGAATAGTTCATAACCTAAAATCCACATCTGCCTTGATACGATGCCCATCAGGTTTTAAAAGAAGTTTCAAGCTGTGCTGGCCTTGAAATATTGCAGATATTAAATAATTTCCCTTTAATCTGGTTATTTTCCACAAGCATTGATCAAATCTCTTAAAAAAATCAAATATAGATGTATAAATAATGGTAACAGACCCCAGATCCAATCTTACATTTTTGGTGAAGATCTTTGAAAATGCACTTTGAGATTTAATTTAACCGTTTATCTAAAAAAAAAAAAAATGTCGAGTTCTTTTGAGTCGGGCTGCATGAATAGCATTATAAATGTTTTGAACGATGTACATCTTAATAATGATGGGTTTAAAACTTCTACATTTCAGTCACTTGCTTCATTTGACTCTGTTGATTAAAAAAATACAGATTGGTAAACTGGAACAAAGAGTGGAAATATCTGATAAACTGGTTCAAATCCAATTTGGCAAATAAAAATCTGGGCGCGCCAAAATAAGTTCCGCAAGGGTCTGTCCTTGGCCTGCTATTATTTAAACTTTAACAACCATATAAAGTCTCTTACTCAGTTAGTTTACCATCATCGTTTTAAAAAATAGGGAAAAGGATGATATTACACCAGTCGTTAAATTATGGCTTTGTCTCCCTGTTTTTAAAAAGATTGACTATGAATGTTGCAAATTGTCAATAAAACACTGACGGGTGTTGGTACATACTACATTTCTGAATAACTTGTCAAACATGAACCTTGCAGAGCGCTAAGATCATCAGAGACGCACTGACTCAGTGTTTCCAAGTCCAGAAATAAAGACAGTGATTCAGTAGTTTTGTTTTGATGCTCCTCTGTTCTGGAGCAAACTGCCTGAAAACTTGAGATGTTCAGAAATGGTGGAATCCTTTAAATTAGGATTCACGTTTTCAGTTAATCTGTTTGCGCACCTCAGGTTTTTACAAGGAATTTCACTGAAAGAATAAAAGAGAAAGAGCGCATAAAGGAGAAAAATAAGGACAAAGACAAGAAGGTTCCGCTGAAGAAAAAGAAAACCAGTGAATCAGAGCGACCTGGAGCAGCTGCCAGCAGCCAAAAGCAGGTAAAAAAAAAAAAAAAGTAAATCAAATCAGAATCTAAGTAACATACATCTTTGTGAAGAGTCAAAAACATTTAGTCCACACTTTATCTTGCAGAAGAATTTTGAAAGTCAAATAAAGAACCAACAGCAAGATGGTCGGGTACAACAGCAGCTAACCAAGAATGAGACAGAATCTAAAGCTTCTGTCAAAGACAAGAACACTGTGTTCATTAGAGGAGTGACCTTCTACAAGGCAGATGAAGACAGCTACAAAGAGGAGGAAGACGAGGACCAGAAGAAAGGAAGACGAAAGAACGGTAAAGTGTAATGGTAGAAGAGCACTACTATCATTTTCGGAGAGCAGTCATATAATTTGCTCTTTGTCTTTTAGTATTCTTAATGCCGAAGGTTGCAGAGGATTTGCTGACAGTTGACAAACTGCCAACTGTCACCAAAACTCCTGAAGCGTCCCTTCCTGTGAAGCCAAACAACGAGGGTCTGAAGAACACTTCACCCACTCGTCAGCCAAAAGCTTCCTCAACAACCAGCAAGCAAACAACCAGGTCAACTTCTGCAACCATCAGAGTGACTGAGCAAATCAACTCTACAACGCCACGACAAATGAAACCCAAGCTTCAAACCAAGAACCGAGATCTTCCCTCCACCACACCTGCCCCCGCACACACCACAGATACCAATATCCGTCCACCAGGTGAAGCAAATCCCACCACGCCACAACCGAGGCCCAAAAGCCGCCTCAGCTGGACGGAGAACCCTGCTGACCAGCCAAAGGCCACAAAAAAGCCAGGTAGAGTTAAACCCGAAGCTTTGATTTTGTGATGGTTAGACTTCTGACTAATGTCAGAAGTCTAACAGTGGCTTTATGCTTGGGAGAACATCAAAGTTATGACACAGTATCAACAAGGCGTGATTTTTCTTAAGGTATGATAACCTTTGGTAATTTTAACATCATGTTAACTAAAAAAATGAAAACAAAGATGCATAGGATGATCTAATTGCTTTGATTTAACATAGAAAAAGCAATAATTGTTCCTTCTGCTGCTAAAATAATATATTTTTTAAGTTGCATTCATTTTGCCTGCAGCATTCTTTACCAGAAGTGTTTCCATATGGGTTAGAAAATGTATATATTGTTAATAAGTGGTTCATTTAAAAACCTTTTGCCAAGCAATGGAGCTTTAAAAGCAGCTGTACCTTAATAGTAACGACAGATGGAGTTCCTCTAGTTTCGGCTCCTTGACTGTGTTTTTCTTGAGTGGAAATATTCCTGAAAATGATTAAATTAGTCTTTTATGAATGTATGCAGCCAGTTGATGAGCACAGAGTAAAGGACAAAAAAAAAACTGCAGCAACTTTATAATTAAATATTTTAATGATTTTGAAACCATGGACATTTTAAACCCTCCTCTTTTTCTTTGCTACCTGTCAGGTGTGTGTAAGGACACAGTAGCGAGCATCTCCGAACCAGCCCAGCAGACCTCTTACGGTCTCAGTGATGGAGCCTGGATGAAAGACGCCCGTGGCCACGGCAAGGTCATCTACCTGACTAACGGTCACTATGGCAACAGCCTGCTGGAGTTTAGAGACATGGACACTTTTAAATCAGGTATCTGGAAGACCAAAAAACCTCTAGGAGTCAATTTAATAAACATTTATTATAAAATAATTCTACTAATTATGTATTTAGCAACATAAGATGCTAAATACCAACTAAAGCGTCAACACTAATTATTTGTCCGATTATTAGGAAACTTTAAGTATGACACTGATCTCTTTCTCTCTGACATGGTGCCACAGTCTCTGCTCCTAATACAGATAATTAATGATTGATCACAGAACGCCTGTTTAGTTCTCCTATACAGTTACAGAAAACGAGAAAGTGATTGTATTTTTCTTGAATTTGTGTTTGATAAATATAAAATCTTTTGGAGATTATCAAGTGGTTATTTATCTGTGAAATCAGAGACACTGGCAGAAATAAACTTTAAAAGTTTAAATTGGAGAAACATTTCTATAAAGCTTGAAATGTCATCTCTAAGCAATATATGTCTAGTTTGCATGTTCTGAATGATTTCTGTAAATGATTGACGATTTCATAAAGTACCTTACTGAACTTACTGAATTGTGTTTTTACTGTTTGTGCTCAGGCCAGCCGAGTAATTCGTACAAGCTGCCCTACGATTTCATCGGAACGGGCCACGTCGTGTTTAATGGCGCTTTCTTCTACAACCGGGCGTTCAGCAGGGATGTGATCAGATTCGACCTGAGGCGCAGATACGTGTCTGCATGGACGACGCTTCATGACGCCATCCTGGAGGAGCAAACTCACAGGGCTCAGACTGAAGTAAGCCTGACCTGATGTCAGATGAACCAGGATCATTGGATAGTGTCATATAGTTGTATAAGGTTCGACTGTATGATACAGTACAGTAACCTTGAGGGAAAATACCACATTTTAACAGAATTGCTCATTTTTTGCAGAGTATTCATTAAAACATTTATAGCTAAATGTATAACATGATCCCATTATTTTTATTTAATGAATAGTAGAACAACAACTTCATGTGGGATTCTTCACAGCTTTATTTGCGGGCCACTTTATATCATAGATATAAAAATATGTATGTGCTCTCTCTAGCTCTGACAATGGAGCACTGAAGCATCTCTTATCATCTTATCTGTGTGCTGATGATATATGGTGAGGGTATAGGTTCAAATTTCCAGTTCTTAACACCTCCAACTTAAACTTGGAAAAGAGAGAATTCATCATTTTTGGTCCCAAGAACCTAAATGGATTAAAATGCGACACGCAACTAGATTTAGTTGACATGCAGTTCAATGATGCTAAAGTAAAAATCTAGCTGTTGTTATTGGCGCAGACCTGTTAAAATCGAGATAAAAAGTATCAATAAATAAAGCTATTAACCTTCTTTACTGCATGTTTTTAGTCCTCTGTAATTTACAGCCCGTTTGATTTTCCAGGTGGAGTTTGCTGTGGATGAATCCGGCCTCTGGCTGCTCTATCCCGCTCTGGACACGGAGGGTTTCCACCAGGAAGTAATTCTCCTCATCCAGCTCCATCACAGAGACCTGCAGCCCATCCACACCTTCCGCACAGGCCTCCGACGCGGCCGCTACGGCAACACCTTCCTCGTTGTGGCGTACTATATGGAGTGGATAGCATGGAGCGTCGCTACGCCAACGTGACATATGCCTTCGACACGCACACGCTCACACACACCGTGCCGAGCCTGGCGTTCACAAACATGCACACACACACTTCCCAGGTGTCCTACAACCCTCTAGACAAAAAGCTGTACGCATGGGATGATGGACACCAGATGAATTATGATGTCATCTTCGCTTATTAGTTTGACAGGAGGTCAGCCTTAGCGGACAGAAGAAATAAGCTACCATCAGAAGATTCAGTTCAACTGTGTTTTGTTTAATGACTCTAGATCAGTCAGCTGACATTACTCTGCTGCAATCAGCAGTGCAACATTTGCTCAGAATTTAAAAAAACAGGCTCTCCCTATGAGTAATCTCAGCCTTTGTGTATCTGCCACTCAGAAACGTCCAGACTTTAAAAACTTACTGAGAAATTAAGCATGCATGACCCCTTAAATATCAAGATATCACAACTACTACAGAAAATTTAGAAGTGTATTTAAAGAAGAGTAGAAACTGTTGTGAATAAAGCATTAAGGATTTTTTAAGAATCAATAGATTGATTTTTTTTTTTTTTTTTCTATGGTCAAAGCCATGGAACAGTCATGTTAAAGCTGGTCCCAGATTAAAACATCTGCTTTCTGGCTCTTTCCACATTTTAAGGGTTTGCCAGTGATAACCTTGTGAAGTTAGCTATAAATGGTTTTTCACTTTGCAGCAGCTTGTAAAATCCTGCAGGAAATCTTCAAAATCAGAGCTAAAGTTAAACTACAGCAGGTTTTCTTCGCCTGACTATCCACCTTCATGCAGAAACGAGGCAGTCCTAAAGACGAGATATAGCCCCGTAACATCTGGTAGTTTTTTTTGGTTTATGAGCTTTGACTTTCTCAGTTTAACTGACTGAATAAAGTTTTATGAAGTTACCTATTAAGGGTGTAACCCCAACATAAAAACTGATGAATCCTTAAAAACCCAAATCGCAGATAGCATTTGTTAAATTTTGCCACTTTTTGCCAACCCAGTGTAAAGACAAGGTTAATCGCGACTGATTACCTGCAAGTTTTACTTATGTTAATTTATAATAAATGTCTGAAAAGACCAAAAATAACTTGTTCTTTTCCAGTCCCTCTCTGTTTCTTTTTCTTTGTTCGTCATCTGCATGCCTGTCCAGCCTGTTGTGGACATTATTTTTAGGAGCTGATTTAGTTTTCCTGGAAGCAGCAGAGCCACTGGAAGAATCCCAGAGTGGAAAATAAGCCCAGATGCTGGTGTACGTCCGACTGGGAGTGCTCAGGGCACAGACGAGGCCATTTATGTGTTAGCAAGCCTCATGTAGATTCAAACAGGGTGACGGGTGGCCATTTGTAATTCAAACAGGCTTTGCACGCCCCTCCAGCCTGGCTCGGTTCAACTTGGCTGACTTCCTCTTTTAATGTGAAATGGACTGAAAAGGATGTGAGTGATTAACCAGAAGAAAGTGTTTGAAGCAGCAGGAGTTTATATCTGCTTCATGGATAAAATCATTGTCCTTTTGCAGCTTCAGACATGTGGAGTCAAAATAATTCACTATACTAGATGTTTACCTTCCAGCACAAAAGCAACTGTAAGCATACAGGGTGACATTGGAATAGTTTATATCAAAATACGTTAAAATGGCCTAATCAAAGTCACCTAAGTCAAAGTCAATAATTACACGTTATCTGTAATTTGAAAACAAATGTTCACAGATGCTCTCTTTCTGGAGTCCAAAGCTGAGAGAAATACCCCAAAAGACTTCCAGCTGTAATTTTGGTGGCAGATGCTTCTACCAAGTAAGGACTAGGGGGAAACAAATACAAGGGATACTTTTTAGATCTTTATTTGAAAAAAAAAAAAACTTTAAAAATCTTAAATCATTTTTATACAACTTGACATGTATGTTGCGTTAGTTTATCACATAAAATCCCAACAAAAAACATTTTGTAGTTCCAATGCGGCGAAATGTGGAAAAGAAATTGCAAATACTTTTATGTGTGACCGAGGGGAAATAATTCTTCAAAATGGCTGACTAACGTACATGCACTTGTTAAGTACAAACACATGAATTCCTGCAGAAATGTTCCACTGAAGTCCTTTTAATCCTCAGGAGTTGACATCAAGAGTTACGTAAGCTCCATGTTTCAGTGGTGGTCTGCGAGTGAGTGAGTGAGTGCGGTAAATGACCACCGAGCAGGATGCAGGAGAAAGACGCTCATTCAAACTCCTAGAGCCGAGCGCAATGGGGGCATGTGTGTGTTCTCTAAAACTGCCTGTCCCTTAACTATTAGCTCTCCACCTCCTGAGAGCAGCAGGACCACACATGTACATCTGGACGCTCTATAAGAAACTTAAGGTATTCTATCAAAGAAACAGAACATCTGTATCACAGCACACACACACACACACACACACACACACACACACACCCATACGACAAAGAAAGCGGTGGTGTTTAAATGTGTATCCCTTTGTGCTACTGAGCTAAATTTGGACAGAGTAAAATAAAAACAGTTGCAGGCAAAAAAAGGAACGATATGATGGGGGATCAAGATATGCGGGTCATAAATGCACTCAGTCACTCGGAGGTCATTTATATTTAACTGTGCAAAATGACAAAGAGCAGCTGAGGTGGTTTAAAGTAAGAAATCATGGAGGGAAAGGAAAAGAATGAAAATATATGACGGCGGGGGAAAATAAGGCTGAGTGGGAAGCTAGAAGTCAGAGGTCACAGGAAATGTGTGGGAATGAAGTAGACTAGACCTGAAAAACTCAACTCAAAGTGAAGTCAGTGCAACTGCAGGGCAGAAAGCTAAGACATCAAACATAAAAGGTGTTTTATTACTTTTAGATGAAAAGCTATTTTGGGGTTTTTCTTTGAAAAAGATTTCAGTCACTGACGGGAGTAAAGTTATATATAAAAAAGGCTTTTGACTGTAAAGTCCCATTGGGTTCTTTGACTGAGTAAAACACAAGTATATGAGGTCTGATGGATACGTAGGACTCAATGGGAAACTATTGATTTGTTAATGGGTTTTTTTTTTAGAGAAAAAAAAAATACACTTGGAGCCAATTCTCCAGATTCTGGTACAGATTTGTTCCACAGATGCAGCTCAACATTAGAAACAGGTGTGTGTCAGTGCCAGTGGGGTTTAGAAAGTTAAATCATCTTCCTCCATATGTGTGCTTTCAGTCTTTACCAAAACAACTACACACAATACGAAGGATTTCCATCTTTCATCTAAACAGCACAATACTATTCAGAACTGACTCTTTGCTATTATCTTGACATCATTTAATTTACATTTTGACTTATCTCAGGGATTTGATAGAGCTGGATTCTTAATGGTTCTACTGTTCGATAAATAAGATTATTGAGACTTTTTTAGCTCCACTTACATGAATTTGTACCGAGACATTTTGTTTCACTAGTTTGACCTATGAAGTTGCACTAGATTTTATTTAAAGAATACCTGAGTAAGGGGTGTTAATACAAATGCATGCCACACTTTTCAAATCCATGTGTGTGTTAATCAGCTACAAAGAAATCTAGTAACTAGTCAAAATGCGTTCAGAGGAGTTTGAATAATTTAACGACCCTGCGTTTTTGTGTGTGGTAGGCATAATTTGACGAGAAAAAGTGATTATGCTTACAAACTTTTATATTTTATAGTATTTTTCTGAGGCATAAATGATGCCATTTTTTGTGCGTTTGTGGAGTAATATAGCAAATAATTGCCTGGGATACAATGTGGGAAAGCCCTGGTCTAACTTAAGCATTGAAATTGTTTTCAGCATTTTTTATAAATTTACAGATGAAAGATTTGAGGTGTGTTGTAATGTTTTAGTTTCCATGGAGACTCTATACTAGAGGAAATACCAGGAAGCAGCAAAGCGGATGAGAACAGAGTGAACACAGAGGGCAGGAATGACAATAATTATTGAGGAGAGGCAGGGCCGTGCAGAGATCTTTGGAGGGGCAGGGGCTCAAAGTTAAAAAAGGGCACATTGAACAAGATCTTAAAACACCGTACAACAACATAACAACAACCCATATTAATCAAGAATTTAATTGGGTCCTACTATGTCATTGGCATTGTTACATCTCTCAGCTGGGTTGAAACAATTGCAACAAATGATGTTTTTTGATGTATCTGCTTCTCCTTTCTTCTGAGTGGGAAGCCTGTAAACATGAAGGAATGACCGCCGTCCTCTTCCCCAAACTGTCTTTTTATTGCAAATTCACAAAATCATGAAGTCATGAAATTATACAATGAACATTCCTTTGTGTAATCATGTCCAAGTGTTCTTCTGGTGTTCTGAAACAACCGTATACCGTCCACTTCAGTAAACAGCATCAGCTCCCACCAGCTGTGACAGCATCAAAACAATTCAACAATAAATGTAAATCTCGCAGATTTACATAAAAAAACACCAATTTTAAGAAAACTAATTTCTTTAAATTGTAATAATTCTGAAAGACTTAATTTTGTTATTAGTTATATACGTCAATATGGACGTATTTAGATGACCGAATATACTTTAAGCTCTCATAAGCTTTGAATAATTATATGACTGACTGTACAATGGAATCGATTACACAGTAGGGAAAGTGGTAACGTCTATAATAAATGTTTGAAACTGATGAGAACTGATTACATGTAGCTGGGAGTAACCTTAACACTTCTATATATTAATCACTCTTCCTTTTAATAGATAACAACACAACACGTCAGGATGACACCATAATCTTCATAAAGTTGAGTCTGGGAGTTACATGTAGCCATCTCTAAAACGACTGTTAAACGACTTTTTTTTTTTATTCCTTTTTGGTTTGATATGATATTTCGGTCAATTTCAGTATAAAAAACACATATATGTTATATTGGAATACTAATAATTCATGTGGTGGCTTATACTCAAACAGATTTTCTTGACTGTATAAACAATTGATGATTTAAAGCTCCCACTTTATGGTGTATCACACCGTCATGTCGGGACAATGGAAAGCAAATGTAGTCTATATTTTCCCCAACAGGTATAAAGTTGCTTTTTCTGCTGCTGACAGTCCTGGAGGACCGAGTTGATCTGAGAGTCGGTCCTCAGATCAACTCTGATCTGAGGAAGATCTAGGAAGAGCTAACGAGGGCCCGGTGTTCTGACGATCAGTGCTACATCGTCAGATTTTGATACCGCAGCACGGATAGATACCTCAGTCTCTCTGTCCGTGCTACGTGTCCAAAACTGCTACTGTCATGTTTACAAACAGAAAACAATTAATGTTAAATATATTGGATAACATTATTTGAGTGACGGGACTGAAGTGGAAGCTTAGAAGTTATGCTTAGCAAAGCATTGGAACAATTTATATACATGACGAAACCACAAGAAGATCACTTCCTTCATCTGATTATCCTAAAATGAAAAGCTGTAGATGTATGCACTAATCCTTTTACTGGAATATTATACCTGTTAAAACATATTTTAAATACAGAGACATTTATAAGAATAAAACAGTGTCAGACAGGGGAAACACGTTTGGCATTAAATGAAACACAGACAAATACAGATCACCGCAAATGTTTTTTGCGCATTAATACGTTGTATGTCTCTTACCAGATGCAGCGCAGCCACAACCGGGTGGTACCGGGTCTTTGAGGTGCATGACAGTCGCAGTACCGTGTCTTATATCAGGATGTCTGATATAAAGACATTCTTCATATCTGTCGGTGGGACCGACTCAGACTGCCTGCAGTGAACCGGACATTTAGTAGAATGATGAAGTTAAAGTCAGAGGTTTTTTTCTGCAGCCGAAGCATTTCTGTGTTTAGGGGCGAGGAGGGTTTTGTCCCAATATTGCAAGGACAATTCCGAAAATATAAAAGGAAACAGTTTTTCTAGCGTCAACATCAGACCTACGTTTTTATTCACAAACCAGTGTATGAAAATATATTCTTGCCCATAACTTGATAGTTAGAGGCACAGATTCACCCCCCTCCTCCTCACCATTCACCGTTCAGACACCATGGACCCGGCGTCTGAACAACATGGAGGAAGAAACTGAAACATTATCAGACTGAGGCAGCCAGACTAGTTTATGTTGCAAAATTATTATATTTAGCCAAACATTATTGCTGAGGGGCACAAGCAGGCCTTCTGACACACAGATTAAAAAATATATAATAATAAAAAATTGACGTGCCCGAGGAGAGGGGAAACAGGACGTGTGAGATAAATGAGAGCAGGAGAAGAAGAAGACAGGGGAGAGAGCTAATGTGCAAACCAGAGATCAGGCTGCAACATCTGTTTTCTCACTTCGAGCACCTCAGACAGGGACGAATACGGCCAAGGCACTGATAGAAAAACGGCTGCTGGCTTCTGCTGTGGAGACAGACGATGCAGAAATATCGAGCATATAAACGGCAGGAATCAGATGAAAGCATGGAATATTTGGACGGCGAGGTGTATTAATTCACACTTCAATCACACTCAGAGGAAAATATATTTATTATGAAGTCAGTCTGTTGCCTAGAAAATGCAAAAGAAACAAAAAAATGTGATGTGGGAAGCTGAGAAAGAGTTCTCACACTAAACTGCATGAATTGCACTTCTTTTAAAGACTTTTTTTTAAGACAGCCAAAGACTCATTTAATGCCAGAGACCACAAATTGTGATAATCACTTTTCCCATTTGGCCCAACAAGAGCAGCAGATTTCTGCTTGAGTGTAATTCCCATCCAAAGTTCCCATGAGCCAAGGAGACCACAGAGTACCAAGGTCAGGGGTTTAAACCTGACTCACATGCTCCATCATGTGACTCTTTCACTGTTAACACACCAGACCTGGAACTCCGCAACGGATCAGGTTTCAGAACATGGATCACTGTATTGCATTGCTGACATTTTACAAATTTAAGTTACTTCATTGCCCAAAAAGGATTATCAAGGTTAGTTTATGCAAAATGATGCACAAATACCTAATGAATAAAAATATGTGTTATGTATTTTAGCAGCCATTTAAAAATCTGAGCAGCACTATTAAATAAATGTAAGGCTGTGTAGTCGACCTTAGCAGAAGCTTAATGCATCATGCAGAGCTCCAATTACAAACACCGAGCTTAAGTTAAAGTACCATGCAAGAAACAAAGATAAAAACCTTCATAAACAGAGGAGACGGACAATTTTAAAGGCAGTTAAAGAGACAAAGAATGTAAATTTTTAAGCTTAAGAGCCTTCTCTAGAACATAGTCTAAATAAGAATAGTCTTTCACTGTTTTTAAAACATTCAGCCAAAATATAGACAAGATAAGAGCATTCCAGACTCTCAGTGCCAGAGGGATCTGTGGATTTAAGAGAGCAAGCACAAAACCTTTTTATTCTTCAGTGAACAGATTCTAATCGAATGACGGTATAAAAACATGTTTCACAACATTTAAATTGCGTAAATGTCATGATGTATGACATTTAAACAATTTATTGACAGGATAGTAAATTGATTAAATTTAAATAGCACATTTGCAGTCAAACTGACCGTTCAAAACGCTTTACAGACACATTCACTCACACGTAACTTAGCATTAAGTGCCTTTCCCAGCAGCACAAACTGCAGTCGTGCCCTACAGCCTTGATGACTACTCTACCACTGAGCCAAAGTCAATATTTCAATTAAAGGGTGTGTAAATACTAGTTTCCCTTGCCAGTACTGTGTTACCCTTTGACCTTCTTAATTGTCTTAACTCCTCATGTCTTCATGGCACAGATTCAACAAAGTGTCCGAAACATTACTGAAAGATTTCGGTTCATTTTGACATCGTAATTGTTACAGATGTGTCGGCTCCATATTTATGATGTGAATTTCCTAAAGGTTCTTCATTGGACCGGGTCCTAGGTTCAAGTCTACGGGCCTGAACCTTAGGCCGAGTCATTCATACCTAATTGGGACTTCAGGGTCCAAAGTGCACAGAGACTATATTACATCACCACCGCCAGCCTGAACCTCTGAAGTAAAGCAGGATGGATTCAGGGTTTCATGTTGTTTTACACCAAATTCTGTGAATTTAGAATAAACACATTTACAGATCAGATCAGGAAAAATGTTCCCAACCTCTCTTGTTAACAAGGATTCTTCATAAAAATCAATAAAATTGTGAACAACCCTGACCCTCCTCTTCATGAGACTATGTAGAGAAAACAGAGTGTCTTCAGTCAGAGGCTTCTTCAAATTCACTGAGATACAGACTGCTACAAGAGATCTTTCCTGATAACAGTCATCACTTTCTACAGTAACTCTTTGAAAAATTTGAATTAATATGAGTTACAACATTTAATTTCCCATTGAGATCCATAAGGTGTTTCTGAACTTGAATTATTTAATTTTGGTGAGCTTGTATAAATTCTTTAACCTCGGTTTCCTGTTTGTATTACCAACCCATTGAAAAGGTGCAGCTAGTAAAGCAGGAGGTGAATGTGTATTGATAATGTTTATTGATTTTTTTAAATTCCCTGTTGCCGATCTCCACTGCTGAACAGGTATTGTGGACAGTCCATCACAGAGTGAATAATTATGCACACACACAAACAGTTCAGAGACCTGCAGACCCAACATGAATATTTTCAATAATGGGAGAAAGCCAAAGTACACAAACTTGGTTTCAAACCTTGCAGTTTCTTGCTATGCAAACATGCAGGTACATCGCAAAAATTGAGAAGAATTTATAATTTTTTTTACAAATTAAAAGAAAATGTTTCAGAAATCACAAACTGTTAAAACATCTTCGACCACAATATAAACCTTCGGTATATTTTTTGTTATTTATGTGTGTCCCAGTCTAAGGTGGTGCTGATGCCAAAAACATTTACAGTGCGTAAAAGACATATTTGGAAATATGTCTTTTCTCAATATTTACAACACATTAGAAGGTGTTGCATAGGTTTTTGTGTCACACTCAATGAAGAAAAGTGTTTTAGATTCGAAAGTATATAACTAATAAACTCCAAATTCATGGAAAATACTTATTCTTAAACATTTCAGAACAGAGGTCTACTAAGCACAAGTACTCCAATACATTAATGTGGGTCTAGTTGTTGCCTGCTACAGTAAATAAAACATGTTGGAGAAGCTTTTATTGATTTCCTTGTTATCACACTCATTCTTAAAGTGCTGTTAACTTGATTATTCTTATCCTCCTAAAACAACTGTGGCTAACAGTCAAACCACAAAAAGACGATGGATTCAAGGACTTCAACAGCATTTGTGACAGAAAAAAAAAATCTGCATTTTCTCTTTCTCTTCTCTTTCTCCAAGTACATCTGGTGTCTGAATCACTGCACTTGATTTTATTACCACAATAAGTCAAATGTCAAGTTTATTTGCTGACACTGCTGTAGATATTCAGTACGAGTGGCGTGGATCTTCAACACTTGTGCGCTTTTAGGATCTGCTTAGGTAAACAGATCTAGTTCAGCTAATAAAACATGAGTACGCAGTGAACTTTCTTTAAGTCAATTACATGCACTTGTAATTCACTAGGCCAGCACTTTAGATTCGTCTGTTATAGAAGACAGAGGAATGATATCATTGGACTGCTATGAATAAACTTGCTCTTGTTCGAACAGCCATAATGTTTGCTTCACAATTCAGTAATAAGGTTTTTCTGCTTTACTTTCATATAATATTATTATTCTGTATTGTTATGCTAGCACTGTTTTTGGAAAATATGTACATAAGCCCACTGCTTTGTTTAGAAGCAACCACACAAAGCAGCTGCAAATGGATGAATTGTATCAGGTTTCCCAACCAAAAGAAATGATTTTTCATCACTCTGATATCCACCCTGAGTTCCTACACTTTGTTCAGTCTGATCTTCATCCCAGTCTATCATGGTTCTTAGAAACCTGGGTCATCAAGCATCTCCTACCCTCTGCGTGCTCTATTTCTACAATATCATCCTGATCACCTCTGACAGAACCTGGCAAGTGGACTCTACTCTAAGTAACGTAATAGTTATATCTTCATTTAAAAGTGATTGTCAAATGCATTTAAGGTGTCATGATTGTGTTGAGATGAAGTTGGACCCAAATGCAAATGAGGCACTGGTGTCGAGTAGATGGTGATTATTTAATTAAAAAAAAGTTGATTAAAAAAATAAACTTACAAAACCACTGGGAACACAGAAAGTTCAAGATATTGAACCAAGATATTCAATATCTTTGAACCAACTTCAAAGGTATTGCCGATTAGCTAGTGGGTTTCAGGTGTGATAACAAATAATCAGCACTAAGAACTCAGAAAAACCCAAAACAACCCAGAACCCTGACATGAACGTAACATGTTGATCTGGAGGCTTCTTCTTGTTAACAGGATAATTCTGGATTTTGAGGGAGCTTCTGTTGAAAGGTCATGGACAAAACTCCAGATTAGTTAATCTCATGGGTAAAGGGTAACACCAACTCCATGAAGGCTAAGAGCCAAGTGGGCTTCTGCTGTCTTAAAACATTTCATTTGTATGAAATGTATTTTACCATCTCCACTAGGTGGAGCCACAGTACATCCTGAAGCAGTTTAAAAATGGGATATAGCTGAAACACCAGGAGTCATTTCAATTTAACTATGAACCTTTGTGCTAATAAATTACTGTAATTGAAAGTAAAACTGTATTATTTGTCATTAATATATTCCAGTTGTGATTGTTGGATATTTAGTTTGTTTTGATTTATTACAATTGACTTTTCATAGTCAGTTCATTTCGTTAGACTCTGTGCTTTTAGTGATACGCTACGTATTTTTTTTTATCTCTTTCCATAGACAGTAAAGTTACTACCTGTGGTATTTTAGGTTTTATGTGTATTCTTAGGTTTGTTAATGTGTTATACCACAAAATCTCAACATTTAAAAACAGGTGTTTTAAAGTTTTTTTTTATGTCAATTCACACAGAGGCTGTCCCCGCACACAAATCTTTCAGCAGAGGGAAACATTATATTATGTTAAGATAATTTTGAAGCACAGTTTGTGAAGGAGTTTTTCTTTAAAGGCAAAATGTTTTATTTGAATTAAATAATGTTCCTTTATGCATCATATAAATGTAATGTTTTTTGTATAACAGTTAAAAGGTTTTTTGTGCAGTTGCAGAGGGTGTATAAACTAATGAAATAAGATGTGTCTACTGAAGTAAGTTTTCCCAGGCTTGCTGAACTTCCCCAGACCGGTTGTCTGGGAACTTGCTGTTTTTCCCGTAGCCTCCCCTGCACGAAGATAGAGTGTTTAGTTTTTGTGTCCCGTAGATATGATAGTGAATGAGCATGCAAGGTTGAACTGTGAGACAGAGAAGAAGACGTCAAGAAGCTTCAGCAGGAGATGGGGGCTATTGATGCCTCTGCTGAGGAGGCAGTGAGGAGGAGCAGCAAGATTTTTGCTGAGCTGATCGACCTGTTGGAGAAAAGACGCTCGGATGTGGAGCAGCAGATCAGGAAGCAGCAGGAAGCCGCCGAGAGTCAGATCAAAAAGTACAAAGCAAGACTAGAAACAGATCTCTGAGCTCAGAGGGAGAGAAGAGGAGCTCCATCAGCTGTCCCACACTGACCATCACGTCCACTTCCTCCACAGCTTCTCGCTGCTGGGAAAACCCAGCCACAAACAAAGCCACAGAGTCGCTCAAATTTAAAGAAGCTCCTCCGTGTTACGTTAAGGATCTGACAGCAGCGGTGGCAGAAGCTGGAGGCAAACTGAGGCGCTTTGTTCATGAGGAAACCACAAAGACATCAGCGATGGAGACGGAGCTGAACGTGGTGATGTCACCAGTTGAGCCCAAGAGCAGAGCAGACTTCCTGCAGCATTCCCATCCGGTCAGTCTGAACCCAAACACGGCCCACAGAAAGCTGCTTCTGTCTCTGGGAAACAAGAAAGTCACGCGTGCCAACAAATTCATAAGTCCTCTTCTTCCTGACAGATTCACAGAATGGACCCAGGCCCTGAGCACAGAGAGCTTTACTGGCTGCTGTTACTGGGAGGTGAAGTGGACTGGGAGAGTTACAGTAGCTGTGGCGTACAGCAGGAGCAGAACAGGAAGGCAGAGTGAGTTTGGGAGCAACACGGAGTCCTGGGCTTTGGAGTGCTACAGAGACCGTTTTGTATTCAGACATGACGGAGTAAAAACGTGCGTGTCCGGTCCCCAGTCCTCCACGGTGGGCGTGTACCTGGGCCACACAGCAGGGAGCCTGTCCTTTTTCAGCGTCTCCAACAGCATGGAGCTCCTCCACAGAGTCCAGACCACGTTCACTCAGCCTTTACATGCTGGGCTTTGGGTCGGTGTTTGTGATGGATCTGCTGCCGAGTTCTGCTAACAGACCGGATGAAAACAGAAACACCCTGTGCTCTGCTGTTTCTCATAGAAGAAGATTGGGGCTGAAAGTTTTCAGGAAATAGTCTCCAGGGAAGCAGGTGGATTCTTTGCTAAGCAGGAAAAAGCCCCAATTATTTTAGAAAGGAAACAGACAAGGCAGAAATGCCAGTGTTTTATTTGTGGACTTTAAGCCAAAATTGAGATAAAGAACTAACTATGCTTGAAACAGATGCAAAATATGTTGAAGTGCTTCTGCATCTTCATCTTCTACATAAAAAAGTAACTTTGTATGGAAGTCTTCTGAAGATGCTTGAAATGTGCAACTCCAGGAGAGCAGTAAGAAATTTCTCAGCACTCATTTCAGAAAACGTTTGACTTTTATAAAGAAAAGAAAAGAAAATGAAAAGTGGACTGAAGCAAAACCTCTTCTTCCCATTTTGACAACAAAAACATTTGATGGACTTTATTGGGCGAACATATAGGGCATCGTTTTACTTTTCTACTAAAAACATGTAAATTATGCAAATGTATTTAGCCCATTTTATTGTGTTGTCCCAAAATAAAGTTTTAGTGCGACAATTACCTTCCAAAATCTCCTAATTGATCAACAGAGTCCTCTGCCGCGCCGTGGCTAAGCTAACGTTAGCATAGATCTCTTCTATGAAGGGCTCAGAGGTTTGTTGGAGAACATTAGAAAACAAACAGCATCTTCAAAAAGCAACTCGGTGGAAGAAGGAGTTCTGGTCAGATGAAATGAACTTTTTGGCAAACAAGTAAAATGCTTTGTGTTTTACAGTTAAACTATCAGATAAAGATGCTCCTTCAGTTTTGAAAGAAGTGGCTAAGCTGCAAAAATTGTACATTAAACACTTTACCTCACATTGCTACTGTAAAGAGATAAATATTTAATCAATAAGTCAAAGCTTCATTCACACAACTGAAGAAATATCTACATGTGTTTACTGAGTGCAACTCCATTATTTTTTTATTTAAATACAATATTTATAGGTGTATTACATTTACAGTCACGTATGCTCAGCATAGATATTACTCGTTGAAAATAGTTCTTATAAATTTTTTACATTTTTGGGGGATTTGTCATTTTTACCATTACAAACATGCGCAGCACAAACGTGAACCATATTAAGATTGGTTCCCGAGTGAGGCGTGTGTGTGTGTGTGTTATTTCTGAATGTGAACCAGCCGGATCTCGTCTACCCTGTTGCGATGCAGCTGAAAGGCGGGCATGACCCAGCGGCCGCACGAACACTGATCTCCGCACCAACTGAACGAGCCCAGCTTGGAGCGACACTTTGGACAGAGGAGCTGCACAAACACAGAAACGATGTGGAGGGTTTTTTAATGTGAAGTCCAAGGAATATCATCCAGTCAAAGTTTATTTACATTATAAATAGATTAACAAAATAAGAAATAAAATTATGTCTGATGAAAACAAAATGCAATAGTAAAGTTGACCGTAAAATGCTAATACAAAGAAAAAGCCAGACATACTTTCCACAAAACTCGAATCAATTACCGGTAATTTATTTCTTTCTTTTTCTCCCCTTTCTTGAAGGGAAATAGATGAGTTTCGAACTATTCGGATGAAAACTGTAATTAATCAGAGTAATCTGCCCACCCACCTGTGAAACTAAAATAGATGAGTTTTCACTCTGGACTTAAACTGACCTACTCGCTGAGAGAGAAGGAGACTGTTCAGTCTGGGTGCTGCACAGAGGAACCTCTGTCACCTCGAGTCTTCAGCTTGAGCCAATTTTTTCTCAGGGCTCTGGGTGGAGTGTAGTTCTGCAAGAGCTCACTTATCCTCCAGACAACTACTGAGTCACATTTCAGAAAATATGACCCTGCGGTTCAAAACCGTTGCAATAACCTCATTTAGACGATGCATAACGTTTGGTTACAGTAGCGAAGATAAAGTTCCTCAAAGTTTCTAGATACTCCAATTGACGTAAAAAAGTTAAATAATAATTACAAATGCTTGATTCATATTCAAATTACATTAATGACCAGAATATGTATTTATATTTGAAATTATTTTAATTCTTTTCTAATATTTAGACATATATGTTTTTGTGTAGTTTATGTTGTCTCTGTTGTGTTGTTCTTTGTGAAAGGCATCAATAAAGATGATGTGTTTTTGCCCAGTAAAAAGAAGAAATTGTCTCTTCTTACTGGAGTTTTTTTTACCCAGGATGTCTTTGTGAGATTACTGTGCTGCTGCAACAAAATATAATTCTTTTTGCACACATTTATTGCATATTTTTACACGCATCACTAAGTTCAGAGTGGAAAACAATGCAATTTATGGTCAAATTAAAAAAATTATGTTTTGGGAAGAAAAATGTTTATTCTATTAACTTAGTATACATCTGATAAATAACTCAAAATGATTCAATATTTTTGGACAATTTTCCTCTTAACACTTTCTTACCGATGAGAAGTAGACATGTTTCTGTAGTCAGAGTTTCTGACATCAAAGTCCCTTTTCTTTACCCGTGTATGGCAGATGCCTTACCTGTCCATTCATCACTCCAAGTAACGCCGGCTCCATCCACTGAACCGGCTCGATGAAGTACGACGTACACTGGACTTCTCCTGGAAAAACACCACAATTCACGTTAGAGATTAAGAGAGAAAATCCAAGATCAACATGTCCACCCAATAATGTCCTGAAACATGGATAAAAAGCATTTTTCTCCAAGTACTACAACTACTACAGAAACAGTAAAATAATAAAAATACACATTATGTATATGAAAGCAGATGTCTTTGTCCTTGGGAGAAAATGGAAATTTTCTGATGAGCCATCTGGACGTGTCTTTGACCAGGCACAAAGACACGTCCAGCTTGGTGGCAATGATGTGTTTGTCGCATTGTGAAGTGAGAACTGATTCCTACCTGTGAGGTTACTGGGCTTCTTGTGACTGAAGGCTGATGCTCCCTCTCCTACAGAATGACTGAGAATACTGGAGCCGCGAAACAGAGTCCGTCTGAAGAGGAGACAGTGACGGGCAACGCAGAAATAAACAAGAAACATCTTACATGCAGACTCATTTATGATGCAGCTTTAGGAGCGCAGCAGTTTCACTCAGAAAGCATATTGAACTATGTGTAAGTTGAAGGAAAGCGAGTGAAGTCAACTTACCTGCATTTTCTGCATCTGTAGGACAATTCAGAGGAGTTGGAGTGGGCGGGGTCACATGCAAAAATTTCTCTGGGCAGTTCTGTAGCGCCCTGCTGTAACTCTGCTCAAACGCACAGACCAGGGAGAAGGAACAGTCAGAGAGAAAAAAAAACACAAAAATGACAAAATGCGTCAAATGCAAGGAGTTTCTCATCTGTGTCGACCTGGGTATTTCTCTGTGACCTTCTGCAGTCTGTACTGTTTGTAGGAGGGACTGGATGGGTCCACTTCGCAGTGCATGGCTTCGTAGAGATGCAGCTGCTCCTCAAAGCCACTGTTCACCCTGAAAACACACATCTGGAAACTCACAACTGGAAGCAGAACTTTTGCATCGTTGGGTGAAAATTAACTTCACAGTTTACTCCCACTGTAACAACAAGGAGAGGCACGCCTCTGAGTTCCTATCTGTAACTGCACTCCTGACATTTTTGGAGTTTTACACAATAAAAGTTGCTCACATTGGTTCAATCAAGACAACGGATTTTAGTTTGTTCATTGGTGTGAAATTAGACATGAATTTTATAAGTATTGATCTGGCCAGATGAAGTTTTATCTCTACGATGAGAACAGAGCAGGCAGACTGACAGACACTCACTGGACATCCTGTTTGAGACTTTTCAGTTTGTTGTAGGCCTCAGTGAAGCCCAGCTGATGCTTCTTCATCAGATACGCCGTTACGATGGTGGCACTGCGACTCCGACCCGCCTGGCTGGAGCGTGTGCAAAAACAGTGAGTAAAAATAAGAGCAACAGAGAAACAGGTACTCGATGAGGTGAGAGTAGGGAGTGTTTGATTCAATTTAAAGAAAATAAGAATCTAATGACAGTTCTCAAGAGAAAAGGTGTAGTAATTCACCTTTGACCTCACCAGTGAACGAGTGCTGCCCCGCCCGCCTTAACCGCCTCCTCTATGAAGACAAAACAGGCATCCATGTGACTGAGGAGGTCAGACGCGGCTTCATCTAGAACGTCGATCCACTTTCTGGCGAGCTTCCCATCAGCAGGGAGCAGCGGCACGGGATCCACAGAGTCCACAGACAGGACGTGGGTAACAGACGCAGTGTCCAACGCCTGCCTGTCGTTCAGGTCGCCCGCAGTGCCGATGTACACGCCGGCGTCCACCAGCAGCATGGCTGCAGAGAGAGAAAAACAAGAAGTTGTTGGATAATGTTATTTTGTAGTTGAATGCTTCTGCAAAGACTTTTTCTGCTTTTGGCCTCATTCGGTCTTGGATCAGATCTGTTATCTTGTTCTAACAACTTTACAATAGTGTGGAACTTTAGAATAATGTGCATTAAATAATAAAACCCTTTTAGCTACTGGAGTATTTTAATTTGTTCTAAAAAAAACCTTCCATAGCTTCTGCAGTGCAGAGAAAATGAACTTGTACATTCAACATTCAGTTAAGCTCATTTTCACCTTTAAAACTGCATTGAACAAGTTTTGTGAAAACAAAATTATTAAAGTGACTTTGAACCTGAGTGAACAATTTCTTTCTAATGTGTAAAATATAACAGAAACCCTAAATAATGTTCATGTTTAATGCCCTCCACAAAATCTTGAACTACGGCTTTGTTTAAAATACATAAACATAATTTATGAGATCAACCAGTTTATTTTAAATTAAAACGTAAAGCTAAAAGATTATTGTTTGTGCCGATAAACATCTAAAATAGTGAAGTTGTTTGCTAATTTGTTTCAAAGACGCTGCGACGAACTATTCGGATGAAAACCGTAATTAATCAGAGTAATCTGCCCACCCACCTGTGAAACTAAATTATTTATTTTCCCAAAAAAATCTGCAGCTTTCAATCTGTTCTGATGAGCCTCGAGCATAAAATGTCTCGATTGCAACGGAAGCGAAGATAATAAAGAAAGGCTGAGGCAAATTCAGAAGGAACGAACGACAGCAGCATGATACGGTGGTGTTTGGTTCGTCGCTTAAAGAGGCCGGTCAGAAACACAAGAACGTACTCTTGTGTTCCGGTCTTATGTGGTTTCCTTTATTTCGGAAAACCCTATGTTCAGAATAAATAAATGAATAAATAAATAAATAAATAAAGGGGACAGCAGTATGTATTGATAATTATATTATTGTGTTTTGACAAAAATATTTTCATCAGTCTCAAGTCTTTAAATCTTTCTGACTGATAAAAGTCCGTAAGTCTAAAATGGTAAGTTTTCTTTTTTAGGGAGACACAACTGAATGAAAAGAATCAAACATATTTTATGAAAGCAGATTTGTTTTCACAATACTAAAACCTCGGTTGTTATCTGAATGATTACATTTCAAGTAGTTACTAAATAATCAATAACTGAACTATTAGCAATCACATCAATCTGACAATTAAATGACTAACAAGACATAACAGACAAACATGCAATCTAGATACCTGAAAGAAATTCTGACAAGTTTGGAAAATGACAATTTTGAAAACTTGTTAGTTTTCAAAACTGACAAATGAAAGGCTGTTTGGTCTTTAGTTTATTTTTCCTGGCAAAAGGTAAACTCATGAACAAACTCAAAAATAAATGCATCACTTGGATTTCTAAATACCTCACTCAACTTTAGGAAAGGTTTAGAAAATTCATGCTCGTGAAGTTGTAGCCATAGCTTAAATGGATAAACTTTTTTCCCCTTTGTTTGCATGTCATCTGCCATCAATTTATATGGTTAATAATTCCTAAATCAAACTAATAAAAAAAAAATCTTAATATGATATTTATTTTCTCACTGAATAAATGTTTTAATAAAAGTTTGATTTTTGATATTTTCACTGTCATGCTGATGCAATAAAATGTTTGTCACATATGTCATACATATGTAAAAATATGTATGACACAAAAAAGATATGTTTTTAAACATGTAAAGTAGCAAAATAATGCATAAAACTACATAAATATAGTTAGAAGCTCATTTTCAGAGCCAATAAAAGGAAAAACAAAATCTGTTTCAATTAAAAAAAAAAAAAACACCTGGAAGAGAGTTTTTTTTAATGTGTTTGGCGATTCCTGTTCAATTGGACTAGACTAATAAATTAGAAATAAAGTTATAAAATAGGAAATGTTAAATAAAAAACGGTCGCAGTGTGCTCATTTTATGAATTCATTAGTAACCAAAAACAAAGGTCATTCTTTCTGCACTGGAAAAATAAAACTTCACCATGAAAGTGACCTCAACTATAAAACCAAAGAGCAGAAACAGGGAGGAAGATACCAAGAACATTAGGTAATGTAAGTGTTGAGTCCATCACGGAGTCACTACCTCTGAAACTGCATGAAGTAAGTTTATGGTCATTCTGTCGACTCTTATTATAGCAGCCACAGACAGAATGAGGTACATTATGTCTGCAGTGAACAGTCTGACTTTGTAGTTCATTTGAAAACAATTAAATTGGCTTCTTCTTGTCATGTTACTCACTTTAAGCACATGATGGCTGTCTGGTGTCCTGTCTCTTGACACTTACAACATGTGTGGTGCTCTGAACCGCCCGCCAGCCTTCGACCCACAGTCTATAAGTGGTCATAGTGTGGGGTGTTAATAAAGTTTTATGAGCTTCTTTAATCTAACCGCCTGACCAATGCAGTACAACCCCGCTGGGACTACACCCCTCCCTGAGTGCTCATTAAGGCATAATTAACTGCAAGAAAGGACGAATATGAAGACAAACACACAGAAAACACAGCAGGTGAATAGGAAATAAGTGGGTGTGTTAATGCGTGTTTGTTCTGCTGGCTTGCACTGATTGCGCTATTGCTCTACCAGATGCACAGTTGCACAATTTTAAGCCATTTGATATAAAGAGTTTTGAAATTTGACCAGTACAAATTCTCTGCACACATAGCTAAATGTGAACTTTTATTTCTCATAAAAGTTCACATTTGTGCTGTATGCTAATTAAACTGTTCAGAGACCAGTTAGTAACTATGTGTGATCTTTCATTGTTTAGGCAGGAAGCATGAGAACGTTTATTCTTTTAACAGAAATGGTCTGAAATCATGCATGTAAAATGTAGTCATGTTTAATAAATTAGTATATGCGTGTAAATATGTGTATGTGTACATGTGCCCAAACCAAAATATGTCATATGGTGATCAGATTTGGTCATAAATACATCATTTGCTTTTGTCATGTCAATTGAAATTAACCATGTTTATGAATGCAAAATAATCTCTATGAAACTGAAAGTCCTTGATTCATTGCTTGAATTGTGACAAACAAAATATTTTTAAATAGCTGTCAATTTAACTGTTTCTTTTTTATAATCGCTCATGAAAATGTCTCCCAACCTCAGTTTCAATGATAATATTGGTCAGCTGTACCCAGAGGGTGCTTCTTACATTTAGTGTGAATAGATTTGCACTTTTATTTTGTGCAACACGTTAAAATTGCAAAATAAAAATGTGAAACCTACATATTCAGCATCTTTTACTTATTTACACCACATACTGTAACCGAAGATTACTATCTAGATGGATGGATGGATGGATGGATGGATGGATGGACGGATGAGACAGAGGAAACCTAGAAGAATCAGTTCGTCTGCTGTGTAAAGCCATCTTCTTTTTTGCCCCTGTTGCATCGATTTCTCATTTCTGGCTTCTTCAAAAAAAAAAAGCCAACCTCTCCGAGACCATGTTTACGACCTGAAAACTGAGATGAACAATCGAAAGTCCACCACAAAAATGTTTGAAAACAAATTACTTAAATTTTGGCTCCGGTTCCTCGTCATTTAAACTGGTTGGTTAATGGAAATTTTAACCCAAGAGCAACAGGTGGGAGTGGGATCTTATGTAACTAGAGACCTCAAATGAAAAAGATGAAGGGACTTTATTGTTTTTATTTGTAAGGCAAAATGACAAGGAGACTTACCTCAAAGACATTAAATGGCATTTAAAACATGTCCTTAAAATGTTGTATGATTACCAATGAAAGTAATTAGAGTAATTTGAAATAACTTACTTTCTGCTCACAGTCTAGAAGCAACTCATCAAGCGCAGGAAGCTTTACTGGCAGCGTAGGATGTTTAAAAACACCTAGACTGTTTTTAATTAGTCTGAGGGTGTAGTGTTACTGTGTTTGGGATGCTAATTAAAAGTGTCCTGTGTCAGTGGCTTTTCAGATCTGGTGCGATCATGCGTCATCCTGTTCCTCCTATAAAAGTCCGACAGTCTGACCCAGTGACAGAAGGAGGAGAGAAGTGATACATAAAGGAGGTAATTTACGGTTACTGCTTTTCTGCCATCACTTTCCTACTCATATTGTTATAATTTATGTGTCCTTATCCTTGAGACATAACATGGAGAAGATGACGACCAAACTGAGGCTTCTGCTGCTTTGCCTTTCTGCAACCTTTGTTGCTGCTGCACCAGGTAAGGACCGACACTTTCATGGGACTGAACTTGGCCTTTCTGATGTTGTAAAAAAAAAAAACCTAACGAGTATAATGAATTTTAGATCTAATGTTCATAATGTTTCCCAATATTATTCACTTATAATTTATCTTGTTATAATGTTTCAGGACTTTCCGAGCTGTGACTTATATTTCACTCTGTTGTTTTCAGGCAGCTGCGTCGGCCGTTGTGGGGAGGTTTTCACAAGAGGTCAGCAGTGCACCTGTGACTTCAGCTGCCTGCACCACAAAGAGTGTTGCCCTGATTTTCTGGCTACCTGCACCACCAGTAAGATACTGACTGCATCCAGGGCACTCTTGTTTTGTTTGTTTTTTTTTTTGCACACGTCAAAGTAAAATTTGTAGTCTAAACGTAACTAAGTTGATAGATATTTGATGTGAAAAGGCTTTTATTTAAACTAAAGACAGCTGAGCTGAGCTTTGTTTTAGTTTCCTTCAGTCTTGTTCCAGTTAATTCATTTTAACTTTCTATTGTCAGTTTTCTGTGGTTACAACTTTTTGCCAGTTTCTGCTGGTTTCTTGTCCACTCATCTAAAAATTTCCCCAACCTCTTTGGGATTTAAGATTCTTAAATTAATATTTTCTCCTTATATTGTTTATGTATTTCTGCATATTGACTGAAGGTTTTCACTACAATTTTAAACAGCTGTTTCTATTTCAAAGTATTTAGACTGTATAAGTTATTAACTGACCTTTTTATTAATTTTGTAGATTTTGCATATTGATGTTTAAATCTTTCACATTAATTTTCCTATCCTTCTTTTTGGTCCTCTGCCTTTAAAATGATTGGCTTTGATTTAGTGAACACTTGTCACCTTCAAGTGATCATTTTAGAGGCCTTTTAATATTTGTCTCTTGATCAGAATAACATTTTTCTGTGATCACTGAATATTTGATCTCATGACATGTTAGTAAAATAACCATTCAAGCCAGCGGACTCAGACAGATGGAAGCTGATCCGTGTTTCTGGGTCTTCTCAGCTCCGTCGTGTCGGGGCCGCTGCGGTGAGACATTCAGGAGAGGTCGGATGTGCGAGTGCGACCCTATGTGCGTCCAATACAACACCTGCTGCCAGGACTTCCAGCTGCACTGCGGTAGGAACCTCCTTTGGGGCAAAACTCTTCATAACCCTCAAACTTTTTGTCATTTTTTTAACATAAAATGTATTGTCGCACATAATAGGGAGGTATGAGAAAAATTATACACTGTAGAGTTTGGTTTTTTTACATATAAAGTGTAAATGCAGCTGTATAAATTAGAAAACATTAGTGGCACAACAAAGACAAAGCAGACAGTTTGGAGGAAGGTTGCATTGGCAAGACATGGCCATCTACGTCTATGAACAGGCCAGAAAATAAAAATTCAGAAAGGGAGCGAAAAGGCCTGCAGTAACTCTGGTGAAGCTGCAGGGATCCACAACTCAGGTGGAGGAAACAGCAGACAGAACAATTTTTAGTTGTGCACACAGCAGATCTGCTCCTCATGAAAAGTGGCAAGTAGAAAGTTAAATCCCTGGATGGGCCAAAATGTGAAGACTTTCAGATACTTTTGTTAGGAATCGTAAACTCATGCTGCTGAATGATTATTGATGGATCACCAAAACCTTGCTAATATGCTGCCTTTGTCTCCACAGACGCTGCTGTGAGCGCCCCACATCATGGAGGCCCCCAACCTCTGAGGACCACACTCTCCAGTTAGTAGAAATATTTATGTTGTCGATGGTTTTACAAAGAGATATTTACTTTTCTAATCAGTCATTAGCTTGCAGGTTTTCCACAAAAAAGAGAGTTGGGATTCAAATTCTTAATTATTAACCCTCGATACTTTGCACAGACTCACACTGAGAATATATAGAACATGTTACCGAAGTCAGAGAAACAAAAGCATCAATTCGGAAAACTGACAAAAATGTCTGTAGAAATGTAGACCCTGAATAAAGAATAACAGTGGTTCTTTCTGAACACGTTACATCTACCAAATAACTGTTGTGTTTTGTTTTCTCATCTTTACCAGGAAATAGGAACCCAGCCAGGAGTCGGCACAGTTCCAACAGTGAGAGTGAGGAATGGTACACAGGTAGATCGATGTGATAAAGTAAAAAAAAAAAAAAAAAAAAGGCTTTACTTTTTGTCAATGAAATGTAATTATAAACTTGAAATAAAAAAAATTATGCTGCGCTTATCCTATCACTTGAAGTTAATCTGTTTTATAGTCAGAATAAATTATGTGAAAGGGAAAGGAGGATTCATTGTGGTTATCTGCAAACATTTTGAGAGGTAGCCACGTCAGTCAGAACACGCTTCCATGGTGACCAACGCTGTGTTGTTGTTTGTTAACCTCTAAAGGCAGAGGTGGGCGTTGTCCTCAGTACCCTGGAGGTCAGTGTCCAGGAAGGTTCGGCCCCACAAACCCTCAGCCAACTGGCTCACTGGGCTCCAACCCTCCTGCCATTCCAGGTAAACACCTAAAAGTCTAACTCTTTTTGATATTTATAATCAAATCCCATCTCTAGTTTTATTTGCTGAATCTTGGATCAGAGCTGGAAGATATTTTCACTGATTCTCTGTCTTACAGGTGTAAGTAACACCCTGGCAGGCCCGCTGCCCGGGCAAGTGTCTACCTCTCTGGGTGGGGCCCATCAGCTCCCAGCAGTCCAACAGCCCCGGCCCGACAACGGTGCTCCGGTTCTGGATGGCAGGGTTCCTGTAAGCTCCTCCACCAATGGAGCTGCAGATGGGAAACTAAACGTCCAGCTGGTGATCACCCCAGGCAGCCTCAATCCATCTGGGCCCAGTCAAGGTAAGTTCACAACCTCCAAAACCGAGTGATTTTTCTCTCACTTTTACTTCTTTGTGGTTTAATAGTCAGTGTAATTAGCTTTTTGTTGGTAAAAAATAAGCACGCTGCTCTTTTATTCCCATCAGGAGGTCTGGCTCAACCCAGACCCAGCACCCTGCTGGACGTGGCCCAGGCTTTGGGTCTCTCTGTTGGACAAAGTGTCCCTGAAGGACCTGGGACAGGTACAGTTACTGATCTTATCAAGGTGTCCCTTCTAATGGGATTTGCGAATTCACCTGCATGTGTTTGTGTGTAGGACTCACGTCAAACGCCAACCTGTGCAGTGAATCCCCCATCAACGGACTGACCGCTCTCAGCAATGGCACCATACTGATATTTAAAGGTCAGCCATCTGATCGTCAGCAGATGATTTCAGTAATTGTGGATAAAAGTCTGTAAAGCGTGTGTGTTGCAGGTGAGTTTTTTTGGGTTGTTGACTCCGTCGGAGGCTCCGTTGGTCCTCCGCAAAACATCCGAGAGACTCTGGGGGTCTCGTCGCCCATCGATACGGTCTTCACACGAATGGACTGCAATGGGAACACCTACATCATCAAGGTACTAAACGCAAAACGAGGCAATCCCATCTAACGTCCCATCAGGCCTGGAGCTTGTTGGATGTCTCAGCTGAATCAAACACCTTGAATGAAAAACCTATTTTAGCATGTTTGATCATGACAAGAGTTTGTCTCCTACAAATATTTCATCTGACTCATTAAATCAAAAATAAGATTCTCAAAGAGAGATATGAATCAGAAAAGAGTCCAGTCTGGATTGTAGGTTCGTATTCAGGCAGGAGAAATGGTACAAAACATGACTTGTGTATTTTCTGCCATAGACAAATCCTGTAAAATATCAGGATCATCAAAGGTTAACGTCACTCTTGAAAGCCAAGTAGCAAAACAACTTGGCTTTAAAGACCTCATCCGACCTCAGCCTTTTTTCTGCGATACTGAATATTACACATTTTATTTCACATCAAGGGTTAAGATCATAGTTATGCTCTTTGTCTTATGCCATGAAAAAATGTCAGATATTGTGAACCCAACGAAATGCTTCCAATCCTTGGTCTCGTCAAATTAACTAATAATCAATAAACTTTTGGTTCCTTTATGTGATGGAACATGGCCTTGAATTATCTCAACAACAGGTATCCTTATAATAAAATATTTCACCAATTAAATCACTGCAGTTTTATCTCCATATGGCCAAATTAAGATATTGC
The DNA here is from genome assembly GCA_010277075.1 of Poeciliopsis retropinna. NCBI lineage: Eukaryota > Metazoa > Chordata > Actinopteri > Cyprinodontiformes > Poeciliidae > Poeciliopsis > Poeciliopsis retropinna. The sequence continues at coordinate 9,593,540 of VMRM01000022.1, forward strand.
AAACAGATATTTAATGCGTAATTTCAAAAGGTTCTCAACAAATGAAGTCATCTATTTAATCATATTTTAATAATTTCTCAATAGGTAGTTTTTTTTTTTTTTGACATTTGACCCAAATTTAAAATAAGTTTGGCAGACCTGATTTGAGCCGTTTACTTCATGATGATGGGAGTTTTTCCATCAGCTCTTTTTCCGTTGCCCAGGGAGACCACTGCTGGCGTCTGGATGAGAACCTGATGGTGGAGCCTGGCTACCCGAAACCTTTGACCTCTGAGTTTCCAGGTCTGACGGGACCCATCAGCGCCACGCTGGTGGTGCCGGCCACCAGGAACAGACCGGAGACCATTTTCTTCTTCAAGCCGGGTGAGCAGGAAGCAGACACAGTAATACGAACACCAACAGGATCTAACGTACGCATCATTGTGTCCAGATGACGATACGACAGACGGACTGGTTTCAGACAGCAAAACCAGTTTGGGTTTGTTAAAACTGATAAATGTGGTTTCTGTCTGGCCTCTAGGAGACATAATGCAGAGGTTCACCGTCCTCCCAGGCAGCTCTGCGTCCTGCAGGGACAAACCAAAAAGCTCCATGCTGAAAAACTTTGCCCAGCAGACCGGTTAGTAACACAGATATTTTCAAGTAAGGAGATCGCATCTGTTTTGCTTTAATCCGCTCTCGTTTTGTTTTCATTTCAGCAGCAGATGCTCTTCTGAGCGGGGAGATCAACATCAAAGTTTCTCTGACGGGCTTCCCGTCCCCAGTCACCTCCGCCCTGTCCATGCCCGCTCCCCAGAGCACCAACCCATACCAACACTTCGTCTTCTCTGGACGTAAGCACCAGTCTGATCTGGATGTAGACCACAACATGAAGCACAGTCCTCAACAGTCTGCACACCCTTGATTTCCTTTTACAGTTTGTATTTCAAAAAGTTTCACGTAATGGACCAACACAAATTAGTGCACAACATAAGTGGAATTACAATTTGAAGGGGTTTTCAAAACTGTCTTATACATAAGAGGATGAAAAGTGTGGCCTGTATTTCTTTAAGCATTCCAGGTAGAAATTAGTTTTACTGCAATTACACCAAATCTTTTGTGATGCGTCTTTACCAGCTTTTCATATCGAGTCTGGAAAGTTCGCCCAGTCAAAGCTCCAGAAATTAACTTAGACTCAAATAGAATGGAGAGCATCTGAAAAAATCAATTTACAGAGTTGCCACAGATTATGATTTAGGTTAGGACTTTGACTGGGCCATTCTAACATGAACAAGCTTGTTTCTAAGCCACTCCATTGAAGCACTGGCTCTAAGATCTGGGTAATTTTTCTGCTGGCGGTTGAACTTTGTCAACAGATTCTCCCCCTTAGCTGTGGATCTCTGCAGCTTCTCCAGAACAACCAGGGGAGTATTTGCTGCTATAAAGCAATAAATCACATAATAAAAACACAGATTTTTAAATTTGTTTTGTGCTTGTAAAACAGAGAAATTGACTGGGTGGGAATAGTTTCAAGACATTAAAAGCAGTGATGTCCCATATTCACTGGCACATCATAGCAAAAAATCATTTGTTTGCTTTAAGCATTCAGAGATCAGTACTTACAAATACAGATTAAAAAAAGTGAATAATGAAGGTTTATCAACAAAAATAGTGTAATGTAATTTGACAATATATTGGAATTTTTTTTTTGTTTTGCAGAACTTCCATCTAATGACAAATTTTTCATGATTATGGAGCCTCATGTGTAAACCTGAACTCTCTGTCGTCTACGCAGCTCTCTATTTCAGAGTGCAGATTACAGGAGACCTGCCTGTTCTGGTCAAACCCGACCCCCCCGCCTCCCTCACGCCTCTGCCCAACCCAATCCTGAGCCCTCTCGTCATGGCGACCAACCCCACCAACCCGGCAGGTCAGAACCAGAATCCCCGCCACCCGACCAACTCTATCAGATTCTGGTTGCGCTGTCCGTAGGCGCCTCCAGCAGAGAACACTGGTCTTCTGCATCAAGATATATCAACAGGATGTACTTAAAGAAATGCTTTATGCAGTAATTCTCTGCTTTTCAACACTCTACAGGATGTAAAAGTTTTAAAATTTGAACCATCCGATTTTTCGTCTTTCTATACAACATCTATTAGAAGAAAGTCATCACATGACATTGCTGCTATTTGTTATTCCACTTTATTCTTAAAAACACTTGTAGGATAGGCTCAAACTGAACAAAATAAAAAAACAAATCAGGACTCGTCCGAAAATCTAAAAACAAACTTGGATTTGTTTGTAGACAAATTACACCAAACCTCACTGGATTTTACAATCAAGCACATTTTACATGAGAAAAGACAACATGTTACGTCTCCTATAAAATTGTGATAATTAATTTTTATGTGACCTTTAAACTTTTTGAAAGATTGATGTTTAAGTTTTTTTTTTTTTTTTGTTATGTCATCAATGGATAAGATGAATCTGCAGGTAAGATCGGCGTCAGGCCACACCCCCTTTTCATGTGGCTCCGCCTCTTCCTGCTCGAGGAAATGTTCCTAAAACGAGAGATAAAAACCTTTTGACTCAATGGACCCATGCTGTGATTAAACATGTTCATATCAACATGTTCATATATATGCTGCTTGTTGCACATCAATAAACTGCTTTATCATTGTACTCTTGAGTCCCTGGAGTTTGTTTAATTCCTGTATCATGAAGCAAAGGTTAGAAGGCCGCCGGTTCTCCTGACCTGTGCGACTGAGGAACCGTCCTCTGCCTGAGAGGATGCTCGTCTGACGCTGGCTTGTTACTGAGCGAGGCTGACTGTCACTGCTGGTGTCTGGTTAAAACAAAAAGTGAGAATTTGCAGAAAAACGTTCAGTGAAGGGACAACTAAACAAAAACAGGCTTCGTAGGCAAGTGAGTACAACATATTTCCAGGTGAAAACAACAAAGAGTTTCCCAAAAGGTAAAAACTATTAGGAAGCAAAAGATTAAAGGCTTATTGAACAGAGTAAATTACCAGGATCTTGACTTGTAGAGGGCAGGGAGGCATCATCACGTTGCTGTCCAGTTGACTCCATGAGCATCTGGCTGTCCAGAGAAACGTCAATATCTGGACTGAATACAGAGACAAAAACTTTGGAGGATCCATGGAAAAAAACAACATATTTTCTTCCTGATTTAATTGAACACATTGTATTCAAGAAATCTGCACACTGACATCGTCTAGGGAAGTAAATAATAATTTAATAATAATGGCTTGCTCTGTGTTGCTCTTTTATAACCAATGTGGCGTTTGTAGCACAGATGGCTGGTTCTTTTGTTATGTTTTATAAAAATACATCAGTATGTATTCTAATAAAAAACTAAACAATTTCTTTAGTAAAAAGCTTCAGTGTTGCAGCTCTTTAAATCCTTTACAAACTGTTAATGTATTAAATTACATCCTCTTCTACAACAATACACCATGTTTTCTAGCGGTGCTTTTCTGTTGCCACAAACCGTTTAAGATCTTTATTTTATTTGTTCAATTCAAAGTAAAAAATGAACATAATGTTAACTTCAACATGAATTCTCGCATTAGGTCCTCACCCTTCTCCTTCGTGCTCCATGAAAACCTCATCTCCATCATCTGCAGCAGCGGCCATCCCAGTTGAGGCAGTTACCATGGGAACTGACTGGGAGGCCAGGTTGTCGCCACTGTCGGAGGGCATATTCTCTGTAAAGACCGTCACTGAGGGAAACAAGAGGGTTAACAAAAAGGAGTATGCCAAAAAAACAAACAAAAATAAATAAATAAGGTATGTGTCGGCTCACCTGGTGCGGCCACCTGTAAAGGTGTGGTAGGGACACTCCTCCCTCCGCCATCTTCATCATGAGCAGCCAGGAAGAGAGGCGATTCATACATCCCCAAGCCTACATGTACAAAAGCATCATTTGTAAAATCAGATGACACAGCCAGGAATAGTTTGGTGAAGTCACTCTGTGTGTGTGTGGGGGTGTGTGTGTGTTTTGCACCTCCTTGAGACGCCAGCTGTCCCAGGTCCGAATGTGAAGCTGATGCCTGCTGCAGCAAATCTTCTGGAGGCCCGAACCTGAATCTGGTGGAGAGGCCTGCTACCTGTGGAGAACTGAGGAGTTAAAGGCAGAGGACACAGTTAGCATTAGCCATTCCCACACTGTAGGAAAGGAAGGATAATAAATGAGCGCAGCGCCTGCAAAGATTCCTCCATGAGAAGAACAACAGGATGTGTATGACTCTTACTGTATAGCCTCGGCAAAACCATCAGTTCGGTGTGGGACCACCAGAGTGGGAGTACTGGGAACCATTCTGTCATCGTCGTCAAAGAACGGCTGTAGAAACAGGCAGACAATCTCAGCTGACATGAGCACCTTTACCTGCTCGATAAACTTCACATGAACTGAACAGGCATAAGATTTTATCCCCTGACGGAACAAGAGATTCAGTTACAACACAATGTTCTGCCAAGAAGGTAAGAAATTACAAGCCAGAGCTTAGTAGAGGGGAGTCAAGCAAAAATCATCTGAAGAAGCTATGGATGTGTAATTTTTACAATAATTTAAACACTGACTGTATTGGCAGATTTATTGGCATGTCTGAAAAGTGTGTTTTTAGGTGATTCTCAGCATTTGAGGGCCTCCAAGTCCAGTTACATGATCATTTTCTTACCATGGAGGCTAATCCAGGAGTTAGTTGAGGTCCACGACCCGATGATGGTCTACGAAGTTGAGAAGGCTGTCTCTAAAGAAAACGAGAAGAAAAAGCAGACATTTCCTTCACAAGCCTGAAGATGTGTTTATTAAAAACTAAATAATAGATGTATATCAGAGAGCTCCAAAATTAACAATGTTGTGGTTGCAGCAATACAAATTCTAGAAGCAATGTTTACATTGTATTTTTATTCAAATGCAGTAAAAACAATTGTTCTGTAACATGATAGCGGTGTAATCTTCTAAAATAAAGCAGCAGGGTGAAATTATTTTATAAGTTTACAATACTTTTATTGCGTCATCGCAAATACTTCAAAACTTGGAAGATGATTTAAAACATTTGATGAGCTAGAATGAGTTTTTACTGATCCTTTAGTAAAAAAAAAAAAAAAAGAAAGAAATATCCTGAGAAACAAGCACACCACTGATGCTGCATACTCCAAACAAAACCTCCAAGTCAAACCTTTGTTAATGTAGAATGATAGCTGTTGGTTTTACCTGTGTGTGTGGTGGTCCCAGTTCAGGTGCCGGAGCTTGGATGAAGAGCCGGGGTGATGGCCTGCGTGGCTGGGAGAGGCGGGGCATCAGGGAGGAGGAGCAGGGGGAGTGTGCAGTGGAGCAGGTTGGAGGGTGGTGGAGGTAATCCCTAGCAGAGCCTAGATCTGTTCCACAACTGGTGCCTTCTCCTGAAGGAGATAGCGACTCAGTTAGACGAGGTCACAGGAGTGCAGGAAGTGATGCTGTGGGCTTTGGGCTTACCGCTCTGCGAGGGGTCAGCAGGGCGCTGGGAGCTGGAAGGGGCGCCACTCACATTCTCCTCAGCGTTGGAACCCCCTGAAGGAGCGGCTTCCTCTCTCTCATCTTCAGCCTCCTGACTCTCCTCGTTGTGCTCCTCTCCTCCTCTCATCCCGCTGTCAGCAGCTCCATCATCATCGTCTTCGTCGTCGTCTTCTTCCTAAGACAGTGATGAACAGAGAGAGTTAGTAGCCGAGACACGTGTGCTTCTAAAAAAAAAAACAAAAAAAACACCAATTGGTTAGAAAAGAAGACAAACCTGCTCTCCTGCTGCTTCCTCTTCATCCTCTTCTTCGTCTTCATCCTCTTCTTCCACTCTCTGGTCCCCCTCTTTGCTCTCCCTGCTCTCGCTGTCGGTGTCGATCACAATGACGTCTCGAATTAAAGCCGAACCCTGGGAGCCCTGGTCAGACGGGACGGACTGGGAAACTCCTTCATCCTCCTCAGAAAACACCTGGAAGCCTTCCTCTGGGAGCTCCTGCAGAGCAAACACAGACAAATTAAAACACATTTATATATATATATATATATATATATATATACTCATGCTTTATTACTTCTTGAGTCATTTCATTCAGGTTCGTAGCATTAGTTAGATTTTTTTTTGTATACATCTGTGTGATGTTTCTGCCTCATGTACAGTCATATTTATTAAATTACTGTATTATTTAAAATGTGAAACTTAATCTGTCCATAAAAAAATAAACAGAAGTGTGACCTCAATATAAAGTATGTGCAATACCTGCAAACAGGTTATTTCCAAGCAGTGCTCTTAATCTGATAAATTAATTTCATCAAGATGGCAATTCTAACGTTTTAATACAACAAGCAGATGCTTTTTGCAAAAATAAAAAGAACATCTACAAAATGCATTGTTTACTGAGGTCCTATTTGATGCAGGGTTTGCCTCCAGGACTACCAGGCTTTCCACTGCTTATTTATAGAAGTCTTTTTAAAATGTTTGCATTTTTAAGACTTTATAGATGATTTTCAAGTATTAATCTTCCAATCTTTCAACAACACATAATTAATTAATAATTACTTAATTATGAAGTGATATTTTCTTGTCAACTCTAAACATTTTTTAACTCAAAAACACAACAGGATGAATGACTTCCCGAGCAAGTTTTCTGGGGGAAACCTTGTGATGTACTGATTTGTTTTTTCTTTTTTACTACCATGTGGAGTTACGCTGGTGTGTCAGGAATAATGTGTAAATCTTACAACATCCTGTATTGTGTCTATTTTCATTTCTCTCTAAGAACCGACCCGACTGTCATCAGGTGAAACCTGTTGCTCTCCCATGTCCCCCAGCTCTCCTTCCAGCTCTTCATCACCCTCCATCTGCAACAAGGCAAATTACACATAACTCATTTTTGTGCAGTAATTCTCATTTTTAAACTGTAAAACAGTTTTTAATACATCAATAATCTTTAGCAAAGGCAGAAAAGAGAGCACTTAAATAATAGATAATATTTTTAGTCTCCATTTGATTTTAATATAAATCCACTGTTCCAACTAAAGCCAAACATGCAAAGCATAAAGAACAGTTTGCCAAATCATTGCCTTCATTTAAGATTTGAATTCAGACTTTATGCACTTGTAGTTTTATGCCAGACAACCAACTTTCCACAGAAATGGTTATGAATTTTTCACAGTTCAATAGAAGTTCCAACATGTGACAGAAATGGAAATAGAACAAAGTAAAAAGTGAGAAATATGGAAAATGATAAAAATGAAAAAAGTGTTTTTGTGTTGTTTTAGACTCTGGGTCTTTTCTTTTACCTGCAGAGCGATTGTTGGTTTCAGTCGAAGTTTTTTAGTGTTTGGAGGTGTTTGGGAACTCTCAGGCCGACTTTCCTCTTCCTCCTCTTCAGTTTCTCTGCTTCGCTTTGAGATTTTGGCTGCACCAAACCAAGACCTGAACATCAGCTTATACACTAAAATCAAACAATTGTGTTTTCACCTGTGTGTTTTATGGCAATGTCTCAAGTTTCAGGGTTAATTGCATCTGAAGGAGATGTTGTTGATCACCTGTTGAAGGCATGCAGGAGGAGGATGATGAGGATGTGGATGGACATTCTGCCTCTATGCTGGAGCCTGCGTCCTGATTGGCTGCCTGCTGCTGGGTGGGCTGAACAAAGGCCGTGGCCTGAGTGCTGGTTGGCTGAGTTAAGGAGGCCAGAGGATTAATGAGGGAAGAGCTGGTGGAGTGAACAGAAGCTCCTGTAGAGATGAGAGCTGAAGAGAGAAACACATTTTACTCTCTTATATCTAAAGTTACATTTGAGTCGTTCATTTTTACTTTATTTTAAAAGTTTCTGCGGTTTTACCCTCCTGACTCTCCGTCTGCGTAGTGGGCATCACTGTGGCAGTAGGTGTTGGGATGGGGACGGGTGCAGGTGTAACCATGGGCCTGATGCTGGCGCGAGGGGTGGCCTTGCTGCCAGTGGATGGACTCGGCTTGTTGCTGGGCGACTGAGTGCTTGGAGTGGGCCGAATGTTGGCGGTGGGCGGCTCAGATGTGCTCAGGCTGATCACGGAAAAATTAACATGGAAACAATCAATTTGATTCAGACAAAAAGAAATGGACTTTTTCTAGATCATTTTTCATCCATCCCTGAAAAACAACAATTAAACGGAGGTTTAATCCTGCATAAAACCACAAAGAAACATTCAAAACAAAAGCGAAGTCCTTGACGTCGGTGTTACCTTCCCCTGTCCTGAGCAGGACTCTTCAAAGAAATTTGCCTCTGGTCTGAAGATCTGGGCTGATCCAACTTTTGGAGGTAAAATTAACAAAATAAAATAAATAAATAAATTTAAAAAAAAAAACAAGTCAATAAATGCAAAGAATCTGCTAATTTTAGCATATAAAACAAGACGACGTACTTTAACAAATATATTCGATAGCCATGTCACAATAACAAATTTTACTGGACTATAAATTGTCCCAAAAATTATTGCGATAAACAATAATTTTGCTGTTTTGAGACAATTTTCAAGTAATGTATGGATAAAGCCCTCTCAAAGACTAAAACTCCACACTGGAACTGGAAGATATTTTAAATATCTCTTTAATAAAACAAAATAACCAAAACAAATAAATAAGAGTGACATAAAAACCACTGCCTTTGGCCACTTTAGGGGTGTTTTTAGCCACTTTAGGGGTGTTTTTAGCCACTTTAGGGGTGTTTTTATTAGTAGTCATGTGAAGGAGTCCATGGTGTACCTTGGCTCCGGCCTGGTCCTGAGTTTCCTCCCTCCCATCAGAGTGAGCTTGTGTCTCTCTCAGTTCTCTCAGCTCTCTGTCCATTCGAAGAAGTCTTCCTTCGTACTGAGACTTGAGGGCGTTCATCCTCACCTCCAGCTCCTCTTTGCTCTGCTTCAGCTCCTCGTTCTCCTGACTGAGCTGCTCTTTGGCGTCTGCAGGTGAAAGGTCCAGACACTCAACACAGGAAACAAAGCTTCGAAAACAATGAAAGAACTACATGAAGTTAGTTATTGTTGAAATGCACAGATTTTCCAGAGATGAGACTGAGACAACAAAAGTGCGAAGAACAAAAACTTTTAATATCACTTGCAAGTGGAGAACGACAGATAAAATCATAGCAAACTCTAGGTGGCTAGGAGGCTGAAACATTCACAGAATCATATCCAATCTTCCTTGGTGCACAGGAAGTGGAAGTCGTTTCAAATGCCCATTACCAAATTAGGACACATAACATAAACAGGGGCACTCTGAACCAAATATACAGCCCTGTCCAAGGCCACTAAGATAAGTTGAGTACCTCATCCTGTTCCAATAGTGGGGGTGCACTAACTATTTGTTATCTCTTCCCTTCCAGGCAGCTGGCCTTGGCCCTCCCTTTTACCTACTCAAAGGAGATCTGTTCGATAAGACTATGAGTTACCAGGTGCAGCTGGCTGGGAGAGAGAAGTAGAAAAACAGCTTATACAACTCAGAATATTTTATACATGTCCAGATGTAATTTTAAATATTGTAGATAATTAATTTTGTTCCACATTATATCGTCAAAATATTTTCAGGTCCAACTTACTATTTACTTGGCTGATTTTTAATTTGGCTCCCAGAATGGCCTTTTTGGTCTTCTCCTCTTTCTCGGCCATCTGCAGTTTGAGCTGATCTTCTCTGTTCTTACTCTCAGAAAGCTGCAGGGAAACAGAATAAATAAGATTCAAACATTAATACAACATTGTTTTTACTTATGTCTTCATAAAAGTGCAGAAGAGACCAATCAAGAATGGATTGCATAATATTTAAAGCGAGCACCTCCTGTCTGAGTTTGGTCAGCTCATCATGCACTGTCTGACTGAAATCTCCAGCAGCTGTGGAGTCACTGGCCTGGGTAGACTGGGTAGACTGGGAACTCTGGCTGGCCAGTGCTGCTTGGCGAGCTTCATGAGCATGCTTAGCTTCAATTAGCTGCTCCTGCAGTTTCATAATCTCTGCTTCACGCTCAGAAACGGTCTTAAAAACAGACAAAAAAAGTACAAAAATAAACAAACACAATATGTACAACTGGATCTAGCAGGCAAACAAGTTTAACTGAGATATGAAACATTGCTTGTTTACAGACGTGCATCATTAAATTAACTTAGAAAATATTTTGTGCAAATATTAGACGCAGCAAACCGATTCAGATTTTGTCTCTTACCTTCTGCAGGTTGTTCAGTTGGATTTGAAGCTCAGCCACCTATTGGAGGACATCAGGTGAAGAAGAAAAATGATCAAATACCTTTTAAAAAACAGAAACCGTGTGTTTAGAAAAAATGAACTCTGTCTCACCTTGTTTTCGGCTCGACCCAGAGAGGTCTTCAGGTTGCTGACCTCCTGACTGTGGTTCTGCTGCAGCTCCTTCTCTTTAGCAGCGCTCTGCTGGACGGCCTCTTTAGCCTGCTGAAGCTCCTCCTGCATCTGCTGCATCTGGTTCTGCCGGGCCTGGGCCAGAGACTGGACCGATTTTAGCTTAATCTGTGTCTACAATTAGTAGAGAAGGATATGCTGTATTAAAAGCATAAATACAATTACATAACACAAGCATAAACAGAAATGTTTTGTTTCCTAGAATAGTTTTAATCTCACCTGCTGGAGTTGGTTCTTGAATTGGTCGAATACTTTCTGCTTCAGGGCCAGCTGGTTCTGATTCTGCTGCAACTGGGTCTGGGCCTGAGTCAGCTGGGACTGGGCCTAAAAAGGTAAAAAATAGAAAAAGAAAATGATATTGAGCAGCTTCTTTCCATTAAAATTAGAGATAACAGCTGACGGCATCCTGCTGGAATATGGTGTTGCGCTAAAGCGCTTTATAAGCCTCAACAAATGTATAGACCATCAATAATGGGCTGAGCCCGTTTTGAATAACCTCTTATTAATGAGAGAAAATCTGAATCAATCAGAGAAATGTGCATTTGTCTTTACATATTTTATTTGAAAGTCAGAGTAAAATTAAAAATCATTGATTTTCTGAGATCAAGCTAGAGAGGGAAGTGAGAAGGAGAAGTGAAACTTAAAAACATACAATTATTCTTTATCTCTCTTCAGAATGGGAGGATCTCCCTTTCCCTTCTCCTCATCCTTGAGTTTCTCTCAAGCTTATAACAAAGAAATAAAATAAATTTATGCACATCTCTGGCTTACACCTGTAACCTTGAACCAAAACTGGTTCAGATGAGTTCAGTAAAAGAAAACAAAAACCCCTTCTCAGAAAACTTTTGTTATTCATTTTGTTTTTCCCCAGTAAATAAGCCAAAGTTTTATTTTGACACCACAAGCCCTTTTTGGCTTATGAGGTTACGCTCTTAACTAAGAGTGTAACCTCTTCTGATTAAAATCAGAAGATGCATTTTAATGGTGCACAAACTCCTTCCACCTGCAAGCAAAGCTTTTATTTTCACTAGAGTTCCCCAAAGTGCAGCAGTAATGTATTTACTCAGATTTATAACAAAAAGGCAGAATCCTATGTTCAGAAAATACATTTAAATAATAATCACAATGGAAAATAGAGGCAACAGGAGACTACGAGTACCTGTTCTATGGATTCAAGTAGGAAAAACATACATTAAAAAAAAAAAAGTCTTCAGTGAAAGTTTTATGTCCTTTTAAGCACGTTGGCACATTCAAAATAAATACTTGACGGAAACATCTAAAAACTATATGGAATTAGCCAAAAAAAAGGAAAATAGGATTTTTCTATTGGATATGGTTTGACAAGGAAAACAAGAATGTTCACCTTTAATTGTAACGCTGCGAGCTGAAACTTGCACACATCTGCTTTAGCTATCAGTTGGGAAAATGTTGCATATTGTCTAACCTTAGTGCTCTGTTCAAAAAAGCTTTCAAACCACACATTCAAAATGAATTTCATTCATGGAGACAAGATGCAAACTGCATGTGGTGACACCGCAGTTTGGGATTACAATACAGGCTTTTCTTATTGCCAGGAAACCGTGCTAACCACTGGAACACAGTGGAAAGCAAAATACTACAATCAAGCACTAAAGCATGTTTATGTCTGTGTGTGTCACCTGTGTGAGCTCGTTCTGACTCTGGGTGAGCTGGGTTTGGAGCTCCTGGAGTTTTTCTTTGCTCTGCTGATGTTCCTTCTGAGCCGCCTCCAAATCCTGCTGAGACTTCTGAGCCTGATGAGGACGAAAAAAAAAACAAAAAAAAACAAAAATAAAGGTCACTGTGCTTTACTCAAAATCATCTCCTAAAAATAATTACACAACCATATTTATGCCAAACGTGATCTGGTGTCAAACTAAATATTTGTAAATTAATATCTAGATTTTACAGAGGATTTGCATCTATAAAATGTCAGATTTGTTTGCTAATTATATTTATTGATGCTGATAAAGTCTGAATAGCATTCACAGCTGTTTGCATAAGTTATAACCCTTCTTTATCAAATCCTTTGTCTAAACAAGCTAAAAATGCCATTTTAACTCAGCAGACCATGCATCCACATTTTAACATACTTGGTCCTACTCAGGAAAATCCTAAAGGAAAAATGCTTACTACTTACAAAGTTTACCAGTATGTTGTCCAAATGATGCTCCCCTTTTCACAAACTCTTAAATTACATCCATCTTTTGAACTCACCTCTGCCTGCCTTTTCTGAGCTTCCTCCTTCAGAGTATGTAGTTCATCTTGGGTCTTCTTCAGGTCGTCCTTCCCAGAAATTTCACCAGCCGTCTGGAACCCAAACTAATTACTAATCACTGCATCTTTCATTCACTCTCTTCAACATTAGGTCTGTAAAGTCACAAAGGTTCCTACTTTGTGACTTAGATCAAAGATTAATCAGAAATAAAGAGAAGAACAATTAAAAGTCCCAATAAAATTACAATACTCTGCTTTAGAGAGATGTTATTCCCTGACTAAAACTTGAAGCCACAAAATTAGGTAGACATAATCTAAACTAAATAACAAATTTGCATACTTTAACTCCACTACTGATTAAAATTGAATTAGATATTTGTTGAAACAAAGGTAAAAAGTGAAGCTGTGACAGATGTTCACAAAAGTAAAACAATTTCTAAACACTTGGGCTGAAATGAATCCATTTTTAACATTAATCCTTCACACACAACCGGTTGACAAGCACCAGTATTAGTGGAAATAAGCATCTAAAAAGGTTTTATATTTATGTATTTATTAACATCAAAGTGCTCCGTCCTACCTTTTCATTCTGGGCTTTCAGCTCCTCATACTGAGTCTTGTAGCGGCGTCCAATCTTCTTCACCTGAGTGATGGTCCTGTTCTTCTCCAGAATTTCATTGTTTTTGGTTTCCAGGTCTTTCTTAAGAGAGTCTTTTTCCGATGTCAAGCGGACCACAGAGTCTTTGAGACCTTGAAGCTGGGCTTGAACTGAATTGCTGCTGGCGTTGGACCTAAATCACAAAACAGAATCAGAGTAGCAAAAATAAAAGCGTGTGCCTCTTTGTACTCCTGCTGCAGTTTGAGTGCAGCTCCACGAAGCGCGGTGGTGAGGTGTGTTGTACCTGGCCAGCTCAGTCCTAAGCTTAGCCGCCTCTTCAATCAGCTGCGCTATGCGTTTCTGTTGTGCCTCTTTTTCAGCTGTGATCTTCTGTTTTTCCTCAGCGTCTCCCTCTTTTTGTTGGCTGACCAGGTGCTGTGGACACAAAGACTGAAATTTACTCAAACTGAAAAAAATTAAGACAGAGACAGCAACGCAGTGCACTATTACAAGTAAAAAAATAAAAATAAAAAAAACCCACCACAAATGTCTATGTAAAGACAATAATAATTTTCCACAGATGTCTAAGTTCTGTAAAGAAACCTTGTTACCTGATAAATCTTTGAGTTCACATAGAAAACAATTCAATCAGAATTTACAGCACGAAGGAGAGACTGATGGATAATGGTAATGTGTGTCGATAATGGACAAATGTATTTATATTTGCAGTCCCAAATGCTAAACTATTTGAACACTGGTGTCTTTGATGGACATTTGAAAATGCAGCTAGTCTTGTTTGCTATTTAAAGATGCATTCAAGCACTCCAAAACCTTTTCTACAACTGAGACCTGAACCACTGTTGATAAAACACCAAAAGAGCAACAGTTTCCTTCTTACTTGAACTTTAGCCTTCCAGCGCTTGAGGTCGTCCTCCAGCAGCCTCTTGTCAGCCTGCAGGGAGCCATTTTTCTCCGACAGTATGGACAGAGAGTTATGCAGGGGGGCGATGTCTGACTGTAGCTTTGTTACCTTGAAGGAACAAAGGAAGAAAGCATTTACGATCTTAAATGTCTGCAGTTAAACATTTGTAATGTAATATTTCAGTACAACTGAAATACCAATAATACTCGTTATTGTTGTAATAAAAATGTACCGAAAAAAAGTTAACCGTAGACAACTGGAGGCAGCAAGAAACAGTATGAAAGTTAGCGCTTGGTTCTTACTTTAGCCTGAGCCTGCTGAAGCTCCAGTTCCAGCTTATCTCGGTCCAGTTTCAGCATCCGGTTGTTTTCTTGCAGAGCGCTGATGCTCTCCATCTTCTTCAGCTGCTCCTGCTGCTCACACAGGGTCTTGCTGGTCAACTGGGGAAAGTTTAGACCACCAGACATTTATCATTACTATTTACTCCGGCTTTACTTTTCATGAAAAGCATTTCTGCATTTGTCAAAGGTAGTCATTGAGTCTCGTACTTGCATCCTCTCTCTCTCTGCATTTAGAGCTTCCTGCAGCTCCTTCAGTTCTCTGTCTTTGTGCTCGACTTGCTGTTTGTAGCGAAGAGCCTCTCCTTCAGACGCCTCGCACTGAGCAACAGCAATGTCCTTCTCGCGACGCACAAACCTGAACAACACGCAAACACATTGAACTCAGCAATCTTTGCCTGGCACAAAGTAACACAATCATTAAAGCACTGCTCTTTCACTTTGTCAATTGGCAAGAAAAACAGTTAACACCTCAGAAATCTGGACTGAAATTAAAGATTTCATAAACCAGTTTATGATTCATAATACCTTCATTGCAATTCCCAAAATGTACAAAAACCAGTGCTTTATTTGGCATCCAATCCAAACCCGGTTCAACAACCTTGGATTCAAAACCAAGTAAAAAGAACTAGAAGTATAAAAACATAAAAAGGAATCAAATAACCCCTTTTAGCTGGAAAAATAAAATAAAATCCACTGGACCACATATTAACCTTAACTGTGCTAACGATCAAAGAGTTAAATATTCTGAAAATTTATTTTTGGTTAAGAAGTTGCTTGTGTTAAAGCAGACGCAGTGACCTCAGCTGTGGTTGAGGTCTCACCTAAGGATTTCCAGAATCTGTTCAGTGGTTTTTCCATCCTCACTAAATGAAAGGTCCAGCTGCTGCTGCTGCTCCTGCTGCTTCTGCTGGCGACTCCTGGCAGCCATTTCATCCATCTGCTGGAGCAGGAGACTATTTTGTTTTCCCAGTTCTTCAAAGCGAGATTTCATACTGGACAGCTCTTCCTGCAAAAGAGTGGAAGCAAATTTGTTTCGACCAATCAAAGGCTAATGTAATGTACATCTTTCAGCCTAAAAACGCATCTAAGACTTTTGCAATGGTTGTACCTTTAGTCGCTTCTCCGTTGTAATCCAGACATTAGTTTTGACTTGTAGGAGGGAAGTAGCTTTCTTCAGTTCTTCTTCGATCTCCCTCTTGCGTGCTGCTTCCTGCTGGGATGTTTTCTTCAGCTGCTGCAGAGCCTCCACATCAGCAGCATGAAGCATCAGCTCTCGTTCGTACTTGGCCTGCGCCTCGCCAGCTAGCTTAGTCTGAGGGAAGAACAGAGTTTGAGTAAAGTCTGATTTGTAGACAAACCAAGTTGGAATCTTAAGAAGCTGGTTTCTTTAAAAAGGACCTGCAGCAGGCTGTTCTGTGTGGCTTTCTGTTCCTGTGTGACGGCGGCAGCAGCTCTCTCCAGGGCATCCTGCTGGTCTGTCTGACTGGCCTTCAGACTGCGCTGCAGCTCCAACACCTCAACAAACAAATTGGGTTTAGACTCACTCCGAATGAATCGCCTATAACTACAACAGGCCAGAAAATACATAACAAACATTCATCAAATAAATGCCCAACTAAGCAATTAAAAGTGTTCTTATTAATTTAAGTGAGCTTCGATATTTTAAGGGTGCGTTCACACCAGCCTTGTTTAGTCCACTTTAATCCGACTCCACTTCTTTAGTCTACAAAGTCCTGTTTGTTTGGCGAGGTGTGAATGTGCAATAGCATAAGAAGTTTGTATCGCTTTTTAGTGCAGCTACTCTGCATATTAACAAATTATGGTATTTGATATATCAAATATTTGATATATCTGTTGCTGATTAACTTAGATTAACTCAGTGGATCTTGTTTGGTGTAAGGAAGGCATCGTCTCTTTAGATTAATGTTCTCCACTGCTTAAAATGGCAAAGGGAGCAGCTGGGCCCTCATGTCCTCCTGCAGCAGCAGACCGTCTTACTTGTTTCTCCACTGCATCCACAGCCTTCTTCCTCTCCTCCAGCTCCTGCTGCTTCAGCTTCTCCACCTCTAGCATCTTCTTCTCCAGCTGCTTCTGCACATCCTCTGACTGCTTCAGTCGGACCTCTAGAGGAGAGCGCGACTGAAGAAAAGACAGAAACATTGAGTATGCCCGTGTTTACTTTATTATATTCAGCCAACTTGGCACCATTGCGTCGTCTACCTCCTTTTCTTTCTTCAAGCTGTCTTCCAGAGTTAGAACTACAGATCGGTACTGTTCAACCGTGGCATTAGCGTTCTTCAGCTGCTCCGCCAGCTCAGCGTTTTGTTCCTCGGCACTTCGTAGTTGAGCCTTCAGGTCTGACAGCTCCTGCTCCGATTGGCCGGCCTGCGGAGAGGCTGCTGGCACTGGGGAGTGTACTGTGGGAGACGAGCAGAGCCGCAAACACCGTCATCACCGAAACTCAAAGGTTTGTCTCTAAGTGCTGGATGTATCATGTGCAAACATATGCACCTCTGAGTGGAGCCCGCAGGGCAGCAGATCTGATGATCGGGGTGGTTGTGATGCTGGAGGCGGTAGCGGCTTCGGACGAAGACGCAGACGCCAGCTGGGCTTTCAGCGTGGTCACCTGCTGCTCAGAGCCACGCAGCAGCTCCTTGGTCTTCTGCAGCAAGATGTTTTGTGTCTCCAGCTGCTTCTTTGCTTCTAATAACTGGGCCTAGAATCCAGAAAGAAGGAGCAGAATAAAAAGATTTATAGTAAATGGTGCTTGAAAATCTAGCTACGCTGTGCTTAAGGATCCTTAACCATGTCAAGAAAGAGAGAAACATTTTATGTACATCCATGGTTCGTCCGAGGGCGTGTCGCTGAGCAACTTCTTCCTCCAGCTTGGCCTTTATTGAGGCCAGTTCAGCTTCCAGCTGTTCTATTTTGTTGTTAAGTCGCTGGCGAGTCTCTGTCTCTGTACGCTCCATTGCCAACTTCAGAAAAATAAAGACAAATTAGATCATTCAAAATGAAATGTACATGTGTTTATCAAAAAGAAATGTATTGAATTAAATGTAATAATTAACTTTAAACAGTCACCAAAAGCCTTCAGTGGCAACTGCTACAGAAAGAGAGGAAATCAAAAGGATCCAGTTTGGTTCCATACCTGTATGGTCTTCAGGTTGGTCAGCAGAAGGTTCTGGTTGCGTTGCTCAGCCAGAACAGCTTCCTTCTCTTTATCGAGCCGACACTCTGCCTGCCGCAACATGTCTCTCTCTTTAGTCAGGTTCTCCACACGCACCTGCAGAACAGGAAGATGGGAAAAGAAAACGCAGTCCTCATTAGCGGTTCATAAACTGATGACATAAAGAAATAAATCCAGAACTTCTATGTTGCCAGGCTCACTGATATAAACTCGATCTGGCAATGAAGTATAGTAAAACTCGTTTCAAGAGTTTAAGAAAAAGATCTCAAAGTAAACTGGCAAAAGTAAAGTCTTATTAAACTAGAACTAGAAAATAGCCATCTGTATTTGCTAAAAGATAAAGCAAAAAAGAAAGCAACAAATGAATGCAAAGTCAGATGAGAGAAAAAGTAAAATATATACTCTCATAAAGAATACAAAGATAGTGAACTACTTATAGGTCAAGAGAACAAAAAAGCATCCAAGGTCCAATACAATCTGATGTTTAAACTTAAAACAATATCCCCAATATTCTTCTTCTCCCTCACCTGTTCCAGTGCCAGATTTTCATTGGCCTTCCTCAGGTCCTGGACCATCATATGGATGTTGTGCTCATGCCGCTGAGCTGTGGCAGCCATTGTTTGGTTACTCTTCTGCAGTGCGCCGATTTCTCTGCGGTAAGCTGACACAGTTTCCTGCAGAATCTCATACCTGGACAAATAGATGCACACATATCTTTGGAGTTGAGGACAGAAACAGGATTGTTTTTGTTGCTTACTTTAAGAAAAAAAAAAAAACAAACCTCTTGTTACTGAAGTCCAGCTGAGAAGTGAGTTTGGCGTGGCTGGAGCGGAGCTCCGCCAGCTGCTTCTGCAATCGGTCGTTAGTTTCATTCAGCATCCGGTCATTCTCAGCCTTCTCCTTCTTATATAGGGCAAAAGCATCATTGAGCTGGAAGTGAAGAGATTTACTTTCAGAGCGGAGACTGGGACGAGATTCCCGTAATCCATTCACCGTGCTAGAATAATGAAATGAGGGAAATAACCAAGCCTTGTGAAAATGCGAACCTGTTTTAGAGCAGCTTTTGTGTGAGCAGTCTGGCTAGACTCTGCAGCAGCGGCTCTCTGAGGAGTGGAGCGAGTAGCTGGGGCGGAAGGACGGAGAATCAACTCCTGACCTGTCAACAAAAACAAGAAATTATGGCCTCATTCTGTTAATTAGACACTTCCAGTTGCACATTTCATTTAATCCGAGTATGCTTTAAGTTGTACATTTTCTTATTTTATATTTTTATTTTTCTGTGACTACATGCTTGCATTTGTCCGTCCCTTTGTTGGTACAATAAGTCTCCTTACTGAGGGACAATAATGGCTCTGTCAGAGCTCTGGTGTCACCTTGAGGAGGTAAGCTGAAGCCAGTGCTCTGAGTCAGCAGAGCCTTGAACATGTCTCTCTGCCTGGCGTTGGAGTCTGCCAGCTGTTTCTGCTGGTTCCTCTGCTCTCTCAGCTGCTCCACCTCCTTCTGTAGTTTATCCACAACAGACTCCAGCTCCGTTGTGCTACAACCAGAGATAAAAGATGACAAGAAGAGAAGAAGGCCTTTTTCTTTAGAATGTCTGTGAAACACTTCCAATAAAATAAAACCTACTGACAGCATTTCTTACCGTGCGTTTTCCTCCCTGGACCGCTCCCTACTCTTCTCCTCCTCCAGCTCCCGTAGTCTTCCCAGCAGGCTTTGGTTCTGTCTCTGGAGCTCCATCACGCTGCGGAACGACAGCTGGCTCGAGCTGTTCACCTCTGAGGTACTGGAAATGTCGGAGGAGCTGCCGTCGTCTTTGGACACCCGATTGCCACGCGCTTCTTCCAACTCGACCAGGAGGTTGCACAGCTGGGCCGGGCAGGTTAATACATTAAACTCTAGATTTGGGTTACTGCTATGAATTCACACTGAATATCTGATACCTGTGCAGATGAATCCTCTAGTTGCCTCTCAGCCTTTAGTTTATCTCTCTCCATGGCATCGTAGCTCTGCTTGGTTTCATCTTTCTCTTTTTGCAGACTGTAGATCTCCTGGTGGCATAAAATGTTTTTCCATTGATGAAAGACTTTACTCAATGCCACTCGAAGTGAATAAATTTATGTGCAAATAACTTGCGTACCGTTCGAGCTTGTTCCAGTTTGTTGCATAGGGAAGTCATTGACCTCTGCATGCTCTCATACTCCTCTCTCTGTCGCTTGAGCACAGGAGCTTTGGACTCCACCTCCTGCACTATTTCATCAAGGACTTTGCTCACCCTCCTTGTCTCCTGCTTCTCAAGCTGCAGCTGGGTTTGACACTCTGCGTAGGCATTATATAGCTAAGGGAGAAACAGAAGGGGAATGTTTTGCTCAGAAAAGTGGTGTCTGAATATAAAAATTAAACTCCAAATTCTCTCCGTGCTTGTTAATAAAGAAATGTGCCAAACTAGGACTGAAACAATTCATCGATTACTGAAAGAATTAAGAGGTAATTTTGTAGGTGATAAACTAGAGTAGGAATTAAGCCAAAACTGTACAAAATCAACTTCAGTTAATTGGGTTTGTTTCTTACATCGAAAAATTTCATGCCAGGCTTGACAATTGCAGCGATGGCAGCCGCTGATGGACACATGGAGTCCAGCTGTTCTTCTGTCAAAGACGACCCGCCTGCACGCGGAAAACACAGAACATTAGCACTAAAATTAGCATTGCTACACTCTACCTTCAACAGAAGGAACACGGGCATCTGCAAAGTGTGTGAGTGGATATTCATACAGCAGTTTTTTCCGGCGGCCTTCGTCATTGCATTTTCCAGCTCCTTCTCCATTTTCTTTATCTTCTCTCTAAGTTCTGCCTCAACTCGCACCTTTTGCTCTTCAGCATCTGAAACTTTCTTCTCCAGACCCTTGTTAGCTGAAAAGTCGTAACATCGGTCAATCACAGGTTATCAGAGATGAATGGCATATTGAAACCTAAAGTAAAATAAATATTCAGAGGTTCTACCTTCTCCTGTCTCTTTGACGAACTTGCTAAGCTCCTCCACTGCTCTGCTCAGCTCCTGGTTCTTTGCCTCCATGTCAGTCGCTGCACCCTGCAGAAGGAAGCAGGGTGAGTTTTCTTTTTTGAATAATTAGTGCTCAGTAATCAAGAGCAGAAGCGGTTCTGACCTTATAAAGTGATGATAACTTGACATGAGCATTGAGCTCAACGCGGTATTTCTCCTCCATAGCAACCTGTTCATCCTTTGCCTTGAGGCACAAATGGTAAAAGAAAAATACAAAAAAGCAGACATAAGGGGAGAATCTTTTAAAAATAAATTGTACATATATAGGACAAGGACTAATTACCTGTTTCAGTTTGTTATTGAGATCTTCAGCTCTTTTACTTTGACTTTCGCTGAGTTCTTTCAGAGAAGTGAGCTGACTTTCAAGTCTGTTCGCCTGTTGAAGAGAAATATTATAAGACATTAAAAGCTAAACACAACAACACACCCCAACCCTAACATAGAAGCCTGAAGTATATCAGTGTTTTTATCCCCAGGTGTGTTTAGATGTTTGTCACCTTCTCGTTGCTGCTCTGCAGACTGCCCTGCAGCTCCAGTATCTCCTTCCCCTTCTCTCTGTTGGTGTTCAGTAACTCCTCAGTTTTGGTCGACAGCTCGGCAGTTAACCAATCAACTTTCTTCTCCAGCAGCTCTTTCTCCTGCTCCATTCGTTTCTCTCGGTGCTACAATTACAATGATATACAATGATATCGTTTAGAAGGAAAACTTGGCTCCGTAAACTGCCTTGTAAAAGCATTAACATCCTTAAGCCATCAAGTGGATTTTATATGACGGACCAGTATGAAGTAGAACATCATTGTGAACCGGAAGAAAAGCTATCAGACCTGCACAGAGGCTGTCGATGACTGTATTTCATCCAGCTTTAGCTGGAGCTCCATCTTTAGTTTGTTGACGTCGGTCAGCTTCTCATTCAGACGTTTCATGTCCTCTAAAAACACAAAGGTCACAAATTTAGAAGAAATAAGGCAAGTCTTCTGTAGCTACAAACAAAAACCTGAGATGAGAAAACATCTCTAAAAAATAATGAAGATCAAGCCGTATTAGCACATTGCTTAGGAACTCTGTAATTAATATTTCAACGAGCACCTAAAAAACAAAGTTACCTGTCAGGTTCTCCACCTCCTGCGTTCTCTTCTCCAGCAGCCTCTCCAGTTCTCTCTTCTCTGCCTCAATTTCATACTTTGCCTTGGTTTGCTGCAAATTTTTTTTTTAAATACACAGATGCAGTACTATAACAATAGTGAAAAGTCTCATTTGTTATTATTTCAGTGATTAAAACAAAAAATTTTAACAACCTTATTGATCTAACAAAAATTCTTAAAAACACACATTTAACACAATCATGTTTGTGTATAATAAAGCTTCATTTGACCAAATTCAAACATCTGAAATAAAGAACTGTGTTTGACTGTATTTGCATAATGACCCACATTATCCATACACTGAATTTACCCTGCTGGACCCATGTTTTTAAATAAATATTTATGTAATTAATTTCATTTTGGGTTTAAAATAGGAATAATTAATTCATACTGACAAAAAGGTCAGAAAAGAAATGTAAAATAGAGATAAGAATAGACCACATAACTTTGAAAGGAATAATAAATTATGTTAATCAAATTTAGGAGCAGATCTGTCACATCCAGCAAATTAACCACCCATCAGTACCAACCAGAGGAAAATATTAGGTTTGGGAACTGTTCATTTCCTTTACCTGTTGTGGTCGTTTTTCTTCACTGGTCTCATCCTCTATTCCTTTCAAAGAGCTCAGCTCTTCACCTGCACAAAGAGAAACATTCAGATCAAACGTTTAGCAACTAAGGAAACCAATTAACTGGTTATATAATAAACAGATGAGAACTCACTTAGTTTTTTATTCTCCTCTTTCAGGAACTGCAGGTCGTTTGTGGCAGAAAGGATCTGTTCTTGGCTCTCTGTCAGTTGTTTCTCAAAGTCAAAGTATCGTTGCTCTGCAGGGACAAAATATTCAACAGGTTAGTAAGGATACAAAAGAATATGAAAGTAAATTTTTCCGTGGAAAAAAGGTTGACAAAGAATGTGTAAATTGCTTGAAAGAATATTATTAACGTTTTAAATTTGTGACAGAGTGAAAATGAATGTATATGGCTGCTTTTGTCACAATTTATGATGTTGACAATTATTTTTAATTAACACATTATTATAGACACAATAAGATTAAAGTTTTTTCATGAAGCATGGATGAAATCCCCCACACAAAGTCTCATTTAGAATTAGTACTATCGTTTTTCTCTCTAATGAGCGTTTATACTGACATATACTGCACAAAGACCAAAAAACTATATTATTATATTTGCATTATTTTGTGGTTTCGGTCTTCAAACAGATGATTCCTAAGCATCGTTTGATCAGAAGGTGTTTCTGAGCCTGTGGGTAGTTAGCTTTTAGCATGGCACCGCAGCTAGCTCAGAAGGGTGATTTTTATCCAAAAATGAATCAAACACTACATTAGTTTGTACAGCGAACGACACAAATAAAGACATTCTAGCAGTCGGGAGTTGTCTACAACTGGTTTATGTCATTTTAACACTAATAAAAGTTAATTTTAACAGCGGCTAGGCGGATGTTACTCACCACTGTCGGCTTTGAACCGCTCGTGCTGCGTCTTTAGCGCCTCGTTAGCATTCTGCAGGTCTGCTACAAACTTATCCAGCTTGTTTTGGACGCCTTTCGGGAGTTTGTTCAACTCTGTCCGCTCTAGGGCCTGCAGTAAGACGAGCGCCATCTCCACCAACTCCCCCCCAAACACGAAAGAAATAAATGGAAGCCAAAGTCCTTAACTGTAGTGCTGAAGTGTTTTCTATCACCAAAACTGAAGAGCACGGACGACGGAAGTCTGAAGCTACGTTAATAGATGATACAGGAAGTACAACTTAAACTTTCAAAATAAAACTTTTTGTGTGAAATTAATTATTTTCACTGTTAATAATAAGCACACGTGTTAACATCGACATTAATTTAGTTGAATTAAGTATTTTGTGCTTTAAAGTGTGACTTTTTAGGTTCATAACTACATCGGTCCTATCGGATAAAACTAAGCGCTTGTGTCTTATTTTGAAGAAAACATGGAAGTGCTACTTTAATTTTAGGTCTAGCTTAACAAAATACTTTGCGTCATTCATGACGACATAAATATGCGACGGATATATGTCACAAAACAATTGTTGAATTTGTAGTTTTTTTTTTTTCCTCCTTTTGCTTTGCTGACGAACCACAGCCAGCTGTCTGAAGTGATTATTTTAGCTTTCAGGTTTGTAAACATTTCACATTTGCTTCTATGAGGATTTTTACACACAGTGTGAAATTTATTGGACTGAAACCTGTGGGTTCTTTTTTATTTGTAATCGGGCAAAACCATTACATATAAATGTAGCAGGAACAGCTGACTAGCTAGTAAGATACACAGCCAGGTTCTTGTAATCAACGAGCTTCAGTTTTGTTTCACGTTATTCAGTGACAAAAGGGAGGGTTTTATTATAAATTTAAACCTTTGTCTTATTTATTAGTGTGCTTGTCTATTTCAGTGCTGTTCCAGTCCTCCACATGTCTTTTCTACTCCAAACTTTAAATTTAAAGTCTACTTTATTAACTTTTCTTCCTTCTTCCACAAAGGTCACAAATTTTGAAGAAATGGAAGTTTCGTAGTACCAAAAACCTAGTTAAAACACCAAAAAAAGTCAAGCCGTATTGGCAATGGCTTAAAACTCTTTTAATATTTTAAGAACCCTAAAAACGTTTTGTGGTTCCACCTCCTTTTTTTTTCAAGGGCCCCAGTTCTCCCTTGCCATTTAACTTTTTTTTGGAAATTTTTTTAAAAATTCAGTTATTGTGAAAGCTTTTGTTTATTTCAAAAAAACAAAATTTTAAAACCTTTTTGATCTAAAAAAATTTTTTATTTTTTAAACAATCCTTTTTGTTAATAAAGTTATTTGCCCTTTCAAACCAAACTGGTAAACTTTTGGCTTGGGTTAACCAAAAATAAACCCGTTGGAATGTTTTAAATAAATTTATTTAATTAATCAAAAAAAAAAGGGAATTTAATTCATAGGGCCCAAAAGGCCAAAAAAAAAAAAAATTTAAAATAAACAAACTTTAAAGGGAATTAAAAAATAAATTTAAACCAAATCTGGACACCACAAAAAAAAACAGTTAACCAAAGGAAAATTTAGGTTTAACTGTTAAAAAAACCGTTTTGTTTTCTTAATGGTTACCCTATCCTTCAAAAGCCACCTTCACCTGCACAAAGAGAAACATTCAGATCAAACGTTTAGCAACTAAGGAAACCAATTAACTGGTTATATAATAAACAGATGAGAACTCACTTAGTTTTTTATTCTCCTCTTTCAGGAACTGCAGGTCGTTTGTGGCAGAAAGGATCTGTTCTTGGCTCTCTGTCAGTTGTTTCTCAAAGTCAAAGTATCGTTGCTCTGCAGGGACAAAATATTCAACAGGTTAGTAAGGATACAAAAGAATATGAAAGTAAATTTTTCCGTGGAAAAAAGGTTGACAAAGAATGTGTAAATTGCTTGAAAGAATATTATTAACGTTTTAAATTTGTGACAGAGTGAAAATGAATGTATATGGCTGCTTTTGTCACAATTTATGATGTTGACAATTATTTTTAATTAACACATTATTATAGACACAATAAGATTAAAGTTTTTTCATGAAGCATGGATGAAATCCCCCACACAAAGTCTCATTTAGAATTAGTACTATCGTTTTTCTCTCTAATGAGCGTTTATACTGACATATACTGCACAAAGACCAAAAAACTATATTATTATATTTGCATTATTTTGTGGTTTCGGTCTTCAAACAGATGATTCCTAAGCATCGTTTGATCAGAAGGTGTTTCTGAGCCTGTGGGTAGTTAGCTTTTAGCATGGCACCGCAGCTAGCTCAGAAGGGTGATTTTTATCCAAAAATGAATCAAACACTACATTAGTTTGTACAGCGAACGACACAAATAAAGACATTCTAGCAGTCGGGAGTTGTCTACAACTGGTTTATGTCATTTTAACACTAATAAAAGTTAATTTTAACAGCGGCTAGGCGGATGTTACTCACCACTGTCGGCTTTGAACCGCTCGTGCTGCGTCTTTAGCGCCTCGTTAGCATTCTGCAGGTCTGCTACAAACTTATCCAGCTTGTTTTGGACGCCTTTCGGGAGTTGTTCAACTCTGTCCGCTCTAGGGCCTGCAGTAAGACGAGCGCCATCTCCACCAACTCCCCCCCAAACACGAAAGAAATAAATGGAAGCCAAAGTCCTTAACTGTAGTGCTGAAGTGTTTTCTATCACCAAAACTGAAGAGCACGGACGACGGAAGTCTGAAGCTACGTTAATAGATGATACAGGAAGTACAACTTAAACTTTCAAAATAAAACTTTTTGTGTGAAATTAATTATTTTCACTGTTAATAATAAGCACACGTGTTAACATCGACATTAATTTAGTTGAATTAAGTATTTTGTGCTTTAAAGTGTGACTTTTTAGGTTCATAACTACATCGGTCCTATCGGATAAAACTAAGCGCTTGTGTCTTATTTTGAAGAAAACATGGAAGTGCTACTTTAATTTTAGGTCTAGCTTAACAAAATACTTTGCGTCATTCATGACGACATAAATATGCGACGGATATATGTCACAAAACAATTGTTGAATTTGTAGTTTTTTTTTTTCCTCCTTTTGCTTTGCTGACGAACCACAGCCAGCTGTCTTAAGTGATTATTTTAGCTTTCAGGTTTGTAAACATTTCACATTTGCTTCTATGAGGATTTTTACACACAGTGTGAAATTTATTGGACTGAAACCTGTGGGTTCTTTTTTATTTGTAATCGGGCAAAACCATTACATATAAATGTAGCAGGAACAGCTGACTAGCTAGTAAGATACACAGCCAGGTTCTTGTAATCAACGAGCTTCAGTTTTGTTTCACGTTATTCAGTGACAAAAGGGAGGGTTTTATTATAAATTTAAACCTTTGTCTTATTTATTAGTGTGCTTGTCTATTTCAGTGCTGTTCCAGTCCTCCACATGTCTTTTCCACTGCAAACATAAAATATTAAAGCTCATGACTTTATGTAACTTTTACTTTTCTTTCTTCCACAGTATGGGTCGGAGCTACATTGTTGAAGATGATGTGGAGGGATATCTGTCCAAACTATGTTCACAGCCAGAAGGGCCAGTCACAGGTCTGCTGATTGGACAGGTGGGTCTTGCACACACACTGCCCTTCTTCATACTTATTTTAAGATTTCTCAGGGCTGTTTTGTGGTGGATCAACTCTAAATTTTGGATATTTGCTAAGTGGAGCAGTCTCTGCCAGCTAAGCACATGTAGAAACTCAATATTTAAATGAAAAGAAATTTTAATATCTCCACAGAAATCTCAGTTGGATTTTGGTTTGAGCTTTGACTGGGTCATTCTAACACACAAATACAGCTTCCTCAGAGACCATATTTCTGTAGTCTAAAAAGTACAATTTGTGTGCTTATTTTTGTTAATGACAGCTCCTTTTTATGTTACAGTTTAATAGGATATTTGTCCCTGTTACAACCCCCCCCCAGATCACTAAGGGTAAACTCTGGCGCTGGGTGTAACACAAAAAATAAAACAGTTGATGTCAGTAAGGAGTTTATTTACAGTGCAGGTCAAACAAAACACAGAAGCTTGTATCATCAGGGTCTCCAAGGCCAAAATAACAAACAAAACACCCCTTTTTAACTATGAAATTAAGCAGAACTCTTTAAAGGTGAATTGGACCAAAAATAAAGTACAACACCTAAACTCCCTGGACTACCATCAAAACAGGAGAAAAGCAGTTGAACAAAAATGGCAGAGAACCCCTACCGGCTTCCACTGTGGAAAGAAAAGAAACAGGTTTTAGTTAAAACACTTAAGTGGTACACTAGGCTCACAGCCGAAAACACTCACAACCCCACAATCAGTCAGGATCACTCCAGAACAAGGCCCAGACAAAGAAAGGGATCTGACATCTCCTGCAAGAAGCTCTTTATTGGTGGCTGACGAGCTCCAACCCACTGCACCTGTGGCAGCCAGGAAAAGCAAACACAAAGAGAGCTCTCTCATGGAGAGCCCCTAGTGGTCAGTGACCGTAACACCCTCCCCCATAAAATCCTTCATGAAATAAGAATGTTTCATCAACTTACAGTTTGCACTACAGAGAGGTAAGCAACATTATATTCTGGAAAGTACATCAGCTATCACATTTTCTGACCCTTTCTTATGCCTAATGTCCAGGTTGTATTCTTGTGCCAGCAAAGCCCATCGCATTAACCGCTGGTTGTGGTTATACATGCGGTTCAGGAAAACTAATGGGTTATGGTCTGTATAGACTATAACAGAACTTGTTGAACCCACATAAACTTCAAAATGCTGCAGAGCTAGTAGCATGGCTAGTGTTTCCTTCTCAATTGTAGAATAGTTTAATTGGTGAGGCTTGAACTTAGCTGAGTAGTAGGAAACTGGGTGACTGATGTCATCTGGTCCATCTTGGAGCAAAACTGCTCCAGCCCCAGTGGCGCTTGCATCCACCTCCAGCTTGAAGGTCCTGTTGAAGTCTGGAGCCGCCAATACAGGAGCACTGCATAGAAGGGACTTTGCACAGTCAAATGCATGTTGACATTCAGTAGTCCACCTGAATGATTCCTTTGGACTACACAAATTTGTCAGAGGAGCCACCACCATTGAGAAGTTCCTGCAGAAACACCTATAGTAGCCAACCAAACCCAGGAAACGCCGGAGCTCACGTCTGGTGGTGGGTACAGGGTAGCTTAGGATAGCCTCCACTTTTGCATTCACTGGACATACCTGGCCATGGCCCACTTCCTTTCCAAGATAGGTCACCACCGCTTTGGCAAACTCACATTTTGCCAGATTCAAGGTGAGGGAAGCTTGAGCTAGACGAGCAAACACAGTTTTCAGAGTGTTAATATGATCAGTCCAGGATGATGAATAGATTACGACGTCATCCAAATAGACATTACAGTTTCCAATGTCTCCTAATACTGTGTTCAGACGCCGAAAGGTAGCTGGTGCATTTCGCATTCCAAATGCCACTGTATATTGCAGGAAGTGGTCTGAAAGCTGAAATATCAGAAGCTCTGGCAGTCAGGGGGACTTGCCAGTACCCTTTCAGCAGATCTAATTTTGTTATATAGGTGGCTGCACCAATGCTGTCTATGCAGTCTTCCATGCGAGGCAATGGATGTGAATCAGGGACTGTAACTGCATTTACTCTTCGAAAATCTGTACAAAAGCATTGAGAACCATCTGACTTTGGTGTCAGAAGACATGGAGAGCTCCAGGAGCTCTGACTCCGTATAGCCAAACCATTTTCCAGTAAATACTGAACCTCTTTCTTCATCATTTCCCTCTTGACTGGGGGACATCGGTATGCATGTTGCTTGATGGGGGGTGCGTTTCCCACATCAATGTCATGCTCCAGTACTGAGGTCCTAGAGGGCACATCCCCAAAAAGCGTAGGGTGCAGCTGGATCAGTCCTTCTACATCCTCCTTCTCACTCCTGGGAAGATAGGACAGATATGCATCCAAAGAATCAAGAATGACAGAGTTTGAAAGCCTACCACAGTGGCCTTCATCACACTTTCTCAAACCATCATGGGGGGTATGTCCAGACACAAGAGAGACTGATGCAGGTTTTGGAGGGCCCTCACGACATGTGTCCTTGTCTTCTCTGGAATGAAACAGCTTCAACATATTTATATGACAGACGCGTTTGGCGTCTCCTGTCAGGAGTATGAACAATGTAGTCTGTGTCATTGACTCTGCTTTTTACCACATATGGGCCTGCAAATTGGGCTGAAAGAGATGGGCCAGGTGTGGGCACCAGCATGAGCACTTTATCACCTGGTTCGAACGACCGCTTTACAGTTTTTTTGTCATGTAGATGTTTCATTTTCCCTTGGGCAGCCGACAAAGACTTTCTTGCTATTGAACAAGCATGGTATAGACGCTCCCGACATTGTGTGACAAACTCAAGGACATTAGATTGTGGCTGCATGTCAGCTGACAAGAGTTGCTTCTTCAGAACCTTCAGAGGTGGTGTCTTCACCACCTCGTCAGGCTGATCAGCAGTTTCAGAACAGGTGGCCTCCTCCTTCTCCATTTCCACTGAGAGTACACCTTTTTCAACCAATACACTAAAGACAAGAGATTTCAGTTCACGTTTGAGCAAAGACTTCGAAACATGGGGACCAAAATGTGAAGCAATTTCACATAAATCATCCTTTCTACAGACATCAAACTGTTGAACAGTAGGATTATCTAAAAACTCTTTCAAATTAAACCACGCCATACACAAAAACAATCCCGGACGAGCCCCCACTTATGTTACAACCCCCCCCAGATCACTAAGGGTAAACTATGGCGCTGGGTGTAACACAAAAAATAAAACAGTTGATGTCAGTAAGGAGTTTATTTACAGTGCAGGTCAAACAAAAACAAAACACAGGGAAGCTTGTATCATCAGGGTCTCCAAGGCCAAAATAACAAACAAAACACCCCTTTTTAACTATGAAATTAAGCAGAACTCTTTAAAGGTGAATTGGACCAAAAATAAAGTACAACACCTAAACTCCCTGGACTACCATCAAAACAGGAGAAAAGCAGTTGAACAAAAATGGCAGAGAACCCCTACCGGCTTCCACTGTGGAAAGAAAAGAAACAGGTTTTAGTTAAAACACTTAAGTGGTACACTAGGCTCACAGCCGAAAACACTCACAACCCCACAATCAGTCAGGATCACTCCAGAACAAGGCCCAGACAAAGAAAGGGATCTGACATCTCCTGCAAGAAGCTCTTTATTGGTGGCTGACGAGCTCCAACCCACTGCACCTGTGGCAGCCAGGAAAAGGAAACACAAAAGAGAGCTCTCTCATGGAGAGCCCCTAGTGGTCAGTGACCGTAACAGTCCCAAATACATAATTTGGAAGTTTTTTTTTTTAAAGTGGTTGAAAAGGAACTGAAACTACTCAATAAAAATACAGAGTGGTGCCTGGATGTCAAGCAGCTAAATTTTTAAATCTGTTTCAGAGATAATGTCTTGCGTATTTTTAAAATATGTGCTTTAAAATGATTAATCATTGACATAGTTTAATGTTTTGTGAGCATGTTTTGTGTGTTGGGAAATGATATCAGGTCACGTTAAGTACTAAATGTTTCAGAGCACGGTCCAAAGGGATTTTGTTGTTATGGCAACAAGGACACCCCAAAACGATGAGTCTGCAGATGGCGGGAAGTCGGTGGACAAAGAGTGGGTGTCTGAGCACGCACGACAAGTAAGTAAAAAGATTCGCACTTAGCCACTGCGTTTGTAGATGTTTTGAAGGAGTTAAAAAATGCGTTCATAAAATATGAGTCAGTTCCAGAGGTATCTCAATATGCAAGTCTGTCTGAATATTTGCCAGTGTTGCCAGGTTTAAACAGCAAGTCTTTTTTGATTGTTTCCAGGCATCCAGGATGCTGCCGGGAGGCCTGTCTGTGTTGGGAGTTTTTATAATCAGTGAGAGTGACGCCAAGGACACTCTAACCACACTCCGACAGGTAATGGGCCTTGGCGCATATTTTAAAAACATGTGAAAATAGCTGGAAATGGTCAACTTTATAGACCTGTAAGATATGATATAATCTTATTAATCCTGCACTGTGGAAATTACAGTCAACCCAAGAAATAGCCCAAAAGTCAAGAACTCTCTGTGTGTGTTTGTTTGGATAGTTGGTGTTTTCGGTGGAGAACCTGATCTCCTTGGAGCGGCTCTGGTCGCCCGCTGATGATGATGTAACAGACTGCGTCACACTCCACATCAACCCTAAAACCAGAAAGTATCCTTTTTCCCACAGCCGTGATGTTGTCTCTACTTCACACTGTGTGATGATGGTCTCTCTTTAACCTCTACCATCAGAACTGTCTGCAGAACGTTTGACGTCAAAGACCCCAAGGTTTGTGTGTATTTTATCTTAAAATGCAGCAGCTTTAATCTGCAGCTGTTGCACTTAAACCACTGAATATGGTAATTCAGTTTTTTTGTCCACTACTACTTCTTTTTATTTTTAGCCTTAGCTCAGTTTAAATTTAATGCAGGGTTGTGGAATTGTAAATTATGAGTTATTTCATTTATTTTTTGTTTTTAAGAGTGTGGCCAAACCAGCAGACTGGAAGTACCAGTCAGGTGTGTGTTCTTCCTGGGCTACGGTGTCCTGTTGCCTGAGTGTAGACCTGATGGTACCACTCCCAGAAAGCATGGCTTTCACAAGAAACATGGACGATTGCCTTAAGGTGTAAAAAAACACCCACTCTGATTCATGACACATTTCGTACAGCGGCTTGAGTGGAACTGGTTTTAGCTTCTTGTTTGTTTTCAGGAGGAGCTGAAAGTTTGGGCACAGCAGATTGAAAGGGGAGTTTGTCTCGTTGATGGAAAGAAGCTGCCAGAGGACTCGGAGCTCAAAGCAGGACAGGTTGTGTGAACATAAACACTACAAGTAAATAAATCCACATGCACACGATAATAAAACCAGATCATTTGGAGTTGGATTTAATGGTGATTATCTCCACTGAAACTTTCAAGTTGACGTTTGATTAAACTTTTAGCTCCAACACCTGCAGTGTTCTCCAACATGCTTAAACATTCAGTTATTCTCCATCTTTAATGCATTTTATACTTGGATATAATAAGAACAATGTAAAATGCCTGGTATATCGACCATTTGTTTTATAATAAGAGCCTGCTAACAAGTGAAGTCCACCTATTCTATGATGATTAATTAGAAATTAACACTCAATAGAAAACACTAGAACAGCAAACAAACCTCTGTGTATCTTTTGGTATATGGTATATATATATATATATATATATATATATATATATATACATATTATATACATATATAACATATATATATATTTTTATTACTTTTCTCTTTTACACATAATCTGACATTATACACATATACACACACATATATATGTGTGTATATTTTTTTATCTACTTTGTTTCCCTCCAGAAGAAGAATGTGAGACAGACCATCTCAGTTCAGTTGCTCATCACACCGGTAAGACACGTACAGCATCAGCCACATTTGTCCGCACTCCTGGTAGAGATGTCTAAAAAAAGACATCTTTTTATTACAAAGTCACCTTATAATCTCCTAATGAAAAGTTTAGAAATTTCCAATTAAGTGCATCTATTTGTTGAAATTAATTAAGTGAAACTAAATAACTTTGGGCTCACGAAGCGTGTTTCTGGACACTGAAAGATGCTAAAAGTAATTTTACCGTCTGTGATTCTTCAAATTAGTCAGTTATTTTTGTTAGGTTTTATCTAACTTTTTTTTTCTCTTCCTTAATGAATGCACTCAATTTGGAGGATGTATTTTTCTAAACTTTTCACTGTAAAATTTTATTTGAATTAGTTTTAATAACATTTTTTTTAACAGTTTTACGTAATTTCCAGGCATAGGAAAGAGTGGGGTTCACAGAGAAATCTACTCTTGTTGTACTTTGCAAAAATGTTCTGCTTTGAGTGAACAGAGATTCTGTGTAAAGTGATATTGGGTCCTTTACCTGAACTTCCTCTGCGTTGTAGGACGTGCAGACAGCAGCGTATGTGGTCCAGCCGTGCGGAGGCTGCGTGTCGGTCAGAGGAGCGATCCACAGCAGAGCTTTCCTTCACAGCAACAAACCAAAAGCTAGACTGGCTGAGAAGGTGATGCTTGTTACAAGCTGACAAAATGCGTAGTTTAAAATCATTTGTCGACTAGTTATAGTTAAAGTTTTTGTTATGAACAGCTGCTGAAGAGGGATATCGTTTCTACGGTGGCCACAAGAGTTCAGATGCTGCTGGAGGAGCCGCAGACACAAAACAAGACGGGTATGAAGTTGAACTTCACATGGTGGATTTAGTTTGTAATATGGTTATTGCTGTACAGATTTATGTTTGAACTGGGGCTGTGAGGAGGTTCAGAATGACCCGATTCCAGCAAATCCATTTGGTTTAGTGGTTTTATCGAGACCTTGATATTTCCCCCCTGTGTTTTAAAAAGACATACTAACCTGGCTGCACCTTTATATTTAAAAGTTATCATTTAAACACCTCTGGAAATTACCCTAAAATGGTGCTTGTTGGATTTAAAAGAACTTGTTTGGAGTGATTTTAGCAAAGCGTCGATAAATATTTCAGCGCAACCATCATTACAAACACATTTTGCAGCTTTTATAACAGCTGCAGGATATATTTGGCATATGGCAGGTTGTTAGACTTGAGATTAAACATAAATTAAGCTATCTGAAGATATTGAAAGCTTTATGATCATTTAAAAAAATCCCAAGTCACCAGAGGGGGTGCAGTAGGGTTCAGCTATCACAAAGTCATAAAATTAAAAGAATGATGGGTAGATTGTTGTTGTAAAAGATGTTTCTGCTCTTGTCTGTGGTTTCAGAGCAGTTCTGCCTCCCTCGTCGTGTTTTCTGCCCAGTGAAATCCACTGGCTCGCTGAGTGTGTGTGATTACCAATTTAGCGATGAAGGATTATCAGAAATGACCGACCGGTTCAAAGAGATGTTGGACATGGACGCAGCTGAGGAAGACCTGGACGCCACTCAGGAAATGATTGCAGAAGTCATAGAGAACGAGGTTACAGAAGGTACTAACAACCCTGTGCTGTGATTTTGCTGAAAGGGCCTTTTTTGCTTATTTTTTTAAAACCTTGCTTACAATTATTCATATCACTACCCAAACTTAGTCTGCAAAAGACGGTACCATGCTGTGATTACGTTTGACATAATTTATTTAGCAATAATTCATAACAAATGCTGCCTCAAGGCACTTCAATGACATGCATTCCAGTTTGTTTCTAGTTATCAAACAATACAGTCAAAATAAGTGCATTAGTCAAACATGTAACAAGCTTCTATATAAGGAAATTCAGCTGATTGCATGCAGGCATTAATTTACTACAATTCCTCATAATGAATTTGCATTACTGTTGTTTTGCTATACTGGTCTGAAGTAAGCAAAATTTACTAAAACAAAACATAGAAACTTCTTTTTAAGCAGAAATCTGATTCAAAGTTATTGCAGCTGATCAAATACATATAATAAAAAAAGAAGGAAAAGGGAAAGGGAGAAGGAAGGGAAAGGAGTTTTTCAGTACTTTAAATTGTTAGTTTTAATGTTTATCTTGGCACCACTTGGTGTGAGATGTATTATTGTATGTTTTACTGTAAGCTCTACAATTTATTTTTGTCTCTGTAGCACTTTGAGATTTCTTTGAAATATAAGGTGCGTTACAAATAAAATTTATTATTATTATTATTATCTCTCATTTTCACGCTGAATAACTTGGCTGTGAATGCAGATGTGATGTAACCATGGGTGCCTGATTCATTACATTTTATTTTTTGTGTGTTTCAAGAAGAACCAACAGAAGAGAATGAGATGCTGGATCCCTGGAGAAACAACTACATTGGTGAGGTCCTTCTGCCTACGTTAGACCACAGCAGCTAATTCAAGTTATATATAGATACAGAAAGTATTTGCCAGCTTTTTCTGCTTTTTCTGATTTCTGCTGTTTTTACTTTGTTGTCTTGCTAACATGTTTTGATCATCTTTGATCATCTGTTTTTCAAAATGAGATAAAGGTAGCCTGAATAAACACAAGAAGCAGTTTTCAAATAATTATTTCATTTATTTATTAAGGGATATAATATAGTCTCTGTATTAAAGCACACATAAGCCCAATTGTTTGTTACACATTAATGCACATTTGTAGCACTTTAAACTGCACTGGGGCCTGATTGAAACTATGGTTTTTGGAGGATCAGAACTCCCACCATCAAACTGTGCATATTAGCAACAATAACAACTCACACAAGCAGGGCATTTATTTCTGTATCCAAACAGATGCACATGGATGCAATTAAAATCCCTGTCAAAGAATCTTGAATTATAAAAGACTAACGAGGTTTTATTTATCTATTCTTTGTCACATTCATCCTATACCAGATAGAACCAGTTTACTTCTACTGTGTGCAGGATATTAAAAACTGATAATCCTTCTAATCTAACAGTTTCTTTGTTTTAGAAATGGATTGCTGAATTAACATTTCAAAATCCTCCTCCTCCTTGTTTAGGTGTTGCCATGGCTACTGCTGTCGCCCTGCTGGCCTTGGCTGCATCAATTGTGTATCTCAGTGACGTCTGAGGCTCAATTTAACCACTAAAATGAAGTACCTTGTGCCAAACGCTTCTGGAAAATCTCTCACTGAATCAGAAAGCAGAAGAAGGGTTCCCAGAGGAGATGGCGACTTTACCCATTTACATGAACCGTTGAAATTGAAGGTGTTTTCTTGGTGATACATTACATCCTGTTTGGAGAGGAAGAAAGGCTTGGCATTACACACTTCAAAAGAGGCACTTCTTAAGTTGCTAACCGTGGTGTAAAAAGTGTTTTTCTATTTTCTCAAACAGTGTTCAATAAAACTAAATATTTACAGAATTTCCTGCATCTGTGTCTTGAGTTTTTTACTTTATTACATAAAAAGCGTTTTTTGGAACCTCAAAACTGATATTAATAACAGTAATAATTGCTGTTATCAATAATAATAGTAATAGAACAGACACTAAAAATGAAAGGGTTATGAAGACTTTTGCAATGTATTGTAAGTGCAGGAGGGGCTGCAGCATGGTACAATGGTTAGCATTGTCGCCTTGCATCTCTAAATCTCCTGCACCTTGTATGGATGAGCAGACGACAGATGGATGTAAGAGCAGGAGGGTCAGGTTTGGGTTAAATCCAGATTTTTGTACAGCATGTGAAAGCAGGAGAAGTACATGCAGGGCTCAACTCTCCCTTCAGAGGAGGAGCCTGAAGCCGACATTTTGCCCCATTTACTGTTTGATGTGCCCAAGTGCATAGCACCCAGAAATGTGCATCCAGCTCGGCTGAACTTTGACCCTCAGAGCAATAACATCCGCATTTGTCGGTTTTTCCTTATCAGCTGAGCAACCTTGGCAGACTACTGTCTAACCTCTCTGTTGGGAAGGGAGTGAGAAGGTGAAATAAATAACCTCCTGTTAGAGCGTCAGTTGTGAGCTTGGCAGTTCTGGAAGGAGCTTCGGACGTCTAATCCACAGCTGGAAGCCCAGAATATTCAGGCGATCAGCTTAAAGCAAAACAAGAAGATGAACAGAAATATCAAGTTGAGTAAAGATCTCCCAGACATTGAGGTAACTTGTTGCATACACTTTTTTATTTGGGTTGCTATTAAAATCAGTCAAATATTTTTATTAACTGTCTGTATTATAATGTATCCATTGCATAAAGTGTAAATAATGTTTTCAGAGTTCATACTTACTATGTTATTAAACAAGAACAATGTTTCTCAAGCGTTAGCATCCCTGTTAATATTTTGGGGGATTTGAGGTGTAAGAATATTGAGGCTATCATAAATAATTAAGAATTTCTTTCAGCATATAATGTGACATATATGGTCAACTTAAGTGAAAAAAAAAAACTGTTTAATAGAAAAAAAGCTGACTGCATGAATTGGGATCTTTGAACTTATTCTTTGTTGAGGCACCTTTTAGTTAAATTTTAGCCTTTTGTCTTTTTGAGTTTTCTCCTCTTGTCAATTATTGTTTATCTCCCCTACTAGAATTGCCTCAGACTAATCCCATGATACAAAAGTATCAGTCAGGAGAAGGGTACAAAATGTTCACAGCATTATTTAGACTTTGACTTAAGAATGAGTCTTAAAATTACATAAAGTTTAAGTCTTAATACTAAGACTTAGATTAAAAAAAAAAATACAATACTTTATTTGAATTTGAATTATCGTCTTCTATAATTAACTACAAACAGAAATTTGTGGAAAAGTTTTCAGCATTGATTGTGAAGCTAAACAGGGAGTTATTTTGCATACAACAAACCAGGATAAATACCGATCTCTTATGAAATAATTTTACCAGTAAAAAAAGGGAGATTTTTTTCTGGGCTTGTGCTTTTCAAATAACGCCACATTTGTTGTTCATTTACTTTGTAAATGGGAGCAGAAACATTTTAACTCATTAATGGAAAGCTTTCAAACCAAGAAATTAAACTAGTTAAAACACCACTGTCATCTTTAATTCTTAGTTCAAACTTGCAGCTCTTAATCTGGAAACCTGAGATTCCTAAATGCTCACACTCCCACATAGCATGTGTAAAAAGACTAAAACTGGATTAAAGACACAAGTGTCTATAGTGAGTCAATATTTATCTCACAAACTCTGATCATAATCATACTTACATGAATAAATCTTTTCGATTCACTTTATTTAGGCCAGTTATTAACACTACAGTCTTCAGCAGTCTTATGTTCTTGCATATCAGCAGGATGTGATATAGTACACTGGCTCTGAATTAAGAGCCAGTGTACAGTTTGGTTTTAACCTGAGTGAATGAACTTACGTAAGAAGCCATGTGATCAATGTTCAAACTGTAGACAAGTAGCACATGGTGGGCAGCAGGGAGCTCAGTGAGCACGTGAGCTAAACAGTTAACCATTAAAGCCTGCATTTGCACAGACAGTAAAGTAAACACTGAAGAACTTCTTGGTAATGTTTAGATACTAATGACCGGAGGAAAAGGCTTGTTGTAGCTGCTCAGTGGATATAAGACTTACAGATTTTAAATAATAGGTAACATAAGTACAAAATGCATTACTGTGGTATACAAAATGCAGTTTTAATTTCTGCTGGCATGCGTTGATGGAGCAACAGGTCACTTCTCTTTGGCATAGTGTCCTTGCAGTTCATCATTATCTCAGCACATTGAACCCAACTCTTCTATGAGCCTCTCTTCCAAGAACGCTGTTGTTTTTGTAGTTGGTTGGGGTTTTTTTACCAGCAGATAACACCAGAGGTTCTTATACAGTGACATTAATCAATATGAATCTTTTGTTTTCCAAAATAAATAAAAATAATTAAAAAGTAATAAGTCAATTTTAGGAATATTATTACATTGCTTTGTATATTAAATGTGTTTTCACCAAGACAGAAATATTTGCAATTAAAAATAAAGGACTGAAAACATCAGTGTGTAGTTAATCTTTATTACGTATTCAAAAAATGAATTGGGTTACCAAAATTTAATTTTTCAATAATATTCTAATTTACTGCGACAGATTGGCGACCTATCCAGGGTGACCCCGCCTCTCACCCGGAGTGTTAACTAAAGAGGCACCAGCTAACCAAACCCACTAGAGACAAGGGTGTTAGAAAATGGATGGATGGATAATATTCTAATTTATTGCACATAACTGTATTTTCTGATTGAAACCTTTTTGAGGGGCTTTACATTACAAAAGCAAGTCCATTGATCCTTTACTAATAAACATATAGGTGCAGATAAAAAAAAAAGAATAATCTAACTCTGTTAGAATCTGATTATCTAGAATAATAATTATTATTTTTCTTCTTTTCAGAGCATCCTGGCTCTGAATCCCAGAGTGAAGAGCCATGCTCAGATCTTTTCTACTGCAAGCAAGAAGAAAGAGAAGAAACACTGGAAGAGAAACCCTGAAAGAAACTGTGATGTAAGAAAGTCACACATGACTGACACGCATCGGTGATGTTGGTGTAATTAAATAGTTGGTGTTCTGTTCGATTCTGCTTGTTTTCAGTCTTGCATGAAGTTAGAAAACAACTTTGATGACATCAAGCACACAACTCTGAGCGAGAGAGGAGCTCTCCGGGAAGCACTGCGGTAAAAAGAAACAATGCTGTTTTCTTAAGCAAATGAATCCCGGGCACAGAAACAACCACTTTATGCAACATAAATAAACTTTCTGAGATTAAATCGGGCAGTTTGGCCTCTTTATGTAACAATAATTTGAACCAACAAAGAAGACAAACATTACTAAGGTTTTTGCTTGATGCTGGCAGCGTCTCTGACTAAAGCAAAATGTAGAAGTTTGAAGTCCTTTTAAAACAAAGAGAGAGATTTTAATGATAACTAAACATGCAACTCTTCAAGCTCAAAACAATTAATGTATATTTTTCCAGTGAGACCTGAGCTGCCTCAGGCTCACTCATAGCTCAAGGAACTAAAAGTGCATCAGATTGTTATGACAGGCTGAACAAAGCCAGCAAAGAAAGTCAATGTTCTGCATGTTGGACCTGACATGTGAGCTTTTTTGTTGAGAGCGTTTTCTACTGTCACTTAGATATTTACATTCTTTTTAATAGTTATTTTTATAGGCTATTTTATTTTTGTTTTCCTCTGATACTCTACTTATCTTTTTCTTTTCATTTCAAGATACTTTTTAATTTAGTTCACAAGAACTTTAAAAACTTCTAAAAAGTCTTATTTCCCTCCCAGAATTGAACTATCTTTGGAATTAAGTTTTTCTATTCTGTTGTCAGTTTGTTGAATGACGGAAATTTTGTTTCCTTTTTTACTAGTAAAAGTACTTATGAAGCTATGCCAATGATGATGCTGATTTGTTACATCATTAAGAACGTGAACTTTCAGAGAGAAGCAGTTCATTTAATTTGAAGAGTGGAAGAACACAAATCAAAACTTGTCTTCAGGTGTCTAAAATGCGCCGATGCTCCCTGTCAGAAGAGCTGCCCAACAAATCTGGACATCAAGTCATTTATTACAAGTATTTCCAATAAGGTATGCAATCAGATTCTTATTATCATAAAAGTACAAGAAAATAAATAAAATAGTTCATGTGTCTGTGTAACAGAACTACTACGGGGCAGCCAGGGCCATCCTCTCTGACAACCCTCTGGGGCTGACCTGTGGGATGGTTTGTCCCACATCGGAGCTGTGTGTCGGGGGCTGCAACCTGTACGCCTCTGAAGAAGGACCCATCAACATCGGAGGGCTGCAGCAGTTTGCTACTGAGGTACAAATATCCTGAGAATCATCAACTGTGGCGACCAGCTGCTTGGCATCAGGTCAATTTATACACCAGGACATTTTATTCTTGCTCTTTTACCAATATTGCTCTGTTGTAACCATCCTCAGTTATGTTAGCAAGCAGGAAATAATGCAAGCTTTTAAAGGTGTGAACACAGACATGGGCTGTCTTTGTGTCTCTGTACAGGTGTTTAGTAAAATGGGCATCCCGCAAATCAGGAACCCTGAACTCCCACCAGCCAATGAGATGCCAGAGTCCTACCACGCCCCCATTGCTCTGATTGGCTGCGGCCCAGCTTCAATCAGTTGCGCTTCTTTCCTGGCCCGTCTGGGATATGATAATATTACTATATTTGAGAAACAGAAGTACATCGGAGGACTGAGGTATAATGACGTCATACCAGCTCAACATGTTAGAGGATATCCCCCTGTGAAATTTATTAGATGGAATTTAATGTCATTTATTAGTCTATTTCTATAGGAAGAAGTGTTTGATGTCAAGAAATACAGAGTATGTGAATGTTTATAGTTTAAAACAGACTACGAAACACAAAGACATCAGATTAAATGCACAGTGCTGATCTACGACTAAGCAACTGATTTATCTCCAGAAAGTGATTCAATTTTCTTTAAAATGAATCAAGTCAGTCAAAATGATGAGTTAAAACATTTTTATGAACAGAAATCTAGAAGGTGTGGTGTGAATTTTTATTTAATCCCATTTACTCTGGCATCTCTAAAACTCTAGTTATTACCATCAACCAAATCTGACAGGCTGTTCAGCTACAACATTAGAAGCAGCAGAGAGGTCCACTGTATCTCTGCTTCTAGGACAGGAACTCCATGAGTCTGGCAATTAGGGAAAAGTGACCAGAAGAATGTCAAAGACAAAGGAAGCTATAGAAATAGTAAACCTGTAAGTGGCTGCAAAACAAACTTCAGTCTGTGGTGGGAAGTTACCCTCCAGTAGGATAATCACCTCAAACATATACATAAAGATACAATCGAATGTTTTAGATCAAATCATATTCTTTGATCATATATTAGACTGATTATATCACCTGACTCAGCTGTGTTCGGTATTTAAAGAAGAAGGGAAGCTCTAATTGGGGCAAAATGTGCTTCTATAAAGAATTCCTGCAGGAAAACTGAAAATAAATGCATGCCGCACTTTTCAGATTTTTTCTTGAAAACAATGGGGTTTTTTTTCTTCTTCTTAATTGTAGTAATATAATATTAATATTTTGTGTTTGTCTATATCAATAGTTTAGAATAATGTCACAAAATTACCTCTGAAAAAGGGTAATTGACACTTCAGTGCTTGAACTTGCTCTTGCAGCACCTCAGAAATCCCTCAGTTCAGGCTTCCCTATGAGGTTGTCCAGTTTGAAATTGATTTGATGAAGGACCTGGGAGTGAAGGTATTACCTTTGCTTTCTCATGGCACATTTTGATGTTTGTAGGAGTTGTTCACAGTTTTGTCAAAATGTGTGTGTTTGCTGTGGTGTGTGCAGGTGGTTTGTGAGAAAGGTTTAGGTGTTAATGGAATGACTCTTTCATCCCTGAATGGGGAGGGATTTAAGGCTGTCTTCATTGGGATTGGTGAGTCGAATCCACTCATCATTATTATCAGTTATAATCCACATTAAGATCGTGATGTTTGAGAATGTCTGTGTGTGTTTGCATTACTCCAGGTCTCCCTCAGGCTAACAGGGCCGAGATCTTCCAGGGTTTAACTGTGGACCAGGGCTTTTTCACATCCAAAGACTTTCTGCCTGTGGTGGCTTCTGCCAGTAAGAAAGGTACTGTGAAGTCAAGCTGCATGGTCCAATCAATTCTTGCAAATAAACAGTTGTAATGAATGAACAATTACATAAATTATGTGGAAAATACCGACCACTTTCAGTTGCTAAGTTTATGAAACTTAGCTTGGTTTAGTTTGGCGAAATACATTTTAAGGCAAAATGCTGTGCAGGTATGTGTCAGTGTCGCTCTGCGCTCCCGGAGTTAAAGGGGGTGGTGATCGTTTTGGGGGCCGGTGATACCGCATTCGACTGCGCCACCTCAGCTCTGCGCTGCGGAGCCCGGAGAGTCTATGTCTGCTTCAGGAAAGGATTCACCAACATCAGAGCCGTTCCCGAGGAGGTATGATGAGGGTTCCCACAGATGATCAGACACAATGTTTTTAAAAACAGATAATTTGATGATTGAACATGTTATTTCTGGTTTGTCAGATGGAGCTGGCTAGAGAGGAAAAGTGCGAGTTCCTGCCCTTCCTGTCTCCTCATGAGGTCATCATGAAGAACGGGAGGATAGCCGGGCTGCAGTTCTGTCGCACCGAGCAGACCGAGAAAGGTGATTGGCTGGAAGATGAGGATCAAATTATCAGGCTGAAGGCTGATTACATTATTAGTGCGTTTGGGTCCATGCTGAGTGACCCACAAGGTAAGTTATCTTCAAAGAATCGTGTTATTTATATGTTATCACAACTACAGATTAAACATAAATACTTTCAAACTTTAGTTTTTAACATAGGTAATCGTTAAACATGTAACTATTTAAGCTTTGTAGCAACAATATATTTTTGATATGCAATGCTAAAAAGAATCTAAATGCCTTTTCTGATATAAAAGTGTCCCGTTCCACTCTTCATGTATGTTTTTGTAGTGACTGCAGCCATGGCTCCTGTGAAGCTGACCCGCTGGGGAACTCCAGAGATAAACATGGAAACCATGCAGACCAGTGAACCCTGGGTGTTTGCAGGAGGAGACGTTGCTGGTTTGGCAAACACCACAGTGGAGTCTGTGAATGACGGCAAACAGGCTTCATGGCACATTCACAGATACATGCAGGTAAATCCGTCCTTGTCTGGTTTATTAGAATCTATTGTCCTTAACCAACTGTGTTCACATTTTACTTTACTGTATAAACATCCTTAACATTGTTCCAAACATTTGGTTTCTTAGATTCAGAAAATTTTCTTAAGATTTACTTGAGAATTGTTTGTTTTTGACAGTCAAATGGGTCAAAACAGAGCAGATATGTTAATGATTGCTGTTGGAGAAAGGTATTGCTGTTATGCAGACTGGTTTAACATAATGATGCTTATAAATCTGAGAAGAAATTCTATCTGTTGTTTTTCTAGTCTCTCTATGGATGTACAGTGGACACCGTCCCAAAGCTGCCTTTGTTCTACAGTGCCATAGATCAGGTGGACATCAGTGTGGAGATTTGTGGCCTGAAGTTTCCCAATCCGTTCGGCCTAGCTTCTGCTCCTCCCACCACCAGCACAGCCATGATCAGACGAGCCTTTGAGCAAGGATGGGGCTTCGCTCTGACCAAAACCTTTGGACTGGATAAGGTATAAACACGAGTGAGTCCATACAAGAGTGAACTCAAATCTAGACGACCATCTGAGTGGGCTGTGAAAACGTGTTGCTGTAGGATCTGGTGACCAACGTGTCTCCTCGTATCGTGCGGGGCAACACCTCAGGGCATATGT
Source organism: Poeciliopsis retropinna (assembly GCA_010277075.1). NCBI lineage: Eukaryota > Metazoa > Chordata > Actinopteri > Cyprinodontiformes > Poeciliidae > Poeciliopsis > Poeciliopsis retropinna. The sequence goes on from VMRM01000022.1 coordinate 9,637,784, forward strand.
ATGGACCGGGTTTGGGCTCCTTCCTCAACATTGAGCTGATCAGTGAGAAAACAGCAGCGTACTGGTGTCAGTCTGTCGCTGAGCTGAAGAAGGACTTCCCTCACAATGTAAAGGATAAGTCAAGTCTTTAATGACATCTGCTACTTAAACCAGTGTGGACAGTTATTAAAGAACTCTTATTTTTAACAATATGTACTGTTACATATAGACTCACACAAATGTTTGTGTGTATTGTGTCTGCAAAACCATATAAAGCAAATATGAAGTTATTTAAAATGTCTAAAAACTTTCGTTATCTTGCCCAGATTGTGATCTCTAGCATAATGTGCAGCTACAACAAGGAAGACTGGACAAAGCTTGCCAAGATGGCTGAGGTGAGAGAATCCACATTTTATTGGTTTTTATCCCACACAAAGTGTGATTAGTACGGTGATGGTGGCATTAACAGGAGGACATTGTGAATATGTGTGTGTTTAGGAGTCAGGAGCAGATGCATTGGAGCTGAACCTGTCATGTCCTCATGGAATGGGAGAAAGGGGGATGGGACTGGCCTGTGGACAAGTATACACACTGCCAAAACTTTTTGTGTCAAGTTATTATTAGAATGATTATTATTTAGATCTTTAAGCACACAAGCTTTGCGAAAAGACGAATAACCTCTTTGACATTTTTCATTTTGTGTTGTCAGGACCCGGTGTTGGTGCGAAACATCTGTCGGTGGGTGCGTGAAGCAGTTTCCATTCCTTTCTTTGCCAAACTTACACCAAATGTCACCAATATTGTTGACATTGCCAAAGCAGCACACGAAGGTAAAGGCTTTTCACCATAACTTTCCCCACTTTTTAATTTTTTTTTCCTTTTTAAACGTTTAACAGCTAACTTTAAGAACACCAGAGTAAAAATGGAAACTAGCAGAAATGGACTTATTCTTGTACTTCTTATGTGTTGTAGGTGAAGCAGATGGAGTGACGGCCACCAACACGGTCTCAGGTTTGATGAGTCTGAAGGCTGACGGCTCTCCCTGGCCAGGTGTCGGTGTGAGCAAACGCACCACGTATGGAGGAGTGTCTGGTAAATATTGAGTTCACCTTGTGAAAAACAATAGAGAACTATATGACACAATTTATTCTGAATCAATGTCATACACAGCTGCACAACAAACAGGCCTACGAATGGATTTGTACACAGTAATGCTTCACAAAATATAACTAAAGGCTGAAATTAAAGAGTCAATAGGAGTAAAACAACATTTAAGAGCATATTGGAAAGTTAATTATGTATTTTAATTTGTTAATATGGAAACATGGTATTTAAGAAATCCATACGATGTGAATTCAATGTAAAGTAAAAAAAAAAAAATAGCTGGGAATGATTTGTTAAGTAATGTTTTAGCATCTTAGCTGTACCATAGTGTACTCCAATAGTATAAAACAACTTCCTATAAATAAAGCACTTACTTTTCTAAACACTGTTGGGTGCAGGTAACGCCATCAGACCCATCGCTCTGAAAGCCGTGTCAGCCATTGCCAGGGCAATCCCCGGTTTTCCTATCTTGGCTACCGGTGGTATCGACTCGGCAGAGAGCGGACTCCAGTTTCTCCACGCTGGAGCCTCAGTGTTGCAAGTAATGACAAAAATACTTTTACTTGTTTTTCTTCTAATGTGAGATTGATCCACACAATAAATGTTTAGACTGTAAATTCTTACATGGACAAAAATAACATAGTTGACCATCATTGCCACTCTGATGTTCACAATGCATTAGCACTCCTATTTCTACCAACAACGGTGCCAGCAGTTCACTTATTTCTGATAGCATTGTGTGAAACAGTTACTGTGAAAGGAAGCAGCCGGAAGTCTAAATTTTCTTCTCTTAATCACTATATGTTTTACTTAATAGAGTAAGGTATAATAAGTAGCTGTTAAAACCTTCTTCTGTGTCACTAGTAAACAACCAACCATCTGTTTGATATTTTTTTGTTAAAAAGGTATTTTGAGGATAATGTATGTATTTAATACACAAACATCTGTCCTCATCTGTCTGCTTACAACAGGTGTGTAGTGCAATTCAGAACCAGGACTTCACACTAATTGAGGATTACTGTGCTGGTATGTGACACCACCTCATTTTGAATCTCTGTACAATCTTTAGATTGTTTGATTCCAGCATCATGTTTAGTATAAGTGTGTGTTTAGGTCTGAAAGCCTTATTGTACCTGAAGAGCCTGGAGCTAAAGGACTGGGACGGTCAGTCTCCTCCCACTGAAAAACATCAGAAAGGAAAACCAGTTCTCAAACTGGGAGACCTGGCTGGGAAGGTAAACAGACAAGATCTTGCTATAAATGAATTAATATTGATCACTGGATTGGCTCTTGTGTTTGTAGACAATCTCTGATCTTTGGCAATTTAGTGGTAGCAGAACCATTGACAAGAGGTATTTGAATAAATATTTGATAGTTCCTATTTATTTTTTGCATGTGTGTTTACAGAGCCTTCCTAGCTTTGGTCCATACCTACAGCAGAGAACTGAAGCCATAGCCAAGTACAAAAGTGAACTCAGAAAAGCTGGGAAAACAGATGTGTCAGAAACAAACATCAATCGTGTCAACCAGCCCAAAAATCCAGTTCCTGCTGTCAAGGTAGCTCACAATTTTGATATGGAATAATCAATTAATTTTCATTCAGTTAAAAAGAGTTTGCTGTTTTTGTAGGATGTGATAGCCAGAGCGCTGCAGTACATCGGAGCATATGGGGAACTTAACAACATGGAGCAGGTACATAATCTGTTCTTACAAACTATAGCTAGTTATTTTTTATTTAAACTTTTTTCTTCCAGATAAAATACAATGTAAGTGAGGACACCAACTGAAGAGTCATTTTTCATATGTAAACAATATTGAAGCCAATCCATATTTGTCATTTTAGGTCCAGGCTCTGATAGATGAAGATATGTGCATCAACTGTGGTAAATGTTACATGACTTGCAACGACTCAGGATACCAGGTATGCCTTTCAGTTAAATTAAAAGCATTTATCTATTATCAAAAATATTGATTTTAATATAGTTTTGGTTTTTATCAGTTTTTCTTTGTTGAATAGACTAATATGATTTCTATATATCCACCCAGGCTATACAATTTGATCCAGAGACCCATCTACCTTTTGTGACAGACAGCTGCACAGGATGCACTCTTTGCCTCAGTGTCTGCCCCATTATAGACTGCATCAATATGGTTACCAGGACAACACCGCATGTACCTCAAAGAGGCATACCCATTAGCCCTGTCTGCTAAAGGGATTATACACCGTGTTCCAAATTATTATGCAAATTGGATTTAAGTGTCATAAATACACATTTTTTGTATTGTGTGTCATGGCTCTTTGAATCACTATAATTAATTTCAGAGAGTTGGGTTTATTAGTTTGTCTGGTGAGCTCAATTAAAGGTAATCTACTGAAGAAGGATGTTCCACATTATTAAGCAGGCCACAGGTTTCAAGCAAAATGGGAAAGAGAAAGGATGTCTCTGCTGACAAAAATCACCAGATAGTGTAGTGCTGTATGAAAACATTAGATATATAATGAAAACTGAAGGGTTGTCATCGTACTGTGAAGAGATTTGCGGCTGATTCAGAACACAGATGGGTTTGTACAGATAAAGACATAATGAGGAAGGTTTCTGTTAGACAAATTCATCGGATTAAGAGAGCAGCTGTTAAAATGCCCTTACAAAGCAGCAAACAGTTATTTGAAGCTGCTAGTGCCTTTGGAACCTCAAGGAGGAGGATCCTCCAGAGGCTTGCGGTGCATGAACTTGCTATTGGACCCCATCCAGCTCACAAGCAGAAACGGCCGCAGTGGGCCCAGCGATACATGAAGATTAATTTTCAAACAGACTTGTTCACTGATGGCTGCTGTGCAACCCTCGATGGTCCAGATGGACGCAGTAGTGGATTGGTGGTGGATGGCCACCGTGTCCCAACATGGCTGTGACGTCAACAAGGAGGTGGTGGAGTCATTTTTTGTGCATAATAATTTGGAACAGGGCATTTTGAGTTTTTCATTTTTGAAAAAAAAAAATACTGTTGTCATGGGGAGCTTTGTTCAGTAAAATTTGATTTATACCGTATAAATGACTTGAAAATTATACTGACCATCAATTGCATTGACAATTTAAGAAAATCTGAGAAAATATCAATTACACAATCATTTGGATCACGGTGTAAAACAGAAGAAACTCATTTGAGTTGAGATTGAAAATGTTGAGATTAAGCATTTTTGTGCGTTAGTTTGAGACAACTGCTCTGCCAAACTGTGTCACAGTAAATCAGAGTAGTTTCAAAGAGATTTTAGAAAAGAAAATAGGTTGTAAGGCAATAACTAATTTGTATTAATTGCATTTGTTAATAATTTGTTATTATTTGCATTTGTTAAAAATTTGATTAATGTTTATCTTAACTTTATGGTTATCTACTCATCAATGAGGCAACTGAAAAAGCCTATGGCATACACTGTATATTCGTCTGTAAAAAAAATCATCCTTACTGTCCTCATGGAGTTGAATAAAGCTTTGATGTTGCAGTAAACCATCTGTACTGTTAAGCTGAATGACACATTATCTCGGTTCTTGTTGTAAAAACAGAAGGGACATGTGTGCATGTTTGTGATTGAGAAAATGTTATAATTACAAAGGTTATATTCTGATATAAAGGCATGATATAAAGGGCTTTAAAGATCTGTGTTTTAAATGTATTGTAGAGATATGAGTTCTTTTTAAAGAGTGCATATTCTCACAAATTAAACAAAGCTTCCTGACTGTGTAGGAAAGACAACCTCATTAGAGTAGGTAGACTTCAAAAAATACAATAACCGACTTCAGTTTTTTTAATAATGTCCTGCTGGAAGGTGAAGCTTTACCTCAGTCTTAAACCTTCGCTACCTCTAAGAGAATTTTTACTATCATTTTTTATTATTATTATTAGTAGTAGTTGTACGCTCTGAAAGACACTCCCTACCAGAAGGTGGCGTTGAAGCTCCCTAAGGTTACTGTTTGTCCCCAGAAGGAGAAGCACGCCCATTTTGCTTGAACAGTGTATGTCGAAGTGTGCTGGCATATCAGACAGACTGAAGAGGACAAAGAAACGCAATGGACGGGTAAATATCATTGTAAATCAAACCAATGCCTCTGCCTTCTTCACCCTTCCCAGTTGTATGTGTGTGACAGTGGAAATTGCGTCTTGAATTCAGCTTTTTCGAAGCATGCTACATGTTAGCTAATGTGTTATTCCTTCGTTCTGAATCTTGCGAAAAACGTGATACAGCCAGCAAGACTCAGTCAGGCAACGTGGGGCATATCCTGTGTGTATGCAGGCGTATTTTCTCTTCACAACGTGATATATTACGTGACAAGACACTTAACCTCAGACGCTGATGCTAGGAGTGAAGGGGAACGCTACAGTAAAAAAAAGAAACATATTCTCAATTTCTCGGTCAAATTGCGTTGTAACGGTAGCTAGCTGTATTATTATCTAGAAAATACATACATAAAGGACTTTCATTACACGCTGACACCATTGCAGACTTTATAATGATGTTACGAGATGATAATACAGCAGTTTGTTATGAGCCATGCTAATTGTCTGTCCACCTGTCAGTTGGTGCTGCTAGCTTAATCCCAACTGAAATAACGGTCCTTTGTTTGTTTGAGGCCAGTCTGCTGCACAGGACTGAGACTGTGATCAATGCACGGCTTTATCTCCGTTTTCCGTCCAGCCTCACTGCTGAAAAACAGCTGCTGGGGTCAGAAATTCAGTCACTTTTTCATATGGCGATGACCTTATCTCGGGTTTATGCGTGGGATCAAGCCGCGTCTGTTGTGGACAAAACGTAATATTTCAGAGTAAGGAAATAACGAAAGGTACAATGTTGGCTCATTTATGTCCTTGAATTTGCATTTAAACATGTGAGAAATGTGACTCGCAATCACATAAAAGTTTACAATTGAAACATATTTTTAATTATTGCCATGAAACGTTCATTTTTTTGTTGTTAGCATCAGCTAATTAGCCTGTAAGCTTGTCAGACCTCATAAGGTTATGTTTGTTACTGTACAATGTGATATTTACACCATTAAAAAAAAAAAAGCAACACAATTTTCTGCCTTTAACTCCACAAAAAAACATGTCCAGCTTGCATTTTTTTTCCATACTTGTCATCCAACCATCATCCCCCTCTGTTATTCTTGGTGGGTCGGTTGGGAGGGTGTGGTGCCTATTGTCATTGTTAAAGTTAATAGAACAGAAATTGTGGGAGTCCTTAGTCTTGAGGTATTTGGTGAACAGAAGAAAAAAACTAGGATTTGTTCAGTTCAATAATTTTCGACTTTGATCACTACTTGAATTAATGTAACTAAAGCTGCCAAAGGCACACAATGGCAAGGGGGTGAAACAACCCACACTTATTTTCTGATTTAGATAAAATGACATTATTTTCAGATACATATTTATAAATATGACTTATAAATATGTTTGCACTTTTTAATATATAATACATTTTTTATATACTTTTTAATTTTTTTATATACTTCGCAATGCATCATATTGTACAGTAGGGCTGAGACTGTAGAAATATTCTCTCTGCCTTTGCTTCAATATCTTTTTTTCCCATTCTATTTCCAGTGATGTTGCAGTTGGTGTGAAGGTAAACTACATTACTTATTAATAACAAAACATTTTTTCATTAATCTGTGCTGTCATATCTGCCCTGTTCATCTTGTATTCAAGTAAAAATGTGACTTTCTGCTTTTTGTCCTTGTTATTTAGAGAGGCTCAGATGAGCTGAACATGTATAGTAGCAGCCCCAACTCGATGACAGGTGAGTTTGATCAAATCTGCTGACATACTTTATTTACACATCTGCAATACATTTTGTGGTCAGAAAGAAGGTCAGGAAATGACACGGAAAGTTGTGTTCTGTAAACAACTGAACCTCAGCAGATTTCAAATGAATAGGTTTGGGGGTTTTTTATTCAAGGAATTATTTACATGTGCAGCCTGTATGCCCCAGCTCCCCTTGTGATGGCTGCAGTCTCTCAACTGTTGGATCGAGACAGCATCAAACTACAACGATTTCTGTTTAATGTTTTTGCTTGTGAATCTATGTTCAGCAAACGGTAGTGACAGTAAGAAACAGCGCCTGGACGAGTCTCCTCCCTCCAGAGTGCTGCACATCCGAAAACTTCCCAACGAAGTGACAGAGACAGAGGTCATTGCTCTCGGCTTGCCCTTTGGAAAGGTCACCAACATTCTGATGCTGAAGGGAAAAAACCAGGTTAGACTCTATAAAGCCCGAGCACATTAATATAGGCTTACTGTATAATGTTATCCTCTCTGTTCTAAATATTGACGATTTCATTTGGTTCATGTTTTTTAGGCATTTCTAGAGTTGGGTACAGAGGAAGCAGCCATTACGATGGTGAACTACTACACAGCTGTAACACCACAGGTCTGAACTCAGTATTTTTATTTTTCTCATTTGTTAATACATCATTTGGTTGTTAAACATAGTCAAGTATTTAAGTTTTTTTTTTTTTTTATTTTAGGTCAGAAATACTCCCGTCTTCATCCAATATTCTAACCATAAAGAACTGAAAACAGATTCAGCTCTGAACCAGGTACATATGGGCCTCACATTTCATTTCAGATACAGAGCTTCCTTGAATCAACCATTAACAAACGTTGTAGCGGAAGAGTTTTCTTATTCTAATGTTGTGTGTTTTTTATTTGTCCACCCAGAGAGCCCAGGCAGTCTTGCAGGCGGTGTCAGCTGTCCAGGATGGCAGCTCTCCATCCTCTGATCAGGGTGTGTTGGAGCTCGCTCCGCCCCCCAGCCCTGTGCTGCGAATTATTATCGACAACATGTTTTATCCTGTAACACTGGATGTTTTACAACAGGTAAACTCTGAGCATTTAAAACATTAACACAGATAAAACATTGTTTATTCAAATGTTTTTTTGAAAGACCCGTAATGGAATGATCAGATTAATAGCATTCATTGTTTTCAAATAAATCCTTTTTTATGTTTTTTTTTCTCCTTTGTTTCAGATTTTTAGCAAGTTTGGGACTGTTATGAAGATTATAACCTTCACTAAGAACAACCAGTTTCAGGCTCTTCTGCAGTTCAGTGACCCAGTTAATGCTCAACAAGCTAAACTGGTAAGGTACCAGTCAACACGGTGACCCACTTTGATCACATGATCTGATCCCACCCAATGATCATTGACTCCTTTAGTTAACAAAAAATTTAACCACTTTTTGTGAAACTTGAAATTTAGTTTTGGTCAAAAAAGATACCTTTTTAAATTTTTACTTTCACAGCCTTGTTCACAGGATGTAATTATTGTTACTTTAAAAGAAAAAAAAAAGTTAGTTTCTTTTCTGCAAATAGAGTGTGCATGAAAAATACTGAATAAAGTATGATTATTGGTGACGCTCACACTTGTCTCCTCTACTCTAGTCGTTGGATGGACAGAACATCTACAATTCGTGCTGCACTCTGCGGATAGACTTCAGTAAACTGGTCAACCTCAATGTTAAATACAACAATGACAAAAGTCGTGATTACACCAGACCCGACCTTCCGACAGGAGATGGAGAGTCAACCAACAAGGATCATTCATTACTGGGTAAATACTCATCTGTTATTGACTGTTTTTACAATGTTCATTCATATGATTTTATTTGCTGTCACACATTTTACTCTCTAAATGGAAGACCTCCTCTACACACACATTTTTTATCTGTATTTTTCTTCTACTAAAATACTTGATAATGTAATGCTACTGTGCATATAGACATGTGCTAACTGTAGATTCATATCAAAGAAAATCTTTTATCTTGATCAACATGTTAAGGATGGATGTACTATGGATTTCCTAAAATGATACTACAATATGAGGCAAAACAAACTTAATTTTATGCAAAAGATCATGTTGGAAATGAATTCTAATGATTAGAAAGTGAAGTGTACAGGGAAAGTCAAGGTTCTACACTACTCAAGATAAATAAATCAGATGTGAATAAAAATGAAAAACAATGTGTTTCTCACAATGATACCCTGTTGTAACACTGTCTTATTATTTTTTTTGGAAGATGCCTGTGTCATTTCTGATGAAAAACAATTTTTCTAAAAAGAACAAAACATTTTAAACCTTACTCTGAATAGGATATGAGCAGTTGTTCATACCATTGTTTTTGTCTTGTAGGTACCCCATCTGGTGCTCTGGCATCCTACTCTAGTGGTGGAGGTTACTCATCATCTCTCTCCCTCTCACAGGGTGGAGGTACATAATTTCCATCTACTTGTTTGTCTATATGTCCTGCTAGAAAAATTGAAAATGTCTTCAATTGATCACATTCTTGCTGATTCATTGAGCTGAATTATAAAGAAAAGCTATATAAGAAAAGTTACTACAATCTTGTAATATAGCTGAGCATATTGTTGTTATTTTTTTGCCTATTAAATCAACGAGGAACAATTATTCCATTAGTTATGTCAATCAATGAAATGAGAAGCTGTTTGTCTTTTAAAAAAGTTCAACTCATTCTAGTTTTGTTGTTTTTTGTATATTTTGGTGTTGTATAATTCAGACTTGTTTCTTACCCTGGGCTTTCTCTTCAGGAGCCATCAGTCCCCTGAGCGCTGCAGCGGCGGCGGCGGCGGCTGCAGGTCGCGTCGCTCTCTCTGGATCCGGAGTGTCGGGTGTCCTGTTGGCATCCAATCTGAATGAAGAGGTACACTAACCATAAGCAAAACTTTTCCCACTAAAAACAGTTCTATAGGCTCTAATGTTGCTCACTTATATATTTACGTCATATTTAACAGTTTTGGATGATTCTTCTGAGTTAACAGTATACATTCTTGTGTGGGTGTGTGATTGTATGAGTGCTATGCATAACTTGCGTTATTTTTATATAAATATGGATCCTTCACCTCAGAAGACTCTTTAGTTCAGGATGACTGTGGAGTATAATGGTTTACAGCTTAGTTTAAATAAATAGTTTCATTTTCTTTGTCAATTTTTCTAACTCTTTCAAGACTATTTTTGGAGGAGGATTTTTATAAATGGAAACACACTGAAGAAACACTCCGTTTTTTAAAGCATAAACTGATTTTGCAACAAGGTAAACGCAGGTTTTTAGCACCACAATCAGTGTGGTTTGCGTCTCAGAGTATTTTTACATTCTGATGAGGATTTATTTCTTTTACAAGAGAGTCAGCCTTAACTTGGCACAGCTCTTTTTCTTGCACTGAGAATTGTTTTTGTGCGTGGGCATGTGCATGAATTTCTTTTCCTTTATTTTTCTTGCCATGAACTGTAATGTTCTAAACTCTGAGGTCTTTTTAGCTAATTATGTCCAACCACTTTGTCCGTACCAGATCGTACACCTTCAGTTAAACTTTTGACATGTTTTTTTTTTTCCTTTTCTGTACCTGACAAATGAACAAAATTTATTCTTTTTATTTTTCTTCTTACAATTATGTTTATTCTCAGACACGTTTTCTGAATTCCAAATATGTATCTACTTTAATATCTCTATCTCAACTGTATTTGCTATCCTTTCTTATGTTTGTTGCTGTCTCTCTTTCTCTCTCTCTCTCTGTCTGTTTCTCCAAGTACCTGGTGAGAGGATAAGGCCAAGGTGCAGGAGTTTTATCTTGGCCGTATTAAACCATCTCACTCTTCTATTTACCTCAAGACCAGGAGACACATGTCAGCACTTTAAAAGGGTTATCAATGCGCACTACTGTAAACCAATATGTTTTAAGAACATTTTGTGTTGGCTTTGGTGACGCTGATACGAGGAATAATGCGTGTGCTTTCAGTATTGCGCAGTAGAAGAAAAAAAGTTTTCTAAAGCTATTCTGGTGGTGATTCAGAAATAATTTGGTGAAAACATAACAGATTGAAATTATGCCTCACACTTTTAGCAAAAATGTGGTTGCACTTTGTTTAAAAAGCAAGAATTATGAGCAGTGATAACAATGCAATAAACAATAGGAAATAGTTAATTTCTGGTGGTTGAGTTTCTCAGTTACTCAGTATTTAAAAAGAAATCCAGATATTGTTATCAGCTGTTTTATTTTGGTAATGTTTCTCTGGCTACTACATTGCCATCTATTTAGGTGTAATAGTTGCATTATTAAACTGACCCTTTGCTTTGCTCTGCAAACATACACAATGCTGTTTGTGAACATGCTAGAGTTGCACAATTGCTTGAATTGAAAGCAACTTTGCAATATCAATCATGTATGTTCAACTAACTTTTACTGCTCATAAGATGTAGCTTTAGTCACTAAATTCTCAAAGATTAAACTCTGAGAATGAGAATGAACACAATAATGAAAACTGAAGAGGATATTTAGGATTATAAGGGTTAATCCCAACCAATATAACGATGGTAATATGTTAATTAAAGTGGTTGAGTGTTAATTTCAAGCACTGAATGTTGAGTCGTGTCACTTGTTCCTCATCTCCTCACTCTGTCATCAGTTTTAAAAGCCTCTAATGCTCCATGTTACCAGCTTTACACCACATGCACAGCCGGAATAAAACCAACAAACACAAAGATAATTTTTTGTATTTAAGCTTGAAAGCGAAGATGCACCACTTTTTCCTGGGTATGGAATCCAAAATCCATCCATATCCATCAACTGGTCACATGTCTGTTTCGTGTTGGCATCAACCCCTACATCTCAGCGTATGATTTTTTTTTTTTTTTTTAATCGCAGGATTTATGGTGTTTTAACCTAAAACCTTTAATCATTAGAAAGCAAAGGCCATATCATCTTACTTTGGAGTGATAAACTCATCAGTCTGACCTGCTCATCACGTACGGCCGTCCTAACGGTGCCTGTTTACCTTCAGCCATCTTGCTTCATGGTTCTCCCGCCACTCATTCTTTGACTCTGAGGTTATGATTCGTTTGGAGAATTCTTTTTTTGTTTTGTTAATTTCCTCCCATTCCCTCCTGTTCTTCACTTTTACATGCATCCAGCAGAATGAGTGCGTGCGCGCGCGGGTGTGTACTGCTGAAATAATGGAGTGTGACTTTGGAGTCCTTTATTTTGCGTGCGTGCTTTTTGACTCAATCAGCAATCATTCAGACTCCGTTGATGTTCCACTGATGCTCTGTTTACTGACCTCTGCTTTGGTTTTTGTCCTCCTCTCCTCCTTTCTCCCCTCCCTGCCTCCTTTCTTCCCTCCTATGCTCCTCTCATCCATTTTTATTTTCTTTCCATTTGACTCTCTATAACCACACATTCTTTAACGCTAAATCTTCTTCTGAACACCTTCCACATAAAACCTTTTCTCTACTTTTCTCCCCCAATTACTTCCTTCTATTCTACTCACATTTCTTAATCTGAACTGAACTGGACTTTGGCTTTGCCATTCTGACCTCACCCTCTCCCCCCCAAACCACCCCCTCCATTTTTGCTTCACCCCTCATCATCATGGAAACAACCACCACCTCCCCCTTCGTCCAACGCTGGGCGGTCTGATCTCTACCTTCGTCTCTCCTCTTCCTCCTCCTCTGCTCCTCCTCTTCCTGTCCTCTGCTCTGCGGTCTCTCTCTCTAAAGATGGTCACGCCTCAAAGTCTCTTTACCCTCTTCGGTATGTTCAATCTCTTCTATTCTATCTGTATATCTCTCTCTGTTAATCCAGTTTTGTTCACTTTCTTCAGTGATGTGGTGGGCACTCTGCTCTTTTCTATCTGCCTGTTTTTTCAAGCTCTTCTCTGTCACATTGTACAAATATGCTACTTGTCTTTACACTGAAAGAGCAGTGAGTCTGGGAGATTGTCTCTTTGGTCAGCTTATCTATTAATTGATGAGAACAAAGACACCAGAACCATTAAGGTCTTGTGAAACCTTTAGCCTGGTCCCTAGCTTGTAGGTTCTTGCTTCTTGAGTTAAAATGAGGGGGAAAATCCAACTAGATCTGTTGAATAAACTTGATAACGTTTCTTTTTTTTCTTTTTTTTGACTGATCGAGAACTGCCCTGCTTTCCTCATCATCGCTTGTGTTTGTTCCTAACCTCCTCCCCCCATGAACAGCGACTTGCAGAAATATTGATTTTCCTCAAATATAACATTCCAAATGTAAAACTCACTGGGGCTTGCAACTAACGATTATTTAAATAATTAATTAACGTATCAATTTTTCTGATAATTAATCGAACTAAAAAATATATTCTGCATTGAGCCACTTTTTTTATAGAATATTAGAAATACATGAAAATATGAAAATGAAATAAATAATTAAATTCTTCTCGTAAGTAATAAAAAAATACATTTTATTTCCTATCATGCAATAACAGTAAATTTGAACCAGTAAAGCTAAAACTGCACCACCTCAGGAGTTTTGGCCAAAACATATATTTACAGATAAATGTGTTTTTATCTTGAATTCAAAATGTCTATTTATGTACAGTTTTGGTTTTATTGCTGCTCTTAATGTTTTTGGGTTGTTGTTTTTTTCCAGCAAATTGCCTTTTTTTGAGTCTGTCTACAATTAATCAAATACTAAATTGGCTGATGGCTATTTCAATAATTGATTCATCACAAGTAATCTGATCGATCGTTTCAGCCCTTTTTTATATTGGGATTTCATTAGATACACCAACTTGTGCAAAATGAAGACAAATTATACAAATTGTGACACTTTCTGCTCCCGTAAAATTGTGGTGTGCATTTGTTTTCTGCCCCATTTACTCTGAGAACCCTAAAAGAATCTAATTCAACCAGAGAGCTTTAAAGGTAACTTGAACGTTAAATAAAATCCAGGTCTGTGTTAGTGAATCTAAGCAAGTAACATGAAAATATCTGATGCTTGAAAGCTTACATGTGAGTGAGATGGACACCAAGAACATGTGTTTTTGTTTTTGCATGTCATAGCTGTTCCGACGCTAATATTGAGCAGATATGAGCCTCGTTTACCAGCCCAGAGCCAATCTTAAACTCTCTGTGAAGCTGTCCCCACTGATGCTCTGCAGAGTAACATTTGGACAGGGAGCCAGGTCCTTCAGGGTTGATGTTCTCACCACATTAATGGGTCAGTTGATCACAGCAATCCAGTGTACTCACCAGGACTCACTCTAGCTCTCCCTCTTTGCCTTTTCTCTCTCGAATTTGTAACAAGTTGTTGTGGTCATATAGTTGATCTCTCTTTTTCTAAAACTGTGCTTGTTGGGATTGCCCGTCATCCAAGCCGGGCACAAATATCTCTAAAAGTAAAAACATTACCCCAACAAAAGCATTAAAGGAACTCTGTTGATTTTTTTTCTCTCTTTTTTTATTTGTATCTACATAAGTGTTACCAGCAGCATGTTCTTTCAGGTTTAGTAAGTGTTTTCTTCCTGCACCGTTTTACAGTTTAACCACCTAATCAAGCTGCACTCATGCCAAACATTAACCTGCCAGCCGGTTTGAGCTGTGTGTCAGTGTTAAAGTTCAGCTGAGGTGTCGCCACATTAAATGACTCAGATCATTTCAAGCACTTGATTGAATTGTAGTAGAAGTCAAATGGGAAGAGTCCATCTTTTCTTTTCATTTGTCTTTCTAGCACTAACTTGATTCCTTTCATCCTTCACACCTCTTCTTTTTTTATCTTGGTCGGCTCCATCTCTCCTGCTCTGTCTGTTCTATCCTTCTCATCTACTCCTCCGCCCTCGTCTCTCCTGCTCTCTCTCTCTTTCTCTGTCTGTCTCTCTCTCTCTCCCTTCAGGCGTCTATGGTGATGTCCAGAGGGTGAAGATCCTCTACAACAAAAAGGACAGCGCTCTGATTCAGCTTTCCGATGGCAACCAGGCTCAACTTGGTAAGATGTAGTGATGTTGTAGGTATAAATTTATTTCCGACAGTGTGCTAAATTCTATTGGGGAGTTTTAAAGGTGTTGAAGCTTCTCATTTTCCCATTGTTCGTGTTTTCGTTGCCCGTAGCAATGAGCCACCTGAATGGTCAGAAGGTGTTTGGTAAAGTGATGAGAGTGACTCTGTCGAAACATCAAACGGTAGCTTTGCCCAGAGAAGGACTGGACGACCAGTTACTCACCAAAGGTAAGATGATTCCTATTGTTATGATTTGCATTTCGTTGCCTTTGAATAAATATTGTAAATATAATCTTTGTCGTCTTGCATGAAGGGTCCCTCAGACTGTCAGGTGAACAAGCAGGATTTTTGCAAATAAGCATCATGCAGTAATAATGATTCCTAATCTGACACTTTTTTAAAATCAGCACCATGTATCTACTTTGACTTGATACATTTCTTTCCAGCTGTTAGTTGGTGACAGTCTCTCCTTTTGCTGCACGATAATAATCTACAGCACAGAGATAATTTAATATCTGAATGTCTAAAAACACATAATAAAGAATTTTTTTTTTTGTGGCCTAGTCCAAGTCCAGACTTGAATCTTAATGAGGTTCTGTGGCAGCGGGATCTTAACCTGGCCATTCAGGCTTAAAAACCATGAAAAGCAGCTGTAATAATTAATTCTTTAAGGAAGAGTCGACCGAATTGATGAAAGAGAGATGAATGAATTAACTTTCGTAGTGACAATGAAGCAAAACTCTTTGGTTTGTTTCAGTGGCTTCGACAACCAGCTAAACTAACAGAAGGCTCAACCTTGTGAAGCAAGCAGGCCACAGCTCCAATACGATCCTGTTGTCTCATATGAATGTTTTGTTTGTGTCTGACAGATTTTTCTGGCTCCCCCCTCCATCGCTTTAAGAAACCAGGGTCTAAAAACTTCCAGAACATCTTTCCTCCATCTGCAACACTTCACCTCTCCAACATCAGGTAGAAGAAAATTCAGACGTAATTACGTTGCAGTCAAGATCACAGTTATTTCATCCAGTAAACATCGATTGGTGTTTTTGCTCCCAGGGATGGAGTCGGAGAGGACGATCTACGCCGCCTGTTTTCCAACAGTGGAGGAACCGTCAAGGCCTTTAAGTTTTTTCAGTAAGACGTATTTCAGAACAATCGGAGCTGTTTTAAAGAGTCCAACCTGTCACTTCTGATTTCTCTTTTGAGTTTGACTCACAGGAAATTGAGGTGTTACAACAATGTTCCAGTCTGATCAGATTTGATCTAAACTCAAGGGTTGATAAGGATCCTCCATGAATCCATGTTGATGGATTTAGGAGATGGCAGGGAAAGGTTCACATGATTTAGTGTTGGATGTTGTGATCAACAGTTCATCAAGGGGAAATTTGCTGGGTTTTAGTCACTCGTTAATTGACAGTTGCATCACTAAATAAACAGGTTTGTTTTTACTAGCATATCCGGTGTACATATACAATGATTTCTAACTGTGCTGTCTTGTTCACAGGGACCGTAAGATGGCGTTGATCCAGATGTCGTCAGTGGAGGAGGCGATTCAGGCTCTGATTGACCTTCACAACTATGACATGGGAGGAAATCACCATCTTAAAGTTTCCTTTTCAAAGTCCACCATCTAACCTGCGCACCAAACTCCTAAACAACATCTTTGACTAGCAAAGAAGCCACTACCATTTTTTTTAATTATTATTATTATTATTTTTCTTTGAATAGTTTGTTTTTTGTTTGTTTTGTTGAAGTATTGTAAAAATACAAATTCCACTAACTGTGTTTCCTTTCTTCAAAGCAGTAAAAACTGTCCTGCGCTCAGTTTCTTTTTGAAGGCATCTCTGCTTTGACCTTTTCCTCCACTTTAAAGAGCAGCAAAACACCAGCTGAATGTTGTTTCCCTTTAGTTCCTATAGATCTCAATCCACAGCAGTGTCACCGTTGAGTTTTGTTACAGGTGAACAGACATTCTTTAAGAAGTTAAAACTAGCGACTTTTAAGCCACTACTTAGTGTAAAGTGCTGTTTTGATCTTGTGTTGCTTCACACAGAAAACCTGACTCTTCAGCTTCTGGTTTCCTTTGGGTTAGTGGAGGAGGACTGAGCTCTTCTTTCATTTTCTTCTCCACATTATGATGCTTCTTTATAAGCCACCGAAACATTCTTCATGCTTCAAAGCAAACCTTAGTATTACCTTTTTTAACCTTTAACTTGACTGATTAGTGAAGTGCTCAGATTTAGACTGATGCAGTCTCAGTGCACTGCTTCACTTTGCTCAATCTTACCATTTACATTTAGTCAGTTTATTTTTTTTTTAAAAAATGAATCGACACTTAGGGTCACTCTGAAAATAATTTGTTTTCAGTAGGACCCTCAGGGTAAATACTGGGGCATACAAGGTTTTGGGCATCTCTGATCAAAATTGATTTATATTTTAAGCTCCCTGAAGTACTCAGTGTAGCACGAGCTTCAAATAAAAACAGTTACCTGTCCTCACTATGTCTAAAAGCAAAATGGCCACTTACATTAGATACTTAGATTTTAGATTGAGTTTAGATTAAAAAATAAATTGGATATTAAGTCATATAATGAATATGATTCAAGATGTTATTAAAATCTGTAGAAAATACTAACAAGGATTTAAGATTTTAAATTAAACCTTTGAACCCAAACCTTTTTGCAAGGTCTTAAAAGAATGCCACATTCCTAATTAGACAAAAACATTCTCATTTAAAGGGACAAATAATTTTTTACTGTTTCACAGAAGCAAATATAACCACACTGGCTCTCATTAAGTACTGTTCAGCAATCCTCCAGAAAAACCTTTTCAGTCCCATCTTTAGACGTTGCTACACACAATCCAGATTTTTTTTGGTTTTGTTTTTGATGCCATGCATCGTGTCATTTGCAGGTCTTCAGTTTCCAGAGACGCTTAGAGACCACCAATACTTCGGTGTGTTAAAAGTCGTAAATCGAAAGGATTTACGTTTGTAGCTTTTTATGCACAGATGGTTTCCTTAAACCCAGCACACACCGTCTCATATCAAGTCAGACAGGACACAAACGTTTTGCTGTCCTCTTTGACCAGGAGAAAAATAAATCAATCGCTCTGCTTGTTATACGGAACAACCACAGATGTACCGACCAAAACTCATGACCACAATCCCTTCATGGCAAAAGACTTTGTCTAAAACTGTTGATAACAGCAGTGTAAGCTCATGGCCTTCATTTGAAATTGCCACCATTTGCGGATGATACTTTGGTGTTCCCGAATCCTCCTTTCACTGCTGGATGTTGAATGTATTGATGTTGCCACACTGCAATCATTACCGGGGATCACCATGCAGAGCTTGCTCACTACGACGGACGGAGCCTGTTCAAATCGCATCTCCTTTGTTCCAAATGCAGCCGGGTGCATGCTGCTGCTGTGTTTAAATGAGGTTTCTACATGTGATTCTGCTTTTGGTCTCTGATTTTGGGAGATCTGTTGGGACCACATGTGCCTTTAGTCTGTGATCTGGTTTTACTGGTGATACTTTAGTGTATAAACGGATCATTTTATTGGTTACGTTTTGCTGGTTTTGTGGTTTAAACCTGTACAAAGCCAATTTTTGAACGTTTGTTGAACAAAAGCTTCTGATCGGGTTCAGCTTTGACCTTCCCAGTTTTCGAGCATTTTCAAGTAACGCTCAGGAGGCTTCAGCGTACTCGTCAGAAGCTTTCCTCACAATTCTTGATTTAAAACGGAGAAAAAAAAAAAAAGCAGATGCTGCAAAGCCGAGGTGAACTCGAAGTTCGAGGGCATCTCCATAGTAGGTTTTATTTTCCCAACAATTTCTCATGGCTGACTTTTTTTTTTTTTTTTTTTTTTTTGAGGTTTTATTGTAAATTTTCTACTTGATTTAAGTCTGTTTTGTGAAAAGATTTCAGACTAGCACAAATTAAACTCGTCTTTTCTACCAACAGGCGCAAGTAAACTTGTTTTTGTGTATGAACTCGAAGCCTTTGATCTCATCTGTATCTTACCTGTAATAAACTTGTCTGTTCTCACTCTGTCCAGTTCTGCCAATCTCACTTCTTTCTCTTCACTTTTCTCTCTGTTCTTTCTCAAACAAAAATACAAAAAAATATTAGACATTCTTACACCTTTTTACAGAGATGAAACAACGACATTCTTGACTGATAACACATCCAGCGTCCACATTTTTCTCATTGCGAGCAAAATGCTGTTTCTTTGGGATTTTAGTTGGATTTGTTTACATCTTTTCATGTCTGTGTCATGAATGCATAAACAGCAGTTTGAAAATTGTGTGTCTCCACGTTAAATATCCATTAATACATCTTAACTGTCCTGGTTGCAGCTGGAGTAGTTGAGTTTGTACTTCAAACACTGAGGACTGAGGACTTGCTGTGGATAAACAAGGACATGCAGATGAAATGTGACACAAATGGAGGCTCTAAAAATCTTTTATATAAATGGGTCTTGATTGGATTTGTCTCCCAGCGGCCTGTTTGTGAAGTTGGATGCTGCGCTGCCCGGTAAAACCTAAATTACTTTATAATATGTGGGACCACTTTGGGGAGCAGCTTGAGACTGGACTGTTGAGTGGGAAATTAGCACTAAGTGAAACCTTTGCTCTCGTCTCTCCGTCCTCTTCCTTTGATTTCTTTATCAAACGGTCACTAATGAAGCTCTCATTTCAGCCCAGTGAGCCTCTAAAAGGGAACATGGGGGAACAGAGAGGCAGACAAAAGACAGCAAATCTGGACTGATGAACTCATTCTTGGTAATTAGCAGTTTTTGGGAAAGCTTGAATGGGTGAGAATGGAAATACTCAGCAGCATCACACCCATCCGAGCCGAGATCTGAATCGTGCTGTAAACCTCACTTGAATATAGAAGGAAACATTAAGTGCTCTGACTGCTGTTTGAAAACAAGCAGCCACAAAATTATCATGTAAAAAAGAAAGTGGAAACAGGACAATTTAAAATACACAACAATTCTGTTTTTTTGTTATATTTGATGTTTCGACCCTGCCTCAGAAGTTAATATTGGCCTTAATTATAGTACTGATCTGATAGCTGCATGTTTAAATATTACATGAATATTATAGTGACCTTGAAGCCCCCTGCTGGAGTGGGGGACTCTTAAGCAGCTGCTAAGTTGCTTGCTCTGGGCTTTGGCAGTCTGGTTACAATTAAAGCAAAAGGATCAGACAAAACTCCACAAATCTTGGATCTTGCATTTGTCTTAATGCAACTCATAATGGACAGTGTTTTTGTCTTTTCAGAAAATACAATAAGACTTATTTCATCATAAAACACAATGTAAAAGCACTGACTGAATTTTAATGTCTAATAAGCTACTATTATCTGCAGCAGGTGATCAAGGCCTATTCGGATGAAAAATATAACTTTTGCTACACGCAGTTCCACTGTTCATCGCCAGAGGTCAGTGTAAACCACATGTTGCAGCCTAGAGAAAACGCTTACATCATAACTGCAATAAAACCAAAAAAAAAAAAAAAAAGTAAAATCTTTACCTCTGTACAAAAATAAAATATTAATATCAAACACAAATAAAAAAAAAAAAACATATTTAAGCTGTTGCGTTGTAAGTAAGGGTAAAACCTGTGACATGAGTGAGGAGTTTTTATTGGTATCAATCGGCCTACACCAACTCCCCTGTATATTTTATAACTGGATCCTCATTATGTGACCCAGCAGACACACACACACGTCTAAAGAGGAGAATAAAGGGTGATAGAGTTACAGTAGTGAACAACTGCTGTGTGGTGCAGATGGTGGATGGAGCTTTGCTCCAGGTGCAGCTTCTGTTGAGCCCTGCAGGTGGTATTGAGCTGAGTCGGCCGCCGACCCTCTGGCTCTTACGTCACTTTCACCTGAAGCACCTGTTGACCTGCACTGTGAAATACGAAAAACACGCTTCATTTAAGCTACTGTTAAAAAAAAAAAAAAGAAAGTTCAGAAGAAAGTTTTGTTTTATTGTTTTATTTACTTTGTTTTGTTCGCATCTGTGGAGTGAATAAACCACAGAAATATTTGCAGTAATAATGAAACACATTGTCCTCGAGTGAAAAAACCTTCAAATTCTTCTTATTTACAATCAGACTTATCTTAGAAGTGATGTCTGTTTTATTTTTGCTTTTTTTTTTTTTTCTTTCACAAAAAATATCCACTGATGATTTTTTAAAAATAACACCAGGGTAATTAAGGAAGGGTTTTAGAAAGAGCAATGAAATTCTGCTTTGGTGCATTTGGATCGATAGCATCGTTAGTAAACAATAAGATTACAGGTTTTTTATTTTCACAGTTTCCCAAATATTCAACTCACATTCAAGTCTGTCTTGACGACATGCTTTAATCTGTTTGATTCTTTAAAATTGTTCCTTAAATCCATCAGCGGTTCTCAAATGTGACTCCAATGTTTTACAGAACTCTTATGAGCGCCTTTAAAGGAAGGAAGGAATTTGAAAAATAAAGGAATATGCAGGAAACTCAAATGGATGTCCAGTTGGTTGCCTGATACCTTTTGTGACGTCATCAGAGGCCTGTGCTCGGGGAGACTGTAATCTGACCAAAATAACAACACCACAGCAAAAATGATAGAAACCTGATCACATCATGTTGTTCTACAGATGACAAACTATGACAAATGTCTCCATTGCTTTTGGATTTATTGTCTCTGTGCATTTTGAAGATCAGAAAGCAAAGTTATGTGCAGTTTTTAAACGTGTCTGCAGCGCTGTGACTGAGCTACATTAAGTTTACCTCATCTGCATTAGAGTGAAGGGTAATAAATACATCCAAGCCGCCTGACCACAGTCATGTCACATTGACAACTTTACCCTTTGAAATCAAGACCAAACATTAACATATTAACAGAGACGTTCTTTTTATGG
Organism: Poeciliopsis retropinna; assembly: GCA_010277075.1. NCBI lineage: Eukaryota > Metazoa > Chordata > Actinopteri > Cyprinodontiformes > Poeciliidae > Poeciliopsis > Poeciliopsis retropinna. The sequence goes on from VMRM01000022.1 coordinate 9,659,602, forward strand.
CGCCTTCCTGTTTCCTTTCAAAGAGGTGGGACTCCTGCAGAGCTCTTTGGGAAGATTTCCTGCCGTAATATTCATGATCCATTCGCTTAAAGCAGTGCTTCTCAATTCCAGTCCTCAGGCCCCCCTGCTCTGCATGTTTTAGATGTACCTCTATTCCAGAACAGCAGATTCAAGTGATAGCATGACCATCAAGTGCTACAGAAGCCTGTTAATCACCCAATCACCCAGCCTGTTATATTCAATCCAGGTGTGTGGCATAAGGGAAACACCTAAAACATGTAGGGCAGGGGGACGTGAGGACCGGAATTGAGAAACACTGGCTTAAAGGGAGAAGAAAAGACTGACACGTTTTACTGGCAAAATGCCGCCACCACAGCAACACACCGCTACGAAAAAGCGTCTTCCGAACCTTATTGATCTACCATAATTGATGGAATCATAAATTCTGCTTTCTACAAGGAAATCCTGAAGGAGGATTCCCAGCAGTCAGTTTGTGATCTTGAGATTGATCAGACAATTACCCAGAATCCACCTGCCTGACCCCAAATTCACGCCCTAATCCTGAACCTAATCCTCCCCCGAAAAACAATACTTCTTCTTATTGGGCCCCATAAGGAGCAGCAGTTCACCACCACCATTGGAAAAATGTTAATTACAAGGTGAGAAATGCCAAAACACACAGAAATCAAGTTAATTATGTGTCTGAATCAGTTCAGTTCTGCAAAGAAGAGCGGGTCAAAGTTCCTCCCCAGGACTTTACCGATTATCTGAAATGCTTTGGTTAATCCCAACTAACCAGTCAGGACTAGGATTAGGGGCCAATTACTTTATTACATGAAGCCAAACTGGTTTGAAGAGCTTTTAATTAACGCATGAAGTAACCAATAGCAAAATGACCTTTTGTATTCACTCTTTATGATGTAGTGAAGATTGTAAAACATGGATGGATGCATGAATGAATGAATGAATGAATGAATGGATGGACGAACAGATGGGTGGATGTAAGTAAGTCAGTAAGGAAGGAAGGAAGAAAGGAAGGAAGGAAAGCTTAATCTGACCAATAGCGTTTCTCCTCTCTGATGACCTCATCGGCCCCCGGGCCCCCCTCCATGTTGTGTGTGTGCTCAGTGATGCAGATGATCCTCAGATCTCTTCCCCTCCCCCGCAGGGCCTTCATTTTCCTCACTCACACAGTCCTTGATGGAGCGGGGGAGAGGGAGGGAGGGGGAACCGGGCGGAGGTCATTAGTCAGGGTGAATGAAAAGAGAGCAGCCGCCCCAACACACACGCACACACGCACACACACACATACACAGAGCATGTACAGGCCTTATCCATGGGTGACAGCTACATCAGTGTTTGTGATGATGCGCCCCCCTCCCCCCCCGTGGCCCCCCCGCCCCCATCCCTCCACCACCAACAATGCTCCATTAAGACCCAGCCTGGTGTCAGAGGAGCAGCAGTGAGCAGGTTAGCTCCTCTGCTGCCTCGTTGTGCAGTAAACATGATGGAGAGCCTCCTTTCTCCTCGCAGACCGAGATCTGGGAAACAATACAACGCCATCGATCAAATGGAGACCATTCTCACTGTAGTGAGCAGCGAGACAGAAAGCAGATCTGGAAATTAACCGATCACATGACATTCATTAAAGCCTAATTATCGTTTGGCTCATGTGCTTTTAAGTGTTGAAGGACAATAATCCCATTCACACAGCGCAGGCTTATATTGCTGTTTCAGGCCTGACTGACCCTGTGTTGTTATTCTGTCCCAGCTAACGCAGTCTGACCGTGTCCTAATTTTTCATAATAAAACCTGAAGATGTGTAGAATTCAACATCTGCGACTACAGACAGTTAAGGTGAAATGGAGAAGAAGTGGGGAAAGTTCAAGGCTTTCCACACAAACTAGACCAACCTGGACTCCAAAGATGGCTTCCTTTAGATGAGCATTTGCTTTCGTACTGTGGTGTCACAGGGAGGGACTCATATGTGGTCTTTCTGCTGCTCTTTCATCATCCTACTTTATGGTTTCTTTGGATGGGAGGGGGAAAAGGTTCTTTTGGACCTCCACTGGTTTTCTGATAAACTCAAGTGGTGTGGATGTTTCTTATTTTCAGTCTCACTGAATCTGTGTTATGCCAAATCAACGTTAGCTTTAGCTTTACATAATGTTATGATGCCATTCCCTTATCAAAAACAAACCTGGGTTGTTGCTTTCTTTCATGGATGTTTGAGAAATCTTTTAATCTCCCGTGGCAACCAGCTGTACAAACACCTGGGTGGACCTAGCTCCGCCTTTGAGACGCAGTTTGCAAGCTTTCCAGGCCCTCCCTCACGACTCCTCCCCCATTCAGCTCCTTCAGACTAGCCAACAGCTATTAGCAAACACATGGGGCAACTGAACACCAGCTACTTCTCAGTGATCATATTTAATTTTTAACCCGTTAAAAGATTCGTCAGTTGCTGCAATCTTTTTTTTTCTAAATGCCTCGTTATTAAGCAATATTATTGCTATGTTGATTGCACTGTTGATATAATCTATTTCTGATACTTGAGTCTCCAAGTGTTTATATGAAAATATCCACATCCTGTTCTGGAATGTCCCATTTCTTCTTTTTTATTGCTGTTTATACCATGCAGTATATTTTTGTCAGTAATGCGATATCAAAATCTAAATATTTACAAGAGTATTTTGGGTATTATACTTCTATTTGCTCTGAAATAGAAATCGTGTCTGCTGAACTCAGACCTAAAGGTGCAAAAAAAAATATGAAAAGGAATCATACATATGCAAAGTGTCAGGTGGATAAAGTGGCTGTTATATGTCTTAATCTTTCAGAATAAATCACTTTTGATATTGTAGAATTCAGAATTTAGTTTATTTTTACATTTATCTCCTTTATAAAACCGTCCCTCTGTATTTGGGGAGAGCCGTCCTGCAGGACCGTGAACTCATCATATTTGGTGCAACAATGCAAACTGCCTCTTGTGCATGTGACATTTCTTTATGATTTATTACTCTGCCTGCTGCATTCAAAGACCCGGTCATGTGTAATGAACATATTGTATTAATGAGATTAGCGCCTTCTTCGGCCAGCAATCCGTCCGTCCATCTGTCTTTTCGTCTGTCTGTCCGTCCCCTCATCCATCCATCAGCGCGCTCTCGGCCAGCCAATCGATACCTGATGTCAGGATGAGGTAAGTGATGACTTCAGAGTCATTAAGTGATATGATAGGCGGACACGGTGCCATCAGCAGCCGCAGCTGGAAATGGATGGACCCCAGACACCCTGGCTCGTATTTCACTGGCCCCTCCCTCTCACACACACATTTATACACTCCTCAGACACACACCAGCCCTGTGAGGATCTCCTATCTCCTGCCATAGAAATGGATTTTTCCTCTGCAGACCACACAGGCCTGATTCATATCTCTATTGATTTAGATGAGGAGATGAACTGAAAGGGATGAAATGGGATCGGCCCCTGAAATAAATTAGAAATTAATCATATTGATCAGATCCAGATACACACATGGCAGCAGTTACACATACAGTGCATAATAAGTGTGGCTGCAGCCAGGCAACGCTCCTCCCCGCGTGAGCCGTAATCTGAGATTAATAACGCAGCGATACTGCTGAGAGCGCCTCGAGTCTCCTCAAAACGCTGGAGGTCATCACAGGGAAATCCTGGCCCAAAACATGACTGCTCACCTTATGTATTTTTGGGAATACATAAGGTTATAGCGCCATCTAGTAACTATGTTTCTGTATGTTTCAAATATGACTTAAAAGAAATTTGACTTCAAAATTTGACACCTTGAAATTGGGCCTCTGTCTCTTTAAGAAGATCCTGCTCTTTTCAGGGTGTTTTCACAGCAATGTTTCTCCAGTCAATCGTTCCACCAGGTGTTTGCTAATTGCTGCTGCTAGTCTGGAGGAGCTGAGTGGAGAAGGCAAAAGGGAGGCAGAAATGAAGAACTGATCCAGGATGCCAGAACAAACATATCATTTCATTCCCATTGAAAACAACTGAAGTGTGTTTGTAACTTGAATCAAAGCAGAAGTTCAGAGCCTTTTGAAAGGCATTTTATACCAACTTGTTTAATCGCTTACACATCAGACTGTTGTTTTCTGCAAACCACATTGTGATCTAGAGAATTGAAGCTATTTGGAAAGAATCCACTTAAATTAGCTTCATAACCTTTCACATGTTTTTTGGGGGATACTTACTTACTTATACTTATCTACCAACCCTGAATAGGAGAACCTAGTTTATTTACTTTGGATTAACATTACTAGCTTTTTCTCCTTTGGTTTGTTATGTTGTTTGTATTTCTTTTTAATTCCTGTAAAGCACTTTGTACTACCTTGTTGCTGAAAATGCGCCATATACATAAAATTACCTTAACCTTTTACCTTTATTTGCAGAATAAGACCCAGCCATACTGCAACCTTATATAAACAGGGTTTTTTTTTTTGTCAGACCACTAACAGCTCTAAGTGTTATCCCACCATCTCTCACTACTTCGGCGGCCTTGCTTCTATATGAGACCAGTCCAGACCACCATTATACGCTTGCATTATGGTTCCTGTGAGTTTTTTACAATCCAGTAACTGTCTCATAGAGCTGGATCTCACTGGCAATTCCCATAAGTGAAACATAAGTGGTGTTTAAGTGCTTTGACTGACATTGAGCTTTCTGTCCCACTGAGACTGGCACAGAAGCAACATTTTAATCACGTTGACAGGAAAAATGCAGAGTGGGGAGAGACATTGCATGCTTCCAATGCGCGGAGTCCAATAGACGTATTTAAGTCCTCTTTGTTTGGTTGAGGCTGTTCACATTGAAGGATTCGGCGGGTTTAAAAACAAACTCAACTGAAGCCGCGTTGAGTCGACAGGCACTTCTCACTCTCTTCCTTGTGTTTGATGGTAGATTGCACGACCAGCTACTTACTGAGTAAAGTGCGAGAAAAACTACTTGAAGCAAATGAAGGAAATACTCGCAAGCAGCTTCCAAAGGTGTTGCATTTTCTGATTCTGCAACACTACGCCACAAGGTGTTTTTAAGGCTCACGGATGCTTCAAAAGCTTGAGCATGAACTAAAGCTAAAACGAAACAAATCCTTTTTTTCTTTAATCCTTTAAGAAGCTGGCAATGCATTAGATAGATATTAGCCTTACTCCACGTGAACAAATCTAAGTTTACATTTAAAAGCCTTTCTCTGCATCAGCTGAAGGCAAAAGTCAGTAGGGTTACAACACTCAGGAGGACCAGTAATGGCCACTCCAAAACACAGACTTTATTGTCTGTCAGTATCTAATTTGTTGGTGTGTTTAGGGACATTTGGCAGACCAGTTTGTGCCCATGCTTGATGATGTATCATAAAGTATCTTATTCCAGGTGCCGTTTATTTCCTAATGACGGCGTCGATGTTGTAAAGCGCACCAGTCCTTCCTGCAGCAGAACAAGCTGCTGCTAACCCCCCTGAGATGATGTTTGTCCCCATTTTTTTCCTCCGAATGAAAAAAAAATGGAAGCTGCTGAAAAAAGAGCAGCAAACGTATAAACATGGGCTCGCTTGTCAGATCCAAAAAAGGTTTTACTGAAGCAACCAGAAGCGGACGTAAGACAGACAGTCAGACGTGTTCAACAGAAAATGCAAATTCCTTGAAAATTAGCTGGTGACAGATAGAGCTGTGAACAGGTCTATAGTTACTTGGTAATCTAACCACATAAAGTCAACAATTAGGTAAACATTAATGAGCATAAAGCAATGAATAACCGACTCTGTCTCTACTGGACATTATACTGCTCCGACTCCAGGTGTTTAAACTGACGAAACTGAAAGTGTAAACTTTTGACACGTGAGCCAAATGAGACACAAGCAATCTGAGTATTGAACATTAAACTTTACAGGTAATAGAAATCTCAATATAATGAAGCAGAGCTTGATTGGGATGCACCTGTGAACAAACCTGACAGGTGGTATCCAAATAAGGCATCAAAACAACTTGAAAAATGTTCATTTCCTGTGAAAATGCAGAGTGAATCCTGGAATTGGAATTAGGGTTGGAAGGAGGGTTAGGAAAAGGAAAACAGTGTCTTCTTTGTTTGTACAGCCAGACCAGGATGCAATGCTAGTTGTTCTGAGTGGCATCATTTTAAATTTATCTTTAGCTCTTTGACAAACTCATAAATTCTTATAAGCTGCATTTCTTCCAATCCTCACTACTATTAGCGTACGCTAACAGATCACACAGGCCTTTGTCGGTTGTTCTAGCGTCATAAGCTAACCTTAAATCAGTCAAGCAGCAGATTTTTCAAGTCGTCTGAGACTCTGAGGAAACCAGTTAGCATATAATGGGATTAACAAATAATCTGGACTGAAACCTGTTCAACAACTGAAACTTTTTGGGAAGATCTGAAAGCTACAAAGTAGAAACATTGCAGCTTTAACATAAAGGTTAAAGTTTTCAGGAACTCTAACCTTTAAAAAGGCCTGTTGGTCCTACAAGCTGATTGACTCCTTTAATGGCTGAGAAACATCTAGAGAAGGACTTACTTGTCAATAAACATTTAGATTATAACAAACATCTTTTAAACAAGAGGATGCGAGGTAGTTCCAGTATCTTCAGCGTATTTGTGTGTTTCTGCAGCAGAGCCGTGTTGATTGGGATCTGCTTGATGCTTTGAATCTCTAGTTTGAGAAAACTTTTCTCACGTCATCTCAGAACATAAATTTGATGACCAGGGCTTCGCTTTTGAATCGTGCTCTCAGCTCCAAAATGCAAGTGTCCTCGCATAGGCCCTCGTGCAAGTGTATCTGTGTATGTGTGCGGATTGGTAATTGAATCAGTGGCTCTCGGTGCCACATTTCTGCCATTTGTCTCCCTTGGAAACAGGAGAGAGAGACATAAAACCCCCGAGCAAACAAGGGGGACATCTGGACCTGTCTCTTCCTCTCTCCTCCTCTCTTCCCCCGCCGCTCCTCCCTCTGACTTGCTCCTCTCTTTTTATCCTGTTCTCGCTGCGCTCTGTCACTCTCTGGGGGCTATCAATCACAGTCGCGATGACTGGGCGTGCGGCTGGCCTGTAGGTGGTCATGCCGACGGCAGATGGCTCTTTATCGCTGGAGCCCTGGCCTCTCCATGACAACCGCAGAGAGCAGGAAGTGACACATCCAGCCGAGTGGAGAGAGATTCATCTGGACAGGAGAAACACACACACACACGCACACACACACACACTTATATTCCTATTTTTGTGATGACCCATGCTGAGCAGATTGCCTTTGCGGTCCCTTAACACTAACCTCTCCTGCTGAAGTTGAATATTAAATCATATTTAATAACCATAAAATGAAATAAAGGTTTTATTTAAACATCAAGGGTACATTATCTGGGTCTCCACCAAACTGGAGCTGGATCCAGGTGAACAGGACACACAAATGCTGCTATAAACACAAACTCACTGTGTAAGAAAAGTGGCAAAAATACATTTAAAGACAAGGCAGTATTAGGAACTATGTTTAGTGGTGGAATAATATATAATTTTTTTGTTGTTGTTGCTCCAGATTTGAAGCACATTATGAGGATTACATAAGGAACATTAAGTGTGAAGTCTGTTGTAAAAATAAAATATGGCTGCCCTTTCACTGTTTTTGTTTTAAAAAAAACTCAATTTACCTCGTTGGAATTTTATGTGGTAAATCAAACAGAAGACGGTGCTCTAGCTAAACCAGAACCTTTATGCAATATACTATCTGGATCTGGAACGCCACGAATACCCCAATCCAAGAGTGAGGTATGGTGGTGGCAGCATCATGCTTTGGTGATTTCTTCAGAAAGGGCAGAGATTACTTCCCATTCAATCTGATGGAGTTTAAGACACACCGCTAGAGACTGCAGCGAGAAAGAACTTTCTAGCAAGTGTTGTTAAAAATACACACCTCACTTTTTAGATTTTTATTTCACCTTACAATCATGTACTATCACTATGATGGTCAACTACAAAAAATAAATAAATAAATAAATAAGTAAAGGTGAGTTTAAAGGGTATAATTGCTTTTACTCTGTCCCCTGATCTCTGCAGCTCCTCCAGAGTCACCAAGCGATGAATTGAACTGGAATGAAACAAAGCTCTGTGAGATCTTTCCATAGCATTTTTATATCACTGTTAAACCAACAAATAAGACATGTTTTTGCCACTTTTTTGTAAAAAAAAAAAAAAAAAAAAAAAAAAAAAGAAAAGGTTGATTTTGTGACTGATTAGGTTATAAAAGCACAATTTATGAAACAAATGGAAAGCAAAAGTGTAGAATTGAAACACCTCAATGGTCTCACCTGTTTATTCACCTTTTTCCAGGCAGAAAATCTTATTTGCTTTCAATTTAACATCATTTCATTCTTCTTGTTACAAATGTACTTATTTTAAAATGTATTGATGTGTGGGATCAGTCCGGTGCGCAGTAGGATGTAGAGCCTCTCTCCGAAAGTGATATCTGGATTATCATCAGCGCTGCAGCTTAGTGTTGCACAATAAGGCTGGATATTCACTAATCTGAGCTCATTAATTTACAAGTCAGCTGGCAGAGCAGAGCCTGGCAGAACGCTCTGAAGTGGTGAGCAGTCAAGAAAGACAGAGCGTGTTGACAGAGCTGCTGAAGACTCGTCCAACAATCCCTGCTTAACAATGTGTTTCATCTGACTTTATACAGAATCAATAGAAATGTTGGAAATGATTTCATTCTTCCAATGAAAAGATTATTGCAGTGTTACGTTACAATTTGCATTTTCGCACGCAGCAACCCAATAAAGGCAGACAGAAATCTGGTAAATACGACATCGCTCTTCAGATTCCTGGAAGGAGAAATGAGGGTAGAAGACAATAATGCATGCTGTGTTTCACTGTGTGTGTGTGTGTGGGTGTGGGGTGGGGGTGGGTGTGGGGTGTGGGTGTTGTGTGTGTGAGTGGTATGGGGCGGCTGGTAGATTTCACGTCCCACTTCCTCCTGCAAGGCGATTAGGCCAGACGTCTGTCACACACAGACATACACACGCACACACACACACCCACACTCTGAGTCTCTACTGCCTGCTAAAACAAACACACCTTACATTTCTTCTTCTATGTGAAGACACCCGATTGACATATTTAGTCCAGTTTGTTAACTTCGTGACTGAAACATGTCTTTCGTTACTTTTAATAATTCATGCAGAAATTGGAGAAAGCAAAAAAAAGAAACGTTGTTCAAGTTAAAACCACCTGAACCTAAAATACTAAACTTGTGAACCGAAGCCCAGTTTTTGTTTTCTGCTATTAAAGACACGTTTGGGGAGTAAACTCAGTAAGTTAGTTTAAAACTGGTTGTTGTGTGGCGTATTAGGCAGAAATAGATCAGTATTGACCCATTTGCCCACACACACACACACACACACACGCACACACACACCCCCCCACACCCCCCCACACACACACACACACACACACACACACACTACGAGGTTTGCCTGTCAGTTTGTTGGTTGTCAGTAGCTCCAGTGGGAGAAATGCCATCTCTGACAGCCTGGATGGACTGCTACATACATGTCCACACACATAGTCCATGCGCGCACACACACACACACACACACACCCCCACCCACCCCCACACACACACACACAGAGTGATCATTTCACCTCAGCTTCACCTTTGGAGTCGCTTGCAGCTCCTGTTTCCTGCAGACACGTCATAAATAAAAACAACCGCAGCATCAGCATCAGACCAGATCATTTGGTTTTATTCAAACTCTCTTCACTCAGGCTCGCTCTAAGAATGTTTTGCTTTTAGGGGGATTTCCTGTGGCTAAATTCTATTGTGTTTCATGCCAGGGCCGACTTTCCCGTGGCGGTCATGAGAATTTGAACTTCTGGTGTGTTGGAAAGGTCATGTTACGTAATCCTCCAGGCCTGTGCCTTTAAATGTGGCCGAGCGAATCGCAGGTGCCAGACAAAAGCCTGGCACCTTTTAAATTAACTACTTGTTGCGATTCTTCAACAATTCAGGTCTCCCAACATCTTAAAGGGACAGCGGCTCATTCAAGACAAATCCTGATTTGAAGAGCCATAAACCAACAAACAGGGCTTCATAAAATAATTAGCAACTGGTGTCGACACTTTTCAATCTGAAAAATAAAGAAAGTGGCCTTGTGCAAAGTGATTCACCTGTTTATAATAGTCATAGTCTCATACTAGCCTTGCGACAAGTTTATCAACTCATGATTCAAATTTTCTACACTCAGGTCCACTGTGGGGAAATGCGACTCCAGGAAACACTTTGTGCTGGCCAGCGGTCGCTCGTTATTTTGGTTTGTTTGAGGACCAAAATCTGTCATATTCCAAAAGAGATGCTTGCTGTCCATACAAGGATCCAAAATAAATGAACCACCACAGCATTCTCACCGAGCTTTACACCGAAACAAATCAGTCCAGGACGTAACGCACCCTAAATTGATTTAAAAAGTTGTGAACCATTTAATCATCAAATTTGGGAAGGTTCCATATTTGAAGGGATGTGTGGGAACTCTGATCAGCACAGTTTATGCAAATACTTTTTTTTTTATGAGCCTTTGAAGACTCCTCTGTGATCTTTCTGTGCAAAAACTGCTGCTGCCTGAGAGAAAAGTAAAGCAGTGTGAAAATCAGTTAGAAAGCTTTACTGAAACTTTGTGTTTTTGCTTTTTCTGGGCGAGTTTCACACAGGAAGGTAATCGATGGCGCTTCTACCTCCATGCACCGTCTGAACAGTCATAGCTGGCTGTGTAAACAGATGCCCAAAGCAAACATGGAAGTTTAAAGGGTTCACACAATCATTTTTACATAAACTTCTCTGATGTTTTCCAGATTTTTCTGATCTTAAGACAATAAAGATCCACTTTTGTGCTCGGCTCTTCCTGAACTAGACATTATAACCTTTATACAGACACATTATTTAAAGAGGTGGATGAGTTTCTGTGTAAATATGCATGTCAGGCTTCAAATGGCCAGCAGAGCTTTCACCTTCAGGCCTGACATCCAGGTTGATGTGTCAAAATCAGCTATTTTTATGAATTTCAGCAGATTTGAACTTGAAATTTAACTGGAATCAAAAGCAGCTTCGGCTCGACTTCTAATTTTATTGGCTTTTCTCTCAAGCAGCTGTATGTTGGTATAGCTGCAGCCACAATCGCTCAACAATTTAGGCTTTTCTGAATCCTTTCCAATCGACAAAAAGCCAAGCAGACAATTTTAACTGCTAGAGGGAAAACACTGTTTTATTTCCTCATCACAACCAAATTTTTACTCCCTTTCCCCGTCATGCAGAAAACTTATTTGGGTAAGATGGTTTGGAACAAATGCAAATTTAGGCGCTCGTCCATAAACATTTATCCTATTTAACTGCGCGTCATATGGAGCTCTTCTGTGACAGAGTTTTCTAATATATTGAAGATCAATGACTTTAGCACAAACCGCAGGTAACTTGGAGAAACGGCTTTGGTTTAAGTCCGACCAGACCTCAAGATCAAACTCCAATCTGATGGGAATCAGGACAAAAAGCAACACCAAAATCACTCATTTACTGAGAGCCAATAAATAAATATACATAAAAATGAGAAAAGCGTTTAAAAGTTTGTAACGTTGGTTGGCACTTTCCGACTACCGCGCTGTAAGCAACACTTTGTCAACACTTTTGGACTTTCTTTGTCCTTTAGTTTATTAAACTTTAATAATTTTTACAATAACGTCTGGTTTTAAGCTAATCCACTCCATTGTGTTTTTTCACGCCAAGTTTAATATATTCTGCCCTGAACATATTTTAATTCGGTTCCCTGAAACTGATGTAAGCCATATTTCAAGCCACTTGTGGTAAAGATGCAATGTCTGAAGATAAATTCAATATAAAGCCGTTTTGTTGTAATATACATCCGTATTTAAAAAAAAAAGCAGATATTCACATTTAAGGCTCAAAATATTTTCCAACACAACGGCTTGGTCTGTGAATATTTGAAATATCTTAAAAGCCTGAAAGACTTTATGACCCTGAAGAAACAGAAAATTTATTGAAATTTATTCACAGTGGCTCTTAAGTGTCCACACCCTGCAAAAGTGCCGGCGTTGTGGTGTAAAAATTTAACTAATTAATAATAAAAATAAAAATTCCACACGCGCAGCGACGATTATTCTGCACAATTCAACTGGAAAACACATCAGTAAGGTGGGAAAACGTGGAAAAAATAAAAACAAGACGCAACGGCCATGTTGCGCAGCCTTAAATAATTGCTGAAGCCTATTCTGCTTTCTTTCCAACATGCGTGTACATGCCATGTATTTCGCTGAGGTTTGTTTGATGTAAATAATGAGACAAAGGCAGAGAGTTGGTTTCCTAGGCGAATATCATGATTCACTTTTATTAAAAGCATCATAGCTACAATTCATCATACATGATGTCTCAAAAAAAAAAAAAGAAAAAAATTACACAAACCAAAAAAGAAAAAAGGAAAAAAAAAAACATTTACATGGTATGTCTGTAAACTTCAAGGCTAGATAAGAATTTTGAGGTAATGCTCTTCAGCTTGCTGGCTAAAAGTAACAAAATGTCCTTTGTTTTCAAGAAAAGTAGCTAAGTAATAAAGGTACCTGATTAACTTTACTCTTTAACACCAGTGCATCAACAGGAAAAGAGTGAGACAAAAAAATTGATTGCAGTACTTATTTTGTCCTCATTTACAGTTTGCTTCTCTACTCATACGACACTTGTGGTTATTCATAGGGTGAGCGTGTTGGGAGAGTGATGTTGGAACATTCAAAAGCTGCCTCGGTTATTGCTGTCTCAGCGTTAGAGAGGAGAACGAGGATCTTTGTGAGTGTTGGGGTGGAGGGGGTAAAAGGTGGGGGAGTTGAAGGGATGCAGGGGGCTGGCATGGGTGGAGGGGGGGCGGCGAGACGAAGACCTCCGACTCACTTCTCTCCCTGGCCGCAGCGCTTGTCGTTTTTAAAATGTACTTTTAAATATTGGAACCGCTTGCAGCACTTTATTCTTCTCAGACACTAGAACTGGCCTTTGAGGGTTGTTGGAAGGGTTGGGGGAATAAATTAAGCACCACTCGTGCTTTCAAGTACTTATAAACTTAACTTAGCGAGCAGAGTTGAACTACATGTAGAAACTTTGAAAAGTCCTGTCTCAGTCCTGTGTTTGTGGCCAGGCCTGGTGTCAGTGTGTGTGACTAAAGCAAACAGTCTTTAAAGAAGGAGGAGATCGCCACAAGGGGGAGCAGCACTTGGTCTGGAGCTACCGGGATGTGAAGGAAGATTAAAACTACATTTCGAAGGGGCAGCGACCGGGAAATAACGCAACGACGACCTCTTTAACGAAGCGACCTGAAACGTTGCGCCCCTGCTTGGACCGCCGCTCCAAATTCATTCACGAAGGTCCCCCTTCTGAACAGGGGTGGTGGTGGCTGGGTTTTGGCAGCGGACCAATCAGAAGGCCTGACCGGCGGCAGGACCCAGCCCGCCCGGCAACCCCGGAAAAGACAAACAAAACAAAAAACAAGCAGCCGGCTCCAAAAGGAGAGAGACACCAATCGGATGTGGCAGTAGGAAAGACTCCAGACTGGTTTTCAGTGTGGGACTGGGTTTAACAGTATCGATTCAGCGTGCACACAAACAGTCAAAACGAGGCAAAGGGGGGGGGAAACAAACAAAAAAAAAACCCAGGAGAAACAGTCACATGACCTACGAGGGGTTAGTGTGTAGTGGTAGCCTCCTGAACGTGTGTGCTGCTCTTCATCAAGTATACGCCTGGATGGTCGAGAGATGGAGAGAGTCTGGTTTGATTTCCTCATCAGAGTCTACCTGGTCTGATATGTGAGAACTTAAAACAACATCTGCTCTAAATCAGAGCTTCTTTAGCGATTCATTTTGCAGCAGCTTTATCAGACAGACAGCAGGATGAGCTGTAATGCTGTTTTTCTTTCTTTTTCTGTTTTTTTCTTTGAGAACTGACGTCAGAAGAAGCAGCAGGAGCTTCTTCTTCTGGTTTGGATGAGACGCTGCCGGCAACAACATATCAGTCCAGACAAAAGGAGAGGGAGGCATAAATGACTCGAGAGCTGAAAGCAGCAATAATAATATTAATTAGAATAATAGTACTATTGGAAACATGTGAAGTCCTATTTTATGGAAAAAGGAAAACAAAACAAAAAACAAACGAGAGGTGGGTGCAGAGTTGACGGCGCGCACCGACCGGAGAGAAGGAAACAGTCTTTGAAGGAGAGCCGAGCTCGGCTGAGGATTTTTCCCTGACTACACTATCGATCAGAGAGATTTAACTTAATACAAACACATCTCATCCTCTCTGACGCATAGTAAATACACCTGGTTAAACGACAAAAACGTGAAATAGAAAACATCAACAAAAGGTCAAAGGAAAAACAAAAAGTTTGTAATAGTTTGGATATTTCTGTTGGAGGTGTGAAAACGTGCAACAGAGGGAGGAAGTGTTCAAGGCCAGTCAGTTTTTCTTTTCTTTTTTCACGTTTTCCCGCTTCAGTCACTCGTTTCGTTCTGGGGAGATGCCGCCGACTCCTCCGGCATTCCTCCGCCCGTCGCTCCTTCCTCTTTCTGCTCCGCCGAGTCCGTCTCCTCTCCCTCCTCCTCTTCCTCTTCCTCCTCGTCGTCTGCAGCCTTCCCGTCGTCCCTCTTCTCCCCCTCGCCGTCTCTCGGCGGGTTCGGGGTGGAGGCGCTGTCGCCCAGTGCCCCGGCCATGGCGCTCTGCAGCTCGGCGAGGGAGGCGGTGGGGAAGCCGGGCAGGCTGAGGCCGGCCAGGCCCGGCGGGAGGAACATGGAGGGGTAGAGGAGGCTGGGCGCCATGGTGGACAGCAGGAACGGGTTGAACGCCAGGGAGTTGGCCGACATACCGGCGGCGGCCAGCAGGGCGGCTGTGTCGCCGTTGATGGAGACCTCTGCTGGAGCCTCGGCGGCCACCATCTTAGGCACACCGGACGCATCGCCGACGGGTTTCTCTGTTTTTTCTGAAGCAACCTCTCCCTCCATCTTTCTTTTCTTGGCCTTTCTCGCTCCGTCCTCCTCTCCCTCCTCTTCTTCGTCATCTTCCTCTGCCATCTCGTCTCCGTCTTCTCTTGCCTCCTTCTCCCTCTTTGCCGTCACCTCCCCGTTGCCTCCGTCTCCCTCCGGCGTCCCGTTGGTGTTTCCGGAAGCTGCGTTGGCATTGGAAGCGGCGGTGGCAGCAGCGGCGGCTGCCAGGTTACCTCCAAATATTCCTCCAAGGCTGAACATGTTAGGAATGGCGGCGGCCATATTGGGCAGCCCTCCCATGCCGGGGATCATGAGGGGCAGCATGGAGGCGGCGGCGGCGTTGGCAGCAGACTGTTTGGGGTCAGCAGGCGGCGGGAAGGCCATCAGACCAGCCGCCAACTGGAGCGACTGAAGGCTCTGGAGAGACGACAGGTCCATCCCTCCGAACAGACTGCTGAGCAGCAGCGGGTTGATTCCCCCTGCGGGACACAAGCGGAAGTTAAACTGAGCCCAGATCAAATCCGTCTCCGTCCGGAGCAGAGCCGTACCTGCAGAGGAAGCGGCTGACGCCAGCGACGCCTGTGCAGCCTGCGCTGCCGCTGCGGCCTGAGCGGCGGCGGCCGCCTTCACTATCTCTGATTTGGGTCGGCGCCCTCGGCGACGAACGCCTTCCTCTCTGACAACAGGGCCGGTCAGAAGGCGGTCAAACATGGCTTCCGGGAGGAAACCCTGAGAGGAGGAGGTCCATGGTTAGAAGGCGACTTGAGGAAAACCGCAGCAGAGTCGATACGGAGGAGACACTCACCGACTGTTTGACGATGTCTGTCCAATCAGGAGCGATGGAGAACTCCGGGTTCTCCAATAACCACCTGGGGAGCTCCTTCATTGGTGGAGCCATGGCCCCACCCATCTAAAAACCAGAAAGGAGAAGTGATCAACCAATCGTCATCTTGACGAGGCGTTTGTTCCTCAGAATCCTCCTCTGACCTTTACAACGTTAGTAAGTCACAACCACAAGCTTCATCATATTGTTTCTTGAATGCACCATCAACTAGATTCTTTGTAAGACTTTATGTTGGTTAACTCAACTTAAGTACATTCTAACTGCCTAAAGGAAACACTAAATTCATAGAACTTATGACATACAAAAACCAAACATAATTGGCCCAAAAGTAACAAATTAATCATTAGTTCTTTGTATTGCTGTATTTTCTCCTGTAGTTTCTGAGACGCGTGTCAAAATGGACGTTTACCTTGCGTCCGTTCCGTCTGTTGACCACAGGGACTCTCTCGTCCCCGGTCAGCGTGTTGATGTCAATCTTGTTGGGGTTTCGACAGCGATGGCGCTTCTGCTTGGGCTTGGAGAACTGAGATAACAGCAACTCCTCGCTCTTCTAGAAACGAGAACAGAGGAGAGGTGTGAAGCACAGCAAAATTAAAGAACAATAAAACGTCAGTGAAACGATGGATAAACGAGCATTGTATGAATAAAGAGCGTTTACTGGTGTGAATCCAGTCATGTCCATGGTGTATGTGGGATGCTGTCTCAGCCACTCTCCCAGGTCTTTGCTGGAGACGGGCGTCTCTTCCTCCTCCAGGCTGCCTGAGGCCAGAGAGCGGGCGTTGGGGCTCTGCTCCGGAACACTGATCGGTCTGTGGGACTGGGGTGCTTCCTGGACCGCCTCCACTCCTGGAATCTTTGTCCCATCGGAATCATCCTGGAAAGGACGAATGATTAGTTTAACGCAGCTTGAAGTAACCTGAACATTTAGAACATCTTTAAAGGTGACCTAGTATAATAATGACAGAAGCCCCAAAATGTTAATACAAAAAAAAAAAAAAAAAAAAAGAAAAATGTGAATTGCCCTTTAACTGTTGCACATACCCCGGCTGCTCTCTTGTTGCCCATGAACAGCAGCTCCAGGCCCTCCACATTTTTCCTGCGGCCCCGCCTCCTCTTCGTGATGGGCAGGTCAGCGTCCAACGAACCGTTGGCTCTGTGTCCGGAAGGCGGGACTTGCTGAAGCAAATCCATCTGGGCCTTGAGGGAAGGGTTCGTCATCAAGGCACTGGGGAAGCCGGCCAATGACGGAGAAGCCTTGTGGTGGTGGTGGACGCCCTGATGGAAGAGTTTCTGTAAATCACCATGAAACCATCTAGCAGCTTGTGGGGAGACTGAACAAGGACTTCCTGTGAGCACCTTAGTGAGGTCGATGGCCTGGTTCTGAGACTCTGTGGCGGCGTGACTTTCCCTCAGCTGAGCCACCATCTCCATCAGGTTCCGCCTCTTCGCCGCTCTCTCTGCCTCGATCTCAATCTTTTTCCTTCTCCTCCTCCTCTGTCGAGGCACCGTCAGGCTCAGAGCGTCGTCCTGAACACAACACTTACGACGCTTAGCGATCGACAGAAGCAACCTGCCAAACTCAGGGTGTCAGTCGCGTCAACACTCACATGAACCTGCGGAGACAGCGTTTTATCTTCGCTCCCGCTGTACGGCGTGTGGATGCCGGCCATCGTCAGCTCGGCCAGGCTCCGTCTCTGCAGCGGGCTCTCGCTCACCATGGCTACGGCGGCTGAGGTTGCCGCGGAGCCGTGACCCGGCAAGAGGTTGCCAGGGAAGTCGAAGACGTGCCGTCTGTTGACGGGCCACTTGCCCTTCAGGACGGCCTCACAGATGTTATCCAGCCTGTTGATCATCACGCGGTCCTGGATGGACAGAAGAGGCGAGTTTGTTTGTGAGGATGTTTCTGACTGCAGGGAGTCAACATCTTTTAAAAAGTAAACCGTTTTTTAGACAAAATGAATCAAGAAACTCAACTAGAAAGACTCAGTATTGGTTCAATTCATTTAAATCAGTGGTGTCCACATTTTTTGCCAGAAGGGACAAAATCCTTATGCTGGAAGCATTGTGACCACAAAAATGTTATATTTCTACAAAGTTATTTATATGTAAAAATTTTGCAATAAAAGGTTAAAAAAAAGCACAAGATCTGCATCCAGGTCGGTGGGGCCGCCCAAAATCCTGCAGAGGGCCACAATGCCCCGACAGGTTGACCAATTCTGAAACATTTGAGTTTTATGGCAGCAAAATAATCAATATGTTTGTGGCGGCTCTTGTTGCAGACGTACCTTTGGCCAGAAAGAGAAGGCGTAGGCGCGGTCCTGCAGGGTGTGCAGCACAGACGTTTCCTGCAGGTCGTCGGGACAGAACTCGTCTCGGGTCTCGTCCCGTACGGACGTGCTCAGAGAAGCGATGCTCTCCTCGTCAAAGTTCTTCTGCCCCGCGCTCGCTGTGAGGAAAGAAACAAAGTCACATTCCGAAGCCTTCATTTAAAAAAAGATCTTTTAAATTGTTATCAAGGGATCCAAACTCATTTTATTCTCTTTTCTTGGAGCTGATGCTCATTAAGACACTGACGAGTCACAAGGGGAAACACCAGAAATAGGCCTGTAGCTGGGTGTTGGGGTCAGAAGAGGGATGGGATGGCGGGGGGAAAGAAAAGCAGCAAAATAAAAGCAAATAAAGGATGTTGAAATACCTTCAGCCTGAGAGGACTTCTCCGATTTGTCATCTTCATCCAGCCTCTCCTCCTCCTCTTCCTCTGGGCTTTTCTCGGTTTCGGCAGACTTTGGAGATTTAAGACATTCAGAAGTCTCCTTCTCCTCACCGTCTTCCTCCTCTGCAGTCTTGGGGCCAAGTTGTGCTTCAGCAGAGGATTCTGGGAGCTCAGCGCCAACGTCTTTCTCGTTGGTTAGGTGATATTCAGGGCTTGTGCTGCTCTTCTCTCCTGTCATGTCATGATCTTGGTCATTTGTCGTCTGGCTTTCTGGTTTCGCTTCATCATCGTCTTTCTCAACCTTTGGCAAAACGTCTTCAGCTTTGACCTTCATGGGTGAAGCGGCTGCCTCTTCTTTCCCTTGATCGGCATCGTCCTGGTTTCCCTTTTGCTCGAGGGGTTCAGTCTTCATACATGGAATGCTGCTGGAATCTTCCTCCTCTGTTTCCATTTTTACCTCCACTTCTGTTTTCTCTTCTTCCATCTTTACAGCCTTCCCTTCTTCCTCCTCTTTAGCTGCTTCCACGGCCATTTTGGCAGCGGCTGTGGCACTCTCCAGCTCTGCAGCTGTGAGAAGTGGCTCAGAGGCCGCTTCTGCGACCCCCATCCCGATTTTGCCGAGTTCTCCAAGAGCGCCAATGGCGACGGCGCCTCGCTGACTGGTGAAGCGCTGGTGGGCCTCCAGGAAGCCCAAGGTGGGGTCGTTGAGGATGTGATAATCCGTACGGCTGACGCCGTGCTTTGAGGCCCCCAGGAGGAGGTCACGGTCGTGGCGCCCGCACTCCCACCACTCGGGCAGGTCCGGAGACGGCTGGCAGAGCTTGAGGCGCTCGGACAGCATCGGGTGAGGAAGGACCTGCTCTCGGATGCGGCGCAGCAGCTCGATGCGGTACAGGGTGCGAGAGGCCCGCTCCTCGGTGATCGGGTCGATGATCAGGGTCGGGTCCGGGAGTTCTGAGGGGAAAAAAATAAATAAATCACAAGCTGAGCTTAAGAGAGACAAACATATAATGCCTTTCAAAAATTCTTCTTTTCCTTTTCACAGTTTGTCTTATTATAAACACAAATGGCGGTGTTTTGGAACAAAGAGGAGCATATTTATAAATCATAAGGAGAATGATGCAATGATTTCAGCATATTTTACAAATATATCTGAAATTTCAAAGGGAATTTATAATCAGCCACCCCGAGTCAATACTTTGCAGAATCAAATTTAGTCTTTAAAATTTTTATATCTTCAGATTATAATGCTTCCTGCCCATTATTGTGCATAAAAACTTGGGCTGGGACTTTACTGTGTTAATTTTGATTATTACATAGATTTTAACACTTTAAAAATTTTAATTTCTTTGTCACATTTATTTTTTTCCAGGGGAAACCTTCACATTTGCTCGTTTCTGATACACCTGTAAATCTGATGCAGAAGCGACATCAGCGTCCACATCCCACATTTCTAAAGTTTTTTCTTTTTTAAAGCTGCCCAAATGATCAGGGATTTCTGAAATACTCATTGAATTAAAATCAATAAATATCTTTGTTGTTCATGTACATAAAAGCAATTAATTGCGCTTAATTACAGAACCTGCGATTTACTAAATATAAAAGTCCCACCACTAATAAAAACACCTCAAGAGCTCGAACAACAACATAAAAGTCCTGCCATGGATTCTCATTTAGATTTAGATCTAGACTTTGACCATTCTAACATATAAATTTGTTTTGATCTAAACGCTTCTATTGCTGTATATTGAGTGTCGTTCTGCTGGAAGCTCAAGTTGTTAGCAGCCTCCAACAGGTTTTCCTCCAGGACTTTCCTGGACTTAACTCCATCCATCTTCCTATTAACCGTGACCTGCTTCCCTGTCTCTGCAGAAGAAAAGCATCCCGACAGCACAACGCTGCCAACAGTGTTTCACCTTGAGGATCGTGTGTTCATGGTGACGAGAAAGGCTGCACAAGGCATTTGGCATGTTGTCCAAAAAGGTAAATTTTTTAAATTTGTTCTCCTGGTGCCGTCTTTAACGTGACTTTAATGGATTTCTTCTTGCCACTCTTCCATAAAGGTCAGAAATGCGAACAATATGCCAAGGTAGGCGGACGGTTATGTTGAGGTGGGTTAGTGGTTGTGTCATGTGCCGTTTTCCATTTTTGGATAATGAAATTAAAGTCTTAACTTCTCCTCATTTACGCACAAGTCGACTCTTTTTACTACTTCTGAAGACCGAAAATGGCTTACTCTAATTTTTTTAAGGGATATCAAAGCAAACAGGTCTAACACAACTGCATGGCACAGATGTTTGAGATAAACCCAACTTTTCAATTGTAGTGTGAGGAAAGAGTAAACCAGTTCTGTATTTTGTGTCATGAAGGTTTCCCCCAGACAACTTGCTAAGTTGGGGCGCTTGGCAGTCATTCATCCAGCGGCCCGTTGTGTTTTTGGGTTAAAAAAATGTTTAAAGTTGACAAGAAATTTGAAAATATTACTTATAATTATGTGTTGGTAGAAGATTGAAAGATAAACTATAAAGTCTTTTAAAAAAAGCAACAAAAAAAAAAGCAAATATTAAAAAAAAAAAAAACTGAAATAAATGAGCAATGCTAAGCCTGGTGGCCCGCCAGGCCTATAATACACTGAGGGAAACCCTGCATTACGATCAGTAAAACTTTCACAGCTTGTTTCTTTTACCTGTCTCGGTCTTGACCTGCATCCTGCATACCCGTTTGCACATGGCAATGAACGAGTAGTAATATTTCTCCAAGCTCTCATCTGTTTTTTTGTCTAGCCGGGCAAACGCTCTGAACTGGGTCCAATCAAACTTTTGACGCTGCGTATCGAACACGACTCCAAAGGTGGACACAACCCGGTAGAAGTCTGCCTCCTCACGACGCGTCCACCTGAAAAAAGAAAAACAAATACCCCTAACGTGTGAATAAGATCAGATTCATTTTAAACTCTATACAGTGTATCTGTTGAACACAACAGTACCTTTGTCTCCTCTCTCTGTAATACAGGGATCCATCAGACATCAGGGAGTTGGCCGTCATCACTGGTGAAGCCTCTGGCAGAAACTGACCACCTTTGGCAAAATAAGCGCTTCCTTTAGCCAAATATGGGCTTCCGTCTGTCATGAACACCCCCGTGCCATCCTGGATGTACGTGGTAGCGACTCCCGTTTCAGGAACCATGGGGATGGAAGGCAGGAACTCCCTGCGTCGTCGTCGGCGACCGTCGGGTCTGTTGAGTGCCTCCTGACGGAGCTGCTCTCTGCGGTTGGAGCGCTGGTAGGCCGTGATCAGACGGCGAAGCCTGGCCGTCAGGGCCGAGGCCGCTGGCCAATACAGCCGCTCGCTGGAGCCAGAAGCTCCGCCCACAGACGGTACGTTTTGGCCGTTCTCACCTGATTTAACTGCAAGGGAAGGAATACAATTTGATGTATTTAAACTGTTTTCATAAAATCTCCTCATATGCATCTGCTGGATACAGGCAGCTAATAAAACACTGATATTTTATGTCGGCTTGTATTTTGTTCCAGGTTTGATGGATCTGGCTCCTGTTTGGACAGCTTAGTCCAGTAACTGTAACAAACTGGGACATATGGGACACATAAAGTGACATTTGTGAGCTGTTAAAAAAAATAGCTAACATTTGCAGGTTTAATGATGTGTTTTGTTGAAAAATGCTGAATCGTTCTTCTGCCCGTTGTTTAGTACTCTGAGGTAATTTATTACAAATTAATGTTTTGTTTTTTTTTATTTTAATATTTGGTTCTATTAATTAATATTAATTTCTTACAGAAAGACCTTAGAGTTTTTATTTGGAATGAATCGATACCTGGATGCAGAAGCTGATGGCTCGTTTATAAAATCCCTCAAGTTAGGAACCGTTTTAGGATTGGTGCCCATTTCTGTTTTAAGCCCATTAGCCTTTTTATTTAACAGCGTCAGTGAATTATATATAAACCAGGCAAACTCATAAAACACTTACATGACATGTGACAGTCAGACTTACCGCCTTTTATAGGAACACATTGTTTTTAGACTAGATGGCGGCGTTGGCCTCTGGGACAAACTCATATGAATTTAAGATGTCAAAACAGTCGTCTACTGCAGGTAAGATATTGACTACTCGTCATCTTTTACCAGAACCTAACCTCAAAAATTCTAATCCGCCCCTTTAAAAGTGATGAGTTGGAACACATTAAGCAAATCCTTAAAATTTTATCAAACATTTGGTCAATATTATTGTTTTCTCATCATGATTTCCACTGGTATGAATTACCTTCAGTCTCGCCTTCAACTGCATCGTCTTTGTCATCCAGGGGAGAGTTGGTGAAATCATCCAAGTCATCTTTAAATGGCATACGTATCGGTTTATACTCTGGATCCTCATCCTCACTAAAGATGTAAAGAAACAACCAAGAAATTAACTTAAAATTTAAACAAGGAGTCGATCTAATGACAAGATAACATTAATGTTAGGGGTGGGCGATATGAACTTAAAATTACAAAGCAACACTTTGTGGTTTTATTTATCACTTCTTTTTTTAGACAACTGTAAAATACTGCTCTGGAAAAAGAAACAGTTTTATAATATACTTCTTAAGAACACCAGTCAAATAAAAAAGTGTGACCTGTTCACAGAAACTGCATTTAATCACATTTTCACATTTATTGACGCTCGCATTGAACAAACAATGGAGAAAACACTACGATGCCGACAAACAATAATTGGAATTTATTGTACCAACAATAAATCTAAATTCTTAGAAATTTATCACAATAAATGTCCACCCCTAATTAATTTTTTACTACATAGGAGAAAACATCAGACGCTAGTACAATACAAAGTGTCATGTTCAGTCTATGCAGCAAAAAAAAGAGAAAAGTAACAAAACTCACAAAAATAAGCACTAAATAAGCTTTGGTGAAAGCAGGGCTGCCTTTTGGTCAGCTGTCTTACCCCTCAATGCCATCTGCCATCATGTCAGAGCCCCTCTGTTCAGCGGCGATCGCTTTGGCGTCCGGCATGCCCACTCGCTCCAAGAAGCACAGGGCAGGATCGGCACGCATGGAGTTGTACTTCTCATAGCCTGAAGAGAAGGGGGGTGGAGGGGAAAGATGATATATATACGAATGCCAGGAACACAGGTCGGAAGGTGTCTGAGAAGCTGTGGTCTGGATACCGGTTCACTTCAGAGAAACTAAAAAGGTTAATTTTAACCAAGGCTGAAGGCAAACTCTCGGGAGGAGGGGTGGAAATAAGTTGTGCTTTCTAGCTTAAGTGTTCAACAGACGGAGAGCTGTGCAGGCAAACGCATGCACACACAGCGTCCATATTAAATGAAGGAGCAGACAAAAACAGCAGCAGAAGGGCAGACCCCAGGAGCCAGCTGCTGACAATACACAGCCTGCGTGCATGCGCTCGTTCACACACTCGCCTCTGGCCTGCATGTGCGCGCACCGATCCAAGTGAGCCTGCAGGTGCTTATTTGTGTCAGAGAGAGGAGAGGGAGGGAGAGAGGGAATGAGCAGGAAGAGGAGTAAAGTGTGTGTGTGTGTGTGTGTTATGGAGTCCTGTGAAAGTGAGCTACTGAGTGTGATAAACTCTGTGTGTTTGTCCGTTAGGAGCTTTCAGGCAGAAAAGATTGGAACGTGCAGATCCTACTGAGACGCATCAGGAAGTACAGGAGGGAGCGAGAAGGAGAGAGAGAGAGAAAAAAAGAAGCGGAAGGAATGAGAGCAAAATGTGAAGGAGGAAAAATAAGGAGGGAGAGGACAGGAGGAGGAGGAGCTCAGGAAAACAGCCACGCCATCTCTTTAACCTTTCATTCATCTCTCTCTCTCTGCTTCTCTCTCTCCATCAAATTTCCATTAGGAAGATGTAAGGCACCGCTCCTAACCGTCGCTCCGTCTCACTCTCGCAGCTCCGCGCCCGCAGCCAAACGTTAATCATCGGGGCCTTTATAGGCCATCACTCTTCTGTATGTGTGTGCTGAGCGTTGTTTGGTGTCTGCGCACAAAGCTGGGTGAGTATGCGTGTGTTAGTCCCCCTGAAGGGCCTCCCTAGTGAATAAGGATTATGATTAACTACGGGTGAGGCCTTTTGTGTTGCGCTGTGTGTGCTTGTGCGTGTGTATGTGTCCTAATTGAATCATAGAAGGCGGCAATGATGGAAAAATTATGACAATTATTCCAAATTAATATGAATGAGAGCCTCTATATAAAGCAAATCAACTCTCAACGCATTAACCGGGTCCACACCCATTGGTCGGTAATAGTTTAACGCAACATTTTCAGATATTTAAAATAATAAAAACCTGAGGGTAAAGAATTTGATAGTGAAATGCTGAGGTAAACTTTGTTTATAAGGCAACACCTGTAACTGTGTGTGTTTTGTGCAGCCAGTGGTGAAAACAGCCATCAATCACCCTCCCAACTGCACTCCAAGCCTGCCGGCTGCGTACCGCCGTCCCCATAGCAACACCAATCAACTGGTGGCAGGACAAGCGGGTGGTATGAGCGCTCGCCCGGTGTGTGTAGCTGCTTGCGTGATGCTTACTCTGCTGGAAGCCACTGGAGTGTCTGAGTGTGTGTGAAGGTGTTGACATTATCCAAGCGTGCAGTTGTGTATGTGTGTGTGTCCGTTACCGTGTTTGAAGACGCCGATGAGCAGGGACTTGTCAGCCTCCGTGTCCCACCAGTCAGCTGGGACCTCAGCGTGGAACGGCTGAGGGATCCAAATATCCAACACGCTGAGGAACAGAGACGACAGCACATTATTATCATCCTGAGCTATTAGTGGGTCCTTCAGTATGAAACCAGTTTAGCATATTCATCCAGAAAAGGAAACGTCTAAAAACAACACACTTTTATGGGAGTGATGCATTAAAAGTTGACACAGTTCACAAAAAAAAAAAAAGTCCCTATATACCAGAATACCCAACATTTAAAAAGTTATCAATTATCATAAAATGTTTGTTTTTAAGAAGCTTAAGCTCCTCACTCTGCATTTCCTTCTAGTGTAAACATAACTGCAATATAAAGCTAAAATATAACTCTATAAAGGGAAATACTAATGTTCTTCCAGTCACTTCAAAACTCAGCTTTGGTTTAGAAATGACATCAAAATAATATTATAAAATAAACAAAAAAATTGTCTAAAGTATATATTCCTTACTGCAGCTGTCGCTACAAATTTTGTTACATCATTTCAAACTTCAAAGTAGGAAATTTCAAATTATGAGAAAATGAAGGAAATGCATTTTCAAAGATATCCAAGCAACCATTTTGTTATCATTTAAAACATTTCAAAAAGGCCAAATTTTGTTGATAGTTTTAAAATGCCAGACAAGATGGTGGAAAATTACTTTTTCTTTTCCGAAGTGGTGCTTGTTATAAGAACCACTTCTCTATGAGTCCAATCAAGACCATCTGGTTTTGACCATGCACGCAATTACTTTTTTTTTTTTGTTTTTGATGCTTAAACATAGAATAATTGCACAAATATCCTCCATTGTGGGAAGTGAATTGTATATCCAGCCATTTCTGGAGAGAAAGGGTACGAAACACAATAGGAGCAGAAAGACTGAGGGTGACGGGAGGAGAGAAGAAACCAGGGAAACGGTCCCTTATCTCTGCAAACAGCAGCATGCCTGGCCTTGGCAAAACACACACCAAACGTGAGAGCGCCAAGACTGGCAAGCTAAATCCCCCTGGCATATGTTGGCACGATGGCACCCCGTATGCTCTTGTCTGGCACGCGCTGACAAACGCACACACATTCGGGTCTGTCACAGTAGCCATTGAGCGTGGAGGAAGGGAGAGGGAGGAAGAAAAAAGAGGAGGTGGGAGAGGAACAACTTTGAGTGCACATGCTCCCCATTATAAATGCATTCACATCTGGGTGGCGGGGCAAAAGGGGGATGGGAGATGAGACTAAAGAGCACTGCTGGAAGAAAGAAACGGACAGATGGCAAGGAAAATGTAAAGTGAGGAAAAGGCAGGGGAGGGGTCGTCAGGAGGAGGTGAAGGAAGCAGCTCCTCTAACATTTACATCTGGACCGTTGCACTGCAGTGCTTTCTGCCATATTGGACCAAAAAAAAAACAACTTCTAAATAGGTCAAATGGTGATAAAAAGCTTATTTTTCCAGATAAAGTGTGTTTTGTGTCATCAGAATAGAAAGCCTTCTGCCAAAGAGGCCAGTAGCACACACTGAAATATACTTTAGTAATAATTAATCACTTGTTCTTAAAAATATCCGCTTCTCGACTTCATGGCATGATGCATGTGAGCTACAGAGCCTCTCCATTAGCTTTTAAACTGCCTTTTGAATTCTAGGAAAATTCCTCTGCAGCAGCGGCATGATGTCTTTTTATAATAACACCTTTCAGGTTATTTACGGCTTCAAAACTGGAACTTCAGGTTATGCTTAACTCTTCTGTGAAGTGAGAGAAAGCTGACATGAGGAGTTCACCAACCTGGAGTCAGCTCCTTCCAGAATGCGCTCAGCCTGGTCACCGATGACTTCCTGTCGCAGATAATACAACATCCGGACTCTCAGCAGAACCCTAGAAAATGGAGAGAGAGCGAGAGAGAAAATGACTTAAAAAGTATCTCTTTTCCAGAGTTATTAGCTGAGCCAAGCTCTGTTGGCTTGTGACAATTTCACAGTTAATTATCTTGTATTTAATTTAGCAAAGTGAATTAATTATGTGGGGTTCCAGGCAATTTCCAGAGTTTGTACTGGTTTTTATCATAGTAAAAACATGAACAAAAAAGTTTTCTATGAGTGTCAGGCAGAGCATTCCACAGCAGTCAACCTAAAAATCAATGAAGCAATAATTACCACAAATGGACGGGTGTGACAAGGAGGCAGAATGACACAACTGTGTTTGGAAATACAAATGCCACACTATATTTTCCTATTTCTAACTAAAATATACCAAATGTTTATTTCCCCCCCACACACATTTCCAGACAGCAGATTAACCATTTTGATGTTTTTAACAAGTTTAAAGTGTATTTAGGTGGTAACTCTACATGACAAAGAAAAAAGTGCAAATATGTAAAAAACTACAAAGGGAATCCACCATTTCCCTCTGTTGCTTTTGATGCCTGGTCGGATAAAATACAGTAAATTTGAACCCTATACAAAATGTGATATGTTCCAGTTAAACAGGTCGTAGTGAATAAGTAGAAAAATAGATTCCGTATACTAAACGTTATTTAGGTGCAGCAGAGTAAAGGGGGTTGAATACAATGCATGTCAGGCATAATTTTATTTGTAAAAACTGCAGAAAACTTTCACTTCACAGTCATGCACTAGTTTGCGTTGGGCCCCCAACACCTCACCTCCTGACAAGCTACGCTATAGTTTGTGGCAGTAATGTGACAGATGTGTTCCAGGGGTGGCGGCTGGAGTACTTTTGCAAGGTAAAAATTCAATTTTACAGCGCCCTGTTATGTGATAATTATGTTTTGACGTTTCAACTCTCAGATGGAGAATCTGACACACTTCCTTCTGCACATCAGTGTTCTGCTACTGTCATCAAATGAATCGCCCTTGCTCTCTCTCCGTCTCTCTCTCTGGACACAAATTACAGATGTTTCAGCATCCCAGATCGCTCCGAGCATTTCCTCCGGAAAAGAGAAATGAATCACTCCAGGCAGCCGGCAGCTAGAGTCAGATATGATCTCGTGACACTGGGAACACAGCTCGCTATCTGGGAGATTTGCTTCACTGTAAACATTTGTCACCAGATTTGTCACCAGCAAGAAGCGGTGTTGGGAGCAAAAGACAAGAGGGGCAGAGGCGGAGGCTGAGAGGATGGAGCGGTGCTGGAAGGAAGGGAACAGAAAGTTTGGAGAGGAGCTGAAGAGGAGGGGGTGATGAAGACAGGCCTTTGCACCTCATTCTCCATGCGTTCGTGTGTGTGTGTGTGTGGGTGTGTGTGTGTGTATCAATGGCATAACAAGTTGCAGAGCGTGTGTGTGTTTGTTGGCAGGCTGTGTGTGCTCATCCATCAATGTGCCAGGCCTGATTAGCCACACAACGCTGTGCTCCAGCCTAGCAGATGGCACCACATAATCACCCCCAAGTGTGTGTATGTGTGTGTCTGTGTTTGTGAACGTCTTTTACCCACTTCCAACAGGTCTGCCTGCCTAGCACCTGGGCTGGCACCCAGCCAGACATACAACTACACACACACATACGCACACAGAAACTTCCCTGTCAAGAAGGGAAAAAAATAAAAAGAATATCTTGGAACTGAATTTGGAGGGCAAAGAAGCATATCTCCCTGACAACAGGGGAGAAATCTGACCACAGACGTGTATGTGTGTAAGCCTTTTTATTTTTTTTTAAGTTTTAGATCCACATACTGAAACCAAAACATCTGCCACCTAAATCCTTGCTGCATTTAAGAAGCAAATTTATTCTCCATTAACTGGCTGCCGGTTTGGCTTTTAAAATAGTTTGAAATAACATTCTATAAGCTGATATTTAACGAAGGCTTACTTGTTACAGTGATGTTTCAAGTGCCTCTTGTAGCTGTCCTCCTGCAGTAAATGGTCAGGGTTGCAGGTGGCCAGCCAATCAGCTCGTGGCGTCTGAGGAGGAGGAGTAGTCATCTTGCCCTTCTTCCCCTTCCTGCCCCTGGGAACGGGGGTAGAGAGACCTGGGAAAGGTTCAGAAGCAGCCAGTGAGCCAGATTTTTATTTATGAGAACTTCTCTGTTATTTCTGATAAAACTTTTATTAGCACATATTTTCAGATTTATTTTTGAATCTGGATAATAATAATAAAAAAAGATGGATCATAAACAACAGTCCTAACTGATGTGCAACAATATGCAAAGTATTGGCAGCAAAAAATTGTAGATATCTTTAATGTCTTCTTTTAACGTCAATGTTTTAGTTTTAACTTTAAACTGCTGGTTCGGATCATCTCCCTTTCAAGGAACTGATTGCTATAGAAACGTCCAACAAAAAAACCCAGCGCTACATGTTGAAACCGGCAGGGTTTCGCATCTTACCAGAGTGATTCGTCAGCGTCCTGGTGGTGCCGTCTTCACTTGGAGTGATCAGGTCCCAGATGAAGCTCTTGATGTTCTCGTCGCCGCGATAATGCAGCAGACAGTAGGCCAGGAGAGCCCTGCAGATCGTCTCCACGTCCGCCTCCTTCAGGGGACGCTTAAAGCGGCCGTGAGCGAGGATGTCACTCCACCTACCCCAACTAAAGAGATGCATGGGAAGACGAACTGCTAGTGAGTCATAGTTGCAAGAACCGGCACTAAATTATTATCACAAACTAAGGATACGCTGCGCTATAAATCTGAATAACTTACTGGCTCCTGAATGGAAATTTAAGATAAACAGGAATAAATGTAATTTTTCTTTCGTAATACTGGGATCTAGAGGAAGTCAACGTGACCCTCATCCATCATGAATATTTACAAGCATCCCTCTGATTTGCTCTACATCTGCTCGTCTCTCTCTCAGCCCAGCCTTCTATCACTGCTTGAATCCCACACCACGCATTTTACCAGTCTGCTGACTTAACCACTACTGGCAGCCCAACTAGTCCCACCCAAACATCCCTCTGAGTGTGTTTTCATGGATCACAGCCCATCTCCCCCCACTAACTAAAGACCCACTGGCTGACGTGGATTTCCTCCCGTTTTCCTCTTTCATATTTCTTTTTACTGCTGCTTCTCAATATTCACTGAAGCATGTGAGTCTGTCTTTTTCTAGAAAACGCAGGGGGAGGCCAAAGAAAAGAGATGAGGAATATATATATATATATATATATGAAAAAAAACATGGCTGAACGGAGATGACGGGCCTACTCAGACAGTGTGTTTTTGTGTCCTACAGCCCCGGGCCACAAGACTAGACTGTAACAATAACAATGCTGATGTCTCCCTAGCATCACTGTTCGTTCTTTTACACACAGACCAAGCAAGTGAGCCATGAAAATGGAAGGCCTCACCAGATAATTAGAATCTGCAGTAAGTATGTCAGCTAGGCTGCGTGTAGGACACTGATGCTGCATGCTGAATGAGTTTTAGTTCAGATGATTCTGTCACACTAAGATTGATCATTTTATTGGTTTTAAATCAACATCCATATGTGCAATGCCAATCCGTTTCACTGCAATTTCTGGTAGGTGTCATGCATTCCCCTGCTGCATAACAACAATAATATATTTCGGAATAGAAAGGACTGCAACTTTTAATCTCCAGTTCCTGGTGAGCTGCTTTCCATTGTACTCAGAGTGTAATGGCAAAGAAGGAGAAAATGTTGGGGAAATGTGAGTTAATTGTAATTTACATCATCACTGCAATCGCATATTTTCCTAAAATCAAGCAGCCCTGATCTAATCTAAATACACCCAGAAGTGTCTCGGAAGAAATTGTAAACTGTTTTTGGGAGATTTCTGAAAACCACAAGGGGAAAATAGGTATGCACAGGGAAATTTGGGGGGACTTCTCTTTAAAAGGTGGAGGTGTGAGAGAATAAACCTATGTAAATACCTCGCCCATATTGTGTGAGTCACTAGACTATGTTAGATCACAAGGGGAGCCAATAAAATTGTGCACGTTGCTATGAAGAGGTATGAAAAGCCCTAAATTTGATTAATATTGTACTACAACCTTTGTTTTTCAATGGAAAAACCTTTTTAATTCAACCTTTAATTTGGACTCATTTATTCAGTTGGTTAAGAGAAAGTAATAATTGCTCACATAAAATCCCCTGGGGCACAGTTACTGGAACCTGAAACAGCCCGTTTATAATAAATGCAGCAATATTTTATTAACATTTGACTTTTTTAGGTTGATCACTGCTTCTAAGAACTTATATGTTTGTGGCTATTATTACTGAGATGACACAGCCTTTTCTTTTACCCAATGGTCACAAGGCAGAACGACTGCCCATATTTACATTGCTGCCTCCCGGTGATCGGGAAGGCAAGAAGAAATCATAGAAGAAGCGAGACTATTCAAAAAGTAAAAGTAGAAATGAAGTATTAACAATTAAAATTGTTGAAATAAAAAAAAATACACTTTTCTAAAAAAATTTTAACAAGTGTATCAGTAAATGTAGCCAGCACTTTTTTTTTTTTTTTTTTTAATTAGTTTCTTCTAGTTTCTCTTTGTTTAGAAAACAGCAGTTCGGTCCAGTTTTTAGGCCTCAGAACAAAAAAATATTTCAAAAAGTGACTGACCCGTAGACGAGCAGGTTCTTCTCCACCCTGAAGCACTCGGACCGGGGGTATCCCTGGGTTTTGTCTTGAGGCCGTCGTTGTTTGGAAGACGGCTTGCTGGGTTCGTCGTCATCGCTCTCCAGCTCAGAGAACTCGAGCATTTCGTCCTCTTTCACACTGCTGTAGTGCCGCGTCTGCTTCCTCACCCTGGGCGTGTCGATCACCAGAGTGTTCTGCACATAAAATCAGGACAGTACTTTCAGTTGAGCATTTCTTAAGCCTATATATGTTTTTATTCTGCCACCATCTTGTTCTAGAAAAGACTGAGTTTTGTTTCAGATGGACTAAAAATCCAACCACAACATTATGCAGAACGCCTTCTGTTGCACCCCTCTGAAATGACCCAGTTGTAAGTTCCTTGTACGTGCCGACTGACATAACTATTGTAAATGCTGCAAAAACATGGCATCTTCAGCCCTGAATCTGATTAATTGGATATTTGGCTCTGCTCTTCATTGCTGATATCGGGGAAATTTGCCGTCGAGCTCAAACATAAACTGGCAGTAATTATGTTGTCTAATGAATTACATTTTTGTTCAATTAATTAGATTTTTCACTCCCTAGCAGCCCCATTAATATGTGCAAACAGGGCCGTAGTTAGTCC
The DNA here is from genome assembly GCA_010277075.1 of Poeciliopsis retropinna. Lineage (NCBI taxonomy): Eukaryota > Metazoa > Chordata > Actinopteri > Cyprinodontiformes > Poeciliidae > Poeciliopsis > Poeciliopsis retropinna. The sequence goes on from VMRM01000022.1 coordinate 9,692,086, forward strand.
CACAATTATCACAGAGCTGCAGTCATTTCCATTTTAACGTCACACAATAAGAAATCCCCCAGGGAATGGCCTGGATTCACGCTCACAGAGGTGGATTAAGTGTTTCAGTGAAGGGCCCTCAACAAGAGAAGTGAGAAATACACAGAGAAAAAAGAAAAAGAAAAGCAGAAAACGATATAAAGCAGGAATATAAAGACTGGTTAGCAGAACGTGCAAGCCAGCGTGGAGGAAAGTAGCGGAGGCCTTGTTTCTGTGTGTGCCTGTGTGAGCACAAGCCTAAGTGATATCTCTGTAGCCTCAAGGCATCTGCGCTCTGTTAAGTGGAGCTAAGCAGCTTACTCTCCCTCGCTCGCTCAAACACACACACGAGAGCAGGGAAACATGGGTAATTAAGGAAGAGTGGAGATTCCCAACTGTCAATATTAATCTCCCTCTTCCTCTCTCTGTGTGTGCTTCCCTCCTGTCCTGGCTGTCTCCTGTTCCCAGGCCATCACACACACACACAAGCTCCTAGAGTGTGGTGAGAGCGCGCAAAATTTACCAACGTGACCCTCGCTTTATCGTAAGGAGATGCATGTGTTTGTGCTGTTTGGCAATCTGCATGTCAAACAGCACATACAGATTATGAGGACTTGAGAAAAAAATACCATGTTTGTGATTCGAGCGTATCTACATGCCAGTTTAATATCAATGTTTTAAAAATGATTTACAGGCTTTAAGGAGGAAAAAGAAATAGAACTATAAAGCAGCAATAACTAGTCTACAACTGGCAGTCAGCGTCAGGACTTTTAGCTGATCTTTTCTCTGATTGAATGCAAGTGCTGTAAGCAGTGCTGCCATCTTGCCAGATCCCTCTTGAAAAGAGATTGCAGTTCTCAACGAATTTCATTATCCAGTTAAATATAGGTTTTTGTTATTATTATTACTACATTTAATTAATGAAACATTTTAACCAAAAGATAGAAAGGCTTTCCTCCAAACTGCTGTGTTTACCAGGAGTTTCCTGGTGGCAGGGAAACTTTGCTTATCACTCTGACATATAACAAAGAATCTGATTCATGCTTAAATGAGGATAAAGCTATAAAGTTGTTTTAAAGGTTTCAAAGGCCGACCCAGTGAGAAGTAAACAAGATAAACAGGCATACAGACACCCTGTAGGTTTGATTAAAATTACAGAAACAAAATTTAAAAAAATATGAGCAGCTGAAGTTATCATACACAGTGAACCAATCAGAAAGAAAAAAAAAAAAATCTTTTTTTTTTTTTTTTAAATTATTATTTTTTATTACTGGTGGTGTCTGATATACAACCATGTCTACTCCTGAATAAATGTTTGATAACGACTGATTCATGCTGTGTTCATGTGTGTTAATGTGCAGAATTTGTCCCAAAGACAAAATGTATTAGATTTTAGTCATATACTGTCTACCTTCTTATTGTTTTAACAAAATTATAATTTCAACAACATAAACATCTGTATATAAACTATAGTCTACATGATTACATTTTAAATAAAGCTTGTAATTGAAACAAACAGTTTCTCCTGAAGTAGCACTCAGGACAGAACTGGAGGCTATTTTTGGTTATTTCCAGCTTGATGTAATATTTGATGAACTTCGAAGGGCTTTAATTTTGTTTATTTTGCTCATAGTGGATGTAGCATATTAACCACACATTTCATAATTAAGGTGTAAAAAATTACCATTTTTGGATGTATTAAGTATGGAAATTCTTAGAAAAAATGCCTATTTGTTAAAGAAATTAAATTATTCAATAGAGAAAGGTAGCTCAGTAGCTTTTTTACTACTGCTGCTACAATAAGCCAACATTGGTTATTATACATGCAGTCGTCTATAATATTTATTATTTTGATTTGACAAAGCAAATATTAGGCTAAACACCTGTTTAAAATAGTCATTTTGATCAGTGGAACTCTTTTACTACCCATGCTGACAGCCAATGGTTTATTTAAAACTCCCATATCTGTCTCTTTAGAGAAAAGTGTAGTTGCCTTCTTCCAGCTGACCAGCAGTGCACAGCAGCAGGTGGTTGGATTGGAGAAAAACCTTCAGTCACCCCAGAATTTCTCTAGAATCTAACGACAAAGATTTTGACACAGAATCGTGTCGTACCCGGCCGTTGATGGCATCCATGTCCAGCTCTGCTTTCTTGGCCCATTTCTGCCAGAAGTCTGGATCCTCCAGAGAAATGTCTGTTCGGTTTCCTGTTGCAACGAAACTGGCCTGCAGGCAGATGAAAACATGTTTGTGTAATTATGACATACTCGGCTTTGCACACAGAGAGAGAATAGGCGCTGTGTGAGAGGAAGCAAAAATAAAACAAATTAAAGGAATTTCACCTTAGCAAACGTGGAGCCTTTGCCCTCCGACTCGATAGTGATGGTGTGGGTTCGTCTCTGGAGGATCTGGTCGATGTCTTCCTCGCAGAATTTTGAGCCTTCGTCTTCTTCGTCCATCAAAGCACCATAAGCGCCTTTTCTCAGTAGGTCTTCAATCTCTTTCTTAGACAACTGCTGGACCTGGACAAGGAGTTTTAATTAGAGAGAATGATCAAAAGATGGTCAAAAACATGTCAGATTCTGAAATTAAGACATTTTGGCCAGGATGGTAAGGGTGTGAGAGGATCTACTGCGACTCACCCCACTGTTGGCGTTCTCTCGGCCGCTCATGCTCTGGAGGACGGCCTTGTCGAGCCCGAGCTTCAGACTGGCCTTGTCGAACATCTCCCGCTCGTAGCTGTTCCTGGTGATCAGGCGGTAGATCTTCACCGACTTGGACTGGCCGATACGATGACATCTCGCCTGAGCCTGGTGGAGAATTTTGAGACTTTTTTTCCCCCAGTTTACATGTTTTCAGTGGGACGTGTTGCTACCAATCAGAAGACTAAATATATCATCTGATGAGTGAACAGATTGGCAAACAGTAAGGAGGGATAATTGGGAAAAGTGGATGAACAGTGATGAATGGATGCAGGAATGGATAAATGGATGATCTGACAGACGGACATTTACCAAAAAATTAGGTGGTTGGACAGCTAATTATCAGATGAATTTAAACAATAGACAGAAAGTCAAGAAACACAAATGTTTTTATGCTACGTTTTCCCATTTATACCCATTTGAATATAGAAAGTACCTAAATTGCTATTTTTCCACATAAGATCCACCCCACAAAGGAATTCTATGCTTACAAATATCAAAATCGCCAGATGCAATGAAAAGCGACATAGTGGCAGCATGGGGTGTATACCTGAAGGTCATTCTGAGGGTTCCAGTCAGAGTCGAAGATGATGCATGTATCTGCTGCGGTTAAGTTGATGCCAAGCCCACCGGCTCTGGTACAGAGCAGGAAGACAAATCGGTCCGAATCTGGTCTGGAAAATCTGTCGATGGCTGCCTGTCGCAGGTTCCCCCGAACACGGCCATCTATCCGTTCATACGGATAGCTGTGGAAATAAGGAATGAAATAAGTTCAAACAATAACAGGATGTCTGCTTAGTAATCTCTGTCAGTTTTACTTCCATTCACTTTAACACAAAGTTGTACTTTTTTAACCTAAATCAAATTTCCATGTTATAGAAGTTCTTTCAAAGAAAGGCTGGTAAAACTAGTCTAATTCTTGATGTTGGAGGACATTTGTCCACAATCAGTTAATATTTAATAAAGCAGATCTTGACTATAGCTAAATCTCTACCCAACCCACAAGTTGTCCTGGCACTTTCTTGCTTTACCAGGAAGAGGAGATATATTTGTGGAAAGTCAAATAGAGCAGTAACTTCTTAAAGAGACAGAGGTCAATTTCTCGGTGTCAAATTGCAAAGTCAAATTTAATTTAAATCATGTTTGATACATGCAGCTAGGCCTGCCATGATAGCAAATTTTGCTGGACAATAAATTGTTCTAGAAATTACTGTGAGAAAAGATAATTTTCTGTTTTGAGATCATGTTAAAGTAATCTATATTGATGATAATGTAAGTTTGCCCTTTCAAAGATTGATAAACTGTCATTTTGAGAAGTGAATTTAAATATCCAAAACAAGACATGACCAAAAACAATAAACAAAAAAGGAAATGAAAACCACACACAACCTAACCAATAAATTAAATTGATTATGACGTTTCTGTAAACAAACATCATAAGTCTATTTTCAGTCTATTTTTTTTTCAGTCTATTTAAAAAAAATAGACTGAAAATTATTGAGTTAATTTAAATTTATCATGCATTAGCATACAGCATTTTGTATTTTAAACTTGATTTTGCGATAAAATGGCGATATGTGTCTGGAAAATACATAATAGTTCCACTATAAAAACCTTATTAGCACAAAGTATCCTGTGTCAAACAAGCTCGAAACAAGTTTGTCTCCCTGCTCACCGTCTCTGGATGAGGTAGTCCTCAAGAATGTCCAGGCAGCGGACCATCTGACTGAAAATCAACACCCTGTGTCCTCCAGCTTTTAGTTTGGGCAGCAGCTTGTCGATGAGCACCAGCTTCCCAGCTGCCTGGATCATAGCTTGGAGGGCCATTTCAGGCACATCAATCCTGCCGCCGTGGGAATCCCTGAACTCCTCGATGATCTTCTCCTCCGCTCCTAGACGGCAGACAGGAAAAGACAATCATCATAAACTGCATTCTGGGCCAATTTACAGCACTATCCATCCATTATGGGGCAGAGCATGCACCATTTATGAGGTAGGGGTGGTTGCAGCATTTCCTCAGCTCCATCATGGTGTTGAGGAGGTTGGGCACACTAGCTGATCCACTTCCTCCTGCGCCTCCTTTGGACAGGAAGGAGAAGTTTTTCTCCAGAATGGCCCGATAGTATTTCTTCTGGATGTTGGTCAACTCCACCTAACAACAACAAATCGATCAGCTTATTTCATTTCTCCACTTAAGCTTTCCTATAAGAGAAAGCTCTTTGAGGGCAAGTCCTTTACCTCTATAATGGTTTCTTCTTTGGGGGCCAGGTTCTTCTCCACATCCTCCTTCAATCTTCTAAGCATCATGGGCTTCAGAATACCTTGAAGTTTTTGGACCTGATATATACAAAGAACAATGTTATTTACCAGGTAACTTATGGGAGGCTTAGAGATATTTTCCTTCATGTTCACAGCGCTGCACTGGTTAGCTCCAGTTACCTGTTCTTCAGTCTTCAAGTCTCCAAATTCAGTCATGAATGTCTGTTCAGATGGGAATCTTCTGGTTCCAGGAAGTTGAGTAAGCTGAAGAGCTCCTCCACTGTGTTCTGAAGAGGAGTTCCTGTCAACAAGACTTTGTGCTCCTGAGGACAAAGCAGAGAAAGGATATACAAATTTAGCGTTTCTAAAATTAAAAAGCAGGAAGCGTCTGCAGGACTTGAAATTCTGGAAAGATGGGAAAGAGAAATTACATTAGCAGAGACGAAACACTGGGCTAATTAAAAACGAGTCTTCCTCTTTCCAACTTTCAGTACATCTCTAAGACAAAAAAAAAAAAAAATTACTCACCATAGCCATCATTTTGAGCCCCTCCAGCAGCTTGCAGTTTCGGTTTTTGAGGCGGTGGGCTTCGTCGATCACCACGCAGCGCCATGGGATGCTGCGCAGCTCCGGACAGTCGGCAAGGATCATCTCGAATGTTGTGATGACAGCATTGAACCGATAAACGCCTTTTATTATCTTACCCTGGAGAAATGTGCAAAGGAGAACGAGGACAATAATGAAGGGTACGGAGACGAGTAAGTAACCCTCATTCATTATTGATTCCTGAAATATGGTCGCACAGAATCTTCAATCTACAAGTAAAAAGCCAAGCAACACTGTGAAGCAAGTATTTTGAACAAATCTGTCTACATATTTTATAAAATTTAAACGTAGATAAATTAGATTCTGAGCCTCAACCCAACTCAATAAATTTTACTCAAGTGCTATTTAAAACCCCTCCTACATCTTTTAAAATGGGATGATCAGCGCCTTGAAGCGTTTCACAAAACTATCACATCACAAACTTCCGCTTATTGAGATTTTCTGTGACAGATCGAGGCAGAGTATTGCGTTAATAAATGTGCAAAATGTCTGACATACATTTTACTTCACTCCCTCTGTGTCAATATTTGCAGCTGAAAGTATTTTGGATAGTGTGTCCACCAGTTTTACAAAGTGTAAAGATAGAAAATTTCACCACACATTCCCAATTTGATGGCCCAGTCAAAGTTGAGATGCAACTTTGACCAGATCATTCTAGAGTTAATATTCTTTGATCTAAATCATTACCAAGCAGCTCCGGTTGCATGCTTAGGGTTGTTGTTTAACTGGAAGGTGAAATTCCAGTCATTCGAGGGGTATAAATACTTTTACGAAGCATAATATTGTGGAAAATTACTCAGGGCTTTAAAAGCTACATCCAAAAACAATTGGATCTCTTAAATAAACACCAGAACATGGGAGTTGTTTTAAAAGTTAGGTTAGCCACTGACGCGGGCAGAAAAGCAGTCAAAGGACTTTGAGGAAGGCTTTAATTAAAGCTTTACTTCTACTACTCCATTTCAGACAAAGCACTGAGTTGTTAGACTGGAAATAATAGGAAATCTCAGCTTATGTCTAGTATTTCCTTTTTTTTTTTTTCCTCCCATATTTGAACCAAAACAGAAAATTTCTAAAAGTGTTCAAGCCTTCACAATTCAATTGCAGTTTCTGTATAGTTATCGTTCCACGTCATCTTTTTAAAACCAGCAAAACAACATCAGTTCTGCGTTGCCATTTTGCCCTCAACTTCCCTTTGTTTAGATTTTACAAAACGCTCATTTATATTGAAGCCTGCACATGCATGTTTGCATAGAAATGTCTCTGGTGTCTCCAGTCTGCGGAGGAAACAGCGGATGGGAGAAAAGAACACAAGGTGCCGTCTTCACGACCTGGAGGATTACCTCAGGCAGGATTAGAACGAGCAGCCAGCCAGCGAACGCACTGCTCCTACAGCTTATTTTCTTTGGGGACTCGCTGTGGTGGAGGTTATGCCGAGAGATGTTTGCAGCATTGTACAATGAGAGCTTACAGTATAACAGCTTACAGCTACAGGACTGTAAAGAGCTTAAGTGGCCAAGGAGCAGTGTTCATCCTCGGCCAGCTCAATATTTCCCGACACTGAGGGGGTGTTCAGATGTGCTGACCGATCCATGCAAAAAGGTCTTGTTTATAATAGGCCTCCTGCACATCCCTCTTCTCACATGGACACAGTTAACGGATAAAATATCAGGGCTAATAATAGCTGCTGACATCTCCTTAAAAGGGCAGATATGCTTTATACACAGAGAACCTAAAAATCTTAGAATTTATTTTATAGTATTTTCTTTTATATGTATTTCGAGCTTGGAAGGCAAGCAATGTCCAAATATAAACACAGTTTAGGATGTCATTTAAGAAGACGGTCATCACTGCATATCAATAGGAGAAATACTTACTGTTGATACGGCTGTGATCAATGTTATTGTTACTATTTAAAGTTGCCAAATATTACTTAATCGTGGCATATTGATTTAGAAAGAACTTTAACCTGTTGAAAATGAAGCTTTCTCATAATGGCATGCAATTATAAATGCACTCTAGGGTTCTTTTGTTTGCTTTTGTTTTGATTGCTTTTGTTTTAATTTATTTTCTTTGTATGCAACTATTTATTCTTTTATTACACTACGTTCAATAAAGTTAAACTGTAAAACGGCACAAAAATTAAACATTTAGGGTTGCACCTCTCTAAAACAGAAAGCCACTACCAAATATCAATAATATAAAAGACGTTGCCAAGAAACAACATAACAAACTGGAGGGACAGAACAACATTAATACCACAGCAAAGCCACATCTGGGGATGAAAATTACCTGTAAAACAAACTGAGTTTCCTTAAAATAACTTATTGACAGAGATATTACTGCAGTTAAATCTAAAAAGTGAGACTTTCAGCTGTTTCTATTCAAAGCCCCCAATGCTTTACGCAACTGTACGACTGTCTAGTATTACTGTTCCATTTTATTTTATGTTTCTCTCCTTTCAACATGGAAATTATAACTACTAGTCAAAAACAAGGCAATAGGAAAACTAGGTCATTACAAAAGAGTGAATAATAAATCCTGCAAGTTCATAAATTCTTATTAGCAACTCTTAAACTGTGAGCATATTTTGACTGGGAGAGAATGAGTAGGAAAAGTAGAGTCCTGCAGAGGCCTTTTTTTTTTTTTTACCTGTGCGTCTCTGTAGTACATCTCATAGGCCTGGATGGTTTTCCGGCTGGCCTGGCTGCCATGGTAGACCACCACATTGAGCTCCGTCCAGGTTCTGAACTCTCTCTCCCAGTTAGGGATGGTGGAGAGAGGGGCGATGATCAGGAATGGCCCCTCAATGCTCTTCATGTATATCTCATAGAGGAATGTAATGGACTGGATGGTCTTCCCAAGCCCCATCTCGTCTGCCAGGATACAGTTACGTCTGCGGATGATGTGGACAGGATGAAAAGTCAAAAACAGATGGATTTCAGATTCTTTGTATTTAGTGTCACTGAACTGTAAGAATTTCTCTTGCTTTCGAAGTAGGTGCTCTGTGTACACTGAGGCCCTGATGTTAAATTCCATGAATTTTCAAGACCCGTCTTCATAAAATAAAAGATTTTCCCCCCATTCTGGTTTAGCATCGCCAATTTTCCAGTGGAGTTTGTAAGTTTGCCTTCCACTGCAGTGATCTAATGCAAAAAACATGTGGGACACGTTGGAAAAATACTTGGTAATGCATCTCTGGAAAAGTCTGTCTTCCTCTGCAGGTTGGCCATATTTCTTAAATATGTGTCAGATAGTCCAGAAAATCCAACTGCAGTATTCATTTTCAAACGGATGACAGACTCAAACGCACCATTTGTAATCTTTAATTCAATTCCTTCGAGTGCACTTGCCGAAAACACTCTCAACATACAATTGGAGAGTATATTTTACTCCTGGATGGCGCCAGTGGGGAAACTTAAACAGCAAGATCGAACAGAGACACTTAAGTGGACATTAAAGTTAACATTAAGTCGACTTAATGAAGTGGTATTTTACGCACAGGACAGAGCACTGGATAGGAGATTCATCCTGGATAACACAATTAATAAGTCACTTACGAGTTGTACCAGTTGAAAGTCAGCCAGTTGAGGCCTTCGAGCTGGTATTCCCTGAGTGCGTTGCCATTCCTGTATTCTCTGGAGCTCTCCAGCTTTTTCCAGTCGGCTGCAGAAGGCCGATCCTTGACACAAGTAGAAATGATACGAGGTCGTTAAAGCGCAGAGAGGCTCATTAATCCCCGGTGAATTATCAGGGCGAGGCTCCAGAAGTTGGGGCTGCGGGGTTTAAAGCTCAATTTTTCAGCTTTAATGAGCAACTTCTCCTGCTTTTGGACATACGTTACAAACGCTCCCCATCCAAGCCACTCAGCTGTTCCTGTGTGATGCTTTTATTAGCGTTTTGGCTTTAAATATGCAGGAAAGTGTTAGTTATGCATCTTCACTGCTATCAGTAAAAAGATCCTTTCTGGAAAATCAAGACGAAGATAGCTTTATGGTCAAACAGCGAGGAGGTGAGTTGGGTCGATTTGCACAATCTGTCTGTGATACGGTGACACATGATCCAGAGAGTCGACACAGAGAGAAAAACGAGCCGCAAGCTTGTCAAACAGTACACAACTACACAATCTGGAGCATTCATAGCATCACTGTAACAGGTTGATGCATGATTTACAGCAAATATGTACATTTCCTATATCTTTACTTAGCCACCTCAGTTACACATTCCTTTGGACTGGAATTTTTTTTTTTATAATTAAGCTGTATTTATGTTGAAATTTTAGCCTTACTGTGCAATATTTTTATTGTGTTTTTATAACCATTATTCTGCCTTTAAGTCTATTTGCTGTTATTGCTCATCACTTTGCTGCTGTTGCAAAGAAATTTCCCCATTGTGGGACAATAAGGATATCTCTATTTTATTTATATACGGCATTTCTATTCAGGATAAATATGGAACCTAAAAAACAAAAACAAAGCAGGAGAAGACAGAGGGTAAAGATGTTTGAATAGAGGGAAGGAGGGACAGGTGGACTAAAACAAAAATACTAATGATGAGATGGTTGGATGTAGAAGGAAGTTCAGGAAAAAAGTGTGGTAAAATGATTCGATGGACAGAAAAATAAAAGTTGGATGATAAAACAAATGGATGGTTAAGGATCGTTTTGGGGAATAAACTCTGTAAATGCTTTCCTCTTTTTCCATAACTCTACAGATCTTAAAAATTCACCCAAATTCCCAATTGTTCCAGATGAAACTGTAAAGGAACTCAGTTTTAAATTCATTTGGGATTTTTCTTCATGGGTTACAGAAACCACTGTAGAGCAACAGGTTACATTCTGAAGTTCCTCCTCAGAGGGAAATGAAAGTTGCCGTCTGACAATAACTAGAGGTTAAATAAATCCCCCTCATCTGCATGATAGAGCATTTCTAATATCTTCCTTAAGGGAAAACAAGACAGTCATTGAAAAGACGGACACAGGAGCAGAAAAAGGGATGGAGGAAAAAACACAGCAGCCAGCCAGCCAGCTCCCTCTGTTAAGCATTAAACATACTGTTAGTGGTTTGGCCTGGCCACAAGAGCAGGGCGTGTGTTCATCAGCGTGTGTGCTGAGAGAGTATGACCACAAGAACGTGGCCCTGTGGAAACCAGTTAAAGGAGCCGTAAATCTAGAGGCGGAGGCAGTCGGCCAACACACACAGAAACACATCAGTACGCCCACCGGGAGGAGGCTGGGAGGCGGACGGCGCCTGGAGAGCTTCTACTTACCACTCGGTTAGTGTTGGGTTCGCGCGCTGCGATGCGTTCGTATTCATCTATCTTAGACTGGTCGATGTCTGCCTTTAGCTCCCAGGTGGCGTCTTCATAAGGCAAACTGCACCATTTCACCAAATATAAAGTGACAATCTAGATGGAAAAACAGGTTTGGTCAACTTGAAAAAAAACAAACAAACAAACAAAAAAAAACATTTTGTGGTGAGGAAAAACAAGGAATGAGAAAACCAAGAAAAGAGAGAAAGTACCTCTCCATTTTCATCTGTGCTCTCTGAAACATCCAGGACTCGGTCCACCTCCACATAGTCTGGGTTAAAAGGCTCATCGTCCATCTGCGAGACAGGAAGAGGAGATTACGCTCTAATTAGGAATGAACCAAGTTATGTAATCTCCAAGAAGAAAATAAAACATCAAATATCAAAAAAGGCTGTTATGATTAACAAATTAAACATGACTAATTGATCATTTAAATAATCGTCAACTAATCTAGTAATCGATTAATCATTAGCTGAAATATGCAGCTAACGATACCATTTTGCCATTTGCTGAAAGAACAACATACTCAGAGCAGCAAGTAAAACCTGTACAAACAATATATACATTTTGTATTTAAGGTAAATAAACTTTCTTTGTCTGTAAATATGTTCAACCCAGAATTCCTCAAGTGGTATTTTTATCTTCACCTGGTTCTATTTTGTAAAACAAAAATTAAAAAAAAATTATATAAATATATAATATATATATATATATATATATATATATATATATATATATATATATATATATATATATATATATATATATATATATATATATATATATATATATGTATATATATATGTAGATATAATCAAAATTAAAAATCTTCCACTAAGCACCCTCTGCTATCTTTTTCTACAAGTGTACATTTAGGGAATGCTATGCTATTGCATTTCAGATAATAACATGTTTATTTTATTTCTTTTAAAAAGGAATTTAATTATTTGCTTAATTGCATCTTTTAATATATTTTTAATGTTGTATAAAAAGGACTTGGGTGGTTTAAAAGTGTGCAGAATGTGTAAATTTTTTCCGTGATATAATCGATTACTAAAATAGATGTTAGTTGCACCTCCAGCTTTAAATATTGATTTAAAAACCCTTTAGTGTTCAGATGGTTTCCAGCAGTAAGTGATAATAGGGTAGCAGATGTCTGCTCTTACCTCAGTGATGAAGTTGTTGAGTTGCTGCTTGGCTTTAAACCTCTTTATCTTCTGGTGGATTCTCTTGTCCTTCTCCAGCTCCTCCAGCTCCGACCAGCGACAGTGCAGGTATGAACTGAAACAAAACACACACTTTAGTTCCGTTCTTTCAGAGCAATGCTGCAAATACACTAAATCGTACAGGATTCTTGAATCGTAAGGATTCTTAATCTAGTTTCTAGAGCAAATATGTTGGCACACTTGAAATAAGACAAAACGAACATATAAGTAAATTGTAAGGAAGATGTGGGAGTTTATTTTAAGTTAATAATTCCTGATTATGATCCGCTAGTGGAACAAAAGCTTTTTTATCAATATTAAGGAATTATTGACTTAAAATAAGCTCCTGCTTCTTTTCAAAAATACTTAGTAAGAGTTTGTGTTTTTGCATTGAAGAAATTCACTCAAGAAAACGCCACAGGGAACTAGCTGGGGCGAGCACAGGCAGCATCGGTAACATTCTGTTCTCTTCAGGTGAAGTTTGAAAGCGTTATAAAACAAAAATGATTCTGACCAAGACTGAGAAGAATAAATTCATTATTATTGGAGAAGACTACATAAAATATTACACTAAAGTGCAAACAATGATTACTTATATTTAGTTGACAAGTATACTGGTCAAATTTAATTAATTGTTAGCAACAAAATTTTACAATTAATTTGATAAAAGGGAAACCATTTTTGCTAGTACTTAAACACCTGGTGTTTCTGATGGGACGCTGCTGTTGTGTTAGCGCAGGAAGTGTAAAAGTGAAAGATAAAAAAAAGATAGGTGCTGCAAAAGTCAACAGATAAAAGCGTACGCTGACTTTGTTACAAACTCATCACGCTTTTGAGTCACAGATGTGCTGCGCAAAGAGTTGGGCTACAAGTTTTACAATGAGAGATGCCGGTTTGAACATTTTTAATGCAGCACAACCTGTCGATTATGTCCTGTTTAATTTGTCATTACTTTATGAAGATTCTGCAACATGTGCAGTTCACACAGGGGAGTCACTTTCACATAAACTGTGTAAGAACGGACAGACTCAAGGTACATCAGTGTTGAAACAAAAACAAAAAGAATTCTGTCAAACCATTCCTATGGACTAAAGATCTTTCAAAATGACAGACATTGTGGTGCTGAAACAAACATCAAGAAATTTGAGGGATTGTTTCCATTTCTAGTTCTGCTTTTTACGTGTTGTAGCATTTACAGTATAAATATTTTTTTATTTAGTTTGATTTCTGAAAGATTAAGACCCAACACCGCTATTTAACTTTGCTTCTCAGATTTGTAAAGAAATGTTCAAATCTATCGTCGATGTGCAAATTTCTTTTTCATCTCAGCCAAACCGTAACCTCAACACAAAAGGCCAGCATGACAGGAATATCATGCATTTAGCAATACGATGGCATGCAGAGACTGCGCTGCTACCACTTATGTTATTGATGCTAGAATAGATCTGAAACCAAAATAGGAGCGATTGGTGCATAAAAGAAAATTGAATACGGCTTTTCAGGCAGAATGTCCCGAGCTTTTCATACTAATAGACCAATGGACGCCCTGGTGTGTGTGTGTAGAGAGAACGAGTCTAAAAAAAGAGGAATCCTTGCTGTGAAAGACAAAAGAGGTGGAGAGCCAAGAAAAAAAACTCGAGCTACAACTTACAAGCCCTTGAACTTGACGTAGAATTCCTCTAACTCCACTTGCTCGCCCGACTCCAGCTGAAAAGGAGGGAAAAAATAAGAAAGATTAATAATCACAGCAAATAAAGTAGCAGAACGATGAAAGAGCAGAAGAGGTTTGTCATTGTTATACAACATGTGGTTAAAATGGTGAAGTGGGTGCACAAGGAGCCTGGAAACTGTTTCACACCAACTATGAGTTAGGTGGTTGGACTAAGAGGAAGGTTTAGTTTGTGTTGACAGTCTTGCACATCTGAGACCTTTCGATAACAATTAGTCAAACTGAAGAACACATTTAGGTGTTTTTCTATAAAAAACAAATTCAAATAAAATTTTTTGAGTAAAACAACCCCCAAAAAACAAACACTTTATTCTCACACTTTTGAAAGAAGAAACCCCAGTAGCTCTTAAGTTGTCCTGACTCATTCACTTTAATGTAGCTGCAGCAGGCACACACCCCCTGCCCCCCCCCACACACACACACAGAATCATTGTACTACCACTACTACTGTAATGCCATGAATCATCAATCACACACGCGCACACACACTGCCTGAGGAAACACTAGCTTGGCGTCTGGCTTAGCTAGCGTTGTGGTTTTGGCCATGTGCCAAGCCTGGGGTCAACTCTGAATGGAGCTGTGAGAAAGGGTGTGTGTGTCTGTGTGTCTATGTGTGGGTGGGTGGGTGTGGGTGGGTGGAGAGTCCCCCCACTGGGAGTTGGCTGGCAAAGCACAATTGGCTGGAGAGTGAGTGTGTGTGTTGGCTGAGCGATGCCTTTTCCTTAGTTAAGGCGCATAAAACAAAGAAGGGCCGACGCACACGCAGTCAATCAGAAACACACATATTGAATTACAAGAATTCTTACAAAGTGAATACGGACCGACTTAGCAGTCTGTGTGTGAGGGCATATGTCTGACTGTGCACGTGTGTGTAATCTCCTTAGGCCAGCTGTGGAGCGACTACTCACATGACGTAAACCATGACTCAGGCCAGTCTGAGTCATGTCCGCGCATGCATCTGTGTGTCACCGACTGTGAGATGAGCTATACGGTATAAAATATTCGCTCCTCTAACACACATTTTAGTGACACACGGGTCTTAATTCATATAATTTAATATGATGTCAGCACACCCTTTGCAGCTCCAAAGCTTCAGCTCTTCAGTTGGGTTCTGCTTGTGTTCATGGACCCTGCTTTGTGCAAAGATATGCCATAATATCGTAACAGGAAGTGGCCAGCTAACAACTGTTCCCCCAGAGTCGGGAACATGAAACTGCTCTAAATACCACTCTCCTGGCTGCAGTCAAACCCAGACTCATGCATGGGATTGCGAGACAGAGAGGCATGATTTGGCCCTCCGGGGAACACTCCTCCATAAGCTCTAGAGTTCAGTGGCGGCGTGCGTTAGTTCACACCCGCAGTTCCGACTCTTTGCATTCCAATTGGTGATGTAAGACTTGGAAGCAGCTGCTTGGCCATGGAAATACTTTTATCTGTTGGCACGTTTCATCAAAAATAAGGACTGTAGCAAAACTGCTGGCATATCTCTTAATGACCTGAGTGACCTCTATAGCTCCAGGTCATTGAAGAAGGCCAAGGTCATTTTTGGCAGATCCTTGCCAACCTTTGTGAGCAGAGTGCTCCACTTTGGAGACACAGAAAGTCATATTAGAAGACCAAGAAACTGAAAAGAATCTTTTATTCCAGTTGCTATTAGCCAAGTCCACATCTTATGTTTTTTAGAACCTTTTGTATGCATTTTTAATGTCTTCACTGCTGTCTGCACAACAAATTGCCCCTTGGGGATAGAAAAGTTTACATGACCCATTCCATGAAGCTCTCTAATCCCTGATCTTGAGCTAATCTGGAGGCCACAGACTTTGGAGGTCTGCAGATATGGACTCTGCTGAATGTTGGTGAGTTACTGTTAACATACTTTAATATATTAACACCAATAGTTCACATTGTGATATTTAAAAACTACAAGCGACCAGACACATTCTGTCACCTGTTTCTGTAGAAGCAGTTTGCATGTCTACCTGCTTGGTATTAAGTCCCCATGGTTACTAAAGTGGTTGAAACACCTGACTTAATTGTTTCAAAGGGGGGAGGGAGTGAATACTTTTTGTATTGTAGTATTGTACATACTTGCTTCTTGGCGCTGCGCATACCCATGATCTTCTCCACAACAGGCCCTTCAGCCTCAGTCAGATCCTAAAGCAAGAGAACAATTACAGTTGTAGTTTAGTAAAAGAAAAGTCTATAAATATTTGCTTTGTGAATGGAAATAGTTGTATGGAAAGCTAACTTTATGTGAACACTGAGGTAAAAAGAAAACTTTAATCTTTGGTGAGTAAAAAGTGATAGTGAAGCAAGATGAACCAATTATTAGAGTCCCAGGCCTCACCTGTTGTTGTGAGGAGGACGAGGGAGATTTTGGTGTTGGTGAATCGTCTCCACTGTCATCGTCCTCAGAGATCCTGAACTCCAGGTCCTCTGTGTACCTCTTCCTCTTCACCTGCCGACTCGAACGGCGCTTCTGGAAGGAAGAAACACATCAGCATTTAAATGATCAACGAGGCCTGACATTGTCTTTAAAAACATTCACACCGCTTGACCTTGATTACATTTTGTCATTACATCCGCAAGCTTTGATGGTTTTCATTAGGATTTCATATGACTGACAAAGTTAAAGTGATGCATGATTAAAACTTAAAGGACAAATACTGTTTAAGGTTTTCCACAAATAAAAATTGTGTATCCAACTGATACATTTAGATAGACCAAGAAACCCAGCAGATATGCCAGGAGGAAAAGAAAGGCACTTTAATTAAGGGCTACATTGTAAAACAATCCATCAGGTTTTCAACACCTGCCTGGCCTTTACCCATATTTGCTCATCCAAATATGGGTAAAGTCTGGCATCACTGCAAACCTACCAAGAGATCATGACACTGTCTGCCTGAACTGAGAGAATCAAAAAAGCTGAAAGAAAGCGCCAAGAAATTCTGTTTGCAGCAGCAAACAGATGCTTTGGTCAGATAGCAAGACTGAACTTTTGGTCTGTAAAGCAGTGAAACTGAATACAAGCCACCGCCACACTTCTCAGATTTTTAATCAAAAAAACATTTTCAAAACCTTGCACTTAAGCTGTTAACAGTATGTTGGTTTCTTAAAATATTAATACAATACATTCGCGATTTCAAGGTAGAAATTCTAATATTTTTTTAAACACATGGCTCAGCATTTAGTTTAATTAATTCACTCTTTCCCCCAAAAAACAGCCTTCATTTTCATAATGCCTATCCACTTAAAAGTCAGCAAAATGCTGATTATTTTAATGCCTAAAATCTTTCCATAAAAAGAAAAAAGGAAAACACCAATGTCAGACTTTAGGGAACATATTAGCAACACAGCTGCTAAAGCACCTTTTTTCTGTTAAAACCACGACTCTTCATGGGCAACAATAAGATTTACTCATAAATCTCAGTGTGAGGAGGCGATGCAACAGCTTGCTTTTGTTCCTCTAATTAGCACTTCACATTTTAAGCAGGCATTTATAAAGGAGTGCATCATGGCGCACGCTACCAGGGTTTGATAGCAAAGAGGTTAAATAGTAAATCTGAAGCAAAATGTTTCCAAAATACATCACTGGCTAAAAAGTTGCTGACGAAGGATGGCGACAACCTGATTTGCGCGGTTGGCCCGTGGGTCTGTCAACAAGGCTGGTTTACAACACAAACGTTCACTGGCTCAGCGCCTTCTCTACAAGCTGTGACCATGAGTGATCAGAAGTGGTTTGATGGCCTTCTGCATTTTTAGCTGGGCTTCCTGAAATAGCCGTGGTGTGGTTATTAGAGTTGTGAATTTGCATTTCCCCCCCCCCGTCATTTCCTAAATTGTCAAATCTCACTTAATTTGTCAGGATATTTTTCAGGATTTGTAAACTTTCCCTACAGTAAAATTCAAGCAATTTTCAAGCATTTTCAAGGTAAGTTTTAAAAAATTTCCAGCACTACACTTTGATGAAAACAAAACAAATGAATTAAAAAAAAATTGTTTCGATTCACTATTATGGGATTTATTACTGTTATTAATAATGTCTTGTACAGTATTCTACATGCTTAATCATAATATTTACAGCAAATGCTTATATTTTCTGGCAATTAGCAAATAGGAATATTTTTGCTAATTCTAAAAAATAAACAAGAAAAGTTTAGTCTGATTTAACTTCTGACAGTGAGAAAAAAGTATGTTTTCATAAGGTGTATAAAAATATCTGGTTTCAACTGTAAATAACATTTTTCAAAATAAGGCTTTGAACAGAGTGTTAGATTTCACTTTAATTCAAAACTGTGCAGTTTGAATATCAAGCACTTTCAAGGACTTTATACAGAAATAAAGCACTTTCCAAATGTTGAAAACACCCAATTGAAATTCAAGCGTTTAAGGCTTTCAAGCACCTGTACGCACCCCGTCTCTTGCCTACCTGCACACCATCATCATCCTCCTCTTCAGGAGGAGAGGGCAGTGGAGACTTCACCTCCACATCGTCACCAACTGACAACTCTCTCTTCCTCTTGGCGTCCTTCTTAGCAGCGCTGGCCCCGCCCTCTGATTCCACCTTTTTACTGCTGTGGGAATAAACGATTAAAAACATGTAAGCAGCAGGATTTGAAAAAGGGCAAAAATACATCAAAACTCATTCTTTGTAAGACTGCCTCAGTAAAAGACAACCGAACCTTCATGTATGTGTGTGTGTGTGTATTTTTGTGTGTATCTGTCTGTCCCAGGGCAATCGCCATGTTTGATTTACCCATTTAGAAATCATTAGTGTGCCTCAGGCTCTGGCACACAGGGGGTTAATATGATGAAAGACTGCATAGAGGCATGGGAGCAAGATGGAGAGATACAGGCATGGAGAGGAAGCGAGAGGGGGGTCCGGAGAGACAGACAGGCAGACAGAGAGAGAGGCCCCTCAGAGAGGAGGTGGGCGGAGCCAAGCTCTCCCCAGGCCTCCACTAATCTCTGGCATGGAGAGGAAGAGGAGCTGGCTCCATCTGCGAGTGTGTGTGCAGTAACACCACAGAGGTGAGAGGACACTCAGCATCCCTCCGCTGTCTCTCGTACAGCATGTCTCCGTGTTCTTATGCGCCGCTCGCAGGAAGCCAACTTGCTCACAGTCCGTCCTTTATTGCTTTAATCCCGAGTCTGATCGGCCACGTTTAAGGGCAAATTTGCAATTCATCACTCGTGTGTATTCCTGCCGTTTTTAGAACAATGCCAGGCTTATTAGGTAGACGTGCATTTCTGCAATGCTGATTTTCTATTACACGGTACAGTACGGTCCAACTCCACATGACTTCTGCCTCATTTTTCACTGCAGATAGGATCATCTTGACATGTGGAGGATAAGCTTTTTATCACTGCAGCACGTGTGAAGCTGTGGTGACAAAAACAACTTCACTGCCCAAGTTTCTATACAACTCTATTAGCCGATACAAGTCTTCTAACGCTTCGTTTAGACAGAGCGGTACGAAATGGGTCGATGCAGTTTCCCACATTACTTTAACTGTACCATCCTGGTGCGGAGTAGTTCGGGTGGAGGTACTGGTATCAAACAGTCCATCGGCTGTTTGACACGTCACTGCTTGCGATAAGCACAAGGAACACTGCTGTGTTAAATTTGTCGTTATGCTAGCATAACGCCACATTAGGCCTTTGAGTTTAATCTCACTTGTCCAGTGAAAATCCACTGTAACTGGCGGTGGAAACGATTTCTGGGATACGCTGGACCATAAAGTAGCACACCGAACCGTACCACTTGGTGGAAACGAGGCATTAGCGACCGAAAATGTCCAGACATGCGAAGACAACTAGGGTGAAGGAGCTTCTGCTGTATTGCAAACCAAGTTCCCGTTTTCATAGTATGTTTCAAAAGCCAGACAGTAAAACAGTGTGCTTTGATTGTGACCTAATATTTAGTCATAGTTCAATTTGTTTTACTTAACAGTGTTTAGGCTCTTGTGTGTTAATTTTCTGCTATATGTTAGTTTTGTACTTAGGAGTTTAGAATTTTAGAAAAGAGCCTTAGTTAAAACAATCAAAATACTTCAAGGTAAAAACAACAAAAACAACTATACAATAATAAGCGCCAAATACTGTATATGTTTCCTGTAGCAGTTCCCTACAATCTAGACACATTTTTCAACTACAATGTGTGTGCATTGTCATTGGAAAATAAAGTGCGGCATTTTTCCAGTGGACATTTTACAGCATGGGTGCTCACTATTCATGAAGAGAAATTGGATAATAAACTATTTTTATTATTTCAAACAACTTGGTGCTCCTAAAAAAATTCTTGAACAATAAACTAAAACTTTTCACACCCTTATCTACAACATTTGCTGCACTGACTAGATTTAAAGGCAAAAAAAAAAAAAAAAGATATTTATAGAGCATTTCTGAAGATTCAAAATTATTTTGAAAAAATAATTTAAAAATTAACATGGCTGAATGATTTCATAAAGTTGCTCACACTTGGGATTAAAACATGTTTCTCCAAAAACATGGAACTGGATCCCAGATAGAACCAGCAAAGTTTGGATAAAACGGGCAGATTTCCATTACAATACAAATGCTACATTATATCTTTAGGCCAGACGGAAACAATTGTCCAACTAACCTCCTCCCAAACTGACGTTAAAACTGTGTGTGTTTTTTTTCTGGGCTGAGTCTGCCCTCTGCAGAACTGTACGCCAGGATCGCTCTCCTCCACTGCCTCCCCTCCTTCCTCCTGCTCTCTCCCCTCTCTCTATCTCTCACCCCCTCTCTGTCCCTGGGGCCCTTCTCCTTTCATCCTCACGCCAAGAGCAATCACCATCTCCGTGGTAACGGCTGGTCATGTGACCTGCACCTGTTCCTCTGGCTGGTCGCCACACGCTGGAGCCATCTGGCCACACACGCACACACACAGACTTCTCCACTTGGCTGCCTTCTCCCCTCTCTTCCTCCTAGCGTCTTCATGGCCTCACTTCCTAACTGCAACATCACCTCTCAGCTCGGAGCATCTCTTCAGCCCTCTTCACACCAATCTTTCACCTCTAAGAGCCTTTCGCAATCAATGAATCAAATCGGGACAATAAAGTGGACTTCAGCAACTTTCTTTTTCTCAAATGTGCCACCTTAAACATGTTTTGGTTCCAACAGAAAAGCATGATTTTACATTTTAAGAAAATTATAAACAAAGCATGTAAATCGCTTAAGCGAGGTCTTACAGTCACTAAATTTGAGGTTTAGAATTTATTTAAGATCCAAACATGCATTGTGTCTTAGTTCTGATACAAATTACATGTCTGTATTAAACTTCACTAGCATGTTATAGTCCTAATTTCTGCTTTTAGACTTTCTACTGGCAGTGAAGATGACACAGAAAGCCTTTCAGGTCAGACTCACCCAGCTCTGTAAGCATTTTTTAACAAGCCCAAATAAACCAGCTGACTTGCTTTTTCAACCCACTTACTGCACAAAATTGCAGATACGGTTTAAATTTTAAGCTAAGTGCTTCCACAGTTTTTGATGAAACTTATTAAATATTATTTTATACAGGCAATTATGTCAGTGAAATTTTACTTACTACTGGAAATGTAGAAGCCCAATAGAAGTAGGAAACTTTGAGTGACTGTTCATAACATTGTACAAACAAGATAATGTTTAATGTACCTTTCTAAAAGTACATTAAATTAACTTAAAAAGTGAGATAATTTAAAATAAGTGATAACTTATAAAGAACACACAAACATTGGATGTAAATTGAATGGCAGTGCTGTATCTCGTCAGCTAAGTTTCCATTAACCATCTAATCGCACTCAATGAAAACAAGTCAATTTTAAAAACAAAAAAAACTCAAGTTTTTGAAGAAATTTTGTGCTAGGATGAGTTGCTTTTTCATCAAAATTAATGCATAAACTGCAATAAAAACACTTTTTTTTTTTTTTTTTTGCATCACGAGTCATGTGATCAACACCCGGATTTTACTTCTGGCAGAAAAGATAAAGACGACGACAACAGTAGCATGTTTTTAATGACTTGAACAAATTTATTCACGCGTTTTAATTGTGCTTTATTTAATGGAAACAACGCAATTATAAAATTGTGTTTTATTTAACATTAGCAGAATATTGATAAAGTTTTATGTACATTTGTAATAGAAATACAGCTAGTGTGGTAACTAATGATAAGGCCCTGCAGAAGACAGTGAGGGGCGTTTAGGTCACTGGAGCACTCCTCCCATATTTTGGAGGCTCCTCATGTTATTTATATAAAGTTTATAGAGCTAATTTTATGTGACTTTGTCTTTTCATCATAGCGAGTACAATTATCTTCCTTTTTAGCTAATCAAATAAATGATGCCAAAAAAACAATGGCTCAATAACGAATCAATCTGACAGAAAAAAAATCAACTTTAGATAGAAATTTTGTAATGGTTGAGTCACAAGGAACAAATTAGCAAAGGAAAAAATATATATTTTTACAATTCCGAAGCAAATGACAGTTTCTCCTTTTTCTACTTCCTCAAATGTGTCTCATTCACCTTGATGTAGGTGTGTAGCAAGGCCATTCACACATCCTGGTCTGCTATGGAGCACTTAGGGAACCATCAACAAGGAAGCCGAGATGAAGCTTTCAGATCTGAACAGTGCAAAATAGGAACAGGAGCTTCCGAGTAAAATAAAAGAGTGATGGAGACAGGAAGAAGACAACAGCAAAGGGGTTCGGAGTGTAAGGGACACCTGCTGCTGTGATGAGTCATAGCACCAAGCCTCTATGGCCCCTCCTCTTTACAATGAAAAGAGACATAAAGAGGGCCAGAAGGCAACGCGCCTGCAAACATCTCTGCATGTTCAGAAAGTGCTGTGTGTGCATTCACGTCTGCAGACATGCACAACGCAAGGTGCCTGCATGCAGGTCAGACTTCTTTGTGTATTCCAAACAAATCACCCCTGCACACACAAACATACGTGCAGAGGGAAGGGTGTGGCAGCTCAGAGTAGTGTTATTTATAGATGTGCTTCCTCAGAGAGAGGTAGACGGAGGCGGCGTGATGGAGGGAGCAGGGGGGAAAATGAGGATGGAGAGGAAAGGCAAGGTCAGAGGAGAGCAGTTAGCTGACTGGACAAGTAAACCACCTGATTCTCGCCGCATCGCTCACACCCACTCCTGGACAGCTCAGAGCATCAGTAAAGTGCACAACTGAGAACGCCCTTTGTGGTGCGTTTTAAATCAAATTTGATAGTGTTTTTTTTCTTCTTCTTCTTCTTCTTTTTGCCATAATCAGTTAATGAACCAGGCATTTTCTGACTTAAACAATATGGACCAGTTACTGGTGCTAAGGTGCACACAGGTTTTGGAAGGTTTTAGAAAAAGCTAAACTTTTTCATTAAAACGTTTTTATAATTTAAGGTGTTTGTATTGACATGCCATGGAAAACTTTTGGACAGAACCTGCACTACAAGGCAAAAGTTTAGAAGCAAGATTGAATTAGCATAAAAGAAAAAGTGGAAAGAGCATATCTTCATCTGTTCATAACTTCAATAAAAACTTGAATATTAGTCACAATGAAATTTTACTACAAATAGGAAAAAGTATTTCTTTCTTGTAGTTAGTTTCCTTTAAAGTAACATTATCTGGCTGTAACAGCAGCATGACATGTATACAATTTGAAAACTGATTTGTTTTGTTTTTTCTTAATTTTGAACTGAAGAAGTCAAGATTCTCGCAAACCTTAACCATAAAATTTAACTTTTAATATCTATTCCGCAGTGGACTGGTAAAATCTCATCTACCTGAAGGGAAACCGAGGAAAACTGTGCAGGTTACCTAAAACAAAGTGATCATGTGATGAATGCATGCAAAAATACCCCACAGAATATATATATATATATATATATATATAAATATATATATATATATATATTTATATTTATATTTATATATATTTTTTTTAAATGCTGTCAAACCATGTGTATTTTTTACTCAAAGCGTTTTAGTGTGAGAATGTCACACCAGCCCATTTCTCCTTTCAGCTTGCAGTAAAAAAAAAAAAAAAAGCACCGGTGGATTATAGTTAGCTGTCGTTCATTGGTTAAAAAGCTTCTCCCGAGTTAGTCAGAAGCACATTATTAGGTGGAGCTAATAAAGGCGCATGTTTTTCGAAATATTCAGCAAAAATCAACCTAACATGAAAAGTCAGTAACAAATACAGCATAAATAAATTACCGAAATGCAACTGAACATGCTTATAAAAACAGAAAAATGAGAACACTCACGTACACACCATTATTTCAATTTCAAAGTCTGCAAAGGGGCCTATATGAAATGAACTGCCTGGTGTGCAAACTGTTGTTGCTCCAACTTATTCTGCAAACGCTTTGCTGACAAAGTGTGACTTCTGAGAATGCCACAAACATGTCAATAAATGGTAGTGAAACCCAAAAAGCAACCTGTGCTCAGATGGTTTTACAGCGCAGCCCAACATCCCGTTTACACTCATAAAGTAAAGCCTTCCGTTTGCTCTACAGCGGTTTATTTGTTCATAGAGAAATGCAAATACAGCAAACAGAGAAAAAAAAAAACATACTGCTGTGTGGTGTGACAAAAAGAGGAGAGAGAAAGAGAGAAAACAGAGAGAGAGAAAAAAAAACTTGAGGTTTGCAGCATATGTTGCCTGCCCAAAAATCTAATGGAACATGAATGCTGGCAGCACCCAAAAACGTTTTTTTTTTATTTTTTATTATTATTTTTAAATAGAGAAAGGTTTTGTGTTATGGCTTTAAGATGCAGTAAATGAGGCTTTTAAGGACATTATCAGATTTGGGAAGGAAGTCCTGCTGCTAAGAACAGCTAAGAAAATATCTCTACTTAGTGGCAATTAACATGTAAAACTTTTAAATGATGTTTTGTCATTAAAAAGGCACTTGTTAAAAGACTGGAAGGCTTGTTTATGGAGAATGAGCTATGACTAATGAACTCAAGTTCATAAAAGCCATGCCAAATTTTTTCCCAAAAACAAAAACAAAACAAAAAAATGCTGTATTGATTAAGTGTTATGCAAGTCCTTGACTTCAATTACAAAAAGGAGATGACGGAGGGGAAGAGATGACGAGCCCCATCAGAAAGTGGTGGCTTTGGGAAAGGAAGGAATAAAACAGGAGATAAATGGGTGATTGCCGAGGTCCACCATTTTAGAATAGGAGTGAATGGCCAGCAGCCATTATTATGCTAAATTAACCTGGGAGCTCCAGGCCACCACTCAAGATGGAGGAAAGCCTGACAACAGATAAGAGCCAGTTTAGTTTACCAACACACACAGGGCTGAGAATGGACTCCCCACCCCCACATTTCCTCTGCCCTCCCTCCCTCCCTCCCTCTCTCACACACATGAGCACAGGCACACACACAGCTGGGGCTGTGGAGTGGTCAGCAGCATGGTCCTCATTATCATTAGACGCCATTTTCTGCCACAAAGATTACCAACGACTCCCCCTTCCCTTCCCCCCCTCAAGACATGCATGTGCACACAAAAGTCCAGCCCACTCATCTGCCCCACCTCCACGCCCCGGCTCTCTTGTAGTGGCCGGCGTGTGCATGCATTCACACACCCACCAAACCTCCCCCAGCGCTGACCCCCTGCCTGCTGCTGCTGCGGCCCTCCTCCTTCGCCAGGGATAAAAAAAGAGGCCTAGAGGAAAGAGAGATGAGAAAGACTGAAGGACGTGGGGCGAGAGCGGGATGGGGGGGCGCGTCCTGACACATTCCTCAGTCCGATCAAGTTTCCACCTTCACAATGATGTGCTGAGCCTCGCAAAACACCCCGAAGCCCTCTACAGTTCTGCACTACTCCTTAGATTATGGACTTTGTGAAAGAAAGTGCAAAAATCAGAGATCCGGAAATCAGAGTTTTGAGGCCGATTTCCAACGTTTGGGTTTTGTAGAGCTTTGAGATCCCAGTGGTGATATTGGCTAAATTTACTTTTCCTATTCGAAGAATAATACTGAATCTTTTCGTATTCCTAATGCTAGAAAGTATTTATAAATACAAAAAGCTATTTTAAAATGACAAAAAACTAGAGATGCAATTTTAAACTGTCTTTACCATCATATACCAGCAATTAGCATGGTTAGCCCAGTCTGCATAGCAAGTACAGGAGTTTTCGTGCGCATTTTCTTTAGCAGTGGGTCCCAAAACTTTTAACTTGGAGGAAACGATTTAGTCAAAAAGCTCCAGAACCTGACTTCAGGTTCAGAAGTTTTTAAAGAAATCAATTAAAACGAGGTACCATAACAGCCAGACCACTTTTTTATTAGTATTAGGCATTTTCCAGACACACAGCAGTTTTATAGCACAATTAAGTAACTATGCCACTTTTAATTATGAAAAATGCTATAAAAATCAAACATAAAAGAAATTTGACTTTGTAATTTGATGGTTAGAAATTGGGCCTCTGTCTCTTTAAGAAGCTCCTGCTCTTTGCTACACTACGCCTTTAGCATGTCATCACAACAATCCTCATTATGCCGTTCACGTTCTAAGGAGCACTGAACTGAGAAGTAGTTTGTATAATGAGATCAGAAGATGCACAGTTCCACAAGGTGATTACCAACTGCTGCTGCCGCTAGTCTGGAGTAGAGTGTTCAACCTTCCTACTATCTCCCAAATGTATGTCATGCTCTCTCAAGGTCTGAAGAAACATATGGAAAGTAGTTTTCTTTTAAACCCCATGTTTGTTCTTCAAGCCTCCTCTGACTTCATTTGCAATCCTTCACTGTTAATGAAAACAATAAACTAACTGTACTTCCTTAAGTGACACCTTCCACACCAAAGAGTGGTGTTCAGAGTGCTGCCTCATAGTGCTTAAACGTGAGAAATTTACCAGGATGGCAATGGTTTATATTCTTCCATTTCTGACCAGTTGGACAGAACCAATCAAAATAAAAATCATCCGATTCTGGTGAACAGCTGATGTTTCTTTACATTTACGACAGAAAAAACATCCATCTCCAGACAGAGTAATCGATACGTATAGGAAACAACAGTGCTTAACGTTTGCTGCCTCAGAAAGTAAAAAGAGGGACGTGATAACAGCCATTAGAAAAAGTGAGAGAAGGCAGAGATAAGACCAGAGAGCACAGAGTAAATACTCAAACAGAGGTAATATCGACAAAACCTGATAAGAATTACATGTTCAGTCAAGAAAATCTGTATCCTGCTTTAACCATCATTCTCTTAACACTTTCTTTCATCAGTCAACATTTAGAAGAATTAAATATGCTATATTTAAAGTGAGATGAACCACACCATCCGTAAATTTATCCGACTAGGAGGTGTGAATTCAGAGCCCAACGTATCCAACTGATCTGTGCCATAAAACTCTATTGTTCAAATAGAGGGAGCCATTAAGTAACATGTTCCTTCGTTATAATGAACACACACTGTGGTTTATTTTGACTCAATCCCACATACACGCTCCTGCTGGCAGAAATGCTCCACAGAATCCAAAATGTGTGTTAATCTACCACCAGAAACTCCTACTCGAGTCTCCGAAATAATTGCACAGCTCATAAACCACAGAGATTTACTCTGAAAGGATAATGAACATTTAAAAGGTTTACAACAAGTGTCACCGAGTCTGTCTGTCTGCGACACGTCCAGGGAGGGTGACAGGCACGACCCGGAGCAGAGCTTCACCTTCCACCTAAAGCTCCAGCCGCGCGGCTCGGTGTCTCACACAGCGATGTATGAATATGACTGATACTCGGATCCGTCACGGAGCCCTCGCTCCATGCTTCGCCAGTCTCTGTGATCAGAGAGTCACACCCACATAAACACTGTGTGCTACAGTTCACAGCTCAGAGGTTGTGACCCTTTCAGTTCCCCCTGGTCGGTCACATGAGTGATGGATACGGCGGGTGCATGTGTGTGGACGAGCTCGTGTTTATGTGTATGAAGTCACTTAGGGCCTTCAATGTAAACGCATGAAGATTTTCTCTGATGCATCAAATCAATCTTGCCTCTTAGTCTATCAGGGATTATGAGGCGTGGGATTGAGAGAAGGTGAAATAAATATGGAGTGTATTTTCTCAGTCACTTTTACTGAAAGCAGCTTTGGTTTATGCAGAACCGAAAGTATAACAATCTAGCAATAAACCCAAATACATTTTTTGGAATTTGAGAATTGCATGTATAATAAAGCAACAACTGTAGAGGAAGTTGCACAGAGACGGTTTCAGTTAAAGACACCACCTGGACTCTTAGCATTTAAGTGAAAATAATTTTGTCACATACACATGTATGTTGCAAACTGTTTTCAATCAAGAAACATTTCCCTGGCTTGTGTGATGCCATCACACAAGCCAGAAAGAAACCAATTGTTTTGGGTTTTTTTCAATTTTTCCAGTTGTGTTTAAACACATGGGAAGCTGTAGATGAGAACAACCAAAGCAGTCTGAATGGGTCAGTCGAAAAGCAAAGGGAATATAAACAGTTTGGTGCCAGTTAAAGTTCTGGACATGATACCTGTCATCACCGTTTGCTTCAGCGACCCATAAATCATGGTTTTGGAGTCATTTGGAACAAACTGGCTCAAACACATGAGGTTGAACTCTGTGAAACTCCAATGAAAGTGGAATGCTTGAGAATCTAGGTCGGAATATGTAAATGTTTCTCATCGCCACAGTGTGTGTATGTGTGTGTGTGTGTGTGTGTGTGTGTGTGTATGTGCTAAAGCCATCTGATCAGCTCAATTCTGGTGATGTAATTAACCCAAATAACCACAGCAGAGAGTTAGCTGTGTTTTCTTTAGTACACTTCTGAAAAATTGCATTTTGCGAAATTCTACTGTGTTTCAATTGTTGGCAAACTTTTTTGGTAGGGAAAAAATAAACCACTGGATATTTTCTTTATGAGTAGTTTCAGGTGTTTCTACCTGGTTTTCTTGGGAGTCTTGGCCTTGGGTGTGGTGCTCTTGGCTTTCTTCTCCTTGGGCTCCTTGGGCTCTTTGGGAGTCTTGGGTGTTTTGGGGGTCTTCGGGGTCTTGGGCTCTTTGGGCTCCTTGCCCTCCGTCTTCTCCTTTGGTTTCTTTTTCCGCTTCTTCTTCTCCTCCGGTGGCGGCAAACTCCCTTCAACAGCTCCTGTGCCAATAAGCTGTTCACTTGCATTGCTTCCTGCTGCAGGAAACTCAGACTTTACGTCTTCGTCTCCTCCTTCCCTCGCTTCTTTCTTGACTCCATCTTCTTTTTCTTCCACTGCTTTAGCTTTCTTTTTCTTCTTCTTTTTTGGCTTGGTCTCCTGATCAGTAGGCTTCTCTGTGCTGATAGGCTGGCTGGGGGCTCCGGCACCAACCGTCGGCCTGTCGGTAACCATCATTGAGGCATCACCTGACAGGTCTGAGGGGGAATGCTGTGGGAGGAAGGGGAAAGAAAAGAAAAAAAAATCACATTTAATAGTTTAGAAACTTTAAATGGCAAAAAATTAAATAATTCACTCAACCATGAAAAACAATTTCAGAAAAGACATGCAAATTATAACCGTTTTAAGTGAAAAATTATGAAATCCTCCAAGAAAGTAAGACGGAACTGTAAACGCTGGTTTAGCAAAGTTTCATTCACTGATAACGACAAAAAAATATTTATTCTTGCAGACTAAAAATACAGGAATACGACTTGAAAATGGGTCATTTGGTCTACTTTATATTCTTAGCCTGCATAACATAAATTTTCCATATCAAATCAGCAAAGCAGTCACTTTGAATTTTGACAAAAGTTAAACAATTAACTTCTTAATCGTGAATACACCACCATTGTCTGACAAATACTCTACCAAGTCTGTCTGCGACTGGTTACCAATATCAAAACATAGAATTTAAATTATTCATTTTCCTTTTCCAGAGATATATTGCACCAAACTGTGACAATCTGATCCCAGCCTCCTGCTTTTGTTCTGCTTCAACACCAGTTTGTCAAACCAGCCTGTCAGTCAATACTGATGGATTGAAAGGTGGCGGTTGAGTCAGTCAGTAATGGCAGCCAACAGAGCAGAGGGGTAAAAGGGGATCATCTTTCTATCCATCCATGAGCACGGCTGCCATCTCCTCCCCATCCTTGACTCCCTGTTGCTACAGTTTCCGCCTCCTTCCCCCCTCCGCCCCCCTGCCTCGTCCTCCAGCAGGCTAACCTTAGTAAACAAACTGGCTGACACCTCATTTTTCCTCTCTCCTGTAGACTAATCTCGGTGCTCCTTCTTCCTGCACCTCCTCTTTGCTCCCAAGTAAGCTTTCGGTGACAGGAAACTGGTTACCAGCTGTTGGGAGCCTCTCCAGCTGCCTCTCCTCCCCCCTCCTTCTTTTCTCTCCCTCCCTGTCTCCCTCCCGCTTTCTCTCTCTCCAGCTGCTCAGGGTCCCAGTAGCAGATGGGAAATCAGGCATCATGACACGAATAAATTATCTCCATACTTCAAAAAGGCACAGCGAGGGAGAATGTGTGTGTGCGCGCACACACACATTCTCGTGCTAGAGGCATAGTGTCTCTAGCACAGCCAGAGACACTATGCCTTTGAGAGTCCGTTGGTGTGCATGTATAACACGTGCGCTTTTCTTTTTTTCTTTACGTGTGTGTGAGCATCAGCAAGTTTCTCTCTCTCCACACACACACATTTATAGTTTATAGGAAAGAGTTGGGATGCCATCGCTGAAAGTTCACTTCCATCAGAAGAATGCTAATGTACACACAACCCCAGAAGTGCTGCAAGGTCACACATCACACAACCCCCCCACAAACACCTGCTGACACACACGTAAACTGAGCCATTTAGACGCACAAATCTGGGGGAAGGGAGGGTAAACCGGAGGAGTGAGGGATAGAGAGAAAGTAGTGGAAAGAGAGAGAGAGAGATGGTGAGATGCAGTGCCAAGAGATAAATCTGTCCTCCTGCCAAGCTTCTTAGGTAATCAATCACAGGAATGACAATGGAGATGCACGGTGTGTACACAATGGCGCGCGTGCACACACACACACACCTCACTGCTGCGTCAGGTTTGGTGTTCTGCAGTATGAATTTAACATGTCGACATTTTAAAGCATCTCCACCCAAAAAAGGGCTAATGTATCGTTCAAAACAAGTTGAAAAACAAACATTGACTCAAAGAACTGAAGAAAAGATCCAAACTAAACACCAACGATGCTCAAGTGTAACTACGGTACGGGTCATGAAAATCCTTTATTGTCCAATTATAAACTTTTTTGACATGACTTCTGTTTTGTTGTATTGCAGCTATATATTGCTTAAATATTCTGTCAAAGAAATTGCCTATTTAAGAAACCATGTCCAGCTGGAACAAAAGCAAAATAGTTTCAGCTGTAGTCAAAACTTTGCTGCATGCTGTATATGGGATGATAAAACAAGCACATCATTTGACTATCTTATAAAGTACAAAGGTCTCCCATTACCATGCCGCCAGGAAATGCTGTACAGCATCAGGTGGACTTTCTCCCAAGCATTAAATACCTTGTATATAGTGATGACTGCCATTTATGAAGCTGAGAGCTGTAACGAAAGATTTCACTGCTCAGATAAAAACCACTGGCATAAACCAGACCGTCTAATGCTCCAATCTAATGCATGCGTCGTGTTTACAGGTTAATTACATGATACATTCAATTGGTAGAAACACAAAGGGCAGTTTATCGCAAAAAAATGTGATTGTTAATATTAATGGTGCTTTGACGGCATCTTCTGCTCACAAGCCAAGACATAATATTAGGATACATATTGTTTTTTTGTTTTTTTTTAACAAATAAATTAAATGGTTAAAACCACAAATTGTGTATTAAAACAATATTGTGGCATCATCTAGTATGGGTTTGATCATTAAAGGTTTGCTTAGACTGTTCAGCTTCATGCTGATCAGATGCTTGAAAGCAGATGAGCCAATAGGACCCATGCATGCATCTCTATTCATCCCATTTTTTTTTCTTCATTTGTTGTCCAATGGTACTCACTTATATATTTGCAGTTTTTGCTACAGCGTCTTAAGAGGCAGTAATGCACTGCATTATACGCGTTCTCCTCAGTGTAGAAGAAACAAACGAGGAAAAAAGTGATTTCTCAAAGTATTTTTGAAATTCTGTGT
The DNA here is from genome assembly GCA_010277075.1 of Poeciliopsis retropinna. Lineage (NCBI taxonomy): Eukaryota > Metazoa > Chordata > Actinopteri > Cyprinodontiformes > Poeciliidae > Poeciliopsis > Poeciliopsis retropinna. The sequence continues at coordinate 9,724,036 of VMRM01000022.1, forward strand.
TCTTGTTTTCCCCGAGGTATGAATTATCCTAATGAGTGAAACTGGAAAACCTGTTCTAACTGTATTTAATGAAAACATGCATCGTCACGAGAAACCAAGCAGTATCAGTGGAGCAAATGTAAACCCGTTGAAGTGTGCTCTATTAATTAGCCGATTTAAACTTGAACTACAAAAAGTAAAGAAAAAAAAAAAAACAACAGTTGTGATCTTACCCCATAGTTTCTTTGGGGAATGCTAAGTGGCACAATTTGAAAGGGAGTATTATCACTGCAGTCAGTGCGGTCTGGGCTGCAAGCAATAACCTAGCAGACGTTAGTGGGCAGATGACACAGGCTTGCCATCCAGGTATAAATTGTTAATTATAACTATCACCTAGAGATGTGAAGGAGGGGACGCCTCACTGAAAATCTCACTCACCCCACCATTAAGTTAGATTCATGCCTCAAATGTGGGTTAAACACTCTTTAATCCTGGAGAGGACTTACAACGCACACGAGCCCTTTAAAGAGTTGTCAGGCACTGCTAGTTACAAGATGTAAAGACGTAGACTGGCTCCAACACTAATTTTGATCATCTACATTTATAGCAAAGTTTAAACTTGATTGGTTGAATGTCTCTACAATTGCTCTCCTTCCCTTTTCGAAAATTTGACCTCCAAATGTTTTACCAGCTGGAAAAATAAAGTGAGCCATATGTTTACAGAATAAATAGCAATCACAAGCTTCCAATATTTTTTATTAAAACATTATGTACAGCAGGCCAATATGAATGTTGGGGGAAAAAAATAAATTCATTCTAGGTTGTACTCCGTCCACTTCACTGCACTTCCTGTTCAATACATACTAAAGCTCCTTCTAGCCTAGCAGGTGATCTAAAATCGGTAACAAAAACATGATGAAATTGGAAATTTTGTGTCCAGCTGCTCAAGTGCACCTCATAACAAGATTCAGTTTAAGCGATCTACTGCGGACATTCACAGAGCCATTTATTTTATTGAACACATTGTTTTAGAAAGAGCAAATATGACATTTAGAGAGAACACAGACAGGAGGAGGAATCCAGAGCACAATTTGCTTTAATTTGCTGAAATGCTCAACAAAACTAGCAGAATGAGTAAATTAATTTGAGAAAAACAGAAAATCAGAACAAGATGTGCCTGAACGCAGAAAAGCGTTTGCATGAAGCTGGAGAATCTTAGCGAGCTAAATAGCATAACAGCTCTCTGACTGTGAGATGAGTAGGGGGGGGAGGGGAGAGACAAGCATGTTATATGTCAACCGGAGTGCTGCACGCAACATTGTGTGTGTATGTGTGTGCGAGTTGTAGAATAAAGGTCACAGCACAGCATTCTGCCGGAGCTGTGACCTTGAGATGCTGACGAAGGCCTGCGTGCGTGTGTGTGTGTGCGTGTGTAATAACCATGCTTAGTGAACAGATGGAGCTTAGAGTACCAGACATGCAGTCATCATGACTGACTGACTGACTGACTGACTGACTGACCGACCAGCTTGGGGTGTGTGTGTACGTGTGCAGCTCTTTCTAACAAGTGCATCGTGAGATGAACTCCCTTTCTGTGCCACACACACCCCCTCCTCAACTCCTCTACTGAGGCTCTCCTTTTTCTCAAGGCAATTCACCATCCTATTCTGGACCAAACTATCAATGCTTGTGTGTGTGCGTGTGTCAACAGAGGAAGTGGGGGCCGGCAGCTTAAGTCGGGACGGAGCACGCGGCGCGCCCAGGCGAGAAGTGGGGCTCACCAGTCAACCTGGCATCTAGGTCAGGAGTCCTGGATAAATTAAGTGTGACGGCTGAAATGTCAACCACGGAACGCGGCAAACGCTGTCTTGGAGATGGGGAGCGCTAGGCGAGGGTAGGGAAGCAGAGGGAAGAGAAAGAGGGGACTAGCTCTGTGTTTGTGTGGCCACAGGGCTGCTATTGTGCATGAATGGGTCAGTGGAGAAAGGGGGCTTTGAGCAACAAAACAAGCTAATGGAAGGCGAGAGGCACGTGACGCGGGCGACTCCAACACACAAATGTGACTATTGGAAATGAGAACTTCTCCCCACCAGCCCTCCTCTCTTTGGCTAAGGATCCTGTGCTCCTCATCACATGCATTGTGTCTTCCCAAAATATTTTCCCCATGGAAGTGAATCTGTCAATTCTGCATATTTCAACAATTCAAATGTAAGACTTCTTAACACCATTATGAATAAAATCCAAGACCTATATCTCCTCAGAAATGTACAAATGTCATCCAGCAGAGTGGCGATTAATTTGATCTTTCCCACGCAAAAAAGTTAGACGGCTTATAAGGTATGTTTGCAGCTAGTTAGCGGTAGCTTCAGCCCTCTCGAGTCACAGAATGCAATGAGTGTGACTCAAACTTTTGCCTGACAGACAAGTCCCAAGAATGAACAAACTCCCATATAATACATCAGATTAAATAATCTTGCATTAACAAAATTTTAGGATCTTTTGCTGCAATGCATAAATAAATAAATAAAAAAAAGGTGGCGAGTTGTTTTTTTCCCCCAAAATGATCTGTGGTAATAAATGTCTTAGGATATAATTTTAGGAAGGTGATGCTACTTGGCAAACAAAATGGATCGAAGACATTTCAAGGCCTTAGTTTGGACACATTAATTTAAGATTGAAGATTTTTGGAGGATTTGGTACCCCATTACTCTGAAGTTTCCATACACAGTGTGCATATGTCAAAGTGTCATCCAAAATCTAGCTGTTTATAGAAACTACAATTAATGGTGAGATGATCACATTTCTCTTGCGAAAGTATGTTGCCACGTAAACAACTTAATACATATGAGATGAACTACAGCTATTATAGGACTAAATCTGTTAAGACTACAGGTTTACAGTGAAGTCAGACCAACAGCATTAATAGGATTCTTTGGTAGCAGCTGTGATTTAAATGCTAAAGAAGGTCACAACAGACTGAGAAAATGGGAAACCTTACATTTTCAATGTACAGAAGAGAGAAAACGGGCTCCTGTTGAGATAAAAAGCTGCTTTTCGGTAATGTAAGTTTAACTGTGTTTATGTTGAATACACAAATACCAAGGTTAGCTGCTTCTATATAGTATTTGGATGTAATTTCCCTAAAACTGTGATACAATGCCGTTATTCAATTTTAAGTTAATGGGAAATATGAATCTTCAATGAGGTTAAATAGGGAGAAGGCTAATTTACACCCCTCAAATGAAAATACAAAAAGTACTAGCACTTTGATCTGCCCTGTTGCTGAAAAAGTGCCATATAAATAAAATTACTTCTTCTACTACCATCACCCAACCAGAGCAGCAGTCTGGGATACATTTCTACTACTGGTCCTGGTTCCTGTAGGAGGAGAATGCCCCCCAAAAGCTGCCCTGGTTCCTGGAGAAGATTCCAGCAGTGAAATCAAGTTGTCCCACTCTTTCACCTCTCTTTCACAGCCAATTTTACAACCTTCTAAAATCTTACCAGACATTTATTTTATCTTATAAACCATCTGCCTTTTCTGCCCATCTCTCTGTACTTCTCACTACACAGCATTAGGTCAGTGATGATATCCCTGAAGTGGATAAGACAAACAGTGAGAAACACAGACAAGTGGAGAGAGAGCGGAAAGAGAGGAGACGGGAAAGGGGGGGGAGACAGGAAGGGAGGCTTCCTCTATAGAAGGTGGGGAGGGGGAGGGTAGTGGGACCAAGAGCGAGGAGAGATTATTCTGGTGGCGCCTCTGTGCGCGTGCCTGTGTGCATGTGTGTGTTGCACACGTGTCTCAAGATATGCAACTCACAGGAAGCAAACAGCTGCAAGAATCCATTCCCCCCCCCATACACACACACGGAAATACAACCACACACAGGGCAGACACCGGCACACACAAAGGGCAAAAACACACACAAAACCCCAATGATCCAGTACTCGATACACCGCTGCGTTCTCAAATGTCATGTACACACACACGTTTATGAACATGCGCACACACTTCCCTTAGACTCCAAAAACATACACACAATTTCCCCACCCACATGAAAAATAAACATTCACATGAAAAACACCCACACACAAAAACAAATGCACATAGTCTTGATCTCTCTCACACTCACAGCTTCGCTACCACATCAAAGCGTTCGTTTGATGGAGACTCACCTGTATGTGAGGCACTTTCTGTGGGGTAAGAGGGGGTGAGGAGAGTGGGTGGGGGGCAGATGGCTGAGGTGCCCATGGGTGGGAGGCCTGGCTGGGAGGAGGGGGCGTGCTTTGCAGGTGGTGGGGGTGTGGGGGCAGATGCGTGTGCTGCGTCTGAGTGTTCTGGGCAGGTGGAGCCAAGCCCTGGTTAGGGGCCGGGGCTCCGTGTTGACCAATAGGCGGCCCCTGGAACCCCATAGGAGCAGACGGCATGGGCTGCCCACCTCGAGAGGCCTGCTGCTGGGCCTGGAGCAGGCGTTGGTCCACCCCCTGGCTGACTGAGGCTTCATGAGGCCCTGAAAAGAGAAACCAAAAATGAAGGATTATTACAGTGGTGACAGCAATACAGTTATAGGAGTTACTCAGGGGCCAGTCCCAGTACCACTCCCATTTATTATCTCTCAACAGAAATGGTTCCAGTAAAATATTTCATTTTTATTCTGATGACACAGTTAACCTTTGGACAGAGTCCAGGCAAAATCTGGGTCATATTCTTTCACCGTTTTTTAGATTTTAAATGTTGAATTTGTCTCCTTTTGCAAATTTCTGAGCTTTCAAAAAAATTCTAGATTTTGGACTAAGATGGAGATGAAAAATCTAAGATATTTTATTTAATGTTTTTTTTATTTTTTTATTCAATTCTTCAAACAATGTACAAGATTTACTTCTTTGCTGGCTTTGGTGATAAGATTAAAGACTCAAAAGTTTTGAGATTTAAGCCATTGTTAGACTGTTTTGCAATATGCCAATGCCTTTCAAATAATCATATCTACTTTAATAAAAAAAGTCAAAATAAGATAAATTCTGTGGTCCCAAGATGTTCTCTTGGTCCATTAAAATAAAACGCCTTGTTTATGGAAAAAAAGAAGGAGGAGAAATTATCTTCAGAGTTCATATCCCAGTACAAACTTGGCCTTTTTTCTTGTTGCAGCTACATTTAAACCTTTACTTGTTACAATGTGGTTTATATGCATCTTTCTTCTTAAAACCGACATTATATATCATGGAGGTTTAAGATTCATCACAAATTTCAACAGACGCAAACATCACAAGATTTGTGTTGGATGGTTATACCATTCATATTTTAATCTGCAAAGCCATTTTGGGTTGCCAGTTTTCACAACTTTAGTTTCTTCAGTTGTACACTCATCTAGAAAGTCAAACATGTTTTCTTGGTTTCTGCACCAAACTGCCGTGAAGAGCTAGGTTCTGCTCACAGAATGACCTAAAAATGAAGGCTATCGTCTTTTTTTGAGCATTTTTGAGGCCTTCTGAGTTCTGTCCAACAGGACAAAGAGTCTGTCCTGTTTGTAAAGGACAGACTTTTTTATCTCTTATAAAGCAGGTTTTATGTGTGTATGGTCAGACTGTAATTTGTCCTGTCTTGGTCTTTTCTCCCTTCTGTCCTGGAATGGACACATATAGAAAAAGAAAATTATATATTTCAATGATTAACCAGTTAAAGTATCTGCAAAAAATAGAGGAAACATTTGGAAAAAGTTGGATTGATCCTAAGCCTCATCTTTGATCCTAAGCAAGATCCCACAACTCCCCAAAATATAGCACCTTCTGACTCTTTGATCAAAAAAAAAAAAAAAAAGAAAGAAAAAAAGTTAATCCATTAAATCTGTGCGTTGTTTCTAAATATACCAGCAATGTCTCCTTATTTCCACCGCCTTAACAAAATGAGCGTGAACAGAAACTCTCACCGGAACCAACATGGTGCCAAATGTTCTCAACCATCTGTTAAATAAAAAGAAACTTCACCAGCCTTGTTTTCTATTTAGACCCTACAGTTGGTGCATGAGTGTAAATATGAAGTTTGACGGCTGCTTACCTTGTGGTTGCTGGAGCCGAGTCGGCCCGATTTGTGGTCCACGCTGAGGCCCCATGCCAGGATATATTTGCCCTGCACTGGGAGGCATGTTGTGGGGCTGCTGGTGTTGTGGGTGTGCTGCAGATAGAGAGGTCTGGGGAGTTCTCTGTGCATGGGCCATAGCGCTGGGCGGAGAATGCATTGCTGTGTATCCTGCGACATCCGGAGGCCCGGCTAGTCCTGCGCTGGGGGGTCTTCCTTGCTGGGGAGGAGGAGTCGGGGTTCCCAGAACCCGCATTGGGGACATAGACGACGGGGAGGGGTAAGATCCCTGAGCTGGGGCGGTAAGGTGGGACTGGGGTTGGTTTGGAGGTTGGGGAAGATTCGGGGGGTGGTTTAGGGGATGCATAGGCTGGCCTTGTTGCCCTGCCTGCTGCTGCATTGAGGCAGAGTGGGGCTGGTGGGGCGGAACCGAGGGGTATCGTTGTCCCTGTTGCCCCGGTGCTGAGCTCACTCCCTGGTTGAACCTCTGGCCCAGCTGCCCTGCTCCCATGGCCTGGCTGGTGTTAGCGCTGACGTTGGCATTAGCCCCCTGGCCCATACCAGGCCCCATGGCAGCATACTGGGGCTGATAGCCAGGGTACTGAGCACCCCCAAACGGTGCCATGCCCTGTTGGTGCTGGTGTGGAGGTTGTCTAGAAGGGGAGTGTGGGTATCGAGGTGTGTGGCCCATGTTGGGATAGTTCTGGGGCTGTGGCTGAGGCTGTCTCATCTGGACCCCCCCCATCCCAACATGTCCTAAGTAGTGAGATGGGTCCTGAGCTGGAACGGGGGCCATGCTCTGTGAAGGGTAGTGTTGATTCATGCGCGCTGCACCGGATGTAGGAGGACCTTGCATGCCAGCGTAGTTGCCTTGAGACATTTGGTAGCTTCCCATCTGGTTGGGACCAGCCCCTGATGGTGCTGAAGCCTGCTGATACACAGATCTGCTCTGCTGCTGTGGGCCCCAAACTCCACCCCCGCCTCCTCCTGCTGCCCCAGCATCGCCCTGGTACCCGTGGTGAGTGTTGCTAGAGTTAGCTGGGTTGTTGTGGTAGTGGGAGGTCATGCCGTTCATGGCCGTGTTCACATTCGGCGAGCCCTGGCTGGGACCGTTCTGGGCCATCATCCGTCCTCCCGGGGTACCTGCTTGATCGTAGCCTGTATACGAGCTGTGCTCATACATCTGCCCCAGTTTGGACTGCCCTGGTCCGGCCCCGGTGCCGTGAAGCATCCCTTGGTGGTAAGCCCTGGTTCCCTGGTGCTCGTGGTTTAAAGATGGGTTTGTGGGCGGGGCGAGTGGGTTGGCTGGGCCAGCCGCTGACTGCTGGGGGAAGCAGTCTCCCAAACTATCCAATTCGTCCGAGAACAACCCTGCATCGTCACCAAAGAGGCTCAACATCCCTGGGTCCGCCATGGCTGGGTGGTGGGCCCACAGATGGGAGGTGTGCTGTGAAGTGAAGAGCTAACCACTAATTTGAAGCGTTCCACTCCATCGTCCTCATTAAGGTTCCTGGAGAAACAGAAAGAGAAAATAAGACATTATTCATAACAGCAAAGAGCACATGTAGGTTTTCGCTTTGTGTTTTTTGGTATTCCACCTGCAGATTACCAATCAGAGCCCTTCAAAGGAAACCCAGCCATTTCCCTTGCTCTGATCTTTCGCAGAATGATAAAAGCATTTTTGGGAAATATTGCTACTTTGCCGAAAGGTTTGGAGCATGATTAAAGTGATCTTAAATAAAATCAAATCGTGTTTTAAATTAAAATTTTAAATTGACAGTGTAGCATTTCTCTAAGGCAGTGTTTCCCAACCCTGGTTCTCAAGGCACACTGTCCTACATGTTTTAGAGGCTTCCCTGCTTTAATGTACCTGATTCAACTGATTGCAGTTCAACAGACGCCTGTTAATCAGTTATCAATTGAAATCAGCTGGACTGAAGCAAGGAAATGCCTAAAACATGCAGGGCAGTGTGCCTTGAGGACCAGGGTTGGGAAACACTGCTCTAAAGCGCTTTCCTTACATGAAACCAAACTTGGAGTTGCAGCATTCAATTTCTGTGCTCCTCAAATCTTCAGCAAACTTCCAGAAAATTGCAAAAACAGCCAAGACACTGAGCTCCTTTAACAGAACAAATGTTTAGAGTTGCTTCAATTCATAACAGGTACAACAATATATTTGATGATGATTTGACAAAATGCAATGTTCATTGCTTCTTTCATAATTTGTTGAAGTATTATGTTTTTATGGTGAAAAGCACTCTGAACTACCTTATTGAAATGTATTCTAATAAAGTTGACTTATGAGGTATTTTAGAGAATTCACCCTGAACACTTTGAAATTCTTCCACCCCATATATATATATATATATATATATATGTATATACATATATATATATATATATATATATATATATATATATATATATGTATATGTATATATACATATATATATATATATAAAACCTCCACACTAGGAGAGAGACTCATTTCGCATTAGCGTCCCCTGCACCCTGCCCCCAAACTCCAATTCACAACTAAACAAAGGAACTTCTTTTCTTTGCTAACACACACTTGGAGTCACCAAGTGTGTGTTTCTTTTTTATCAGTGTGCGTTAGAACAAAGGGCCGAGCAGATGCAGCTCTGTTTGAACAGCAGCAGCTGCCATCCAGCCAGGAATCAGCCAGCCACCGGGGCAGACAGACTTTACGTAAACTAGTCAGTCACTATTTAGCTACTCGCATGGCAGCCCATTCAATAACTATTCAGGCAGATGTTTCAAGAAAACAGAGCTAACCACCTGCTTGCTTTTTTTTTTTTAGGCTCAAGACCCCTGTTTCTCCTAGAAAGCAAACAGGAAAACGCTCTCGGGACGTATACGTTGGTGAAAAACAAGCCGTGTTAAAATTAGAACAACCGATATGAATTTAATTGTCATCCTACTGATTCGGTAGCCCACGCAACATCCCATTCTGCGTGAGCGAGAGGGCGAGGGTAGGTGGATTGAAGCATGCATCAGTGAGTTTGAGTAGTGGAGAGCAGGATAGGGAGGAGGTGGGGGGAGGTTTGCTTGTTGCTTCTATGCGGTGCAAAAACAACACCCAAGCCAACTTGTACCGCTGCTACGGTTTCCCTCCCCCTTGCACCTCGTTTCTTTCTTCCTCCACAAATCTTCCCTCCCACCCACCATTTTTTTCCCCTCAGCCACTTATGGGTTCATTACAGAGCACAGCAGGTATCAGGGACCAAACCCTCATTATTTCCCCAAACAGAGTGGGCAAACATTAGTAAAGTTTCCCTTATCGATAAATATAATGTGCCTGAATGTAATTATGCCCCCGTACAAAATCCATCCTCTCACATTATGTGTTGCAGCAGCAGCAGCACATAGTAATTCTTAGGTAGCTGTTTTAGAAAAGTGCTAGCAAGAAGCTAACAGCTAAGCTTGTCTCTCATGTCTGTTGACATATTTTAATATTTGAATTGGCTAAAAATAAAAAGGTGCTCAACAAAAATGCAAAATCTCTCAATTTCCTAAGAAGACAAAAGAAACTTGATGCTATTAAATTTTTAAGTAGTGTCACTATTTCAATAGTGCTTGAAATTTAATAGAAAGCATTTAATCTAACTGTAAGTCAGACATACATTAGAGTACCTTTATTCTTTCAACTCATTTAAACATCCAAAAAGGCTAATTCAGTAAGCTACATTACACCTGCCTGAGATGTCAGAGTTAAAAAAAAACAAGATTCTCCTTGAGGACTTTACAGTGCCAGGTATGAGCTTTTACTTCTGTTGTGTAAACAGTATGAACAAGTCTTTTCCAGCATTACTTCATGAACCCAAAACAAGCTACCACAACAAGTCCCGTTTGATTTTGTATGCCGAGTAACTGGAAGATATCCAAAGACACGCACAGATATCATATATTTGACATTGCTTCAAAAGAAAGCTTCACTAACCCGAATGCATAAGTCCTTTCCAAATTCGAAAGTGTAGTAAATCCAACATTCAACAAGTTTTATTTTGCTTGGAAGAAACAGGAGCTGAATCTGGCAGAAATAAAAACCAAGAGCCATACATGCTGTTGATTTTAGTTTTTGTGAAATGCTTCCTAACATGTGGCAGTATCAGGTTAAGTTGAACCGAATAATTTTTCTGTATTTGTGCATATGATAGCTAGGAAAATAATGGAGGAGGGCTGGGAAGTGGCCCATACCAGTTTTATCTCCATATTCATTTCATGACATTATGGACACCAGACAATGGTGTTTACAGTAACTTAGGAAATGCTACTGCAAAATTAATGAGCACAATATCAATATCAAAGGAATACAAAGAAATAATATTTAGACGCAGGATTTGGATGTCAACAAGGTATCAAGAGTCTAGCATTCTGACTACACTTTAATGCTATGTCTGGTTCAACCATAAAACCAAAATACATAATGTAGATGATGGTGAGTGGGATGCTAAAGCTCACAAAAAGTGATGGGATCAAATATGTGGAGAATGTGGGTTAATTGGAACCAATATTGACATGGCAAGATAATATCACAACTGTACATTGTACAAATACCACAGTATAGATGTTAATGTTTCTAGGCTCAAATGATTTGGAGAAAATTAACAATTTTCTCCAAGATCCAGGTTGCTGAGTTTTGCAGCTTTTATAGCTGTTATGGTGATAGTAGCCTTTTTCACAAAACATTTCCATCAAAACTCTCAACACAGAGACATTCCACAAAGCTGAGTTTCGAAAAAAGAAGGTGGCAGGTCTTTACGAACCTATGGTGGATATATTGTCATTGCTGCATCAGCGTGAGGTACTGATGCCACAAAGGACTATTTGGAGCACGATAATTGTTGGATATATAAACTTGGGATTTCACATAATGTAATATTTAGCGAGGTTGGACAGACTATCATGGAAGCAAAGACTCACAATGAACAGTAATGATGGCATTGTCCAAAATGCTAAAAGTCACATAGTGATTATCATCAGCCTGAGCCCTGGATGACAGAGTGTCACGTGGCATAGATGTTGGTGGACAAACTCAGTTTAGCTGTCCCATTACTGCCTGAGCAGGAGCTTCAGATTTCGATGATGTATCTCAGATTCTTGCCATTCTCATCTGAAATTATATTTGAGTCTTGTTTTTAATTCTAATGTTAGCTGGTCAACCAAGCAACAAATCATCGCTACATCACCCCTTCGACCCACAAAACTGGATTGCCCAAATACGAGTCAGCTGATATAGGTTAAGTTATTTCCCTAATCCCCACACCCCTCCCCCGATTCCTATAAAGACAAAATAAATCAAATTCCACGTTGTTCGTGAAGAAGAAACATATCTTGCAATATATCAAAATAGGATTAAATTAAAATGAATGCAATTGGGGCGCTGTGTGTTGTAGAGGTAAGAAAGGTATCCCATATACAGAGGCTATAGTGTCTTCCCCCTTCTTTCTCAGCACATTACCTGTCGAGTAGACAAGGCCAGTACAACCAAAAAAACTGAGAAAACTGCCACTGATCATATACTTACACAATACAATATTCATCACTTTATTTCATTCGTGGTATTGGGCCTCGATTTGCTTAAAAGATTACGAACAGAGAAAGTAACCCAAGACAACATGGTGACCCATCAGTCACAATGTGTTCCTGTACTGAGGCCACTGTCTCAGGTATGTGGGAAGTTTCTCATTGCTGAGTCAGCAGGTTGACTCCAGAATTGTTCCAACAAACCTCCATAACGAAGGACTTCTTCTGTATAGGTATTTCATCTATGCTTTGAGCTGATAGTACTGGGTCAAATGCTCAGTTGGGAGAAACGCTTTAGATTTGAGACAGGCACTAACAGGTTTAAGTTCTTTGTATAAGGACATATTCAATCATGTTTAACCTGGTTTTGACATTAGACTACCAGACACTTATTTTTAAACCCATTTAAAATATAAATTTTCAAAACTGTATAAGCATACTGTTTAGGGTAATAAGAAGACTTGATTGCATGCAAAGTATAAGAATAAATAAGGCTGCAAATAGAACAACTCTGTTCAAAGACTAAAAACGTACAGCGTGGATCAACTTTACTTTCACCACAACAACAGACCACGAGACTAGAGATTCAACATTTGAATAAAGTCCTATATTCAACATGAACTAAATTCACAAACCAGTTCCTACATGTTTAGCATAGAATCAGAGCAAAGGCAGACTTAATTACTTTAAAATGAGTCAAGATATAGGTATGGGCTTGTACAAAAAAAATAAATTACGCAAAAAGTGGAGAATTTGAGCAAAATATGAAGCTCCAAACCTGTCTTTTTAAAAAGTAAATTAGTCTCATCGTGCCAACAATAACAAGGCTTCAGCAAGATCTACACAATTAACACTGGTTAAAGTGTAGTGAAAGCAGAAATGCTGCCTTATCAAGATTCAAATAAGCCAATCACAAATGTAATGGACATCAATGATGTAACCTAACAGTTTCATTTCATACAGAGCTGAAGAAACAATGAAACCCAAAAGGTGTCATTTGAGATTTCTTTTGGAGAGGCTAACTTTCTATCATGAATTGCAGTACTTGCCAGGTGAGTAGCAGCACAGTGAACCCTGAATGAAAACTATTCCCTTCAAATTTTATCTAATACAAATTTAAGTCTTCAGCAATGGGGAAAGAAAACAAAACATTATTCAGCCTAAGTGCAAGAAACTTTGGTATAAAGTAAAAAGCATGTCACAGTTTCATGTTTTCCATCAAAATACCATTTGTAATTATAAGAGCTTACAAAAACTACACTGACAATTTTAAAATACTGTTTCTTAAAAGGTTAAAAAAAAAGACTTTGGCAGTTTTAATATTTCAAAAAAAACTTTCCGACAGCAACTCAAAGTTCAAGTAGAGCATCAGCTGTTGGAGTAGTGCGCACAGCTTGATTATGGTGTGCGCTGCGGCTGAAAGGCTGTTTTCTTGCAATTCAATCACTACAGGAAGGACAAGAAAAGTTTCACCACGTGTCTGTGTGTGCGGCAGGTGAGAGTAATTGAGTGTAATTTCACATCCTTTGCAGCAAGCTACTATGAAGGCAACCGATTTCCTGTCAGCTGTGCCAGAAGCACACTACTTTAGACCATGAATTATACAATAAAAGATAAATGTAGCTATACAAGCACTCAGAGGCTGCACTGCGTGTATGTGTGTGTGCACACAAATGCAATGAATGATTTAATCAGACCACAGCTTTAGTTAAAAGAAGGAAAGCAAGAGATTATTGGCTCTGCTGAGGTTCCTCGTGTTTTTGTCTGACCTGTTAGTGTGCCCACGAGGATAAAGCTCAACTGCAGCCTGGACAGAGCTTGCATCAATATTTGCTCGCATGAATGTCATCCTTTCTGGAGTTGGTCGTCAGTTCCTCTGTGAAACTTAGTTTGGCCACGAAGAGAAAAAAAAGAAACGAGAGAAAACAAAAAACAAAGACGAGCCCTTGCCTCCCTTTCTGATTTGCTTTCTTCACCACATCCTCCACCACCTCAGGTTAAACTTCAGCTCTTGTCTCTTTTTTTTGGCAGTAAACAGAAACATGCAAACACGTGCACACCTTGGCACCAAGGCCCGGCTGCCATTGCACAGGGAATTAAGTGACTGGTCAACGTGCCAGTTCAGATGCAAAATCTCAGAGGATGAAGTGTTTAGCCCTTTGTGTGTCCCTCTGCCAAAAGCACACGTGTGGAAGGGTCGAGGCCATACTACATCCCGTCCGATCTGACCACCGCAGGGGAGAAAAAACAAAAACAAAAAAAAGACAAAACACTTTTTTCTAATCTGACCTAACTTTCTGCTTCAGTGCTGCCAGCCAACCTGGACCTGTTGTAGATTTATCTTGAAGCCACGGCTCAAATGAGGAAGCGCAAACATTCTACCTCTACAAACTTGTCGGTGCGGCCGATATTCGGCTCTATGTTGAACATTGCAGCTGAAAAGTTTTTTGGTTTTTTTCTTACAGATACCTGTAGCTGCACATCGGCTCCAGCACATCCCAAGGGTTTCCTCTCCCTTCATTTTTGGAAACGTGACTCCAGATGAATAAGATCTCCATCTGTTGCTATCATAACTCAAGCTAAATAGCATTCTGATCGCACTGGTAGGACTGGATGTTAAAACAGGAGCCATTTTTTGATCTATTTAATATAGACAACCTGTCGAGAGCCATAAAACACAATAAGAGGATGTAACAGCAAAACGGTACTCAAGTCAGACTCGGATTTACGAGCACTAAATTAAGCAATTTATATTAATGGAGGGGCTTGCCTGGCAACAAGAAGGTCCTGGGTGGAAATTATAGCCAGGACCTTTCTGTGTGGAGCTTATATTCTCTTCTGATGCATGTTTGACTCAATGGAGTTTTTTTTTTTTTCTCTCTTTAAAGTGCATGGTTGTTTATCATAGCGTTGCTATGGAATGGGCCGGCAAACCGTCTGATCTGCCTACTACAGACAGGCACCAGCCTTCCCCCACCCCTGCAATAATTAAGCAGGGATGGATGGATTTATTAACGCAGCCGTGCCACACACATACAGGGCTGTCTGATATTGGGAACTCGTGCCATTGCGATACCATTGTTGAATATTGCAACGACAATCTCCATATTAATTAACCCACATTTTGCTCAGTCTTCTCTTTCACTTCCATCATCACGATGACCTCACCACTCTCCTTGAGCTTTAGCGTGCCATTAATTCAAATCTAAAGCAGGTTTGTGCATCAAGGGCAGTGAAGGTCTCGCTAACTGGTTAAATATACCAGCATCCAGGGCTTCATGTATGGCTTTTGAAATGCAACTGTCTACCAGATACTGCATCCAAGCAGTCCTTTGCAATGGCAAATACTGCAGATTGAGATATGGTGCCGGTACTGCAAACATTGCTGCAACTTTGTTTTTACGCCATTTAAAATCTTTGACCCTGCTTTATTGTAGAAGTGGTGAATTATGTGGGTAAAAATTATCAGACATTTTATGATTGCTTATTATGAGAACAGGTCGCGCCAACTACATCTGGTCTGTTGGAGCTCTCATTGCAATTAGAGTCTAGATTTATGGCCCGAGCCCGACCCAAACCAAAATTCGGGCCAAAATTGTTTGCTTGATGGTGGGATTGGGCTGAGCTGCGGCACGCTTAATAAGCCTGTCAAACGAGAACGCACAATATCAAGTTGTGTTGATCTACTTCTTATAGCCTAAATAGAGGGGTAGATATTTTACCCTGTTGAGGAAAGAAAGAAAAGTGCCAATGTTCATTAGACTGTAACAAGTGCAGCGCAATACACAAACGTGCCCTGCTCTGCTCCCATCAATCACACATCGCAGATGATTTGCACCTGACTCATTCTGTGGCTACAACAAACGACAAGATGGAGCTGGAAGCTGTTAAAAGCCAGAAACGGGAAGAGTTACATTAGAAGAGTGAAATTACTGTCTAAAAATGAAAGCCGTAAAAGCTTAATTAAAATAATGTGTCTGGTTTACTTTGGTGTCAGGCCAATCCTTAATGTTAATCAGGTCAGATCGGGCTGGGTTGGGATTTTAGGCCCGATCTAAACTCTGACTCCAATCCCAACTTTAGCCTTGAGAATCAGTGCTGGATGCCTCACATTGTGTTTCCAACCAAATGGTTCCAGTAACTAACCAGTTCAGGCTCTACAGTCAGATCTTAATTGGTTCCATAGAAAAGAACAGCTTGATTTTCCTCATCTGGTGACACATCATTAACTCACTAAAAACATCTTGTCTAGTCATTTTCCGCCTTTTATTCTGAAATTTTACAAATAAAAACAGTGGAGGAAGACCTACATTTTTTACTAACACAGTTATAAAAGAGCTATGATTATGAATGCTTCAAATGAGTCCATCTCTAATCCGAATGGTACCAACACTGTCTCACATTAGTCAAGGACTGATTGTGTTTCAGAACTGGGTTGGTAACAGTATTTATGGACATCCAGACACTCATTTGTTTTGACGTCTGCTGGAAGTAAAACACCTCAAAAGCAAGCAAAATTAAGAATTAGACTTTTAAGTGATTAACCCCAAAAAACTGCAACGACAGCCTGTTGTACAGTGTCAATTAGAAAAATAAATGCTTTATAAAAGGAAATCTATTATAACCAGTGCAACAACATTAAAATAAATAACTTTCCAACATGTGCATCTGCAAGATTCAATTAAATGATTAACCAAGATGTTGATACTCTAGAGATGGTTTAAGTAATTAACTCACACAATTGGCAAAACATTAACGATCTTCACTGTCAAAAAAGAGGAAAAAAAGAGAGAAAGAAGCAATCTCTAATGAGGACAATTAAAAACGCTTCTAACTGGCGGCTTTTCTCCTCTTCTCTATCACCTATTTACCAAATAGGTTCTGCAGGATAGAAGCGTGATCCATCGAGTAAGCGCCTGCCTGTTTGTCACAATTAATCAAGTTTTTGCTTCGTTAAGCACGGAAAATACGAGTTTGGACGCCGCCATCGGTTATTTAATGATGCCGTTTTAGGATACTCCACAAAGCCAGCAGGAACTGGACACACTTATTTGTGGTTGTTCATTTGGACTCGTGAGCAAGTATTTCAATAAGACAATGTGGAGGTTTAATGACTGCAGAGTGTGTGTTACTGAGTGCAACAGCCTCTTCAAATTCCTATCTGTCCAGCGACAAAAAGAGAGGCACTAGCACAACAGAGGGCTGGGAGTAATTTGGCTCCGCTGGCCGATGGAGTGGTGTTTTATTTTTTCAGAGGCGACAGCCTGTGCATGGTTAACCAAATTGTTTATTAAACTAATCCCGCAGATTAGTATTCAAGACATGCTGGAGCCAACAAAAGTGAACTGAATGAACTGTTTAAAGGTATAAAAAAGGACCAAAAATGCACATAAAAACCACAAATAAAACTTCAAGAAAAGTTTTAAATCAACCTCCAGATAATCACGTGGGCTTAAGAAGTGCTTTCTGAAACTTCACAATTGCCTAAATAATTAAAATCATGTTGCAAAATGCAAACAAAACCCAGAATTACTGAATTTATAACCTTTATTGATTAAAAAAAAAAAATTATACTGCTAAAAGACACCAAGAAACCGATGTGGGCAGCGGAGCAGTTTCTGTGTGGTGAGAAAGGATTTTCCTCTGAGTTTCTGTGTGTTGTTACTGCAAGCAAACTTTGTCCCAAAATAAAACTGGAGATTCTGTATCAGGACTTTGACCTTGAAGTGGCAGCAGTTTCCCCTTCAAAACACAAACATGGAATATGGAAAGATTTTCAGCTCAGTCTCTGGTTGAGTGAGAATAAAGAAACATATTTAAATAAAAAGTATTCATACTGCTAGAACTTCTTTCACTATTCTTGTCACATTACAATAACTTTTACTGGCAAATTCTTGCCAGTAAACCAACCGACAGGAGAGTATGGAAGTAAAATGACATCAGTTATTTTACAAACTAAAACATGTGGCATGCTGTGATATTCTGTGGAATCGATACCAATTCATTGCCTCTTAGTCAATACTTTATAGCACCACATTTCAGTGCAACTACAGCCCCACCCCTTCTGTGGCAGCTGTTTTTACCAGCTTCGAACATATAAGGACCAAAAGTTTTGCTCAACAGCTCAAGGTCAGTCAGAGTGAAAGAAGAGTGCTTGTGAGCAGCAAAGTTCAGATCGTGATGCAGATGCTTCGTTGGATTAAATTTTAAGGTTCAACTTCAGCTGGCCATTTGCTTTAATCTAAACCAGGGCTAGGCAACCTGCCGCTCTGGAGTCCAATATGACTCTTTGTGTCCACCACAGTGGTTCTTCGTAACTTTTACGGTATATTTAAATATAATAATGGCTAGTTTTTGCATTTTTTTAAAAGCATTTTAAAGCTATATTGGCATAGAATTTCCACAAAGCTGAGACACTAGCTATTCTTACAGTCGCAAAATTTCTGATCGGATTGAAATGCATTTGGATTGAAAAAGAAAAATTATCCGAATGCCTCATTTATACAGGTACACAATTAACTACCAATATTTTCCAGACTGCAAGTTTCGTCTGTCAAATAAGACAAAAAAAAACCAAAAACACATGTACAAGTTGAAGTGGACTAAAATTTACATTTATTTAAAAACAGACAAAAACATCACACTGACACAACACACACATGCGCACACAAGCGCATGTGTGTGTTGTCAATTTACCACAATCAGAACTACTGTTCACTAGATGTGCATTGATGAATCGGTTGGAAGATAAATTTCCTTAAATTTGGGAGATCTGTGATTGGATGATAACTTATAAAGCTGATCTAAAGCTGAAAAGACCTATCTTAAGGTCTTTTTTACCTCAGCCAATGTCTAAAAGTCAACCACTGTCGCCTTTTGCTTGAGGTTTGAGACGTTAGACTATCAGATCCACCTGTTAGGTCATGTCTGCAAGTTTGCAGTTAATAGTCATCCCACTGTTGTCAGTTCTGTGCCTTTCTTGCTGTATTTAGCAACTTTTCAGACGAGAAAAAAGAAAAGATTTTGCTAAATTCTTTTGTAATTAGACTACTAATTAAATGCATTTTTCATTTTGCATAAATTTGTAAAGTTTCAGTTAAGTAAATGGTTTTACTGTTTTGTTATAAAAGTTTGTTTTCTTTGTTCTTGTATGTAAAATTAAGACTAGGATCTTTAGTTATTTCATTATAAAACTACTTGAACAGTAGATACGTTTGCTGTTTTCAAAAGGGTCACATGCGTTTAACGGCTCTAGACAGTTTTTAGTTATTAAAAATAGGAGCAAAAAATGTCTTTAAAGATTGTAAAGGTTGCTGACCGCTAAAATTATTCCATCGTAGTTCTGGCTGGGTCATTATTCTCGCTGTAGGTGAACTGTTTCACAGTATTTAACAGGTTCTATTTCAGAATTGTCCTGAATCTAACTCCATCTAGCCTCCCATAAACTAACCAGCTTTCAAGTTTTTGACTGAATTGCAACAAAATATGAAATGGCTTAAAGAGTGTGAATACTTCCACAATGCACTGTATTATTCAGTCAGCTCGCTCCCATCCACTCCCCTCCCCCGAAAAAAACAGAAATAAACATTCAGATCATTTGAGAACACTTGTAGACGAGTTGAGAAATAATCTGGCAATCAGCACCCGGGCTCGAAAATTCACAGACCGAGCAGATCTGTGAAACCACAATTATCGAGGCCACCCGTTCAGCCAAGCCGAAACCACAGAATATCACTGCCAGCATAGTGCAAATGAATGGCCTCCCTGGCAGCTCGCTGCATCACAACGTCTTCCACTGTAGTGAATGAGACACAGACCTTCATTTAGAAGAAAGTCAGTCTAGAAACACTAAAGCAGACCTCAGTGAAACAGCTTTCTCCTGTCGTTTCTTGAAGGATGCATGTACTTCAGTGTAAATGGATCTTCAAAATGCATTTTATCTAGAAAATCTAAAGTTTCAATTTTTACAATGGGTGATAATTTATTGTATCGTTTCTTTTATTGTGATGAATCTCATAAGGTTTGATTTCTCCTCATCATAAATTTCAATTGATGTTTAAAAACAATGAAACTGTTCTCGTGGTTGGGGTTGTTATTTTTACTGTTTAATAAGGATGTTTCAATAAATATATATAAATTTCAAAATATAATTAATATTTCTTTATGTGACTGGCATCCTACTAAAGCGTATTACAAATGGGGATGTTTTTCAAGAGCTGTATTTGTTTGTGGAGTTATGATTGCTGAGACATGCAGTCACATCCATACAGTTAGTTAAAAAAAGAATAAATAAATATTGTCACTTTGATCGTTATCACAATAGCACCACAACATATAATAATAAAACTTTTAAGTTCATGTCGCCCACCTTCAATTATTGCACATAAATGCCACAGAGTTCAGCTTCCAGCCAAACTGAACTCTGCGCCAGGTGAAGAAAATGGTGAGGCTGAATGAAGCCATGTTGGTGACATCAGCTGCTGGAAACCTTTGCAGGAGTAAAGGAGGAAAGGTGTACATGACACACCTTTCCTCATTCCTCTATGTTAATTATAATGTTTGTAAGCCTAAGGAATGTTGTGAACCGCTTTGCAAGAAGCTGTCGCTCTTTATCCAGAGTCAGAGGGGAGCGCTTCCATAGTGAATTCTTACTTTTAAAGGTACTTGAGATATTTCTGTCTCTCCTCAAGTGGAATGTGGTACTTCACCAAAAAGCCCTAAACCCCCCCCCCCCCCCAAAAAAAAAAAAATGGCGTATGCAGCGTTAGTCTGTGGCGAAGGAAGGAAAAAGGGGAGGGAGATTAGCTAACAGCGACTCAATGCAGTCTTGTCTGCGCCGTCGACAGTTTGGCAGCTAAACTGTCTGTAGCCTCCAGGCTTTACTACAGGCTCTGCCATGTCAACAACACCATGTTTCCTCTGAGACGCAGACAGACAAACAAACCAAAGCCCAAGAAACAAAGTACAACGGCAGCCAGTCAGATTCAACACCTGAGAAAAGAAGAAGAAAAAAAAAGTAGTGAGTGATCCCCCCTCTTCCTCTGGAGGACACGTGTGCACCCACCCACCTCCCATTACCACCAGGATCTAAGCCACCATAATTTATACCTTTGTTCCCAAATGGAGGACAGCATGCAGGAGCTGGCTAGCTGCGTGTGTAATTACGCTCAAGTGAAGGGATGCAGGGCCGTGTGTTTGGGGCAGGGATTTGAGGCCCGGAAGGAAGGAAGAGAGAAAAGGAGGTGGGGAGGGCTGAGGTGAGGGAGAGAGAGAGATCAAGAGAGCGAGAACAGAAAAAGAACGAAAGAAGCAGTGAAGCTAGAAAAAATCTGGTTATTTTACGCACGGCTGCTTTGTTAATAGACAGTGTGTGTGTGTGTGTGTGTTTGGGGAAGGGGGTGCTTTGAGGGGGTGGGTCAGCAGGAAAGGGCTGTGTTTATCCAATCTGTTCCCTGCCTTTACCATGTGGTAGGAAAAACCACTGGCCGACTCTCGGCCTGATCCCAGAGGACACAGAGGCAGAGACGGACAGACAGGGAGAGAAGTAGGCCACAGGGGGTGGCCAAGAAACCTGCTAGCACAGGGAGAGACAGAGACACAGAATGTGTGTGTGTGTGTGCGTGTAGTTGTGCATGTGCTCACTGAGCTTAAGAACCTGTTATGTGGTTTCCGAAACCGACTCTGTAGTCTCTGGAAATCACTTCTTTAAGCAAGTGTGTTGAAGTAAGCAAACTAAAAGCAAACAGCATCAGGCAAAACCTGTTTTACCACCTTATATTAGATCTGGTTGTCATGCTAAAGTCCTGAAACTGATGGAGAAAAAAAGAAACACTGAATCAAACATTTTAAGCCTTTCAGAAACAAGTACTTTGAAATATGTAGGCAAAGAAGAGGTGAACATCACTCCACATAGTTCTGCACAGAGCTCCAGGCTGCGCTTTTGCTTGTTTGAAAGTTGAAACTGATTAAAATTCAGAAAATATTAGGATCAAGCTCATCTCAGTGCATAAATGTGGATGCTAATCTATAAAAACTTTTACTCAACAACAAACTGCCACTGAAAATGTTTTCCGACTGCATCTAAATTAGGAATGTTTAATAGATTAATTAAATTTCAGTCACATGTGCTTGACGCCATTACACACACAATGCATAGTTTCGAAAGAAAATTTAGATTCATTAGGTGTAAGATCCTATTTGTTCGCATTAAATGTTTATGAATGATTTCGGAACATGCGCTTCTTCCACCACCGTTTCTGCTGTGAAACGGGATTGTTTTTTTACAGTAGCAATCCCTACAGTTTATGAAGAGAACTGCACCAAATGTGACAAAACAAACAGAAAACTCACTTTAATCACCCTCAACATGTGGATCAGCTAACATTCCTACAGAAACAGCTTACAGTAGGAATTGGGGTTAAATACAGTATCAAGTAGTGAGCTATTTTTACAAACCTGATTTGACCCATGTGGTTTTAGTAATATGCTGAGATCATTTGTCCCCCAACCCCCCTTTCTCAAATTCTCAGTACAGTTGATTCTAAATGTCATATTTTTCCCAACAATTTAGATTTTCCCCATTCATAAGCGGTTTAATAAGTACTGGGCTAACATATTTGTTGTTCATGAATTGGAAAAATTTGTTTTTGCTTATTGCAGAAATTCCAAAACAAAAATTAATCAGCTGTATGGCAGGCTTATAATTCAATGAGGCAAATTAAGTTTGATTGTAGTATGCACAAAAATGTTTTAATGTTGGAAATTAAAGGAAGGAATCAATTTTTAGGCAAATATTGACATTTTACACCACAATCAAGTAGCTATGACAAATTCAGTCACAAAAATGCTGTCTATAATTAAAAATGACTCAAAAAGAAAACTTACTTTACGTCACAGCCACATGCGACACCTTAAAATTGGGCCTTTGTCTCTTTAAGAGGCTCCTACTCTTCCCGATACTCCGCCTACAGCACAGCATTAAGGTGGCAGCAATTCAGATTGCCGTCACAGACCTTTTTGGTATTGAATGTGGGGGGGATAAACGCAGCCCGAACGTTGCTAAAAAGAACCTCTATGTCTAATTATTGGCAAGTATTTTTGCAGTATCTTTCTGCAATATAAAAAAATAAACCACAAAAATCCCTTTCTTCCAGTTTCTATATTCAGAATAGAACAATTCAGTTCAGTGTTGACATGTCGTCCGCGATTTAGACTTTGAATTGGACCTGATCAAAAGGAAAGTTAAAGTTCTCTCAAGTTTTTATTGTGATTTACTTTAAAAAAAAAAAAAAAAAAAAAAGCATCTGATAATGTCGAGGCCTGCACATCCGTTCAAGCTTGGAAAAAGGTGAGGCAATTGTAATGCTAATGAGAACAGAAAGCAGAAAATAAAAAAAATTTTATGACTCCAATACAGGAGAGGCTTATATTACAAAATACGGATCACAGATCAGTAACTTCTTCCTCATGTAGTTTAAGATGCTGTGATCTGGTGTTAGTCTTCAGAAAAAGATGCATTCATCGAAGTCTAGATGAGCTGCAGCATTATGTCTGGACCACTGCTTTCACCAACTCTATAACTACTCATCTGAATGCAAGAATTATCTATTATCAACAATACCTGATATAAAATTACATCTTTCCATCTCATCTTTAAACACTTTATCCCCAAAAATAAACTGAAATGTTGCAGCATGCTTTTGATTTGTGTGAATATTCCAACCATGTTCTTTTGGTTTTGATCAGAAACTCTGTGTGGGACCTGTCAACCTCACTGAGGATCAGAGATCACAAAGCTGCAGGTGAAGGGGAAATTGCTGCTCATCGATGAGAATGACTTCACATTGCCTGCGGTCCCAGGTTGTAGGCTTCGGGGGAAACCCTGCCACTTTGTTCAAAAGGTTCAGACTGAGGGGCCTTTCAAGATGTACAGGATTCCTCCCTGCCTGTGAATCTTTGCAGAAAAGGGGGCTGAGTATCCCGTTTCAGATCAAGTCATAAGAAGGTTTGGA
Organism: Poeciliopsis retropinna; assembly: GCA_010277075.1. Classification (NCBI taxonomy): domain Eukaryota; kingdom Metazoa; phylum Chordata; class Actinopteri; order Cyprinodontiformes; family Poeciliidae; genus Poeciliopsis; species Poeciliopsis retropinna. The sequence continues at coordinate 9,747,649 of VMRM01000022.1, forward strand.
AACGTTTCTGCTGAACAAACACGAGAGGTATGACTTTCCTAATCCTCTTTCTAGATTTTCAGTTTTACATAAAATGTGAATCAATCTAAACCTCTAACGAAGTCATTTTAATGAGGAAATTCCCATAAAAGTGAAACTACTAAAGCATTCATTTATGAACGAGCAAACGCTGAACACAGACCATGCTCTGAATCTACCCACAATCACTTCCCCCCCGATCAATCACTGCTATTGATGTTTTTTTTTTAGACCAATGGGAAAAGCCGATCTGGAGTGACTCCCCAGAGATTGGTCAGTTTTTTCTTTAGCTCCGCCCATCTGACTGCTAACAACCAATTAACCTCCAGGGTAGTTGCTTTAAAGATGTGGGCTAACTTCTCCCCTGGGACAAACGCCCTTTCAGCATGCGGTATGAGATTCACACTGGAGCCCCGGATATATGTGGGATAAAAATCAAGCTGCTGACATTTTGGCTCATCTTGAGTACTGGATTGAACTGACACTTAACACATAAAACAAAAATAAAATCAAATTATTAAAAAAGGAAATGTGGAAGAAAGTCCTAAGCTTTCCTAAAATCTCTGTCCTGACTTGTTTGGAGTTTTGACGTGATAAGAAAGATCAGGCTTTTTACTGCCAATGTTTACTTCTTTGAAAACTGACCTGCCGATTTGGATTTTGATCAAATACGTTTTTTTTTTTTTGTTTTTTAATTGTCTGAAAGAACAGTAAGAAGAGAAGAACAATGCGATGCAGGTTCTTTTATGGAGGCAACAGAAAGCTAAGCAATTGTTAAATTACTCTGATCTGTGCATCGAAGCATATGTCTGAAACTTTTATCTGATTTTTTTCTGAAATAAAAAAGCAGGGGCGATCAAAGCACATACAGCTGTGGGATAAGTTTCTAATCTGAAAATTGAAGAGTTTTGATGCACTCAATGAAAATGATTTTACAGGATCTCTGATCAGAAGCAATGAAGGCAGATCCAGTCTGACCTCTAGCCAGTTGACTGCGGCATCTCTAATTTAAAGACCAATTTTTTTTTTTTTTTTTATGTATATTTTAATTTTTTGTTTAATGTAGTCATCTGCAGGAGTAGAGTGGGAACTTAAAATTGTTTAGATGGTGAAGATAAGGTTCACCATATAAACATAAATCAGTTGAAACAGTCCTTCAACCTCCAAAAACTTGGACCTTCATCTTAAAATAAGAAAAGCTTCATCATCTTTCTATTCTTATGGTGCATTCACACCAGCCTGTTTAGTCCACTTTAACCGAACTCCAGTTCATTTGCCACGAAAGTCCAATTTGTTTGGAGAGGTGTGAATGCGTAGTGGAACTTTGGTCCCTCTACAAACCTAGGTTTTGGTTTGGTTGATGTGAACTTTTGTGCCGTCCAAATGCATATGTGAATGCCAAGCAAACCAGAGATGGCTCCAAAAGGAGGAAGCCCACTACAGTGCAGGGCATTCAGGGTATGCAAACAAAACAAAGTCTAGCATTAGTGGGATAAATCGCTTGAGGTCTTCTGCAAAAAACAAAACAGAATCTCTACAACCACCAAAATCTGCCATTTTAGTGTCAAGAAAATGGTTGCACTCGTGTCTTCTTCATAGGTTTTCGTGTAATTTTCTTCAGTGGTTCTTGGTGTAGCACCACCAGAGGTGAGGTAGAGGACAGCTTTTTCACAGGGTTTGGGATGAAATCAAACTGCTTTAGCTGAAAATGTAACAAATGTTGATGTTTTGGTCCCCAATCAAACCGAGTCTACTTGACTATCAGGTGTGAAAACACCCTTAAAAACTTTGAACACTGTAAAAACAAGTTCCAGACTTTTCAAGACCATGCAGGAGCTTTGTTTAAAGACCGTGCAACTTTGCTTAACATATTCTTTTACCACCCATCTTTCTCCTCTCTGACCTTCCAGATCCATCTCCACTTACTAGATGTTGATTCCACAAGCAAGCAGCACTTAACCTTTCATCGGGCATGTGAATCACTTGATGGAAACCGTGACAGATAACACAGCGAGACAGAAGAAGGGTGTGCGGACGCCACAACAGAGCTATTAAACCCCAGAAAGAGCCGGAGAACTGATGAGATCCTCATAGCGCTGACGCCGTTTTTTAGTGATGGGATTCATCAGCAGCTGACGACACAAAACTCCCAGGTATTTTCAAGTGGAGCGTCCTTGAGTTCGCCTTTCGCATCCCAGCACAAGGAGGGCTGGTGGTAAGAAAAGACAGAGAATACGTTCAAGATCCAGACTGGTTGAGGTCAAAAGACAGGATTAAAATGCACGCACACATATGGGTCAGAGATGTACTTGACTGGCCGAGAAAACACGTCCAACCCACACACACACAAACACTTCAGAGCTGTATTTACGCCAGCCTCTCTTCTAGGCACAGCACTTGGTCCAGAAGGCCCTCGCTGCAGGGGGAGGATGGGGGTGGGGGAGGCAGGAACGGAGGAAGAGGGGGCAGAAAAGGAGACAGGTGAGGGAGGAGGATGAGAGAGCAGGAGAGACAGTGATGACACTCGGTTTTGAATGTCACCATGGTGCTAAAGCTCCCCGCTAACCTTTTGGCTGGAAATGATATGACTGGAGGGATAGGGGAAGGGAGAATGGGGAGGGGAGAAAAACGACAGGCAGGCAAAGATGGAGAGAAAAAGATGGAAAGGGTGACAATGAAGAGAAGGAGAGAGAAAAGAAGGGAGGGGGGGGGCTCATGCTTGGGCAGAGGAGTGGGTGGGTGGAGGTGGAGCAATAGATGGCAAAGATGAAAGAGATGGAGACAAACAACAGCACTACTTCCATTCCCTCCCAAAAGGGCTGCTGTCTACGACACACGATGATGATGGGAGACAAAATGGCCACCTTAACAAACACCAGTCAGCTGGCTCAACCAACACTGGCCTTTAAGCACTGAACTGACCACTACACCACACCACCTGCTGCTACCTGACCTACAGACTGCACGACACGCTCCGCAGTGGGGCTGAAAATCTGTGACATCTGACACGGAAATGTATTTTTCCCCCATTCCCGGAGGGAGAGGACGACGCTTTAATTACTTTCAAACCGAATCGAGAACAAATCTGTACCCTGGAAAAACTTTGGGAGGGGGAAAAAACCTGCGGTGACGACACAACTCTGCCCCAACAAGGTCTGAAAACTTTCTAACACGCAAGCAGCTGTTCGTTGATGACAGAGCAAACCACTGCCATAGAAAACACCTGCTCATTATTCTCCTGCCAGCAGTCTTACAACTTCCACTTCAAGAGCGATGTCAGAAGCACAGAGTTGCTCGAAAGATTCCAACTTGCTCTTCCAGTCGGTCCATGAAGACAGCAGGCTCTCACAAAGTAGGACCTTTGTTACCAATTCACAAAAACACCCAAACTACAGAGAGCTGAGGATGCATCAATTTACGGCCTAATTCTCCATTAATGTGCAGCTAGCTGCTGCAATAAAAACTCTTATTTTAGAAGAAAAAAAAAAATCATATTTTCATTTTTTTTTAACCCATCATGGTTGAGCTTCAATACATATTAGCTACATACATATATTTTGATGTATGAATGAGAATTAACTTGTAGCTTTTTTACTTTTTGCTGGATTAAAAACTGATATCGCCAAAGAACATAAAGCAATGTTCTTGAATTATTGTACATATGGGAAGAAAATTACAAGACTGGAGTTGGTAAAAATGGGAATCCAGAGCTCAAACTTCAGAGAAAACCAGAAGACCCTACCCTAAAGAACAAGATTTTTTAAAAGAGGAAATTCCTACACAAAGTCTACAGTGGCAACCCTTTTCACATTTTCTTAAACTCAGCTAAGTATAGAAACTGTGGCAATATGAAGAATACGGATTCAGGGATCCGTCTTTAATGATTTCTGGCTGTACATCTTACCAATATCTTGCTGCCAACTTCAGCTGAGTTCAGTTGAGGCAGCAAAATGAATTTATTCTTTCCACCTGACAGAGTACATCAAACATCTGCTTGGTACTCCTTTCCTGGATGGCCCACAGCTTCTAAATGCAAACATTCACTTAAGAAAGCAACTCCAACCAAAATTAAAGACAGCTACACTCCATCGAGGATGTTCAATGTCAACATTTTTAAGATATAAAATCTTTTCCAATATTTCTTCCGGCCCCTAAAATGGTGTGAAGTCAAATCGAGTAATTGTTTTGCCCCAATGTCAGTGAAAGAGTTCTTGTTAATGTAATACTAAAACCACATAATCAGTCTTACGATCTGACAAATAACCACACATGGTTAGTACATTTAGCCACATCACTTTCTTTCACACCCAGAAGCTGCAGAAGTGTATTAAAGCTCTTAAGAGCTGCTCACAAAATTAAAGGAACTGCTTATATTTCACCAATTTTGAAAAAAATCAACTTTGACAGCCGTTTAAACAAAGCGTTGGACTGGGTGCTAACACATCAAATTCAACATAAAAAATCCCTTGGCAATAAAACGGTAAAAGGAGGACAGAGACACCTAATTTAAGAACTTCCTACTGAACCACAAAGACCATAATCTGTCTGAGATTTTGGTCTTTTATTCACATTTCTTTCTACATTCGCAAACATTGAGTTACTGCTAACATTACATGTTAGCGTAAAGCATGAACTGAACGTGGCAGAGTTATAGGCAAAGGATTATTTTTCACGATCAAGAAGGTTGACTACAATCCAAGACCAAGGGAAGAAAATAAAGGACAAAGTGCCAAACTGATACTCTAGAATGAAGAAAAACAAACTAAATATTTTTAGACAGAAACATGGAAATACTTTAACATGGAATATACAACTAATGGGAGATTCATGAATAAAACACACTACTAAGTCATGTGGTACGGGGAGGCCCGAAAAACTAACAATGAACATTTTCAGATAATATCTGCTTCGTTACTCACCAATTCGTTCTTCATCTATTTCAAGAACGTTCTTTTTACTTCCTGCTCTTTAATACAAACCTACCATTTTAAATCCTCACCGGCTCGCTTTGCTAGCTTCAGAATTTACACTTACTCTTCAAGACATGGACATCTTTCAGATAATCAACACTGATCGCACAAATGATTCATAGGTCAGAACTACAGGAAGCAGCTTCTTCAAAAACATGACAAACTGATGGGCATCTGGTCTGAACTTTCTTTGTGTTCTTCCCAAACTGAAGAAGGCCGTTACACAGTACGAAACTATACTCCTGTGTTAAGTGGAAACATTCAAATCAGACATTCTGACAATAGATGGCTGATGGTGTATAGATGCAGTTATGGAAATTAGGTTGGAAAATCAGTTTGCTTCATATTTGATAAACATCAAAAATGAACAACTCCACTTCTTCTCAGGCTATAGAGTTGTAGTGTGCACTTGCTTTGAGTTTCATTAAAACCCAGCACAGGTTAAGGACTTTCAAGCAAAAATGAGAGAAAGCGAGCAAGCCTTTAATTTTAGTGTAAAAACTGTTGCATATTCACTGTTTTCTCTGTGTTGTAGATTGAGGCCAATTCTGCCTTTTCAATACCAGTTTTCCTTTTTTTTTTAGCTCTGACCTGCCGATTTTACATTCAAACTCATGTGTGTTTTAATTAAAGAAATACATGGGAAAAACTGACCATAAAGAATAACATGTGGATCAATGGAGATAGTAGAAATTACTCAAAATAAAATAGTTTAAAAGATATATAATCATGATGTTCAAAGTACACCAGAAAGTGTTTAGTTGTTCATTTTTAATTTCAACAAGCAGAAAAGGTAAATACCAAAAAGCCTAATTATAGAGGGACAACCAATTTTCAAATCTCGTATCACTCAAATATATTATTTCGTTACAAGTCAGCCACAAACCAACTTTTCTCACTAAAAGAGATACATTTTTTTAAAACCACAAGAAAAGAGGGACAAAATAGGGAAGAGACGAAATAGTGCCGAACATCTGTTGTGTGCTGTGTATATGTGTGTGTGGTCGGGGCCCTCTTATCTCTCCCTCTGTGGCCCGCTAAACATGACTAGCTGCCATCTTGGCTCACAGACAACGTGGAGGGGGTAGCAGCGGCTCCGGGCTCTCTGGCAAAAAAATAAATAAAAATACCATACCACAAATATGGGTGCTTAAAATGACACACTGAATAAAACCTGCTGCGCAACAATATTTTTGTCTATTTTTCCCCCCTAAAATGTTAGCGCTGCCCTAATTGCGTGACAGCGGGAGTGACCATTATGCAAGTTGACCGATTACAGAAGAAAGATGGCAGAATAGCGCAACAAACACAAACAGAGCAGTGAAATTGGGTTAGGCAATAATGTCAAAAGTTTTTTGTTTTTTTTTTTCCCCTCCGCAAATACGCTGTTGCAACAAAGATGAAGCGGAGAAGCACTGGCAGGTGTTTTTGGGCTGCGTTTTCCTCCGTTGTCCACACCGAGTAACAAGTGTAGCCGTAACGGTTACTAAACTTGTGTCGCTGGACACAATGTAACAAACAAGCTTGTTACAAAAGCTCCCGTTAAATAAAAAAGTAGGATACTCCGTGTCAGTTTGACCATCAACGTCGGCAAAAAAAAAAAGTGAGGTAGAAGATGCCTGAAGTTGTACTTCGACAAAAACCGACACATAACCGCCCCGAGCTGGTTAGGCGCTAACTCCGGGGGGCTAATAAGTGGGTCCTCGTTTGTACACAATAAGGATGGGAGCTGGGCTAGCAGGCTAGCTGAACTTCTGTGTCCTAGCGCTGGGCCAACCTCCAACGGCTAGCACGGCTAATTAGCCTATCAGCGGTATTTCGCACGTCGTTCCGGACCAGGGAATGCTTCGCTCATCTCGGGTTATGCCTCTTTAAAACTCTTTACCCTCCACCCTAGAGCCCGACACGGAGACATTGATCTCTCCTGGTCAATTTAATAACATTTTAAATGTAAAGTATGGCAGAAAAAACGTTAAAAATAACACGGTATACGGAGTGACCGCCTGGCCTCACAGCTTCCCCCCTCCTCTCCTCCACTGCTCCGTCCCTTCCGTCCAATAAAACAAGCGACTACTACAAACACTTCTTGCTGCCCGGTTCTCCCACAAACAGCTACTGGGAAAATATATAGTTGTGTTTCAGAACTTTTAAGTGGAAATGTTTCCTTAAACTCGCAGGAAGCGTGTTTGGCTTTCTGTGCCAAGTGTTGTCCGCTGGGAATCTCCCTCGGAGAGCTCCGCTCATTCAGCAGCAGCAGTGACTCACCTCTACGATCGAGCCACCTCGTGTCTCCTGGAAGCTTCAACACAATTAGCTAACGGAGCTAACGCTTACGATATAAAACTGAATTAAGTCAAAAGCGCAGCATAGAAAAATAATAAAGTTGTCAGGTGAACTGATTCTGGCACACATGAGCCCTCTGCGCCGTCCTGGGAATATTTCTTTCCACTTTTCAACTAACTAATGGGACCGCTGTGTGTTGTGAGCGATGCAGCGGGTGGCAAAGCTAAACTTGCTATTGTTAGCATGTCGGCATGGCAGCTTCATGGACCTTCAATGACTTTATGTGTAAAACGAGATGATAAAACAGGAGCCGAATAAATGAGCACTCGTCGAAAAACAGACGTTCCTGCGAGTTAGCCCTGAAGGAAATGCCCGTCGGGTTCGGAAACACAGGCGCACGGTGGTTTAAAGAGTCCGATTGCGTTGAAAAGTATGGAAAACTTACTATTCAACGACAATACAAACTGTTTTAATTCAAAACCACCGTATAATAAATTTCCACCCCATTCACGATACAGTGTGTTCGGGAAAAATGTAAATGCACTTAATAAAAAGAGGCATTTTGTTAGCTTACCCAACAAGCTCGGTCACTTCAGCCTTTTATCAAATCAACTCCTCGTTAGTACGGTACTATCTCCGCTTGCTTGAAAAAAAAAATCCACCGTGGTCCTTTTTCAGTTCGAAAATATAAATAAACAGAGGGGGAAAAAGTTCAAGTTCTTCTGTTTTTCAGGAAATATTTCTCCGGCGTATCTCGCATCCGCGACCTCGCCGACTAGTGTGCGTTGCTCTTCTCTCCTTTGTGTTAATTTCACTCAAATCGAGTTTAATCCGATCGATCCCTCGGCTGGCCGCGCTCCCGAGTCCTCCCCTCCAGACACTCGCTCACCTTCCTCGGCCAGGGGGGGCGCGCTCCCGAGGACCTCTCATACAGATAAACAGGCGGCGTGCGCGGTCACTGACCCTGCCGTGCCCGATTGACGCTCCATCTGAGCTCCAGTTTGGGGATGCAAAACAAATGCATTGGCCTTCATTTTGCGGTGCCTGTGTGTTCGAGAAGATTATTTAACTGTTTATTCACACTACTATACCATACAAACTTCTGACAGCCAGAGAACCGTTTTAAACATGAATTACATTCATATGAATTTATCAGAAAAACTAAATACTTTGCCATTTTCTGTGCTGCACATATGGTATATTATTTTATTGCACTTAAACAAATGTTTTTCTTTTTTTTTCTTTTACAATTAAAAGTGATACTATAGTTTTGAACGTTGTTTTAGAAATTACAGTGGTAAACCTCACCTGAATGTTGGTTTTCAGATTATGTCAGTAAACCACATTTACAATAACTTGAAACAGGCCTATGTCTGTCTTACCATCACACTGTAAATATTTCACTAAACCCAGAGCTTTCATTTACAGGTAGGTTAACAATTAAAAACAATCAAAAGCAGAATATTGATTTTGTATTGGTTTTCCACGCGTGCATTAATTATGCATGGAAAGGTTGACCTTAAAGGGAAACTACAGCAATTTTACATATCAAAGTTCATTTCCGCATGTTGGGAAATACCACTGCACACAGATCATTCAGAAAGTTTTCAGACCCTTTCAAGTTTTCCATGTTTTGTAATGATTCTCATCAATCCCCACACAGTTCCCTTCAAAGTAAAACAAAACAGTTTTTTTTGTTTTGTTTTTTTTAAATGTGGTAATTTGTTAAAACAACATTCAATTAAACACTAAACTTTTCGGTTTCGATCAGCAAGTTAACAGAATACGCAACGTCCATTAGTCAAGCATGCCAATAGCAGCGACATCCTGAGGAGACGTTTTTCTGAAACACCAGAGAGAGAAGAGGAGACTTAAACTCAGACAAAACTAAATGAAGGTTGACTGATTTAACAAGACCATCAAATTTAAGTTACAATCCTGGCAAAGTATTGCTAACTCAGGTAGATGGAGGCACCTTGGGACTGTTTTTTTAAACATACATAATGGTGATGGTAGTGCCATCCTATGTGGAGTAAAATTGTTTTTACTTACAGGAGCTAAAATCCAGTCGAGACCAGAGAGAAAGAAAGAGAAAGAGAGAGAGATAAAAAAAAACAGACACAGAGACAGAGGTAAACACTGAGACAGACTCAAATAAAAAAGGACCAGGTGGAGGTGCCTCAGGGTTAGGGTTAGGCACCAATTTCTTCTACCGGTGAGGTTTAGTAGTTTCACACAATATATAAACCACACCTGCAATAAAGTCTCCCAACATGCCATTTGATTTTGTGTTAGCAGATAGCAGAATAACTGGAATGCTATTTGAACTAGAGAAGGAGGGGGGGAAAAAAAAGGAAACGCATGTAAAGCCAGATTAGATTTAAAGTAAAATGAACAGAACACTTCATCAAGTTTTAAAAACAAGACTCTTCTTCTCAAATTAGAAGATTTACTCGGCAATTTTAACACACACTTCCCAACACAGCCATGTCAGTCAGCATAGTCCTCTGATGAAGTTTTTTTTTTTTCTTGACATGGAGACTGGTACACTGGTGTCTAAATTCATCACATTTACTCATCTATTTTTTAGGATTAATGTCATAGAACCACAATTCATTAATAGCAAACAGACTCTAGCAAAGTATCGATATTGAACACGATCAAAGAAGCTGTGGAGATCGAAAGAACACAACAAAGAAGAACAAGCCCTTTCCTCATTGACTGGAGCAGAAGTGGCACCTCCCTGTTTGAAGTACACAGTGAATTTTCTTATCGTGTTTGACCAATCTAAAGTGATGAAATGATGATGCGTATTGCAAAAAATATGAGGGACCTGCAGTAAGGCGGATTTCCGTGACCGTGACACAATCTTTAATTTGCTTATCCTATTAATCTAGCCTTAGGAAAGACACGTACAAACACATCATCACACACATACACATGCACTTTCTCTCTGATGCACAGCCTGTCCTAACTCTCATGGCTCTTTGTCTACTTTTTAACTTCCTTCTTTTTGCAAAGCATATCAAATTTCATAAGAATGTCCTAGTATGATTGCTTCGTACTTATCTAGACAGTCAACAAAAAGTATTAAGTTAAAACTTTTTTTTTTTTTTTAAAGATCTTTTTTTTTTGTTGCTTCTGGTTTTAGTACACTAGAAGCATCACAAAAACTGGTCTCACCTCTGCTAAAAACATTTAGCAGTGGTGTTCTCTGGGACTTTTAGGAATATGATAATAAGAATTAATGAGACAAAAGAGGAACTTTTCAAAGACCCGTGTCTTGCTACATCTGTTGAAAAACCCAAACAGTAAAGTCAAACATTGACAGTATCCATAAGGACAGACCTCCTTTCAGTTTTGCTTATCGCCTGGCAATCATGAATTAAAAGGAACAATTACCATCCGCAGCTGCTATTAACAGTATTAATTTCATCTTAGCCTTTCCAGCTGCAAGGGTAAAGAGGTCCACAGGCCATTAATAAAGGCGGTGCTCCACTTAAGGGTTCCTGCAAATCAAGACAGTGCAACAGTTGGCACGAATGAACAATGTCAGGATACTGCAGGCCACAGAGGTCAAGTGGATTTCATCCAGCATTGCTTTTATTGTTGACGCTCGTCTCTCCTTTTCTCCTGACAAAACTGGGCCGGCAGAAACCGACAAGCAAGAGACCCTTTACAGGAGAGAACAGTTTCTACACCTTAGAGGACATATTTACTGCACACTTAAATGTTCTTTTATACCATATTATAATCGACTACGACACAATATAATTTTTTTTATGAATTGCTACAGCCCACATTATACATTGCCTCCAAAATTTGACTGATTCATCCCTATTGACTTTTTTTTTTTATTATTATTTTTACTACAAACGTTGCAATTCAATTCAAGTCCCAGCAGATACCTTGGTCAACTCATGCTGGTGTTTGCTCCAGGATGTACTGTGACATTGTGTTCCAACGTATTTCTGTTTTTGACTGGATTGAACCTTTGTGGCTCTTAGTTTGTAAATATGCAGCCAGAATTATGTCAAAAGTTCAGTGCGGTTCATTAGCTGCTTGCTAGGTGGCATGTAACTAAATGTTAATGGGACGCAGGCTTGTATTTGAGTGGGTTTTATTAACATCCTGATTGTAGAGATACTCCACAATCAATTCAAACATGTGGAACCAATGTTTGCTTTGTAAATTTCTCAACTGATATGTTGTATAATTGCCCCACCCAAGAAAAAGAACCAGAACCAAAATAATCTATTTAAGTCCCATATTAATAATATTCATCCCCATGAATGGTACAAAAGTCTGGCAAGTCATGAAGGTTCACACTAAACCTGAACTGAACTGGCGACGCTGTAAACGTGTCGCAAACAAAAGGGCATCCTCACAGATCGAGGAAGCATTTCCGGGCAACATACGTGTCTGAAAATGTTTCATTCATTAAGCAGTCTCTCACTCTGACCGACCCTCATCGGGGAATACATCCTCCATGACGGCTGAAGGTCAAACAGCACATTTCCGAGAGTGCACAAGTCATTTCCTCCACATTTTAATGACTAAATCAGTCAGAAACCATGTGGAAAGCTTGCAGCTTAATGGATGGAGGGGAGGGGAATTCAGAAAACACAACTACAGGCTTTTGTTAAAAAAAAAAAAAAAATCCACAAAACCATTAAAATGACATGTTTAGAGTTTAGAATGTTTTATTATAGTTTATTGTGATAGCATTTTCATTTTTTCTTTTTTTTAGGTTTTATTTTTTCCAAAGAACAAACACAGCAAATAACTTTGAGGGGAAGGAGGAAGAAGAGCTAAGACCGAGAGAGAGAGAGAAATAGAGAGAGAGAGAGGAGGACCACATACATAAGATAGATCAATCCATAGATAGATAAGTAGGTGGGTAGATAGATACATCAGGTTTGGCTTGATCCTCCTCCTGTAACCACTGTGGGTTCACACGTACACTCACGCGCGCACACTACATGTCGGTTTACAAAGGATAATCAGAATCAGAATAAGATTAATAACCATTTGAATATACCAAGGAATTTCGAAAAAAAAAATAAACTAATATTAGAGAGGAGCACACTGCCAAGGAAAACGGACTCACTCGCACTGATGTCAAACCCAAAGGTTACACGGTTAGCTTGGAGAGAGAAGACAAAAAACAAAAACAAAAAAAAACTAAACAGCTTGGTTAGATAGACAGGAAAATATGTATACTTCATCTATGCATGCATACATATACTGTATGCAGCCTGTGTACATGTGTGCACGCTTGGAGGGGATGAGAAAGGAAAGATTTGTTTCAAATGCCCCAATTCATACACGCACACACAAAAAAAAAAATTAATCCAGGCCTCTTTCTAGATCAATCTCCCAACGTGTGCGTCTACGCGCAGCGCCAGCTAACTCGTTAGTGGTGAAATGCCTAACTGCAGATAAAGGGTCGCTCATTTTCGCAGCTGTCCAGGTCTCTCGGAGGCGGGGGGGAAGGTGGAAGGTCAACGTTAAGGCAGACAGCTGATTTCAGGTCAGATTACGGAAGAGATGTCTTGCACCAGCCCACTTTAATATTGATAAAACACAGGTAAACACAATATTTTGGCATTAAAAGTAGGTACTGCACAGTCTGTGAAAGAAAAAAAGTGCGAGAATGTAAAAAGGGGGGAATGGAGCGACAACGAGTGACCGGAGAAGCAGAAAACGGGGCTGATTACATTTTCGATTTTGAATCAGGAAAAAAAAAATCCTAAAAAGAACATTGCAGCAGTCATCGATCAAGCTCTAAACAGCACATGTTACACATCTGGCAGCTAATTCAGGATGGAAATCTTAGCTCGCTTATAAGGGAGATGTTCTTGACATTTTCCGACCGAGTCAAAGTCCCCCCACAAGGGACTCAGAATACCTTTGCTCTGTCCTGTTAACAGCCTGTTATCATTCATACTTGTCATTTAAAAGAAAGGGCACTTCCAACCCCAATGCACCAGGGCAGCTGAGCTCCTTTGGGTTTAAATGAGAATAGTTCGAAATGGTAAAAAGCTGTTTTGAAGGCCCTGAGCAACGTCTTTCCACGATCCTAAGACTTTTAACTAGACCACAACAACATGCCACGCTTCATCTGCAACAGCCAACACAGCTACAGAAACGTAAAGAGCCATATATACACAGAAATGCGCCCGATAAATACATATATATATATAAAAAAAAAAGTCAATTTATTTTTCCATTCGTTTTTCTTTTTTGTCTCGACTTCATAATGACATCCATCGCTCGACAACCCTCAACGGTTTTTTTTCTTAAACTTTCCCGCTCGACTTTTCTGTTGTTCCAAAAAGGATCGATGTTCACACTCAACAGTTTGGTCTTTTATTCTCTACCCAGGCGTTTTAAAACACTTTTTCAACAAGTTTTTTTTACGTTAGTGTTTATGAAATACAAAAAAAAAAACCATGTGTGAGCTGACAAAGAGGACTCAAAGACTGCAGGACTACAAAGTAACATGACAAAGATAATGAGGGGAAAGCATGGACAAAAATGACATGATTTGCATCTTTCTTTTTCTCTTTTTTTTTTATACAAATAATACAGAGCGACTTGAACGCCTCCCGCACATCACAAACTAACATCCTGGGATGTTTGTGCTGTCCCTATACTCACAGGCACAGCATGAAATCTGACTCAGCATGCAGAAACATGTCCTGCCATCATGTCTTGCTTTTAAAAATGCGTAAGGTTGTGTGTATAGACACAACATGGTGCCTGTTTTTTTTTTCTTTTCTTTTTCCTGACAGCTCAGTTCTAACAAAGTCAGCTCACCGCAGCCAATGGCAGCTCTTCGTCAGTTTTAGTTCCTGCAATCTACCAACATCCACGTGAATCGAGAGGAAATTTATGAATTAAATGGCTGCCTTAGGTTTGTGTTTTTACTCGAATTCTTAAAATCGTTTGTATCCAACCAAAATAAAGTAGAAAATGTCTGAAATAAATGTGTAAATCTGCAGGTGAAGCTGACTCTGTCCTCATACAAGGATGCTTAAGACACTCAGGATGCACAGATGGATGGATGGATGAAGCGGTAGAGAGAGAGAAGTTAAACCGTTAGTGGGCCTGGACAGTTTTGTAGAAACGCGACGGAGGGTTGGAGAGGGCGAGGAGGAGGAAGAAGAAGGGCTAGGGCTGGAGGAAGCGGTGTGTTGTGGGACTTCAGCAGCAGCCGCCTCCAGCATGTTGGCCTCCCTGGCTACTGGACAGTGTGGAGTTGGTGGTGGGATGCTGGGGTCCGATCTTAATACCATTAGCCTGTGTGGAGAGAGAAACATAGGGGGAAAATAAAAAATAAAAATTAAAACTAGTAGGTCTATAAACAGTTCCTTGATAAAATAAGGAAGTAAGGAATATTTGTGACGTAGAAGGCATTTCTCAATGTGATTTGAGGTTGAACTTTGATGAAAAAAAAAAAAAAGTAATTCAACAAAATAAATATGCTGTAAAACTTTCATGTAAGCTTATTAAGCCGTTTCCCGCTGAAGGTTGAACCTCCCACCAGAGCTCAGGTCTTCTGCAGCCTCTAACATGTTTTCTTCGAGCGTTATTCTGTATTCAGCTCCATTCGTGTTCCCATTAACTTTGACCAGATTCCCTTTCCCAGCTGAAGGAAAGGATACCGACATAACATTTCACACTGACCGCTGTATTGCCGTTCTTTATGCAAATTACTTTCTGTCTAATCTTGAAAGTAAAGAAACACAAATAGAGATTCAATAATAAAACAGTACAGGTATTTTTTGAGACAATACAGGATGTGAAACCAACAATTAGGAATGATTGGCAAATTTTAGGCCAAGCATGCATCAAATTCAACCTTTTCTCACTAATTCACTGATGTGTGGTAATCTTTGGTTGATGGGATTCAAGCGTCTTGAAAATGGTGCAGAATCAAATTCAGTCACCCACATTTATTTTTTCAAAAACACAACCATACAGCACATTAAGGCTCAAACAATTAATTGGATTAATTGTGATTAATCAATTATTGAAATAATAGTCAACTAATTTAGTAATCGACTCATCGTTAACTGGAGGATATACATGAAAAAGCTCATTTGGTGGAAAAAAAAGAAACCAGTAATCAAGTCAAAACTGTAGAAAATATATACATATAAAACTATATATTTTGCATTTTTGTCTTTAAATATTTTAACCAAAACTCCTCAAGTGGTGTAGTTTTAGCTAGGTAGTGAAGGAATGACATTGTATAACAGTTTAAGCAATATCATTTTTATTTTTCTTAATTAGAAAAGGAACTGAATTATTTGCATCTTCTAATGCATTTCTAATATTGCGTAAAAAAGGCTCAAGCAGTTTTTTTTTTTATCCGATTAAGCAATTACTAAAATAATTGTAAGTCTTACAAGGCACACAGAGTTAAGTTAAATAGTTCCAGAAACACTAGATTTCAAATAAAGTTTAGCCTTATTTGGGCAGAAGCTCCCATTGCATTTACTCTCTACCATTTCATAACTTCACTGACAACTTAGAGAAAAAAAAAAAAAAAAAAGAAGCAATCTCACAATGCGTTAACCATGACGAGGAAATATGCTAATTGAAAGCACAGACATAAATGTGCAATCACATTCACCAACTAAAATCGAAAGACGTTTGAATAGCCGCTTGATATGGCTTTCAAGGTGAGATTAACGGCACACGGGGCCTGCGGGGCTTTCTATTAGATCACATCATAGAGGGAGCAACAGGTGCTGCTGCGCTGCACAAAGGCAGAGGAAACACCAGCAGCAGCACTCAAGGACAACAGGATAAAAAAGAACAGCACAAATAAAAGAGGAGTAACTGAGAAGGAGGCAGGCAGGTGGGTGGTAGGGAGACACTTTCATCTCTCTGCGCTGTAGTGCTCACTTTTCCTCTGCGTTTCATCAGCTCTCTCTCTCTCTCCCTTCCTTTCTCTCTCTCCCCCCGTGTGGCTGTAGCCTCACTCGCTCTTTCCGTCTGTATATATTTATCTCTCCCGCCCAGTGCAACTCTCCTCCTACACTCGGTAGCAGTAGTGCCTCTGGGAAACACTGTATGCCTTTAAATCACATTTATTGAGCTAAGGCCATGTGTGTGTTTTCTCGTAGCGGCTGCCAACATTTCTGGTGGGGCTTCCCTTTCTCTCTCTCGGAGCTCAGTCAGCTGATGTGGTTTGGCCGGCCGTCCTCCGTCTGACTGTTACTAATAACGAAAACACAGAGTGGCTCGGCCCAGCACTCTCTGCCCAACACCTGCATTCGCTGGCTGAGGGGCCGAATACGGTCCGAAACACATGTGGAAGCAGTCAATAGATTCACACGGGTCTATTTATTACCAACGATAGCTAGCACGTGTTAGCTGTTGGACAGTGGAAGGCCTACAGACAGTAGGTTTCAAAGCTGTAAAATGGGTGTACCACAAGGTTCCAATTTGGGGCCACTGATGTTGCATTTGTATATCAACGATCTGCCTAAATAATGTACAGACGTTCATTATTTACGATGTCGTCTGCATAGATTTGTAAAGACTCAATCGAATCTTGATTCGGAAGAGATAATAGACTTAGATTAATTCAGCACCAGTAGTGAAAACAATGAATAGATTCCACACAATTTTCAGCAGCTAAATTCCTATTCTGGCAATTTCTTTAGTAACAATTAAAACAAAGAAAAAAGAAAAGAAAGGCTCTTTCAGAGCATTGTTTGGCATTAGACCACCCTTAATCATCCTCACTATAAGAACCCCAGGTAAAGTTTAAACTCAGATATAAAGTCGATCAAAAATCAAAAGCGAAGAGAACGGGGCCTTCTCTCTAATTTTAAGTGACTATTTATGAGTCATATAATTTATTTATTTATTTTTACACAAAATTATGCAGACATTGAAAATTATTCCTTAATTTTTTTAGACATAGGAACCGGGTTTTAAGTTCTCTCTCTACAATTAAGTAAATTCTGTATTTACGTTCTGGGTCCATATGTGCACGAGCGCCATCATGACTTATGTAATCAGATAACATGGGGACAGAAACTAAACTGTGTACTTAACAGGTTGCAGAGATTGCCATCTTGATGACTAATTAGCAAACCGAGAGTGTAACCACTTATGTGAATATTTTAATAAATCATGCAGTGATTCAAAAAGGACTGAAGGGAGCATGGCGGTGAATTCTTTCCTTCTTTATAAATATCTGACAACAATCAGAAAAGATTTAAGGTAATGGTGATGAAAGAAGTGGCGCGACGGGAGTCAATTGTCCACTCTTTGCTGAAGGGGTGTGCAAAAGCAGAGACAGCATGCAACAGTGATGTACCATAAGGGGGAAAGGATGAGTCTATACATTAGCACTTTTAGGAAGTTCTGTTTTAGAAACAACCGCAGATGTTCTGCTTTTAACGGCGACATCTGCAAAAGGCTGTAAGCAGACATATTTAATGCCTGAAAGCTGAAAACAACAATGGGTAACGCATAACGATAACAGGCCAAGGCTGAAAGAATGGAAAGAATGAAGAAGTGGGGAGATTAGGCTTAGCAGCAAAGCACAGCAGATGTATATAAATATATATGTATACATATATGTGTTCCTGAACAACTGCTTTCTCACAGTGAAAAGGCAAATTAAAAAAATGAACTGCGCTCTCAGTTGAGGTGAGAGTGGATTGTCTATATGACCTCCTTTCTGATCAAGGGGTCCTGCTATCGTCAGCACTTTCGTTCCATAGTGGGGCATTAATTATTGGCTGTAAGCAGATGCAAGTCGGACATATATTGCACACCCTTAATTTGTCCAACTCGCGGTTCGCTCTCGGTCCGACCATCTTCATGTGGAAGTAATCGGATTAACATTTCAGCTCAATGACTGGCTGCACAACTAAACTTTTCTGCTTCCTTTGCTGTTCCATAGATAGAAATTTGGCTGACAGTGACTGGGCTGACAGGCAGCTTACAGGCTGACTGGCTGAGTGAGTGTTTGTTTTCTTGCTGAATGACCGAGACCTTGTGGGACGTGAGGAATTTATGAGCTGGCAATATGCCAAGAGAGCGAAAAAGAGAGAGAGAGGGAGAGACTAAGGAGTGAAGAGTGGAAGTGGAAAATGGAGCAGAGGAAAGGAGGAACACAGGGAGTTTTGCTTGGCTGGAGTCAAAGGAAGGAGAGGGTTTTCTTCCCCCCCTTTTTTTTTTTTTTTTGAGGCTAGAGGGAGCGTGGCAAACCACACACACAGCTGGAAATCCATGCTCAAGAGAAAAAGGGAACAGAACAAAGACTGGAAAAGAGAGGAAGAAAGGCCCTGAAAAAAAAGAGGACAAGAACCCAGAAGCTTAAAAAAAAGAAAGGAAGAAAAACAGAGGGGTTTTAGTGTGCTTTACCTCGTTGTTGATATCAAACACACCCTCCTGGATCTTCTCATAGATCTCCTTGGCTGTGTTGATGAAAGCCTGAGACGGAGACAGGAAGCGAGACAGATGAAGCGGAGAGATTTGATTCATATTTGCGCGCAGAAATAAGCCCGCACAGCTCTTTGGGAATTTTCTTTTTAAACATGGTTGCCTTACAAAATTATTTGGTGGGCGTTTCAGTAGCTAGCAAGGGTGTTAATGTCACCACTCTTGACTTCTGATTTCTGCCAGGCTTCCAATTGCCTTGTTAGAAATCTCCTTATTGACTCCCAAAACTGTTATATATATATATATATATATATATACACAGTAAAACCACCCTTTTACAACGGAATGTGTAAACTGCTTTGCTGAACATTTCATCTGGGTGTGGCAACTGTCTGTAAAATAATGCAGACTTCCTGGTTAGCTGCTGAACATTCACGAGCTATGCATGTGGAAAAACACACCCTGCAGACAATAATAAACTCCAACCGGTGTTGTGAGAGCACATGCATATGTTGTTGATGTTTGTGCATGTGCGTGCGTGCGTGCGTGCGTGTGTGTGCGCACGCTGAGCCTTTTCATTTGCACTCATCAGATTACAGAAAACTTTTCATAAGGCCACAAAATGACTGGCATTGTTTTGCCCAGATAATAACTTCAAAAATGAGAAGGGTGGGAAAACTTTTTTGATAAAACAAAACAAAGCCCCCCACCCCCAGAAATTCTTAAGAAGCTCAAATGGGAAAAATGTGATTTTAATAAAGGACAGATTCACAACTTTTCTAGCACCTATTCAAAAAAGAGATAAACCAATCATGCTTAGTATGCAGTGAAACAACAAATGGTTGTGCTAACTTAGTAAGAAGACCGAAGGTAAGTAGAAACAGATGCTGGTCATTTCGCATTTCCGCCGTTTTGTAGCCGTCTAGCTCTGGTCAATTCGCACCAAAGTTTTTACAGGTAAACAGCCCCAGTCACCGGACTTTTCCTACTGATCCTGCCTCAATCTGTGTTCCCCTTGGAGATGTGCTGCACCCAGTTATACAATTCAAATCTTAAACTAACCTTTAATTGGTTGATAGCTTGCCGTAAAATAGAAAATTTAGTTTTACGAATCCAATAAGTGTTATCTACAAGTGAGGTGTCACTCTGAGGTATTTGGTTTGAACAGGGGTCATAATCTATCGTGTGTCATAATCACAAATACAGTAAAAAAATAAATAAATAAAAATTACAATTTAGAATCACAAATCTAGAAAATAAAAAAAAACATCTGTGAAGGTTTAAATACATGGAAACAGAAGAATTAGCAAAGGAGGCAAATTAATCTGGAGTCATAAAAACACCAGCAACTACTGCAATTACATCTAGTTAGTTCCCATTATAGAAATAGGCTAATTTGTCCTTAATGTGGATGCAAGTCTTTTACAAGGCATGCCAGAAAAAATCTTGTTGAGCAAGTACACTACATTAAAAACAAAAACAAACAAACTTTAAAGTCAGCAAAACCAAGTAGATCATCAAGGACTTATTTTACTTCACCATCTTTGAAAGTCTTTGGTGGCTCTGAGCATGAAGACACGTGCTGTCATGTCTACAAAGTATGTCTATAGCTTTATATGTGCCACCATTTTCCATAGTGTGGGTGTATTGGGACGAAAGGTTTTATCGTCTTTTACTGCGTCTGGAAGGATAATGGTACTTTTTCCGAAGACATCCGTGTCTCCTCCTATGTTTTTACTTTCTATACGTAACCATGGCAACCTGAGGGGGAAAGCTGTGCCTCCATGTGGTCAAATGATTAGCCCATTTATTCAAAATGCAGGTTTGACTGCTGTCAGCTACAGTCACTTCATGCACACAGCATGTAGAGGTGAGTAAATCTTCATGAGTACAGATAGAAAATATGAATAGTATGGTAGGAGATTACATAATGCTAGTATTAATATTAATGATAATAATTACCAGTTGAGGCAATTTCATAGCAGTGGTAGATGTCTCTGGCTTACATGCAGAGTTGTACATGTCCCAAAAATATGTAGCAGTGAACAGATTAGCTTTGGAGATATTTACGAAACAATACAAATCTTTCATATGTCAAATCTACCTGGACGTCTGCCAAAAATAAACAGTTACGTTGTGTAAAAAGTGTTCTCACAGGAGACAGAATACAGCTAATCAGAAGACGGGGACTTTTTAAACACTTGTCTGTTTTGTCTTATGCTTATAAAGGATGTTTGTTAAGATTTTACCAGCACAAGAAGTTAACTTAGTTTTAAAGTATATCGTTTCTTAACGGATGCTATTCAAGCATCTCCAACGTTCTTAGAAATTTAGGTATTATGAAGGAGGATCTTGTTAGAGAATACAGTTGGACGTTTGTGTAGATCAGGAGTAAAAATCGAGCATGGATTAGCACAGAATCCATCTTCCTTCTCCACACACACACACACACACACACACACACACACCACACACACACACACACACACACACACACACACACACACACACACCCACACACACACGCACAGTTGCAAACAACTCAGAGGATCAAAGTTGATTCAATAAAGTGGAATTAAAGATCCCAGAGCGACTGCCCTATGACTACAGGTATCGATGCTTCTGTCTCCAGGGGAAGCATCTTATGAGTTACGATTGGAGGATTTCAACAGGAGAGCAATAACTGGGATAAACTATATGAGCGACTTCAGCTGCGATCCCAGAGTATGAGGCTTGCAGACTATTTCACTCAGCACATATGTAACATGCAAAAACACACACAAAAAGAAACTGTGCTGAAAAATGTGTTCTGAACTCCTCTCTGGCACCTGTCAAAAATAGACTGAGCCCAAGGGTGCTCTCTACTCTATGATGTCCTGCTACCTCCTGCACTCCTTCCTTCCCTCCTCACATCACTACACCTCTTGTTCCTTCATGTCTCTCTACTGTGGAACGATGACGAGGTGAGACGTGGGTTAAACTAAGAACTAACAAGAAAATACTCTACAGAAGAAATAAAGGGAAAGCACAGGAGAAGAGAGAAATGAAGCGCAAAGAGGGGAAGTGGGCAGTGGTTGGGGAGAGGATCTTTATGAAGGATTTAGGAGAGGGCAGGGAGATGAAAGCATGCTCGCAGGATCTCTCCGTCTGTCTCTAAAGACCATCCCATCAACCCCAGTGTCCACCCACAGACCCTGACGACAAACTCTGCACACTGATTGGCTGCTGGATGTCGCTGAGGAAAGGTGGGGTGGAAGTTATGAATATGTATGAACTTTAACTGGTTGATATACTGCTGGAAAATAGGAGGAGAGAAGATGGGGGAAGGAAGGAGGAAGAAATGAATGGAAGAGGGCAGGAAGACATAAATGAGGAGAGGACGGAAGCCGCGCCGGAGGAGGGGAGAAGACGGGAGAGGGGGGATGGCAAAAAAACAGAAAAAGAAAAAAAAAGAAAAAGCGATGACGAGTGGGAAGGGGGAGGTGAAGTAGGAGAGGTAAAGAGCAAATGATGGACGTCGAGGGATGAGAAGGGATGGAGCGAGGAGAGATGAAGGGAAGGGAGGAGAGGAGAGGCATCAGGAGGATTCAGAGGACACTAATGAGACAAATTAATCATACCACACACACATATACCCCTCCCCCCAAATCTTAACCCCAGAAGAGCGCAGCTCAACAGTGTTGTGGGTGTGAGCGTTTGTATGATATAGACTGGTCAAGAGAAGGTTGGAGAGGGACGAGGGAAAAAAATCTATGTAAAACCACGGAGAAAGTGTGTGTGTGCGTGTGTGTGTGTGCGTGTGCCTCTGGGTGGCATGCTGTGCTGTGTAGGATGGGATTAGTTATGTGACTGGATAAGTGAGAAGGGGGTCCCAGAGGAACAGGCCTCGCATTCACTGCAACAACACCAGGGGTGTGTCTGTATGCAGGGCGGAGCCATGCATTCAGCGTGCTAACTGCAGTTTGAGACGTTAACGTGATCCATGCAGGGTTAGACTCCATCACTGTCCACCCACCCTGCTGCAGTTCTAGAACATGGACTTCAACTAAATGTGCAACGATCAAATGACCACTTAACTCTAAAAAGGATAGAACATTAAATGCAATGAATCATTGCACCTAAAACTTATTTTTATCACATTTATTTGAGGCAGAGATGCACCAATCAATCAGCCAGAGATATAATCTGCCAATTTCACCTTGATTGAAATCTCCCCTCCGTTTATTAAACACAGGAGAACTAAGAGCGACTTCTATTTTTGTCTGTAATTCAGTCAAAATAATGTACTTTGGTACACCTTACAGTATAATACAAATTGGAGAAAGAATAAGGTCATGTGATATGCTTTAATGCATAAATAGGGATAAATGGTCATCAAAATCCAAATTGGAATCTGAAAATAAAGTATCTGAGTCCGTAATTAAACCATGTATCTTAATATGCATTTGATGAGCTATTATTTGCTCCAAATAGTTTTTATAGTCCAGTGGAGAGATGATGTTTTCATCCAGATGGTTAAAGGAGCATTTAGGGATTTTAGATTTGCCTTATTTCTGTGACCTGGTCATATACTTACGTATAAGAAGCACAACCACAGAGCACAGTCAAAACAGCCTTACCTCTGGGACCATGCTGCTTTTTTCAAATATGGTCTCACCTGTTAAGCATCTTAAAATGAGAATATATGCCAAAATTAAAACAATGGGTAATCTGATTTGATTAGATGTCTCAGAAAACATAAACTTTTATGTGCTAATACCCAGTAGTTAATGTCTCGCCAACAATTTTCCATCCCCAGCCAGAAGAACCACAAGAGGGTTTGATGACTGCCTGATTTAAAAAAAATATATATATATAAAAAATTGAGCCATTTTTACAGATTTACTCCAAGTCTTCAGAGAAATCCTTCAATAAGTGCTCTCTGCTACAGACAAACAGAGCTCTAATTCCAGCTACAGATGTCAACAGTCAGCACCAACAACTGTGAAAGAACAGATAATGGCTGTGAAATTGTGGTGTGGCCTGAGATTTATTTGTCTGCAGGGAAAAGGGCTGTTTGGCATTAGCGTTGACCTGTATGGAGCGGCGTATATTTCACGATGACAGGTGGTGTTTAAAGCCGTTCCAAACTCAGGTTCAGGTAAGCTGGTAACCTTAATCCAGTCATTACAGCGGCCATCATCAATTGCTAGTGAGCGTGGGTAATTACCTCCTCTACATTAGAGGCAGTCTTGGCTGAGGTCTCCATAAATATGAGGCCGTGTTCTCTGGCGAAAGCTTCACCTTCCTCTTTTTTCACCTCTCTCCTTGACTCAAGATCGCTGAAAAAAACCCAACAAAAACAAACAACGATTTCAGGTAAAATCATCCTAAAATAACTAAAAAAAACATGTGGCTATATTTGCCTCTAAAATTTCTACAATGAATAAATTACTCATTCGCCTAGAAGTTCTCAAAATGTTGCCACGCTGTAACCCTAGGTTTTTGTTTTATGAATGAAAATCTTAAAGGTGTGGTGTGCATTTGTATTTATCTGCTCTAAGAAAAATCTGGACATTTCTTTGCAATAAAGTGGTGCTGATAAAATGCTCCCAGACTTTTGCTCTAAAACAACATTTTTACAGTTGAGTGCTTTGCTTTTAGCTGACTGATATCACTACATAAGTTTAATGATGAAAATAATCTATATTTTCCACATAGAGCACCATAAAACCTCCAGAAAAGTCAGCAACTGTCATTATTACCACCTTACGTCTATAGCAAAAGTGAAATTTTACATTCAAATTTGCCTGGCAGCTCTCTTGATTTAACTTTACCTCACATGGTGTCAAATTACAAATACTTGAGTACAGAGAGAAAAACATATAGCAAAAATACAATTGAATGCCAAACCTCAGACTTTGTTTTAATACATTAAACCTTCCTACTGTACACATTTTAGTCTGGGCACACCTGTAAGAGGAGAGGCTTAGCATACGAAGCCATTCCTTTTCACAATAGAATATCTTCAAGCGTTGGTGATTGCTGCCACACATTGCTGATGGTACAGCCTTAAGTAGGCCATTATGTACCCTTCACTGTGGAAGAAAGGAATTACTCTACCTCTTGTTGCCAATGAGCATGATGACCATATTGGAGTTGGAATGTTGGCGGGCGTCCTCTAACCAGGTCGTCAAGTGGTTGAAGGTGTCCCTTCTGTTGAGCAAGTACAGGTTTTTAGTTTTTCTCTGACTGCACTGTGAAAATGTAAACATAACAAACATAATCTGCTGTTATATATATACACACAAACACATTCACACAGACCCCAATTTAAGAAGTGACATATTACTTTCTCTTGAAAACTGTTAGGTGGTGTATCACTTCCTCTTTTATTGCTTGAAACATATAAGAGAAAGAAAAGGCTCATCTTGTCATCTTCTGATGGTTTCAATAGAAACATTTAAACTGTCTTCTGTATTTTGACATTGAGTTCCCCTTAGAAACTGCTGCTTTGATGTTTTTGATACCAGGCATATGCGAACAGTTATGCAGGAAGTTTATTGCATTAGACCATTATTGCATTGCACCAGAACGTGCATCAGCAGTTGTTCCTTCCTATTCGAAGGCTTTTACATGTTCTGCACAGTGCAAACAAAAAACAGGAAATTAAAGACAAAAGCTTGATGTGTAGCGAAGATTATTCAAGCATCACTTGAACGTTAAACTCTCTTTGAAAAATTCCTAAGAATGTGGATTTACCAGCGGATTCAGAGAACCAACCTGTTCTGGTGGCGTTGGACTGAACTGGAGATTGTCACGTAATGTTCCTCAGGGCTGCATTCTATACCTTGTCTTTTTCATAAATAGGATGTCCAGGGGGCACAGTTTTAACGAGGGAAATTATATTATTTTCCCTTTTACTTTGCATATGATATTTAGCTACATGAATCTATAAAAAAAAAACCCCTGATTATATGTTTTGGATTGATCTGGATTAAATTTAGACTAACCCGAACTAGACACGTATGCCTTGTGAAATGGCTTGAGATGGCATTTGTCAGGAATTGGGTCAACATAAAAAATAGTTTAATTAAACTAAGTAGAGATTACATCCAAGAAATAAAGTCTGGGTTGGCTCTTAAAGGAACCATTAATATTCCAAAGGAAAGGTAGAAAAAGGAGTAAAATTCTGTTTATTTATATTGAAAAAACATTTCCATCAAATGATTTGAACAACAAATGAACAACCAGCAATGCAGCCATCAATTTTATGTCCTCCATTATTAAAAAAAGGCACAATTTTTACCAGCTTTAATCATATGTTTTTCACTTCAAGTCCAAAACGGGTTTATCTCAAACTAATGGCAAAAGCCCACGTTGCCAACAGGATAAAGCGGCAGCAAAAACAAGAGGCTAAGATCATAACATTGCTTAACAGAAAGTCGTATGACTCATTTCATGCATTTAGATAAGGTGCAGTAGATGTTCACTAAACATAAAGTTGAGCAGCAGCAGCCAGTTCAGACATGTTTGCAATAGCAGCAGGGTGGAAAGAACTCGATGGTATAACAAATTGAGTACAAGTAGAAGGCTGTATGAGAAAAAAAAAAAAGATTTCAGGAAGGAAGAAAGGTGTCTGTGTTGCCACGCTTGCAGTCAAGTTTTTTTTTTTTTTTTTTACTACTGAGATGCAGACTAGTGTAAGCTTCTCTGAACATGCATATTATTCCTTTTTCATGCATCACAAAAAAGGCTATTATTTAAAGTTGACTTTCAGTATATAGGTCTTGTGCTGAGAGATAGAAGAACAAGCCTTTTCAGTGTTCCTGAATGCATCCTAATTGTGGATGATTGGCTGGGTTACCTTGTGATGTCATAGACTAGCAGTGCTCCGGCTGCTCCTCTGTAGTAAGACCTGGTGATGGACCGGAATGACTCCTGACCGGCCTGCACACACATACGAACATGTTAGCTAAACAGATAGAAAATAAAACATGAAATGCTGAAAATATCCACATCTGGTAACGCTCTGCTTTGTTGTCTGGGCTGAAAATGTGTCTGATTAATCACATTTAACTTAATAGCGAAATTCGTTTGGGACTCCCTGCGTAAAGTCCAGCTCCAGGTTTTCAGGCACTGAGGAAGACAGAGCAGAGCCTGTAACTGGATACAATGGAGATCTGTCTTTCACTCTCCATACACCCGTCACAGAGTCACTACTTTCTCTCTTGAGAGCATGTAGAGCCTTCCAGTTTCTCAATTTATGCTAAACAAAGGAGGTCACATAGCATAGGCTGCAGCGCTGAAGAGTTTCGGATCAGACGTGTAGCCATCATGCCATTCTTGACAGCCCATCTTGCTCAGAGTCACCTTGTACTTTCACTTCCTCTTCCATTATTCCCCTCTCATTGTTTCACCTTTCCTTTGTCTTCCTGCAGTCCCTCATCTTTTCTATGAATCTTCCCTCTTTCCATCCCTCTTGTTACTATCCAGCATTCTTACTAGCTATCCACCCAGCCCCCCATTCCAAAGTCTATTCATTCTTTGGCTCCGTTCAGTTGTACATTAACAATGTTGTCTGTGTTCGTCCGGGCCACGGAGGAAAACAAAACGGCACTCTATCCCAGCAGCTGCGAGTCCTGCTCTGCTCTGACCTCATCTGAAAAGCCAGACAGACACACAGGCAGCAACACCAAGTCAATGAATCATTCAGCAAGTCAGAGCACCAGGCAGCTAGTTTTGTCTCCCAGAAACACAGGGTGGTTGATGGGGGGAGGGATTTAGAGTTGGTCATTTAACCAGCTAGCAAGAAAGCGATGAAAATACTCGGCTTTCGAACAAAACGTCAAACTAGCTGGTTGATGAAGAGTCGATAAGTTATTCAGAGGGCAGTCGACCAGCCTGTGGTGCCATTAGTGAATAAATGATAAATAAAAGTGTAAGAGAGGGAACACTGTGTGTGTCTGCCATCTGGCCAACAGGCCTTTGTGCAGAAACACACACACTTATTCATATGGCAAGTGCAGCCCACATAATGATCCAAATGGTTCGCATTCTGGTGACGGTGTATGACTGCAGAAGGCGAGCCTGGCCGGGTTTCAGTTCGGCCTTCACTGCTGCGTACCTGGACGGCCAGGTGAACAGTAGTCGTTGTCTAGCGAGAATCAAACATGCAGAACTGAGACACCAGAGGAGCTGGGACAGATGCATTGCAGGCCTTTTCGCTCTGGTCCTGTCACTGTTGATTTTTTTTTAAATGGAGTTCTAACTCCACCTACTGGTCGTCTGTTTTACTGCATGTAAAAAAGCACTTTCTTTTTAAGACATTTTTCTTTGTACTTTTTATGATACACTGCCCCTACATGGCTTGGTTTAGAACAGCTCCAGAAGATTTAAAAAGGTGCTTACAGCAGTCAGAAAGACATTAACCCCTTAGTTCTCTCACAGTTAACATTTTTCCCATGAATGGGTGAGGGGGAGACAACAAAAAGGGAAAACCTGCAAATCACAGCAGCCCTTAGCACACACCGTTATCCTAAAGAATAATATTAATATTCAGAATGGTGTTTTAAATGAGAACTATCCAACCCCTACTTCCTCTTATGTGAAAACATCGAATTAAAAGAGTATTTTGTAGCTAAAAGCCTTAACTTATACAATGTGCTAGTATGTTATTGCTTAACACCATATTCTGGATGTTATTTCTTGTTTAACTTGTAAATCTAAAGGAAAGCAGTTTGAGTCCAATAGTTATCAAGAGAAAGTCAAGAAAAAATTTATAGACTGTCAAAAAGGTTCAGAATGACCGCAGCATGTGTGACCACTGGACACATGAGCCTCGTGGAGGTTTTAGCTAGCAGGGCACAGTAACAAATACACTGGCAGGACTTTGTCATCTTTGAAAGTTGCCAACCAAAGTTACTTTAAACTGGATTCAGTACCAACAACAAAACAGGAAGCGAAAACCACCAGCATTATACATTATATAGTCAACCAAAAATATTAAAGCAACATTTTCTGAGGTCAGGTGGTGACCGCTGGTCGCTAAATTCCAAACAGGTCACTGCAACAAGTGTGGAAAGAGGGCCCAAAGCTAAACAGTTTCAAAAGCAGTGAGGTGTTTAAACTGAAGTCAAATGAAGCTCAGCGATGCAAGAAGCCATTTAAAATTGTATTGAAATTATATTTTCTATGGTATGTCTGCAGTTGATTCGGGCTTCAAGGTAGAGCTAGACCTTCAGTAGATTATAAACATTTTAATAGAGTTCAGCAAAGCTTCTCCATTTGGCCCTTTGTTTCACTCAGTCTCTTTCTATAAACATATATGCTGAGGGTGGAAATGTTGGCAGTCTGCTGGAAATCGCAGAATTAAACCAGAGAAATACACATTACTACAGAGCTTTTCATAATGCTAGCTATACTAACTGCTATTTATGATCCTGAAGGAAGATACAAAAAATTATTTACAAAGAAACTCATAGCTTCAAAGCCAGAAACAGTCATCTAGAGGTAACCACACCACATATCATTCCTCCTATTCAAAAGTTATAAAATATATATTTATCTATAAATAGAAGCCTGAAAGAAGACCTTACTGTCATATTTAAAACCTAATTTAAGAGATTTTTAAAGCAGCCTTGCAGCTTACTATTATATCTGCATACAGGCTGCTGAAGAGCAGCCTTTATGTGAAGCAACAATAAGAGGAAATGGAATGGATAATTTACCGTATCCCAGATTTGCAATTTGATCTGTTTGCCATCTATAGTGATCATCCTTGCGCCAAACTCCACACCTAAACAGATAAAAACACAGAGGAATGAGAACTGAGCACGCTTTGGTAAAGACTTGTTTAAAACCTTCTGATTAATTAATCAACTGCATGCATTTATAAATTATTTAAAAGGTTTATACATGATCAACATAGAAAGACTAAAAAAAAAAGAGTTAATGTATCATATGGGACAAATGGAGAAGACCGGAAAAAAAAAAATTCTGACACAAACAACCATAAAAATGTTTTTTTCTGCATGTAGTGAAGCAGAACTGTTGCTGTTCTGACATCTAAATAACTGACATCGAAATATTTTTCTTCAGATGCCAGATTAAGTAAAACCTCTTTATTCAGAATGGTTCGAACTGCTTTTATTCAAACGGCGTCCTTTTAATGCCACACCCAATTCATGCTAAATAAATAAATAGATACTGGGACTGACTCAACTCTGGACTGATCATACGAAAATCTATTTGTATAGGAGGGGCAGACTCTTTATGAAAAAATGAAGCACCACATCAAAGGTGTGGTGCTTCTGATACGCACAATGTGAAGCACTGAAGCATGCTTTTGAAGGCAGATACAACTGAGATGAGCAATGAGTTGACAACAAATTTGTTTCGCCAACAATTTTTGACATGCATGCAGATGTTTTCAAAATAGGGAATTCTCTAAAGGCTATTTGCTTAATAACACAGGTACAAATCAAATACGTTGTTGGAGTTTTAAATTGAAATAAATTTAATATTCAAAATTATGTTAGAATTTTAAATGTAAATATTAAAATTTTTAAAAGTATTTGTAAGCTTTACAGTGTGAAGGATAAATAATATTTTTTTAATGTAGTACAAAATGTTATTTCTGGCAAAGTGCCTGAGTTTGTGTGTGTAATTAGTGTTTAATATTTCATCACACTTAAATGAATATACTCATGTCTTTTCTTACCAATGGTGAGGTCGTGAACCGGCTGAAACCGCTTGTCTGTGAACTGTAGTAATAGACATGACTTTCCCACACCTACCAAAAGAAAAAAGGGGAAAGACATACATCAACAGAAAGCATTTCAACAAGATTGAGCACATCAGTGTTTGTGGGTGACTTAAATATAGGCTTGCAAATAAAATCCATGCACATTTAGCATGAGAAAAAAAGTTCAGATGAACACAGCAGGGAGGTTAAGCAGCTCCCTGCCTCTGCTAACTGTAAGTTGAGTGACCATCTGGCCACTTCCTACATGTGATGACACTGCGTTTTTTCCTGGTTGAAAGGGCACTCATGAATCTACAGTGATTAACACCTTGCTCCGAATGTTGCTTAAATACTTTAATGACAGAGTAAAAGAAACTATCAATAAATGCCAATGTCAGGTCATTTATTCAAGATGCTAAACTGCAGCGTGACAAATGTTAAACAAAAGTTGCAAACTGAGGACTTTGAACACATTCTGGTACTGGTCAGTAGCTTTCAAAGAAGACAGTAGTTTTTTTCATCAACATACAACATCCCAAACAACTAAAAAGTAGTTACTCTCAAGACATTTCCATACACACAACATCTTGACAGCTGATATGCTGTGTGTAAGTTTAAAAGTTGATTTATTTCACCTTTTCAACCCAAGTTTTAAGAAAATATTGTTACGTTTTGGTCTATATAACCATTCATAAAAAAATAAAGTTTAATGCTGACAGTCATTGACATTCCTCGTGGGTAAGAAGAGAAACTGATTGCTCAACAGGTTGGGGCTGTTCAGAGCGGTGTAGCCTAGCATTTAAATAATAGAAAATTAAGTGGAAGGACAAAAATGAGGAGGAGGAGGAAATAAATGTACACAGGCAAAACAGATGAGAAATTTGAGTGAAACAAATTCAAGTTCAGAAGGCGGACGTCAGTGTACTGAACTGATCCACTTTTGCTCTCACTTTTCTCACTACATGCATCACCATTTTCCCCACCACTTTTCTCAAGGTATATAAATCTTAGAAATTATGATTTATATCATGGATGGGCTAAAAAGAATAATAGTCAATTCAACTGTGCAATTATACTATTAGCATACAGAGATTTAATACACAACTCCTGATATTCAAATTATCAGCATCTGAGAAAGGCTTTACGAATGCTATATCGCATGCACTCATTTTGGGTTTACGTGCCGAAGTGAAAAGATACCAAAAAAGTTGTGGATGAAGTGCTAATGAGATTGAAAAAGAGAGACACACAAGAAGGTGATAAAGCAACATGATGCACCTCCTCTGTGGTTTCCAAGGATCAACGCTGCCAGGCAGTGGCGTTGCTAGGCAGGGACAGGGTGATGACAACAACAACAGACAGAGGGGTCTAAATGAGGAGGCTTTGGTAAAAGTCTAATAATCATACCATCATCAGCTCTATCACACTTATACAGGAGGTCTGTGGCTATTTGCACTCTCTTCTAGGAATGCTAGAATTATGGCAACAAAGAACTTTATTCTAAATTGTCCATGTTGTCCCCATCCACAATGATTATTAAACTATCCCAGCGTCATTCAACTTTCCCTTTCTGGTCAGGCAGCAACAATGCCTATGCCTATGTTACAGAAAGTAAGAGCAAAATGGCCTGCAATCAAAGCCTGTCGAGCTACAATGGTGAAAGTGGCCACAATCATAGTAGCAATTAGTGGGGAACTAGGTAATGTTGCTATAAAAGCACCTTCATCCGGTACCAAGCTGTGGTAATGACACCTCATCACAGCTTACAGTGAAGATACTTTTAAATGCACCCACACAAACAAGAAAAATCTGAGAAAATACAGACAGACAGGAGAGAGCACTTTGGAAGTTATATACTGGATCTTTACTGTAGTTTTCTGAAGGAGGTTTCAGCTTAACCTCCTTCAGGTTAAGCTGAAACCTGAAGGAGGTTAACCTGAAACCTCCTTCAGGTTTCAGGTTAAGCCTGAACCTGACCTGAAACCTCCTTCAGGTTTCAGGTTAAGCTGTAATAGTTGCACCAACAGTTGTAATAGTATAACTATTACAACTATTAGTTGTACTATTACAACTGGACACGTAGGAGGTATGTCAGGAGCAGGCGAGGGAGGATTTAACACACCCAATAAGAACGACTAGACACGGCCTGGTATCACAGTAGACAAAGATTAAAAAAAAAAAAAAAAGTTTGAAAACTGCCAGAATGTTCTCATGGTTTTCAGGGAACATATCCAGAAAATGTCAGGAGAACACTGTGTTAAAGCAAGTTAGTCCACCAAAACAGCTGGGAAATCGTAGCTAAACAATTTCAAAAGCAAGATTTGTTCAAATCTGAGGATAAATAAAAGATCAATAGAATGGAGTTCACAATGTTTTGATTCGCTGCTCTTCCTATGAGCCCGTCACCAGCTCCTGAGGCGAACAGGTTATTTCCTCTGGTCCAGGAGCAAACTGGTGGTGGGAAAGGACTGGGTTTTTTTTTAGTGCGTAGACCAAAGTTTGGGCAGTGAAAACACAAAGAACTAGTGCTTAGTAAAGCCTAGCAGTAGTTAAGCACTGGAACTGGAGTAGTGGAAAAGATCCTGAAGAGAATCTGGATCTTTGGTTTCAGAGTCTCCATCAACGTATAATAAAATATCACATAGCATGTATGTGGCAAAGTGAAGTAAACCACAAATTCATTCTTCACTCAGGGACAGCGCTAATATGATTTTCCAGTTTCTGAAACAGACTGTAACTGTAGTCATAGCAACTAGTTCTTTATGACCAATATCCTTACAAGCTGTCCAAATGCATAGAGTAAAAATTTAGACATGAGTGCTTTGTTTGTGGGTATTAACAAACTGAGACGTTTATAACTTAAATAAAAGATGTCCCATTTAGAAGAAATTACACTACAGACACTAGAGTTTTCAGTTGAAATAAAATGCTTATATCCAGCAGGTGCCATTCAATATGAATGTTAGAAGTCTAATTAGTGTTAAACACAAAGTACAGCAGTGGCTGACTGATGTCATATACAAAAGAAAATGAAAGAAGCTGGGTGATTAACAGGAGTCTTATTTGGGCATATTTCAGATAAACTAACTGCGCTGCAGTCTGACAATAACAGGAGGAATTTTAAATTAATTTGGTCTCATTTACAGAACCCACCATATTTGATGAAGCCCCCACAGCTTGACAGGTAAAAACAGCAAACTTTGGTTTCCTATTAAATGAAAAGGTGCATCAAAAGCAGATGCACTTGGCTGGATGTGTCAGTTTTCAACCGACCTATGCGCCGCTGCTGCTCTGCTAAGTAACCTGAAGCTTAGCAAGGTCAGCAGACTGCATCCCAATCCCTGCTGAGAAGTCCACCATGGTGTCAGTCCATGTAACCCGTTCTCATGTTTGAGCATGAACCAAAGACGCCCTTGAACACGTTTGAAACATCAAATCTTTTCTTAAAACAAAACAACTCGGGAGATTTCCGGGGTCTGATTCTAGTTTTAACGAGGGATTTATTCTCAACTGTTGTATTCCCAGATTAAATTATTCTAAATTCCTCCTGATTTACAGGCTGGCCCATTAGAGACCGCAGTGCAAGTCAAATCACATGACAGCTGTGAACCACAGGGATGACTCAGTTAAAATTCCACTTCTTGACAGTGAGCTACTTCCCTTTGGAAAATGACATCTTGCTAAACGGAGATTAAAAATAGTCCTGAATAACATTCGAAGTCACATAGGAGTGTTTCCCCTTCTTAGATGTATCTCCTTCCAGTTTATACATCTTTTAGTTAGCTGATATTTTCTTATGAAAACAGTTTCATTGGCTATGAGTAGTTCTGTACATTCTTACTTAAGAAAGTAGCGTTATAATATAAAAACCTAATCTTTTCCACATGTGCAGTTAGGCTCAAAATCATTAAGATTTAATGTCATCTTAATTTTACAAACACATTTTTAAGTGGCACGATTAGAGTCCTGAAATGAATTTGATGAGGAATCTGTGAAGAAAGGCAAAGATTAGGGTTATGGCAAGGAGAGTTTCCATTGCAAAAGATCTGGAGGTCATAACCAGAAATAAATCCAGAGGAAGCCTGCAAAACAGTAAGGACGTACTGATCATCAAAAGTTCTTAATGAGCGAATGGTGGGGAATTCCTGTAAAGTCAAATTTAAAACATACAATGGTAGAAATTAAAGTGTTGTTGTTGGAGACGCATGAAAAAATCCTTCTGATCAGACGCCAGAGAAAGCGTGGGACTCCGAGTTCTCTCTGCATAGAATAATGTAACACCGTCCCTCCCCCGCCTGTTGCTGCTCAATAACGGTCCAAAGAAGTCGTTTTATTTTCCATTTATTAACCAGCAAGACAAATTCAGTTTTTTGTTTTTTGGGGGGGGAATATTTTTGGTTGTGTAAAAACCCTGACAGTCAGGATGTGGAAACTGAAGGATCTATAATTGTTACTGAGGTAAGGATCTTTATGCCAATAACGTCTCTGGAAAGCCTGGCCTGAAAACCCGCAGCCATCCCTCTTGGAACAGAATGCCTGTTTTTCCTCTATAAGAGCTCAATCTATAATTATTTACTTCTGGACGTCCTCGTCGCTACCTTATGTAACAGAGCAAAGTCTCTTGGCCACGCTGGACAGAGGCCCAACTTGTGTGTGATACACAAGGAATGGTATTTCTCCTCATGTAGCTTGTTTGATGTTAGCTTCCAAACAAGAACGGCAAGGAGAAAAAATGTGCTTTAAGTAAAGTTGCTAAATGCCTGTATGCACCACAAATCCAGGGCAAAATGATGCTCCTTCCTGGCAGTACTGATTAACAGATTTTACTTTTCAGAAAAGGTCTGAGGAAGTTGATTCCCGTGTTTTAAAAAAAGAAGACTGGCTGGCAGTAAGTCTTGCTTGTTCTCCTATTCAATAGATGAGTGAACTGATGGAATTTGGTCAGTATTTCTAACTCATCCTGTTGGACAACATATGACACACAGTCTGTCTCACTGACGGCAAAACAGTAAGGACGTACTGATTATCAAATCAGTCTCACCTTAACCGGCATGGGGCCGGTTAAGGTGAGACTGTAGCCTGAGGGATGCCGAAAGAGTGACTGGAGACTTTAGTGACTCTTTATTTCAGTGATCATTTAAATTTGGTGATGTTTTTCCATCAACTCCTAAAAAGAGATCACCGACAGAAACATCCCACTCGCACATCTCTAATCTCTGTGGAGATGACGGGTAAAACAAAGAGTATTAAGACATGAACTTTAACTAATTTGTAAACTGGCAAGACAAAATCACGCACGTTCTTTTAAAATGTAAATATTACGATGTAAAACTAACTGCTACAGCTGAGTATGTTTCTTGAGAAATCAAAATATTCAAGTTAGGATATTAGATCACTTTATTTAGTCATTGCGGGTAAATACATCTCACCTTGTTGGTATTAGTAAATAAATTTTATTTTTACTAAATGGCTGAAAATAAAAACAGCTCTATTGTTAAATCAAATGTTCAAAACAAAGAATAAAAGCCAGGCTTTTGCTGTCCATTAATAAACTATTTTTAAGCCGAGTGACTATTGATTTCTCTATTCCCATTTACTATAATCAGGCACCGGTAGCTTTGTCTGTTTGGAAATTCAGTTTTATTGCTGTTTTTAAGAATACACAAATTGGCATATGTATTAAACAGTCGTGCAAATTCACAAGCAGGGCAGATATTTAAACTATTTAATCAGACAATATTAGTGTGTCATATCTGTATCACTCCATAAAGAGCAAGATTTCAAAGAGTTTAACATTCCAAGAGTTTAGAACTATTGCCGATTGTGGTTTTCTATACTTTTGAAGTCTAAAATCAAGCTAAAAGTGTTATTTGCAACTCTACTAATCAATGTAGAGTCGATTAGGTATCAACTCTACCTAATCAGTTTGAGGAGTTGATTATGTAGAGTTGATTAGCTATCAACTCTACATTGTTGAGCTGATTCCTCAAATCTAGGAATCAACTCAACATTGTCAACAACAAAAAGAATACTTTTTGTTGTTTTTCTTTTCTTTGAAATGCAGCTCATATTATCCATTTTTGTTTTAGCTTTGTCTGTTAATGTTTTTATACCAGGGCTATCGTACTGTGAGAATCTCATGGTAACCTATTTAGATATTCAACATAGTTTCGTGTTGGGATATGATTTTAAAAAAAAATTTTTTTACTAATTAAACCAATAAAACACCACATACGGGGAGCATGAAACTATTATTATTAGACAGTTCTGACTTTCTCAATCACAGAAAACTATAATGGGCTGTTAGCTGGTTAAAAAATGTCAACTTGGCTCTCAGGAAACACTGTCAAAAAGAGCATACTGAATACTAGAAACAGGAAAGAAAATGAATTTTTGGCTTTTTTAATTTCGATAAATTGAAAACCTATTTCTGAATAAAACTCAGCAGTGAAAATACATCTTGGTCTGACAAGCTCGTATTCAAGCAGGGACCTTAGCAACAACTCACTGAAGCATTTATTACTAGAAATGACAAGAGCCAGCACAGCATGATGCTGTTTTGCAATAATCTCCAAGTAAACATGGTGTCCATCACCAGTCATCTAACTGGATGAAATTACAGTAGGGCCCTTTACATGTTTATAACTTATTTCAGTGTTGTTAGATTTTATTACTCTAATTTGACGCTTAAGTGAAAAAGTACATGCCGAGCTGTCTAAAGTAAATCGTACTTTGAAGCAGTCATTCTTCCCAATACCGTTTCATCTTTAAGGTACTGCAACATTTAAAAATGCACTTACGCAGCTAACTCAACAGCCCCCACCATTAGCAAACAGATGATATGATTGTCTTCATAATGACGGGGTAACCAATTAGGATGAAACACATCTTCAACAGTCGTTCAAAAACACAACCATCTTTTAATGACACAAAAAAAGCTTAAGTCAAGACCAGAAATATGATCAAAAACTAGAAGTGACTCTACGCCATTTCAGTGGCTTTAACTCTAGGCCTGTGTGTCAATGCTAATTTTAACTGTTACCGGTGGTAAATGTTGAACAAAAATATACACCACAGCTCTTTTCTCGTCTGTTTTGAGGAGTAATATGATGACAATTTGCTGTCGTGACAGCTGTTGCTGAACATTTACTAAAAGCTAAGCAGTTAGCGGGTATGCTAACACCCCCACCCTCGACGCAAACGGACAAAAGGCCAAACATCTGCCGGTGTAAACAACCACAACGGTGCAGTGATGATGGGGAAAACGTGTGTTCACTTATCCGTCACTGTCAGTGTATTTTTGATGCATTCTGGCATGTTAATAAGAGAGAATTAGAGCTGTCATCCCACCCCTTGGGTCTCTGCTTTTACCACGTCATTGGACTTTCCAACACTGCGGAAACACATCGCTAACTGGTAGCTAGGTGCTAACTGAGCGCTAACTGCAGCTTACCCGTGTCCCCGATGATGATGTATTTGAAGAGATACGCATACGCCATTGCCCCTGGTTGTGGCAGTCAGTTGTCTGAACCGTTACACCTTCGTAAAACCGAGCGAGAGCCGTGCGAAAAGAGAGGCTGATAGCTTGTTAGCCTGTTTTTTTTTTCAGTATCGGTGCTCAGGAAGGAACAATAAACAGCCAGAGCCTTGGCTCAACGTCACACGGTCCGCCCTCGCCACGCTACAAAATGATACGTTCATGGTGTCCTCGGAAACGTCACGATGTGTTTCAATGCGTCGTACAAAGTCGACTTTCAAGAATCAAACAACATTCAACGATTCATCTCTTCTTATTCTGCTTTAATACATACACCAGCATTCAGAATTTTGTATTATCGTCTAAGGTAAACTTTAGCTGTTGTTATAAAATAGTAAACAGATTTGTAAAACAGTTAA
This sequence comes from Poeciliopsis retropinna, assembly GCA_010277075.1. NCBI lineage: Eukaryota > Metazoa > Chordata > Actinopteri > Cyprinodontiformes > Poeciliidae > Poeciliopsis > Poeciliopsis retropinna. Next base: position 9,785,959 of record VMRM01000022.1, read on the forward strand.
GCTTATTTGGCACCATTTGCGGGTTGCTATGGTAACTAAATCAGGAAAAAATCGTTTTAATGCATTTTTCCCTCTCTAAATAATATTTTCTCTATTGTGACAGACGTTTCTGTTGTATTTTGAGAGCCACTCAGTCCATGTACAAAACATTTTATATGAATGTGAATATAAGAGGGAATACTCGAGCTTAACTGTTTATTATGACTCTCTCCACTCTGTTTACAGTTGTGCAAAAAAAAGAAAGAAAGTAAATCAAACTTCTGTGAAATCAAACTGTCCATCTAGGATGTGTTATGTGAGTGTTCCCTTTATTTTTTGAGCAATATATATACATATATAATTATATATAATATATATATATTATATATATAATATATATATATAATATATATATATATATATACATATAATATATATATATATATAATAAACTATATATATATATTATATATATATATATATATATATATATATATATATATATATATATATATATATATATATATATTATATATATATAATATATATATAATATATATAATATTATATATATATTATATATATATAGATATATATATATAGGAATTTTTATATATAGATATATAGATATATAGATATGTATATCTATATATATATATATATATATATATAAAAATTCCCTTCTCACCCACCGCGGGTGGTTCTTATCCTCTGAGCTCGGGTCCTCTACCAGAGGCCTGGGAGCTTGAGGGTTCTGCGCAGTATCTTTGCTGTGCCTAGAACTGCACATTTCTGGACTGAGATGTCTGATGTTGTTCCTGGGATCTGTTGTAGCCACTGCTCCAGTTTAGGGGTGACTGCCCTGAGGGCCCCGATGACCACAGGCACCACTGTGGTCTTCACCTTCCAGGCCCTCTCCAGTTCCTCCCTGAGGCCCTGGTATTTCTCCAGTTTCTCGTGCTCCTTTTTCCTGATGTTGCAGTCACTCGGTATTGCTACATCCACCACAACGGCTTTCCTCTGTTGTTTATCCACTACGACAATGTCCGGTTGGTTCGACCTTACCATTTTGTCTGTCTGGATCTGGAAGTCCCACAGGATCTTAGCTCGGCCATTCTCCACCACCTTTGGGGGTGTTCCCCACTTTGATCTCGGGGCTTCCAGTCCATATTCTGCACAGATGTTTCTGTACACTATGCCTGCCACTTGGTTATGTCGTTCCATGTACTCTTTCCCTGCCAGTATCTTGCACCCTGTTGTTATGTGCTGGACTGTCTCAGGGGCCTCCTTGCACAACCTACACCTTGGGTCTTGTCTGGTGTGGTAGATCTGGGGAGACTGAGGACTGAGGGAGGAATATATATATATATATATATATATATATATATATATATATATATATATATATAAACATATCGTTTTTATTGTGTGAATACTTCCTGAAATTTCCAGATATGTACTTTCAACGTGAACTTCAACTTAAGTAGATTTTGGTGGTTCACTCTTTATTTTTCTTTCTTTTTGCAGTCCCTCAGGTCACTGTCGAGAGGAAACAACTCAGTTCTTTTTCTGCGTTAATCAACAAACCATACAAATAGAATAAGATTTCTAAAAGAAGTTAAAGTAGCATTTTAAATCTTGATGGATAGCAGTAGATCACAAGAATACAAATCTGATCTGAATTTGTTTATACGAGCTTGTTCTGTCAAGGCTAGATGAACGAAAGATTAAAAACTGAAGCCTTGGGGATTAGTTAAAACCAATTCAGATTACTTATTAATTACGTTCTTCTCCTGTGGCAACCTGCACACTGGACAGCAAGAAAGCAAAGACTTCAGGAAGAAAGAGGAAAATGAGAAAAAGGAGTACTAAATGTGTGTTGTTCAAACAAATTTGTTTGCATAATATTACAATTAATGATGAGTACTGTATGTTCTTTAAAAGAAATATTGATTTACATCTAATTCCACTTGATGGCAGCCTGGAGCAGCTGTGTCTTCATGATTCATGCTAAAATTTACAGCCTTTTTATGGAAAAACCACCTAATAAATTTAAGAAATAAGGTTGGATTGGTAACACATGTTTAGTTTGACTTTATTCTACTCACTAGACTTATTTTAGGTTATGTTCCACATCTAAAGATCAAAGATTTCTATGTGCTCATGGTACTGATTACACATCAGGCTCAATCTAAATTTTTCATACAATGAGTAGAAAAAAAATGCAATCTAACAGAAATAACAGAAATTACTCAAAGTCTTTCTAAAAAAGTATTTTTATTTTATTCCTTACAAATCATTGTGTTGTATCAAAACATGTGGAGAATGAGGCAGAAAGGGGTGGCAGCTGGTCAGACACCACACGCCCTAATCAGACCAAAAGCTCCATGGTAACTCTTCTGCTGGCTACAAAATTCAATTAATTCCACATCGGATTGAATTTTTCCTGCTCAAGTAGAGCATAGCTCATCAGGGGATTCAGTCTTTTTTTTTTTAAATTTATCATTAAAACTCACTGATTAAATCTTTATAACAGACATTGTCTGTCATTCATCTATAAAGTGTATGCAAATATTATATGAAAAAGAACAGCGAGAAATCAAAATACCTATTTCACTCGCATTTTTTTGTTTTTGTATATACATATCAAATCTGTTTTCTTATCTTTTTTTTATCTTACTGTAGATTGCATACAAATACAGAATTATGACTTGAAAAGTACTTTGAATTATTATTATTATTATTTTAACCAGAGCCATTCTCAAATCTGTAAATGTTGCCTATAAACTGGAAGGAATATGGTTGACTTTCCATAAATTAATTGGATAGCTTTTAGTTCTGATTTCTTCATTTTCAAAGGGTTTTTAAGCCTGCATTCTGTTAATCAGCCAGCAGGGGGAGACTTCTTCAGTTGTTAAAAGATTTGACTCAGTATAGAGGTCACAAACATATATGCATATTGCTTCACACTTCCTCTGTGTGGCAATAAACATTCATGTTACATTAAAAAAAAAACCAAAAACAATCTTCTTAGGTTTTTTTTCTAGCTTGATGATCAGTTTGCAAATCAATGTCATATTTTGGGCATGATTTGAATCTGATCAACAAAGAAATAAATTGTAGGTTAGGGTGATGGTGAGCCTCAACTACTTTGAACTCTCAAGCTTTTTTTTTTTTAATACATTACTTCCCCTTTACATTGTTTTATTATTATTGTGGAAAGTGTTTATGTTTTTCTGTGCAAGATACGTGCGCAGACCCTTATCTTGCACTAAAATAAACAATATGTCACTCCGACCTTGTGACGTGTGTTAGATAACGTTGAGTAATTTGTGACTGAATCAAGGCGACAGCGTACGCTCAGAGGAGCATACGAAGAGGAAGAGAAAGCTGCTAAAGAAACTGTTTTGGTTGGAGCTGTCAGAGCGGACAGGATGGATTTTAAATCGCAGAGGTGGTGAGTTTCACATTGATGTGAGGTGACTGTGTGAAGCTTCGATTGTTCAGAGCAGTGCCCAGAGTGCCTGGGTGCAATGAAAAATAAATATATGCTTCAAAATGCCAAGGGTATTAACAGCTTTTATTATATACTTAATGTATTTTAAGAATATATTAAAACCCTATATATTTAAACATATGTGGGGCTGAAGACACATTCAGTCAGGGTGCAGTTTTTGGACTTCAGGCTCTGTTTTTAGCTCTACTGTAAGGAAACAAGGGAGCTCGCCTTCATTTCCATAGCTCCAAGGACAGCTTCCATATAAAGAATGTAGGGTAATTAACATCATCAGCCTGCAGGAAGTGGATTGGAAAAGAAAGAAGAGGAGAAAAGAACTAGCGGGACAGTCAACTTTTTACTTTCAAACACAGATTTCTGAAAACAATAGCACATAAAAGTACAACTCCCCATTTCTGTTTTCGTTTTGTAAATTTAATACGGTGGACATTAGGGAGCCCGAGACATCATTCGAGGCCCCTGCCAAAAGTGGGTGTGGGTTATTGAGAATTAGTTTTTTTATGTCCATCTTGAAGTCATCAGGGTTGGAGAACAGTCGGGGCTTTTATTCTGTACATTCTGCCGCTTTCTGTCTATTTTTTCTCTGCCGGTGCCGTTTCCTTCACCCAGGGTGGGTGTGTGTGGCCTCCAAGAGAAACACCAGCATGACCTTCCTGCCTGCATTCCGACATGCAGACATACAAAATACCGCCAGGAGACCCCAAACAGCAGTAAGGTTAAAGCAATACAACACACAATGCTGGACCACATGGCTTGAAACAATGAGTAACATTTGCTTCCCATTAAAGTCGCACTTATCTGCCTTTCTGTGGAGGAAAGCCACAGTGGTCAGGCACACCTGCAGAGAACCGGAGAGAGAAAGAAAAAAAGAAATGGTGGAAGAGATACATATAACAACAGCGCAAAGAGAGAGAGAGAAGAAGAGAGAGAGAGACAGAGAGAGAGGAGGAGGAGCACAGAGGAAAGAGAAGCAGGCTGACTGCTCCACTCTCATCCATTAGTGGCTTTGTGGGCAACAACTAAAGATAGGGAAGAAGGAGGATTACAGACTTTTAAGAATAACAAAGAGGATAGCAGCCAACTTAAAGACAAAGTTATAAGGAAGAAGAAGAAAAAAAGAAAGTTAATACACTTGAAGGAATCTTCCCAGAAGGCTGAAGAGACTTAACTTTGTCTGCAAGTGAATGAACTTCAACCAGTTCATTCACTTGCATTCATTCTCTCTGTGACTGAGAGAGCTGGGAATACGGATCTGTTTCTACCCAAAGCGAAGGAGCTGGAAGGCACCATGGCAGACAACGTGAACGAGGAGTCAGACTATGTCCCTGGGAAAGATGAGCTGAACTGGGGCTACGAGGAAGGTAGGCTGGTCTCTGCATGCACACGAGGGGATGCTGAGAGTCAGAGTCTGGAGGGGAGTTGAGGGGCAACAAGGTGGAGCTTAAATCACCTTTCAGAAGACTCAAGAATTTCCATTTATTTTCACTTGCTGATTTTTAGGTGAAGATGTCGCCTTCATGTATGCTTGGAATTAATTCAAATGTCATTTGCAACATTGCTTATTGTTGTAAAATAACTAGGGCCCTCCTTTACGTCGTCTCTGAGGTCAGGCACTACATTTAGCTGAAGAAGATGAAAAATGTGAGACTTTTTTCAACCGTTCTTACAGAGCTGGGAGAGTCTTAGCAAAAGATTATTCACATCTCTTGAACTTCTTCACATTTCATGATGTTACAACCACAAATTATGATGTAGTCGTGCACAAATTATCGTATAATTGTGACGTGTAAAGACAATGAAATCTGAAAAGCGTGGATTTGTATTCAACTCTCTCTAATCTGATACCACTAAATACAACCGGGACAACTGTTAGACACATCCTGATTACATTTTGCATGAGATGTTGGGAAGCGTTATTCACATGTTCTCCATACAATTTGTTTGAACTTGAGGTGTTCGGCAAAAATGTAACTCTGGATATGCAAAGTCAGAAGAGACATTTCCCAAACAACTTACAAGAAGTATCAGCTCACAGGGGCTGACTACAAATCCACACGACACTTTAAAATGTTGCTTAATTTTTTTTTTTTTTGAAAGCCATCATTTTCCTTCCACCTCATAAATATGTGCTACTTTGTGATAGTAAAGAAAAGTATCTCAACATTCCAATAATCTGCAGAGAGGTTTGGAGTTGTAACATAATAACATCTGAAAAAGATCAAGGTGTATACATGCTTTTGCAAGACAGTGCAGCTACTGTAGCCCTGATCAAACCTTTCTGTATCGTTAAAGGAAATGTAGACATTTTCATAATTGCTACCAACTTGATTCCTAGTTTGAAACAGTCATTCTAGTAAAGTTTACAGATGAGAAAACTGTCATTCTTGTACTGTTTCACTTTGTCTTCCTTCTTTTGTTGCTTTCACTGAGCATCCAAGGATGAGCTATGATGCAATTCTGTGACTGTTCCTGTAAGTATGCCCAGTGATGCGAAACACTTTCAATGCATGGATTAGATGTGACTGTCTGACAAGGAAATACCACAAGAATCATATATGAACCCATTAAACTTCATGCTTTCATATTCTGGGTTAATTAGCGATAAAGAACTGCAGCAAGACACTTTTTTAAAAAGCAATTGCGTGACTGACTTGAAAAAACAAAATCAGCTAAAACATTTTTTCTGCAGCAACACAAACACATTTGTTTTCATCCCCGGTAAAATCTTCTTGCCCTCTCAGACCCTGATTACATCCTAACTGGTTATTTGGGAGTGAAATTCTACCTTCACAACTCGGGACTTAAATTGGAATTGTATGCGTTGAATACAAAGCATACAACAAAAGTTCAGCTTTTGGCCAACCAACAATGTTGATGGATTTGGTATGAAACAGAGCATGAATTTGTGAAAAAATCCTAATGTCTGTTGTTAGGTATGGTGGAGGTTGAATGATGGTGTGGGCCCGTTTCTCTTCTGAAGATTTTGGAAACCTTGTTTGAGTGAATGGTGTGAGGAAGCCTCTTAAAATGGATTGCATAAAACTAATCCAAAATATGTGGTAAAAACACAGAAACAAAAGTAATTTAGCTAAAAACACTTATTTTCTCATGTGGCAATTTTTCCCCTTTGAGTGAATTTAGTAAAATAGAGGTTGGATTTTCACAAAATGTTCATATTATAATTGTGTTGCTGTACAATAAAAAGAGATTATTTTGAAGTACATCTTTACCAGGAGTGCTAACAAATTTGTTTGCGTCTGTAAGTTCACACAAGCTTGTTACCAGGCAAAATCTACACAAATTCAGTTCATCCATAAATGAAGAAATACAGTGTTAAAATAGATTTTACTGTTTGTAAAACTTAACAGATTTATTTTTTTTCACTCCATTTTCCTCTGAGAGAGCTTTACTGTGCGAACACAAACCCGAAACAATAACTGTCCACGCTAGATGAAGTTTAGGACTGAATACTAATGCAGCTTTTTTCTCTTGGCACATGTAAGGACGTTCTGGTTGTTCGTTTTTTTTGGGGTTTTTTTATCCAGTGGGAACGAGCTTCTGGCAGGCTAAGCTAGCAAGTTTGTCAACACAGCTTGACATGAGCATATGAGTAAAAGAAGGAACTCTGGTTGATCTTAAAACGACAAAATGAGAGGAAAGAAAGTCAAATCATCTCTGCTGGGCCTTGCGGGATTGAATGCAGGGTGAATTTAGTCTTTTCAGTGCTGCAGGGCAACCTGGTGTGTGTTCAGAAAACTGTTGTCATGGCTTTAGTTGCTGAGGAAGGAAGGAATGTGGCAGCCTCCCCTCTTTTCTCCAATGGTGAGGAGAAAGGCATCAGTCCCTGCTGCAGAAAAGCACATGCTTTCTCTAAACTCTCTAAACTCTCACTCGGCTTGCTTTTTGGAGGGACTAAAGTTTTTTTTAAAATGATTGTTTCCTCTTCCTAAAAACTCACTGCAACAAGGTTCTGCTCTCACTGTGTGATGATGTCGCTCTCAAAACTGAAGTGAAACCAGACTGTGAGTGATAGTATCATGGCGTCTTCCACATTCAGTCAGAGTAAATATAATGAATCTGCATCCATCTGAAATAGATTCCATCTGATACTCTACGGACAAATATATTCAATAGTATTTATGCATGCTTGCATGTTTCTTTTTAAGGTCTGACCCTGTTTCTGTAACCATGACATGTTTCATATTCAAGATCTCAACACTCTCAGTCATAACAGGACTTCTTACTACAGTGAGAAGTCTTGCTTCAGAGAACAGAAAGCTGGATGGACCTCGCAGGAGGCACACAATCAACCGAAAAACATTTGACTTTGATTAAAGGACAGACTTATTTATGTGTTCACGTGAGACTCCTTTGTTTTGGTTTTTTTTTATCAGTGCTCTTCATGGATCACGGCACTCTTGAAAGTTGATTTAAATCAATCTGAAGGATTCTATTGGTGAATTCATTAAAGGTTCATAAAACCTGTTTTGTTTTTTACGGAACATTATCATTATTATTTTTTAGTATTTGAATAGGTTGAACACAGGAATACAGATGCGTGCGACTGTGTCCCATCCCCACAGACGCAACACCCCTTGGTTTCAGATGGAAGACTAAATAAAGATGAAGCAGCTGGACCATTGTTAAAATGTCTTTGACTTTACATATATAATGACATAGCATGTGTTACGTTTTTCAGAGTACTTTTGTTTCAAATACAAACATGAAAAACAGAGTAGAGAGAACCACCCCGATTTATCATTTCCATCAGAATACTCCATCACAGGTTTCAGTTTTAATATTCTATGAAACTAATTTCAAATTTGACGAGAAAAGACGTCAGAAAAATGTCATATGCAAACAATAAAATTAGTAGGTAGGCAGTGGCATTTTGAATCCTCTGTCAAAACAGGGGAATTTTGTCTCTATGAATAAAATACATCAGAAATACATACATATTCCCAGGATGTAACCTTTTAAAGCTTGATGAATCGGTGCGAGTGTGCATCCAGCTCACCCCCACGCTCCAGGGAAAACACACACCACACAGACGCAACAACCCCAAACTCTAACATTCAGCCTTTTTATTTCAACGTATTACCTCCAAACTAAATCCAGTGGAAGCAACTGTCTTCAGCAGCCACCTGATAGCAATGAGATCTCATCTCAGTGTAATTTAACTTCAGTAAATATCCAGCTGTTCTGTGAAGGTCTCAAATGGCAAACTGCATTAGGAAGATCAAGAAACACACTGATCCTGGAAGAAATCCTTTTCGAGGCTGCAATCAGCACACAACCAGAGCTACAGCTGAATGAATCAGGGTAGCACTTGTGTTAGCGTGGCCTATTTAAAATCTAGAACTAAATGCAATTGAGAATTTGTGGCAGTCAATCTGACTGAACTTGAGCAATTTTGTAAAGAGGAATGAGCAAAAGTTTCTGTTTCTAGATGAGGAAAACTACTAACTACTACTTTATTTATAAAGCACTCTTCATACTAAAAGCAGCTCAAAGTGCTGCACAGATCAATAAAAACAAACAATTACCCACCTCAACACATAGGGGAAAACACACAACTGCATGGAAAATCCACAAACTAAGCAGAAATGATTGAATTCAGGAAATACGGTTAAAAAGACGGGTCTCTTAAAATACAGCAACATTTTCTCGCAGACCTTTTCACATCTGGGGGCCGTAATACTGGAAATAAGCCTCACCATAAGTGTGTGTTCTGACTCTTGGACTTGTTAATAGTCTGGTGCCAGAGAACCTCAGGGCCCACAGAGGTTCATAAGGTATTAGCAGATCTGCAAGGCAAGATGGTGCAAGACCATTAAGACATTTAAAAACCAGGAAGAGAATCATAAAATCAAACCTGAGACATACTGGGAGCCAATGCAACGATTTTAAAACAGGTGTGATGTGAGCCTGCTGCCTTCTGGTCTTGGTTAGCACTCGAGCTGCAGAGTTTTGTAACAGAGACGGCTGTGCAGGGTATTTTTTAGGGAGACCAGAAAGCAGGGCATTACAATAGTCTGTACGACTGGAAAAAAATGCATGCATAGCGAGGGAGAGAATAGGGCGAACATCTTCCTTAGATGGTGCAATCCTGTTTTAATTATTTGTTTAATATGTGAAATAAAAGCAAGCTCAGAGTCAAGAAGAACTTAACACACAAAATCTGCAGGAGTAATTTTAGCAAAAGATGGTTCTACAACAATATAATTATCACTTTCAAAACCCTCTGTTATTCTCATTCTAATGTATCAATATTCGCCGTGTTGGCTTTTCACAATTAAATACAATGGGATAAAATAAGAACCAGTTAAAAGGGTGAAAGCATATTTGCAAGGCACTTCATTGTGCACGACAATCTTTCAAGCTGACGAATCAGACTTGGATGGAAACATACATGTTTGCTGTGGATTTTCATTCATAGGTGTAGAATGGGGACTCCATTTCCCAGCAGCCAACGGCGAGTACCAGTCTCCGATTAATCTCAACTCAAGGGAAGCGCAGTATGACCCCTCCCTCCTGGACGCTGGCTTATCACCAAACTACGTGGTGTGTCGAGACTGTGAGGTCATCAACGATGGGCACACTGTCCGCATCCTTCTCAAGTCCAAGTCAGGTCAGTCCCAGGAGACATGCCGAGAGAATGCAAGAAGCATGTTCAGGTATCAGCATTAGTCACTGTGGTTTACTGGTGTTACTTGTTACAAGAGAAAACAAAATCACCTCCGTCAAACCCCAAATGACCCATTTCCTCCCCTGCTGAGTCGCTCTCTGCAGGTTGAATTATGCTTTTGCTTCCTGTTTACACTTGCTTAGACCTCATTGTGGTTTCCTTTGCTTTTTGTCAGTGGTTACTGGGGGTCCATTGCCAAGTGATCATGAGTACGAGCTTCACGAGGTTCGATTCCACTGGGGCAAAGAGAACCAGAGAGGATCAGAGCACACTGTCAACTTCAAGGCATTCCCTATGGAGGTACACAGGACAAGCAACACACCCTGCTCCAAGAAAAACACAGCGATCGTGTGTTTATAGCTCCGGATCAGACATTGATTCTTATGTGCATAACATTGGAGCTGCTCGAGCCCAAAAAAGTAACTCTTCTGAAATATTGCGACTGTCATTTATTTGAAATACAGTGAAAGAGGGAATCATTACATGACCTTACAACTAATTTAGGAGTAGCGCCTTTGGAAATGACTTCACTCGCCCACTCTGACAAAGTTAGAGTGGGTGAGTGAAGTCATTCTCACTAGTCTTCATCACACGTACACATCTAAGAGGTTCATATCAACTCTGATGTGGAAGACAACATGTTGCACATCTATTGTGATTGCATTTAACCCGCATGAGCACTGGAATGCAGATCCCAACCAAATTTAGGAAAAACTACAACACATATTATGTGTGGTGATCAGGTAAAAACTACAACGTTATAAATCCTACCTCTTTTTTCTACATGTCCTGAAAGCACACACAGCTTTCTGAGTGAAAGGCAAAGAGATCCTTAATCGTGTCTATTCTGGAATGATGATGTAAAATTTGCTTTTATTGCCTCACGACATGCATCCATGACTTTCCCAAACTGATGATGTAAGAGAAATCCAGGAAGATTAATCTGTTCCATCAAAGCGAGTTGATTAAGATGTTAAGATGTTTACTTCCCAGAACCTCAATTTGAAGTAAAATCTAAAATGTCCATTTAAGAAGAATCACTTTTGGCCTGGTGGTGTTTGTTTAAGTTAATACTTTGTTCCACTAGAGGTCGCTGCATCGACCTCTGTGATGCTTCCTGTCTGTTTAAAGAATATTTTATTTCTCTTGATATTTGATTTGGCTGTTGCGAGTAATGCAATTGAAAATAAGGCTTTGGCTTTTAAAAGTGGCATTTAATGTGTCGTAGAAAAAAAAAAAAGAATGATGGCATCTATTTTATGATGCCATATTTATGTGGAGGCACGTAAAGTGTTACTAAATCGTAAGATGGATGGACATTACCCTGATTTTTATACTTGCATGCCATTATTTGAGCAGATAAACCCAAATGGTGAACCAGATTTGTGGAAATCTACAAGTTGAAACTATCAGAAGCTTACAAAGCTACGACATCATCTGGGTGTTCACAAAATGTCTCAGTGCTTGTCAGCGTCTCAATTTGGCCTAAGTCATTTGGTAATTCTAAGTCACCTTCTTTTTATACAGTGTATTTAAATACTCTGCTTCAGCTGTGAATGTAGGACACAATGGATTTCCAATTGTGTCCAAAATTACATTTAAAAAAATCTAATTTTGCTAAAATTAGATTTTTTAAATTTTTTGCAGAGAAATCAGGGTATGTCCAGTTCATTAGACTTTTCACTTGGAAAGTTTCACAGTTTCCACTCAGTCTTAGTTTTACGTAAACCAGACGAGGAGTTCATCACACGCATCTGAGGTTTCCTGCACACTCACCATGTTAATGACCTGAAACGCCCTCCCAGTTTATGTTTTATTGTCTTTTTTCTTTTTTTTGTCCTCAGCTCCATCTGATTCACTGGAACAGCACTCTCTTTAACTCACTAGAAGATGCTTTGGGGAAGAAGAACGGAGTCCTCATTATAGCACTTTTTGTCCAGGTAAGCACACCTGGTTTTAGTGAATATTTTATTAAGGAAATGTCAATTAGTGCTTGCATTTAAGTGTTGTTCTTGTTTCGTCCAATGATATGGTTAATAAATTGCAACATATTATTAATTAGCACATTGATAATCTCATATCGTGCATAAATTAGGCACCACCATTACAGCCACTACAATAAGACTCATCATTGCTTAAACACATCACCTGCTGATTCATGCTAGTTGACTAAGATCTCTTGTGAAGTGGAAGCTCGGCTCTGTGATGAGTGACAGCACCCGAGGAAAACACCTCATTCTTCTCTTTGAACCCAGTCGTTCCTGACCTCCTGAGGCCTCCGTCTCACACATCCTGTTTTCTACAATGTCTGTTCTTTAATCTTCCGCTTTTTCTTCCTGCATGATAACAGAACGCAGACTTATCTCTGCTGAAAGACGCAGCTGACATTGTGAAAACAGCCACCGGCGGCAGTGATAAGTCTGTGCTGAAGCCCCACAATGCGTGTGTTTGTTTCAGATTGGCAAAGAGCACCTGGGTCTGAAGGCCATCACTGAGGTCCTACAAGACCTGCAGTACAAGGTGAAGCCTGTGTGATGGCGAGCAGCAGAGGTTTTACTGAGAGTCGCGGCGTGAGGGTCGATGTGTCGTGAGCGTAACTGCTTCTTTTTGCCACTGCATTTTCTTTTAGGGGAAGAACAAGATAATCCCATGTTTTAACCCCAACACGCTCCTACCTGGTAAGACAGAAATGATCTGATCTCAAATCTTCATGTTCAGGTCAAAACCCTAAATATTTGAGAACAGAATGGCACTGATTCTTCTGGATGCCACTTGTGTAAATTAGAGAAATAGAAAAAACAGGTTTAAAGATGTTTGTAGTAAAACAGAAAAATCCCTTCTAGATTATTCTAGAATAAAACTGTTGATTCCATCTGATCTGTACAATAAAGAAAAAATAAAAATCAGACAGGGTCAAATAAATCTAAAGTCACCAGTATTAAGCAATGTGGACCTTTTGTAGTCGTCAGTAAACCTTTGACATAATTTTCTTATCAAAGTTGGTATAGTTCATTTAAACCATTTGGTTTCCTGACATATTTTAACACTCTGAAATTTTCAATTGGATTAAGGTTCTCGCCGTTTTAAAACAACGACAGCAATAAGTGTTTGGGGTCGCTGCCATGCTGGAACACCCAGTTGTTCCCTTGTTTCAATAATCTGAATAAAACTGGTGACCATGTGATTCAAGGAAAGTAGCTAGAATTGTTTGGAACAACTTTGACCATGAAGTGGAAGCAGCTGGAACACCAGTTTCCAGTGACACTGGCTCAACATCTCAATGGACTGAGAGGATGTCAAGAAAGAAGCACTACCTCAAAAAATGACACCTTTTAAATGAACAAGAATGCACATTTTCAGTTTCTGCTTACTTGGGAAAAAACGTTTTTGCTATATTTGGCTGCAAGGACAAGAACAATATTTGGAGAAGTCAAACTGGACCTAGGACAAATTTTGGGTGTGTAGTCGCAAGCTGAGGAAACAGTAAATTTTGCTTCCTTTTGTTATGCTAGTTGCTTCTAGCAATGCCAGCAACATTTCTCTTCATTTTATAAACTGCAAAAAGTGACAAAATATCAAGTAGAAAGTTATTTGCAAGCTACATAAAATCCCTCGTGCACACAGTTCTATCAAACATCTGTCAGTGGAAGCTTCAATCTAATATTAGCACATGCAAAACACACAAAATGTGGCAAATATGTTAATAGAGAGAATAACTACCAGAGTTTTGTGCTCAAAGCTTCAAGGAAATTAGACAGCAACATAACATTTGCAGACAAAACATGACCATTGTTGTTCAAATGCAGCAGGTGGAAGGTCAGTGCTACATGGGGGAGGAAGGGTGAAACATCTGACTGGTATTTTGAGAAGTAAAGAGGGTTTCAGAATGTCTGAGGCATTCATTGTTTTTGCCACATTGGAGTATAGTACGTTCTCTTTGTAATTCATAGTTTCATCAAATCAAATCTCCGTCGGCCCTCTCCTCCCTTTTGTTATCACTACTAAAGCCAGCAGATAAATTCCTGAGGCTTTATCTTGTTTTGTAGTTTGTGCCTCTCTTGAGCCCATAAGAAATACAGAACAATCCCTCATTCCTGTTTTAATTAAATTCTGTCAGGTCTGTTTGCTCTTATTTAAAAAGAGCAAGGGAGGGAAAACTATTGAGTTCTTGCAAAAGCCAGAGTTTCAAAGTATAGTTGAAGATTAAATGTTCTCTTTGTGATCATCAGACCCGCTGCTGAGAGACTACTGGGTGTATGAAGGATCTCTGACCACACCGCCTTGTAGTGAAAAAGTGACCTGGATACTTTTCCGCTATCCCCTCACCATCTCACAGCTACAGGTATGGAGTCAGACATTTAGATTCTCCCACAAGCAAAAATGTTTTTTTTTTTTTTTTTTTTTTTAAGGTTTTCTTCATTTTTAGTGGCTCTCTCTCAGCCTGAAACCTCCATCACACCGAAGAAAGTATAAACTGTTTACATTGAAAATAAAGGTTGCAGCAATAAAAATCAGAGGCGTGACTAATCATCGAGCTTTCTATATTTATTTATTTATTTATTTTCTTCAGCATGTTATAACTGAATATACACTGCACAATCCGTATTTGATTAATATTATTCTACAGGAGCATGAACTAGAGTTTTCTGGCATTCTCCACAACGGGCTCCATGCAGGAAGCCTTTCCACCCACTACCGATCCATAAGTCTGTCATGTTGCCTTTGACTGATTTAAACTTTAATTCAACCTTTGCCTGATTCGTGACTCTCTTCCAAAGGGTTTGTTTTCTTTGTAAGAGATAAAGGTGCTAGCACTCTGACATTTATTTGTGTCTTTCATCTTGACTGCACTTTGGCTAGCTGACCCTTTGAAATGCGCGCACAAAGAGGTCTTTCTGCCTGTCCTGCCTCAGGTCATGTTTGTGGCACGGGCGCACAGGGCGAAAAGAAAGCAGGCGAGATCCGAAGATGATGAATCGGTTTGTTTTGACTTAACCAAATACGCGTGCATCCATACTTTAAGAAATGACTTAACCAAATACGCGTGCATCCATACTTTAAGAAATGACTTAACCAAATACGCGTGCATCCATACTTTAAGAAATGAACAGAGTTCTCTATTTCATTTCAGTTTTAAATGAAGATTAGGAACAATTTTGCCAACAATAACACAGGATTTAGACTGTGAGCACGTCAGCTGAAGCTCTTAACAAGAGCCAGTTTTGTCCTGCGGTTCGGCATAATGGAACAATTAGAAGCGGGTCAAATGAGCTATTAGTGACTCCTGATTGCAGCAAATCCGGACATGGACGGATAAATGCGATTGACTCACTCTGATGAATTGATAACTTCCCAGGCAAATGTTAAACAGATCTGGACATGTGGACGTCAGTAGGTAACACCGCAGTGGCCAGCTGTGTTGTTGTTGTTCAGTAACAAAACATATTTATGTCTCAAGTCTTTCGTTCATCATCAAGGTTTTCTACTTCATTCTAATCCTTAAGATTAACTTAAATAAATTTAAATAAAAAAATATTTACAAAACTGCATTGCCTTCATCTCAACTGTTCATTTTCTGTTTGTCTTAGCTATCCTTTTGTTGCTTTTGTTGCACGTTTCCCCATATTTTTCTCAGATTTCATCTCTCATCTAAACCAACAGACTGCCGGTTCAACAACTGTCAGAATAATATGGCCAAAAATACTGCAGATAATGTTAGGAGTTCAAAATGAAATGCACTGAACATACAGACTCATCTAGTGGCGTGAAGCTTTCTCGTCATGCTTTAAACTGGATGAAGCAAATAAAGCATAAAAAAACCCAGCAAGTCCTGCTTTCCGAGAAAACACACTTCAAACATCCTGCTGTTATCAATTGCCACAAGACAGAGAATGTGTGTGCAGAGTGAGTGTGTACACATGCATGCCAGATATCACAGCCTTTGCACTTTTAGAGGGTGTCGTAAAAGTTTCGGCATCCGACCAATCGCACAGCAGCTCAAGAACTGCTGTCCTTTTTAGCGATGTGGGTGATTCTCTCTGTGACGTGTGTGTGGAAGAGATGCAATCTGCAACTGCTGCAATTTTATGTGAAAAGGAAGTTAAATTTTCTTTTTTTTCTCTCTTTGTGGCTTTGATTTTTAAGCATTCTGGCCAGAGAATGACAAAACCGTAAACTGTTCCCTCAGCAGATTAGAGCTAAGACATGCCTACAATGCCTACACTTCTTCTACTTGAAGTTTCTCAAACATTAATGTTTTGGCAAAATAAAACCTTTCATAAAGAGAAAAGTGCCTGAATAATCCAACAACATCATACCCTCAGATGTAGCAGTAAGCGAGCTGTCCCTCAGTAAAGGACTGAGGGACATGAGGTTGTGACCTTTCTTATTCCTGTTTGCAGATCGAGGAGTTTCGGAGGTTACGGTCGCACATCAAGGGGGCGGAGCTACTTGAAGGAAACGACGGGATGCTGGGGGACAACTTCCGCCCCACCCAGCCGCTCAGTGACAGGATTGTCCGTGCCGCCTTCCAGTGACTTTCACTCTCCTGCGCCATCTCAGTGAAACTCTGGGACCTACACGTACAAAAATAGAAGGTAACAGTTTTTACAGCGAGATCAGCTGCAGAGGCATCCACAACGCAAATGCAAACTTTTATCCTTGACAAGCTGGTTCTGTCTCAAACAAGAAATATGAAACTTGTGCAGGATTTTTGCTGTACACCCCAACCCAGAATGTGTTCCACTTGTCCCAAAACACCGTCCTCAGAGTTATAAGTGTGTTCGGCACGTTTCCTCTCAGGAGACAGGGTTTTTTTAATGGAAGAAGGTGCATTGTCCCAGAGGCAGCAGATCGCGCCCTGGAAGAACTAACCCAGTTCACTTACTAATCTGGGACTAGCCTATATACATCGCAGTGAGAGAGGAGGCTTCAGATTTAGCTCAGCAGCACTGCGGCAGAGCTAAACGCAGAGTGGTGGGAAATAGGAAAAAACATTTTTAAAATATACCCATTGCCATCAGTCTAGACTTTTAACCTGGAGGGGAAAAGAAACTCCAGTTTGTATGAAAAAAAATCACAAAATTAAGACGCGACACTGCCTTGAAAAAACTATTTGACTCCTTTATTCTTGATATTCTTGATATTTAAAGTCATCCCATTTCTTTTTCAAATATTAGACAAGTTTAACAAGTAAACACAAAAGTCAAGTTTTAAACGATAATTACCAAGGAACCATAGTCTGCATTCTCTGAAGAACAACTGCTATGAAGGAGTTACGGCTTAAAACTCAGACTTTTTAGAAACCACATAGGTGAACTCCCTTTTGTGCTTTGGGTAATTGTGCTGAAATCAAGCAAATTTCAGCAATCTTCAAATCACATATGCAGCAATGATTTCGACAAAAGCTTTGGCACAAATCATATATGGCTTCTACAACACTGAGCAAGATTTTTCATTGAAATATTCAAAAATCAGCTGTTTTTGCTTGAAGCCTACAAATGTTAGACTGTAACTAAAATGTTCATTTTTGCTGTTATCTGTTCTAATAAGTCATCACTCCTGCTTATTTAATTGCTATCCTCCTTAATTCATTGCATGTGTTGCAGTTCAAAAGGACAGTATTTTAGGAAAGTGGATTCCTAAAATACAGTTCCCCTGAATGCTAATTTGACCTGCGCGGAGCTCTTCATGACCCTGTGGCACAGTTGGACGCAGGAGAGCAATCGTGACAAACTTGCACTGTAGTTTGTATTTAATTTGGGGGGAAATAGAAGGGCTGGATGTAAGCAGAAAAACAGAGACGTGTGTTGAAGCCAGAGGGGCTCTGAGATGAAGGGAGGTGGGAATGCCAGAGGATTGAAAGAGGAGGAGGCAGACGGAACAGAACGGGTAGGAACAAAAGGGGGCTATTGTTGTAGGGGTGAAAACAGATACTGATGTGGTCCCTGCAACAAGAGCCCACCTGTGAATGAGGCAGAGGAGAGCTGGTGTGGAACAACCAAGGTCAAAACATTGTTTGCTGCAAAAGGGACCGGTCCACTTTACAAAATATATAGGATAATAACCAAAGAACATTATATGGATATATTGAAGCAATTTCTCAACATGTCAGTCAGGAATTTAAAGCTCTGGTACAAATAGGGTTATCACGTGGACACAGCGCCAAATTGGCTACAAAGTGACTTGAGGACAACAAAGGCAATGCGATGAAGTAGCCATTATGAAGCTGTGATCTCTGTCCCATTGAAAATAAGCGGGCGGAGCTGAAAATGTGTCTGTGAGCACAGTGTCCTGCAAACACGACTTACAAGAGTAATGGACCAAAGTCCAGGTGAGAAAGGTGGAAAAAGATCACCTAACATCACCAGTTACAGCTGTACAGTTTAAAGATATTTCTACTTAACATTATCATTGTTAAGGGATTGAAATATCCAGCTCTAGAAAAAAAAATTGAAGACTACTGCAAAATTATTAGTTTCTCCGATTTTACTTTTTATAGGTTTATGTTTGAGTAAAATGAACATTGTTCTTTTATTCTATGAACTACTGGCCAGTGACGTCAGTAACGATTTAGTTAGTAACGCGTTACTGATGTCGGACCACTTTTTTTAGTGACAAGTAATCTAACGCGTTGCTATTTCACATCCAGTAGTCAGACTACAGTTACTTATTGAAGTCACTTTACGTTACAATTTTCTTTTGTAATTAAATTTTACTTCCTCTACGCGCCTTGAGGAGTGACTGCCGTTTCAGCAGCGACTGAAACATAAACAGTGGAGGGAAGAGGGAGATGCATTTTGTTGCTGGAAAAACGGGAACTATTTTGAGTTTTGCTCGCCAAGTCTGATTATTATAAGTGGTTTTGGGGTTGTTTGTTTTTTTTTTAAAGTCGCTTGCAGATTTAATGAGTCGCGGGTTGCGGTTTTTGGGCTTAATAAGCCGACATAAATCCAGAATTTGTCTGACATTTTAGTCAGACTCTCGCTGTCCATCATTTCCTGGATGATCCGTCCCACTGTGTCTTTGTTAATGTCAAGTTAATATATGACCTCTGAATGACGTCAAGCTTCGCGTTGCGCTCCAGAAAATAGCAAACATCGAAACTAATAGGAACAGCGCAATAAACGTGAAAACAGCCACGAATGAACAAGTCCGTAAAGTTGTGCAACTAAACGCAATCCAGATAATAGAAACACACAAAAACATGCACAAATTGCTAAAGTTTTTTTGTACTGCTCTAAGCATTAAACAATCTCCCCTTCAGTTCAACTATATAAGTGGAGACACATTATTGATGTAATCATTATAAAATAACTTGCTATGAAGTATTGGCAAAGATCAATGAGATTTTCACAGGCGGCGGAGCTTTGTTGTTGTTAGCAGCTGCTGAAAATAACTAAAATAGTTACTTTTAATGTAACTTAGTTATTTTTCAAATCAAGTAATCAGTAATCTAACTAAGTTACTGTTTCAGTAATCCGATTAAAGTTACTTTTCCAAAGTAACTATGCCATCACTGCTACTGGCAACATGTTTCTGAAATTCTAAGGAAAAATTTAGTATGTATTTGCAGACAATGAGAAATGGTCAAAATAACAAAAAAGATGCAGCGCTTTCAGATCTCAAATAATGCAAAGGAAACAAGTTCATATGCATTTAGAAACAACAATACTAATGTTTAAACTCACTCAAAAAGAGCTCAGAAATCAATATTTGGTGGAATGACCATGAGGTTTTCAATGGGGTTCAGTGCACAGGTTCTCTTCATTTTTTCCAGAGCTGCATATACAGCATAAACTCCTGGAACTGACTAAAGTAATTCATTTATATACAAGAAATACATTTTTGAGAAAAACCTAACTGATTTAAGTCAGAAAATGTTAAATCTGATGTCAGTAAGTCATCATACACTGCATGTAAACACCTTTTTGGGGGGGTTCACTGAGTAATTTCCTTGCAATCGGAAGGCTGTAGGTTTTATCCCAACTTCTCCATAATGCTGTACATTTCACTGTAAAGCTTTTATCAAGGTTTTGTGTTTGGATTGGACTGTAAGCTGTATGTAAAGATGAAAAATGTTAAATTTTGTCTACCTTTTACAACACACACAGAAGTCAAACCCCAATAACCTTTTCCTAGTTTGCTCCAGTTGTGTTTTTTTTTCTTCTCTACCTCGGTAAATAAGCGACAGTGCTGCTGAAAAGCTTCTTACCTGGGAATCATAAAGAAAAAAAAGGCCATAAAGGTTTTCCATTCTTTCCGTTCTTTGGTCCCGGGAGGACTGTTAAGCACATCTGGATTTCTTTTAATGAGATTCATGTTTTTCTTTCTCTACAGGAGGAGAAGAAAACAGAGGAGAGGAAACGAGAAGAAAGAGGGGAAATTAATGTGATAACAGATCCAAGACAAACTAGAAGAGGATGAAAAAGCTTTTAGTGCCGCTGCCGTCACTCCAGGCTTTTTGTGTGTGTGAGTGTCAGTACATGTGAGTGCAGCCATCTTCTTCTGTATTGTTTCTCACTCCTCCCCGTATTTTTGCTGTTCACATCGACTGTTCTGACTGTGTGTTGTGACTAAATGATGAGACGTTTCCGCAATCGTCACACCAGGATAAAGAATCAACCGCAGACGAACAAGAAGCCTAAAAACACACGCCGGGACACGGTTTCACACACTCACCCGTCATGTTCCTCATATTTTGATACTCCACTTAAAATGATCCTATTATCATTCTTATGAGATAAATATTAATAAACTTAAATCTAAACAAAAAATGATCTGTTTTAAACAAACTGTGAATAACAAACTGGAAATAAATGGCTTCTGAAGTTTTATGTTCCAGCTCATTTTCCTTCTTCTGGCAGTGAATTCAACACCACTTTCATCTTTTAGAAAAGAC
Organism: Poeciliopsis retropinna; assembly: GCA_010277075.1. Taxonomy (NCBI): domain Eukaryota; kingdom Metazoa; phylum Chordata; class Actinopteri; order Cyprinodontiformes; family Poeciliidae; genus Poeciliopsis; species Poeciliopsis retropinna. The sequence goes on from VMRM01000022.1 coordinate 9,807,043, forward strand.
AAGTGAAATAAAAATTATTGCTTCCAAATGAACATATGAAAACAATATGTGGTTGTTTTAAGGTACTATGCATTAAATGGAGCTGGTACGATTTATAGGAACCATGACTGTGACTGGAAAGTAACAATACACTACAACTTACTAAAAAAAAAAAAGAGTCTACATGGCCTAACAGAAAGAACATCTTACATGCCATTCACAGAGCAAACACTTCTAATGACATGCAGGTGAAAACTGGCCAATCGAGTTAAATGGACGTGGGAAATGTGTTTTTCCTTAGCATTAGAAAACAGTTGTTGTCTTTTGACAGGTGCTGAAATCAAGACACTGTAAGAACTACTGGAGTCCTATTTGGGGAAGGGTTCCTAAATCAATAGCTTGGATGTTTGTAACCCTATAAGTCCTAAATGCAGCGGTGACCATCCAGCCAAATTTGTAGCACCATAAAAATGGGAAATGGGAGACGTTGCTCTTTCCAGCCATTACGGTAATTTTACCCCCGAAATTAATCCGAGGGGCAATTTTTTAATAGGTGGTAAATTACAAAAATAACTCACTAGATATTGAAAGTTCCAGTTGTTATGAATAAATGGGCAAATGTATTTACTCACAAGATGCTTAAAGAACTGCGTACAATTAAAATAAACAAAAGATATCCAGCCAGTGGTTTGAAATTTAGGACTTAAAGGGTTGCAGATTGCAAAAAACCGAATGAACTATTTCTGTCTTTCACTGTTTAACTTGAAAAAAGTGTTAAAATCAAGTCAGATTGTGCAATTATTATATGGAGTCTATATGAATGTGTACTGCACAAAATTTTGGTTTATTGTCAGAATAAAAACGAAACTCATGTGCATTCTTGGCTCTGCAGCTTGTTCTTTTTTGCTCCTCTCCTCTCATCAATTAATATGATGCTAATGTTTCTTATTCACATCTTGAAATATGTATTCTGCTTTTGAACTGCAGCCTTGATAATACACGGCTTCTTTTAGTCGCCTAGCAACCAGCCTATCCACCCAGTCAGGACCTGGTCATGTATTTATTGACCAGGTCCTGACTGGTCAATAAAACCAGTCAGGAGCTAGAATGAGTCCAGAGTAGGGCAGTGACAGGCAGTGCAACACAGTGTGAGTTTTCTATAGTTATTTTTGCCCAGCCATATTGTTTGCAAGCAAATCTGAAGGTTTAAGTGTTAAACTGCAATTATATTATTGCAGTTTAAAGATCTTTGGTGTTCAGCTCAGTTTGCCATCACCTCAAGCCAAATGCTCTCAAGACTGCTCAAATATTTGCACAAACCCTTTAGTGGACTTATTAAGGTGTGGTGGTTTAGTCTGCTCGGAAGCAAACATTAGTTAAAGTCATGCATCGTGTCAGATCTCCTTGCAGAACAACCGGATTCAAGGGTCGTACAGGGACGGATGCAGGTCACACAGTCTGATCTTTAGCATTGAAATATTTTTTTTTGTAAACTGTGCGTCATATGTTATTGCAGTGCAGTAACAAATGACTAACTGAGAGAAAAATAAGTAGTTTCATTTACCTCATTTATCATTGACTCTTCTAAGACTGTGACTTGACACTCTTATTACTGAAAATAAATATGGGCAAAATTTTTTAAATATGTGATTTATAAATTAATTCCACTGAACTGGATGTTGGGTAATCAGAAAAAAGAAGACTGAAAACACTTTACACATCAAAGTCATATTTTTAAAAATGCAACATTATCTTCTGCCTTACAAGTTATTATCCACTTTGTGTAAGTCTATTACAAAAAACAACATACATTGGTGTTAGTGCAAAAAAAGTTGAAGGTGAATAAAACTTTAGTAAAGCTCTGCAAATATGAAATGCAAAATCTCCAAACTTTTACATGCAAAGATTTTCCTTGTGTTCTGGACGAAACCTTCAGTTCCGTCAAAAATCACAAATGATGTATCCTGCTTGTGCTGCACTCCAATTAGAACAGGATGAAAGCAATTTTGTTCTTCAAATAAAAATAAGAGAAATCAAAGAGCGACCTGATCCAACGCTGCAAAATCCTGATGGCTCTGGAAAAAGACGTAAAAGAAATGCAGGAAAAACACACACAAAAAAAGTCTAAATAAAACTCCCTGAAAGTCATTATGACAGCACAGCAGTATTGAAGGTAATGTCAACAGAACGGCTTATTGAAATATTATTACAGTAAGCTGTAAGTAGAGACTGTATGTAAGTTATTGATCACTTTGCAAGCTGAGCCCAACAGACTCTCATCTGTGCAGCTCCACCGCCATCTGCTGTCAGATCGCATCCCACAGAAAACCAAGTCTGTTCAGTCCTTATTTTATTTTATTTAAATAAATAAATATACTGCGCATTTTAACCACAGTATAAATGCATCGAACAATAACAAAACCAATAGCTACAACGTTGGCTTTATATGTTAAATCAGCGAAGGGCAACAACTCTGGAGACTGACAGAAGATAAAATCTGGGGACCCACAGAAATACGGTGGAGCTTATCATCCTGAGACCACAGTGGTGATGTCTCACCCTGAGACAATCAGGTCATCTTATTTATTGTAATAAAATGGATGCAATATGTGGGGAAATTATTAATTTTTTTCAAAGGGTTTTGAAATGACTGCTGCCTTCATTCAAAGATAGGCATCAGATTGTAAAGGCCTGCTTTTAAGGAAGATTCTGAAAAACATCCCAACAAACAAAGGAAAAAGCTTTATCTCTTTATATTGTTCTAATGATTTTACCTTTTAATTACATTTCTTTGGTATTTCCTGCAGGTGAAAATACAAATCTCAGCCAATTTTCACATTTTTCGGCCGTGTGTTTACATTCGTTTTAATAATGGCATCCAGGACCAAACCCATAGTGGATGAGGAATAAAATATGAAGCTGCTTAGGGCCCCCTGCTGGCTTGGTATGGAACTGAACTTTACATACACATACAAGACCCCAAAATTGTTTTAATGTAGGTACTATACTGATAGGCAAATGAAGAACTAGCATAATGTTTTTATTTTGTGAGTTTGAGGGAGCTCCAGTAAATGAAATGCAATTCAAATTTAATATGGATAATTAATGCTACCTGCTACTTTGTTTAGAAAGTAGAAACAGTATAATGTGACTTACAAACATAGGAAACATTGTTGCAACTGCCTGGTAATGACAGAAACCCCTCAAATGGTCACTAAAATAACTTAAATGGACAAAAGTGAAAAGAAAAAAAAAAAAAAAAAAAAAACTACGTCTGAACATAAACAATGGCACAGAAAACATTGAAAATAATAACCACGTTAAACCAAGATGTGTCCTCTAATTAGCATTACACAACATTCAAGCTTGTAATCAGTGAGTCTGCCTATATAAAGCCTGACAAGCAGTCGTTGTGCTGTTTGGTGACCTGGTGTGTATTACACTGATCATGGACCAGAGGCAACAAAAAAGAGGCTTGTCCCTGGAGTGTAGAAAGAAAATTATAGACCAGCCACAAAGCTTGAGAAAAAACGGGAACTTTTTGGTGAAGCCCAGCAGCTTCTATGTTCAGAGACACAAAAATTAAACATACTAAGAAAACAACCCTCAGGCGAAACATTGGAGCTCTGGGCTGCTTCTCTGCATCTGGCATTTTTTGGTGTACATGTTTCTGTCCGCTGCCACAGTACGGTGTCTTTGACTTGATTCATTTCATGTATTTGAGTATATGTCTGTATAATTCGGTGTGTTCTAGCCCAATTTAGTTCCTGAATCAGGACCAGAACGAGTTGCCATAATTGATGTGACCTTGACTTTTGTTCTCCAACAGAAAATTCTGCAAGAATCTGAAACGGAGCAAAAGCTCCACCTTTGAATGGCAAAAAACGAAGATTTTTGAGTGACCTAGTCAAAGTCTGGACCTACATCTGACTTGGAAGTTGCACCGTAACCAAAAATAGTCTGCTCATTCTTGAGAACCCCTCGTTGTGCCTGAGTTAAAACAAATATGCAACAAAAGTCTTAAAAATATTCCCACAGTAATGCAACCTTTTGGTTTGCCTTGCTTCTTTCTGTTAATAAATTAAACTATTATCTCAAAATTGTATTTTGTGTTTACTCTGGTTATTCTCATATGATTTAAAAAATGCGGTGTTTCGTGATCTGAAACGTTTAAGACGTGACAAAAAACAAAACAAAACAAGTGAAGAAATATTTTCTAAAGCACTGTAAATATGAAACAAGCTGTGATGAATGCAGCATGCAAAAACGTCAAGCATGGAGGAATAAAAGCGACGTTCTAAATCTATCAAGGAAGGAACCATTTTGCAAAGCATTATAATATTCTAAATAAATAAAACTGCACTTGTACCTTTCACAACACATTCCCCCAAAAATGACATGCATCCTTTTACTTGTGGAGTAAAAGGATGCATTTGTGGTATAATTTTAGAAAATAGTTTCCGATTGTTTGTTTGTACAACCTGGAGAGAAATATTCACTTGCGTTTAAAGCAGCAGATCAAGTGAGGCTCAATGTATTTTCAACCTACTCGACATGGTTGGGATAATGGAGCGTTCCTCCATTCTCAAGGTTTGGAAGGTCTTTGTCACGCTGATCCAGGAACGTTGCTTTCCAGCCTCTCTGTTAGAAACGTTGTGATCAAATTTTAGGCATTTCAAAGTGCTTTACATCATAACAACCACAAAAACACAAAGTCATGCAACATAGAACAATCGAAACAATACATTTGATCAAAGGTCATCGTTAAATTCGTAATTGATTATGTTTCAAACACAACTCTAAACAGGTGGGTTTTTAGTCGAGATCTAAAGGAAGTCAGTATTTCTGCTGTTTTACAGTTTTCTTAGTAGTTTGTTCCAGATTTGTGGTGCATAGAAGCTGAATGCTGCTTCTGACGAGACTCGTGTCAACATGTAGTGCCTCTCTGTCTAGTTGGAACAGATCAGACTGAACAGACACTGAACATGTCTGCTTACTGTTAATGAAGTGCTGAGAGGAGTTCAGAGTCACAGTTCATTAGGGGAAACTTATTTTTCTTCGTTTTCATTTTTTGCCATCATCAGTCACCATCATTGAAAATGAAGAACCCAAAACTGTTCCACGTTGCACGTCTCAATAAATACCATGACATTTCAAATAAAACGCATATTTTATTTTATTTTTTTGTCATCCTGAGTTTTATTCTTTCCCGTTTTTTGGGGGGGGGCTGTCGGGGGGGTTGTGTTGTTTTGCACTCTTCTTCACATACTGCATCTCCGCTGTGCCCACACTGGCATTTAAGTGCATTTGAATTGATTTGAGAGTGAAACAGAAAGAAATAGATGGAGAGAGGAAAGGAGGGAAAGGGGGGGATGGGAGAATGTTGCCATGCCAACTGCCATAATAATCATCCTAATGATTGATGTGCTGCGCTGCAGTTCTTCCTGTTTTTACTCTCCCTCTCTCTCTCTCTGTATTTTCTCCCTCTTTTTTTCACCTCTCAGTTTGCCTCTGCCTGTCTGTTGGTGTGCTTCCCTCCTTGCATGGTTTGTGTTTTCTGTGCCACTGTTACGCAGCACACTCACGGTGTATTGAACACACAAACAAATACCCATTAAAAATGTGGGGTTTTTAAAATTTTTGGGACAGAAAAAGACTATCAAACATAGCAAATTGTCCACACAGATATTCTTCTTGGGACTCAAAATGAACGAATCCCAGAGCTTTGTTTGATATCAAATGTCCTGTTTAGGAGTCTGAATCAATCTTTCTGTGTCATTGCATTAGTCTAGTCAGGCGTTGTGTCTGCCTGTGTATGGGAGTGTGTAGGTGGAAGCAGTGTCATGATAGATAGTCCTGTAATATAAAACATGGATTTATTTCTCTAACAGGTTACTTCAGAGCAATTCAGTAAGAGAAAATGGAGTAAAAGGCAAAACATTTCAAGATGAATATTATTTATATTTGTTGTTTTCTCACATAACAGATGAGAGTTGATGTCGTCTACGATGTGTAATAATTATGACATATAACACAAATTTTAACACTGAGGTAATTTACTTTTTAGTTGTTTTTTTGTTTGTTTTTTTGCAAAGAACTGATTATGTTGATTAAAATGGCATACCTAAATTTCCCCATTGTGGGTATTTCTATTCTATTCTATTCTATTCTATTTGGCCTGCATTTTCTTTGCTTTATTAGTTCAACTTCCAATTCTCCTCCCGGTGTTCAGATCATCGCCGTTTTCAGCAAGTCTTCTGCCACATTAACAATTAATTCTGCTTTCTAATTCCCTTTGCAATCTCCTTACTTTTCGACTGTGTGTGTGTGTGGGTGTGTGTGTGTGTGTGTGTGTGGGCGTGCGTGTTTGCACAGACATAAGACTAGATGTCAAAATGCAGTAGACCTCATCGTCACGTTGTTCTTGATTCAAACCGACAGGCTGTCAACAACACGCCCATCTCTTTTCCTTTCTTCTCCTGATTTTTTTTTTCTTCTTTTCTCTGAGTCCCCATTCGTGGTGTGATCATCGAGGTTAACACATATTTCTTCTGCACACGAATATCTGAATAAAACTGTACTTGTACTGTACTGTGAAACTTTTTAAAAGGGGAAGCATTATGTGAAATGCACATTTTTGAGCTTTATGTCATGTTGTAATGTTATTCCCTCAACAACAAAAACCAAATAACTGGAATGTGGCCTTGATTTTTTTTAATGCATATTTGCGAAATCCTTTAATCTCCTGTGGCAACAATTCAGCTTATTGCATGTACCGAGCAGCACCTTTGAGGTCAAAGTTCCTCCTCGCAGTTGCAGTTTCCAATATTCTGCCTCAAAGAGCAGCCCTGTCTCTCAAATGCCCCACTCAGCTCCTTCAGACTAGCCAGCAGCAATTAGCAAACACCTGGTGGAACTGGGCATCTGCTGAGCTCATTATACAAGCTACTGATCAGTGCAACTCCAGTAAAAACATTGCTACAGAGTAAATGTAGTAGAGATGTAGTAGATCAGGGATTTTTAAAGAGACAGGGACCCAATTTTTATTTCAATTAAGTTACATTTAACATATTTATAATATTTGCAACAATTGAAGGCAACATAGTTTTTTGGCTATGCTACAAGATGGTCCGTTGTGCCTGGTAAATGGATAAGAAAATACTTGAGAAAAATAGTTTGTCTGATGTTGGAACGATGACAGTTTACAACACTTTTCACTTTCAGCTGGGAGATGCCTGGGGCATTTTATGTATTTCTTTATTTATTTTGCACGTGCTACTTGTTTTAAGGCACTCCGCAGTATCTTAATGAAAAAAGATGTAGACTTTGACTTTGACACTTTCTTGTTTCCAAATTTTCAGTCAATCCTTGTTCTTTAGTCATTACCACATTGAAGGGTCCAGTTCTGCTTCAGCTTTGTTTTTTTATTATTATTATTCTTTTACAGAAGAGTTTGGATTTTTCTGTTGCACCCTGTGATCTGTGTAGGAAATGATATCGAATCCTATCATCAGGGCTGGGCATATTGATCTAAATATTGACACCATTGGTACCAAGGTAAATGTTGGTATCTGATCAATACTAGTGTGATGAGATTTATACTTTTGTTTGACGTTTCTCCTCTATATGTCCAGCAAATTACTTGAATTTGCTCACAGAGTTCACAACAGTGCATATGCAGGAATTAAAACGTTGCTCTCCATTTTCCACTGGAGAGCAGCAGGACCTTTGTGGTGTTTGCACTCCGACGCTGTTTAAGTCTTTGTCTACTTTTATTCACACAAACTTCAGTGTGACCTTGATGTTTTTCTTCGAGAGCTATTGTTCACATCTCATTAAAGATAAAGGATTTTCTCTTCTGAAGAATCTTAGAAGTCAAAAATGCTATAGTTTTAGTCTTATTAGGATAGAAAAAAATAATGATGATTATCTCAGAATAACTCTGGCAGATTAATCAGTTCAGGCCTGAGCTATCTAGGTTATTTTATATTTTCAACCACTGATAATCAAATACAGACCAGCTTCCTTAAAAAAAAAAGCAATTTATCTTAGAAGTGATGGAAATTTCTGTCATAATCTCACCTGCTTCACATTTTATTAGACATGGATGAATCAATAGAAAACCTTTTGCAGTTGAAAGGCAAGTTTAGTTTTTATGGGCTTGCACTGCCACTGACAGGATGATGCTTTATGTAGTGAGTCATATCAAAACAGCCACTGATTAGCTTTTGCTATACAAATCTAATTTCTCATTCTTAAGATCTAACTTGGAGCCAGACAATGAAGAAGAAAGATATTCATCTGAACCATGTATATTTCACATTGCTGACTTTCAGATGTGATACAAAACAGTGAGGTGGAAACAAATGCTGATTGGTGACTGACTTGATGCTCCAGCAGGCAGCAGAAATGAATTTTAAAACAGTACCACAAATATATTCTGACTGAAATGCATTGGTAGGTTTTCTATCACTCTGAGCAAGTCACCCTGAGTGGTGGTGAAAAATATGTTTATTCTTCTGTAGCGGCTTGTATTTTGAAGAAAAACTCCCCAACCTCTCATGGATGCACCCCACTTTTTTATTTTTAAATAGGAGGTTGAAAAACATTAACTACAGTAAGTGTGAGCGCACAGAGTGCATCAGGACTGACACGGATCACAGGGTGATGAAGACTTGGGAAACTAACAGTCATCAGCTCATTAGGACCTCTAACTCGGTAAAATTTCTGCCAAGACGGCAAAAAAACATTTACCTTTCACTGCTTCTTTTTATGACTTCATGTAAGCCAAGAGGTGTGCAAACTTCACCTATTGTTGAATTGTTTTACTGTGCTCACTTTTTCATGCACAGTGATTTACAAAAAAAAAGCAGGATTTTGCGCAAGGTACAGGAAAGCTGAAGACCAGACAAAAACTACTAGAAAATTATGATGAACTTTTATTTGGTTCCATGAATCTTTCGAATTTAAGTGCTGTGATTGGCGTGTGAGGTAGTGTAGTCAAAAGGTCCAACAGGTGAACAAAAGAAATAAAATAATAATATTAATAGTAACAGCACCAGTTCCAGGTTCTTAAATTTTATTTTATTGCTTAGCATTTTTTAGGCTCCGACATCCATCCTGAGCGTCCATCCTCTTTCTGGTGTTATATCAAATTGGTGCCACACCTGCACTTCATTAGACCTTCCCACAATATAACAGAAGAAACTAAACAATAAAATCTAAACAGAGAAACAGGAGTAGGACTATAAATCTTACTTTACCCACTAATCTGCATAATTAAATGGTGTGCAAAATAAAACATGCAACACAGGGCAACTCAAAAGGTTACTTTAAAGAAAACAAACAATGCACTATGAAAAAGAAAGCCCTCCATTCAGTAGAGCCCGGTGATGCAATCAGTGACGTCATCCAGCCGTTAAAACAGGAAATGCTGGGTCGGCTCCTCTCACCTGCTCAGGCTGTTTCATCTGTTTGAAGGAACAAACAATGGTGAGTAAACAAGAAAAAACAACAACAAATAATTTACCATGAAAAAAAAGAAACTTATTCAAACATATACATAGATGTAAATTGCAGCATAATGCTAAAACAAACAAACATGTGATAGTGAGTGAAGCTAAGGTGCAACAGCAATGTTTGAATTAGAGTATTATGACCAACTATATAAAATGAATCAGAAATAAGAATAAACGACAAATGGTAAATGCAAGCTGAACCATGTTGAACTTGTATCAAATGCAGGCATCAATATTTTACTGATTAGAAGAAGCTGGTGCTTCAATTTGACCAATGCATTGCATAATAAAGTAGTTCAATATGAAATAATAATGAGATTTGGTGTAAAACTGGGTGGAGGAATAAAATGGCTCTGAATGATGCATCAAGCCGAGGCTAAAAATGTGCAAATTAATTCAGTGGACTAAGCATTCATCAATATGGGACAAACCTGTGTGTCCATCTTAATGTGTGTGTGAGTTACATAAAAAGAGAGAAGAGTATTAAAAAAGTCATGGGTGGCTCAGTTGGCGAAGTCCTCGGCATGGTTGTCCTGGTTTGAGCCATTTGCTACATGTCTTCACCCAATTTCCTGTCAATGTTTAGCTCAATAAAGGCCAGAAGTGCCAAAAAACTCCTACAAAAGTAATCAATATAATTTTATTCACTCGTATCTTTCCCGTTTTGATTTTAAAGAACAGATCTTCACATCTAATAACTGAAAAGTCGCCGCATTTAGCTCAGGTTCTTTCAGACTGGATGGAGAACAACCACAATCATAAATCTTCAAACTCGCAATCGGATTTTGATCTGAACTTTGATTAGGCCATTGCACGACTCGGATTTGCGTTGATCTAAGGCATTCCATTGTAGTTGCAGGGTTTGCTGTCCAACTGGAAGGTGAACCCTCGCCCCAGTGGTCTTCCACGGCCTCTAACTGGTTGTCTTTCTGTGGTTCTAACATATCCATTTTTCATGTAGCTCTATGAGTTTCTGTTGTGTCTCGTCAGATCAGAGGAGCTTCCTCCACTTTTACTCAATTTCTTTTTGCTGCTTTTGCGTCAATAATCGCCGTCTTATCAAAATGTGGGCAGTGCCCTGCCTCTAGCTTCTCCACAGCTTTCTCTCTGACCTGTCTGCTGTGTTTATTGTTCTTCATGATCCTTGTTTGTTCTCTAACATTCCTCTGGGGAATTAACAGGGCAGCTGTATTTACACTAGCATTTAAATTAGACTGTATGTTCAGTTTAGAACTCATAAAACTTTTACAGAGAGTTGGCAGATTTTTTAAAATTTTTTCTTGAAACCATGTTTTAACTTTCCTACATCTTCACAATTTTGTACTACTTTGTGTCAGTCCCTCACATAGAATCCCAGTAAATACAATACATTGAAGTTTGTGGTTGTAATGTGAGGGGGGAAAAAAGAAATCAAGGCCATATCAGTGCAATAAGAATGAAGATGTGTGTTGGATTTAAATTGGTTGGTGATTTAAACTGAACGTTACTCTTTAGGTTGAAATGAGAATCTGTGATTTAAATATCTCAGGCTGCATGAGAGTATGACCAAAACGAGGAGAATCTGTTAATTAGAACAACTCTGAGTCAAGATATTGGGAGAAAAGACGATGGGTAAATACGAATCTAATTTTAAAAGACGAAGAGACAGACGGAAAGCACCATGCAGTACATTTAGAAGTTTAAAGAAGCCAAGAGGGTCCTTAATCTAAGTTTTCTTGTTGCAGAGACGATGCCTCTGGTCACACCATTTCAGAACCACCTCATTCTATTTCCTAAATATAATGCATTTTCCTTCCAAGCACTTTTCCCAATGAACTCCTTTCTGGTGATTTCCTTCCATCTCTTGCATCCCCTCTTTCATCCAGGAAAGCTGTAAAATCTGAAGGGCTGGCTGTTTTCACTCAAGGGTGGATTGCTGTGCTATGAATCTATAATGTAATCCCCCAACATGAAGAGTCACACATCATTCAAATGCTACAGCACATTACAATTTCCACCCTTAAGATATGATGGAAAGTTCCTGAATGGGAATCTGAGAAGTGTATGAGGTAAAGAAAGAGCAAGAAACAGGATGCGTGTGTGTGTGCGCTGCTTTTACATCTTTATGCGTTTTGGGGTGTTTGCTTGCAGTAGCGTTTGTATGTTTGCAGTTGTGTGCAGGCATCTGCGCTCGTTTCACTGTTTCTGTGTGTGTGACTGTGTGCATGTTTAAGAGAGCGTATATTTAACATGTATGCATTGGATGGGGTTAGTGCACATGTGAATGTGGTTTCATGTGTATTTGAAGTGTGTGCGTGTGTGTGTATTCATGGAGTTTTATGGAGAGGAACTGTGTGGGGGAGGAGAATGTGGAAGTGAATTATGCCTTTTTCAGAGGGGAGGGGAGCATATATGTATGTGTGTATTTGGGGGGGATGGGTGACTGTATGTTCACTAAGTATGTGTGGGTTCGTCGGTAGTGTGTACGTATGTATATGGGTGTGTGTGTGTGTGAGTGCGCCGTAAAGCAGAAAACGCAGTTTATGACACCGAGCTGTGAAATTTTAAACCCTTCAGTGTGTTCCGTGTATTTTTATGTTTTTCCATCTGTTTTGTCCATACATGTATATATATTTGCATATGTGGACACATGAGATGCCATTAAGAGCATAATTAGAAATAGGAATGCATGTACTTTATGTATTTGAACTGAGATGTTTTTCTATTATTTCTCATGCATTCATGACCATCTGTCTAAGTGTACTATATAGTCTATGTATATACTGACGTGGGTGGGTAGCAGAGGGTCTCTTTGTTTCTTTGCGTCTATGAACATGTATATTTTTGTACATAATGCATTCAAAGATTTCCCAGCCAAAAGCAAAACAATGGAGTGCATGTGTGAGGTTTGAACTGAATATTCTGTCTCCAAAAGAGAGAGTTTTGTTCACCTCTTCCCAACTTCTTTTAAGTTAGTTGAAACATTTTTTTAAATAACCCTTACATACGTGCAAAAACCTCCTTTTCATTTTAAGTGGTATAAGTAGTCAGAAGTTGAAACGCATAAAAATAAAAAAAAGATAGAAAATGCTAACCTATAGCTTTCAGGTTAGACCTGCTGTTTAAATTTGACTGCACATTTTCTCCTGGGAAAATTCTTTTCTGCAGGATCTTATTATTTTATGGTCTGAGCGGAAAGATCACAAGCAACGAGGTTTCACTAAGCAACCACAATAAACGTCTGTCTAAACTACAGGTTACAGTAGATGGTGGGATTTTTGCATGTCACACCTCCCACTTAGAGCTTTCAGTGTTAGGTAATGAGAGTTACTGAGTGACTTTCTGAAACCGACATCCAGATGTTCATCCACATTATGACATGTTTAGAAGTTAATGGAAACATTGGTCTGTTTTAATTCTGCTTTAAAATACATATTGAGTTTGTTGTAGTTGCAGCCAAACGGCACAGTCTTCATGAGAGAAGTCGACTTAATTTTATTCATCGTTTTAAAGGATTGCCTTTCAATTTAATTTCTAAACACGTGTTGGACGTCCTAAGTTTTAAGTTTTAGAATAAAAAAAAAATTCATTTGTTGTGATAACTTCTGCTGTATTCTAATTTACTTTTAATCCAATTTCAATGCAGTGCATAAACTGTGATGGGAGCTAATTACCAAATTATTTGTTCACCTTGTAGCTTTCATTTATTTATTCTAAAAAATATCTTTACATATTTGACACAAAACATGATACTCCCTACATACACATCCTCAGATACGCATTCAATCCAAAGGACAATTTAAAACTGTGGAACCCGTCTAGAACCCTCATATGCACGAGAAAACATGCAAAAAAAAATGATGATTTGAACCTAGAACCTTTTTATATTCATTTTTTCTGCTAATTACATCTGAATTCAATTCTTTTGAAAAATACTTTATTATTCCCAAAGGGAAATTAAATGTTGTGGAAGGTTTTCTTATCCAAGGTTCTTCAAAGAATAGTCGCGGATGCTGATGCAGGAAGGCTCTCCTATAGCAGCCTGTTTTATAGCAGAAACACCTCTGACTTAAGACTCTCAGCTGTTGTATGACAGTCTGAAGAAGAGGATGGTAAAGATTGTCCATAATTTTCTTGATTTTATGAAGGATCATTCTTTGCTCAATCATCTCCAGAATTTCCACAGTCATCCCCAGAACAGAACCAACCTGCTTTATTGGGTTGTTGTTTTTTTTTTTAAGTCCCCAGTTCTGATGCTGCTGCTGCCCCAGCAGTTGATGGCAGAATAGACAACTCTCTCTGCAACAAACTAACAGAACATATGCAGCACAAATGCTAAAGAACCTTGGCTTCCTCAAGATGTGAAGTCTGCAGACAGCTTCAGTGTTGTCAAGGTGAACTCTGAGGTATCTCCGCTTCTCATTTACCTCCACTTCTTCTCCCAGGATAGAAATAGGATTGTCAATTTAAGTTGCCAATTTAACATAAATTGTTACATATATACATTTTAATCATCCTGTACCAGTGTTCCATTTTACCAAAAGTGGGTAATTGCAACCAGATTAAGAAAAAATGTACATACTGGGACAGCTTTCCTTTCATGCTTTTCTCTCATTTAAATTGTGAGTATATAAAAGAGTTAAACATTTTCACTAAGTTAATGGAGTACTGTGAATACATGCAGCTGCATATAAATAAAAATACATATTTAAGACGCACTGAGCTAACAAGCCAAAGTAGAAACAAAAATGCATGAAATTGTTAATCTAGATTGATTTTACACTCTTTTACCTCTAGAGGGCGCATCTGCTACCCTTTACTCCAGACTCCTGGTGTCAAGATGGAGTCAGAAGGAAAACTATATGATTACCAAAATAAAGTCCCTCTTCCTGATGCTGAGTTTTCCAGCAAATGGGAAAAGTCAGAGGAGTTATTTGGCCTCGTCAGTGTATCAATTGCATTGACAGTAAACAACAGTCACTTTGTCACATTTAACGTTGTGCTTTTCGTCGAAACAAAACCTCGCCTTTTATTTTGTTAATAAACGCAGTTAATTTTTGCCGTGCGCAATGCGCGCAGCTTGCTTTGAGAGCTCTTTGTATGACTGGTCCGCAGCAGCAGAGCAACATTGACCAACAGAGTCCCAACCAGGGATAGACAGACAGGTTCACCGACGTCCTCCGTCCCCGACGCGCACCGCGGCAGGATCCGGACCCTGACAAAAGGAGGGAAAACTGCGCTCCTTTTTTTTTTTTTTTTTTTTTAATTTTTAATTTTATTGGAAGCGCTTTGCTTCAGCGACAGAAGCGCTTTCACCGAGAACTTTGGTCCTCCGAGGCGCAGCCACAGGAGCCCGAGAGCCGGCGTGCAGAGAGGAGCGCATCCAGCCTAAACTTTAGAAATCCTCGTTTTGTTTTCCTCACTAGAACCTGAACACTGCAGCATCAAGACGCTTTCTAATGGACTAACACCCCCCTCCCCCCCAGTCCTTTTCTCTTTTCCAAGTTGTGTTCGTAACTGGCAATAAACAGTAGAAAGTGGAAAAGCAGACGAGAAGGAGACGTGGATGTATTTTTAGTCATGGATGTAACAGTTTACCCGCCTCCTCCTCAGCCTCTGTCCGCTTCAGAGCACTCCAGGCTGGGGCAGCTCTCTTACCCTGACCCGGCTTTTGGGACCAACAAGGTTTGTGCTTCTTTTTGCCATATTTTTATGGGAAAATAAAACCTTTCCTTCCGTTATCCTCTCCTACACCCCCACCCCACCCCACCCCATCCCTCTAGTGTGTCCTCCTCTCTTAATGAAATTGTAATTAATTGCTTTTTGGGGACCCCTCTTAGTTAATGCAGCCACTGAATATAACTACATTTATACCAGTCCTCTCTCAGATATTGTCTTTTGTGTACCTCCCCCCACCCCTCCCCAAATCGCGTAATTATTTCACATAACTACCTTCAAAATAGATCCATAATTTGTTTACCTCAAAGACCAGATGTAATTATAAGAATGCGGTGCATAGTAAGAAGCAGAAGTGAGAAGACTTAAAAGGCCGTGCCCTATAATCTTTTAGCTGAATTCAAAAGTGGTGATGTATGCTGGAAATGGCAGCATGGTGATTTGCGCTCGGTTTAGACTCTGTTGTCTACTTCCCTGTACAGAAGAGCCAAAGGTCAGTGTCAGACCCACAGCACACACGAGCTTCATCTCATATTAGCTTTGAGTATGTATTGAGAAATGCTTCCCAGGATGATTTCTTAGTGTCTGGGAAATGCCATGTTTATTTGACAACAATGAATGGCCTGATTATTGAATTAGTCTTAGCTTGATGAGTTGAGCCAGCGGATTAATTAATCTTTTCTTCTGTCAAACCCTTAAACTAGTTCAGAGAAATTGTTGTATTTTTGTTCCCATTTTGCACATGTAAACAAACCTTTTCTTTCCCCCTGCACTTTAAGCTTTGCACATCGGTATATTTTTACTCTGTTGTTAAATATTTCTTTTATGAATTATGAAGTTAAATTGACTTGACATGCTCAAATGTTGTACATAATTTAATTTAACTGTATACACCATTTCCACTCGACTCATTGTGGAATATGACAGATTATAACCTTAGATCAAAATGGAGGATATTACATATTGAAGCCAAAATTAATAAGCACAACTGAATCATAAGGCATGTGAGAGGAAAAGAGGTACAAATTAAAATGAAACTGCAAGAAAAAGAGTGTGAGAATAGAAATAAAAACTTATGTTGGAGAGACGGGGTCTTCATTAAGTTGAAAAATAAAACTGAAAACTTATTGGTGAGATCGAACGTTCCTGTTTTTGCCATTTTGATGCAGCACCTGACTGAGTCACTGTTGGTTAGTGCCTCAGGTGAAAACGTGAGTTTCAACTCTGAGTACGGAACATGTTTTCGCCAGAACTAACCAGTTTTTGTGAGTTTTCCACTGTTGAACAGGGATGTTACGTCAGCAGACACTGAGCAGGTACCTCCTGCCACCATAGCAGAGTCTACTGAAGAGAGACCCGTGGTTCTTCAGCAAACTGTAACCAATCATTCTGTCACAGCAACTACATTTATAACTTTTAAAGAGTCGCTTAGTGAACAAATGCTAAACACATTTCTGAAACCTGGCATTCTAACGATGGACTTGAATCCTTTCACAGCGTTTACACTGCAAAACTGTGTTATAATCGTTTCATACTTAGAAAAAAGTTGGATAATTTCACAAAACATTTAATGAATAAAACCTGAGATGTTTTTTTTTTTTAAATCTACAAATCAAAGTAGTAGAAATTGAAAAATCTAAAAGGTTTTGAATGAAGGATTTAGCCTTTCACAGCAGATGGCTGTGAAGATAGCTTGATCATTTTAAATATTTTGAAATCACAGCTAAAATTGCTAAAACTTTAGTGTTTTAAGCTAATGCGACTCAGACTTTAGCCTAAAGTTTTTGGTGAAGGGCAAAAGTGTCTCCCTATCGTTGCATTTGTCTCTGGAATAAACCTCTGCCCAGGAGATTATTCATTTTTATAATTTTTTAGAAAAAGAAGAGGGTGAAAGGGAAGATCCAGGGAAAATAGTTACAGTGAAAAGAACCCTCTAGTGATTACATGTCAACAGTTTATTGAAATGTATTGCATAAAGGTCGCCTGGGACCTGTCGTTGAAGGAAATATATTTTTAACGACACTTCTGGCTTAAATCAGCAGCGTTCTGTCACAAACCACTGTTTATATATGTATCAGCTTCAAATTTCTTAGACTAAATGGACATGGTAGAATGAGAACAACCCGACTGCATGTGGTTGATTGGCTGTCAGCTGATGAACCCTATGAGCTCTCCTCCATCCCTGAGTCATCGTCATGCAGATTTCTCTCCACTCACCTTAGAAGAAACTTTACCTCACACACTTTAAAAGTGCTAAAAGTCTGTGCCGGCTTTAAAGGCACACTGGATGAACACTGAAAACAAGGAGGATGACTGATGATTGACACTTGTGGATTTTTTTCTTTCAGACTTCAGATGCACTTTTTACTCTCTATCAGTAAATGTTATGTTCCGGTTTCCAATGTCATGTTTAACTCCATAACTCAGAAAATTAATTTCAGGCTCTCTCTTCATATATGTGTCAAATATCACTTTTATTTTATTAACGTTTTAAGCAACAACTACCGAGTGAGTCTGCAGTTTGGCTGTCATTGAAACCAACCAAACCTGATGCTTTACTAGCTTACAATTATATTTTTATTTTAAGTAAAAGCTGAAAAAGGGAGTTGAATCAGTTGTAAAGCTATTTGTACTAATACCGATACAATTATGTTGATGTGTAAAAGTGCACAATTATCATTTAAGCATAAAAAAAAATAACTCTCTGCAACTTTAGCTCGTTTTAGTGTTGCCGTTCCTTTGGAGCGATTAGTTTTCAGGTGTAAAAGTCGCCAACGTCTGCTCAGCATTTGCACTCGGACATTGCTGAAGGCTCTTCTCTGCAGAAAAAACAAAAACAAAACTACTCCTGCTCTTCTGACTGTGTCTTTGCTAACGGGGTGTGCTTGGTTTAAGCCATGACGGATTGTGATTGGGAGATTGTTCATCCGGTTACCCTCAAACAGCATCTAGGTTCACAACAGGTTGGAATTTCCTGACATTTCTTATGTTTATGTCAGTCAGGTAGGAATTAAAACAGCACCATAGCATACGGATTAACAATTTTGTTGGTTTTTTGTTTTACATAAGTGTCCTTTTTAAAAAAATAAATAAAGATGCTATACTCTTGTAAGGTGTTGTTGCTAGAAAACCTAGTTTTGTTTCAGAAGACGGGAAACAGAGATATAGACGGTAGATGCTGGGGATGTGGAGTGAGTGAGCGGTGTGGTGTGGTTGGGGGTAGGGACTGAAGAGAGATACGGAGGGTTGTTGGGGGTAGGGATGTTGTAGATGAGAGGGAAAGAGAGACGGAGAGAGAGAATATGTGTGTGTGCAGTGGGGGGTGGGGCCACCAAGGTTTGTACTATATTTCTCTCTGTGTCTTTTGATTCACGGCAATGTCGGCCTGATAGATGAGATCAAATTACTCTGTGGCTGAACGCACGGACAGAAAGAAGGAGATAAGGCAGAGAAGGAAGAAAGGCAGGAAGCGAGAGAGAAAAATAGGAAGCAGAGGAGAAACGAAATGAGAGGAAAGAAGAAAAGAAGCATTAAATTAGAGAGCTGCGGAGACAGATGTTTAATGTGAAGAGGTGAAAGCAGAGGTGGAAAAAAAAGGGAAAGAGTCAATGCACTGTTACTACTGAACAGGCAAAATGTCATCACGATTTATACCGATGAAAAGGATTAGTGAGAACCACTTTAACAGTTAATTCTCTACGGATATATTTGGTTATGAAGATTATATGCAGCGATTCAGCCTCAAACCCTGAAGCAGCCTTTCTTTCCCTGTTGGTGCTGCTGTTCAACTCTTTCTCCCTGTACAGAATAAACATTTCACTTTGCAGTGTTTGGACTTTCAGGTTGACTGCTGGGTCTTAACTCATTAAAAGTCAGTAACTCAGTTTTAGGTATTAATACGTCTTAAATATGTCCAAGTCTCACAGAATAGGCCACAAATTAAATTGGTATTCATTTGTTCTGGATGTTGTAGATGTTAACTGAAGGGTTACATCCTGATTACAAAACTACAAGGACCATGATGCAGTGCAGCCAACAGTTCGGTTGAAACAGATTTATTGTTGAACTTCTGTCCTTTAAAACATCTTGTTGCTTGTTTAGAACTCCAAACTTTGACAATTTTAAATAATTTATATTATTTAGAACCGTTTATGGGAATTTAAAATGTAAATATTAGCATTTTTATGTCAACTCCAGTGAAACTAATCTACAAAGCAGGATGTGACTCAGACATTTTGATTTGATCAGGGCTAATATTGTTTCATTTTCATCAAACTTGACTGTAGAACCAAAACTAGGTGCAATAAAAAGTCCTGAGAAAACGGTTAATTGAATCTGTAACTTGAGCTCAGGAATCATTCAACATCACTCTGTTGTTGAATGATGAGGTCACATGTGCACATTTTGCACCATGGTTGGCCTTGTGTGGTAAAACTGCAGCAGCTAAAACGCCTAAACTCAAGAAAAACAATGAATAAAATCCAGTCAGAAGTTGGGTCTATACAATTTGAGTCACTAATACCAATTATTACTAGCATTTCTACAGATGAGTGGAAAATTAAATCTGCAGCCCAGTGAACTGCTTGCTGTTGGACAATCCTGTAATTACATTATTGTTAAACCTTTTTTTTCCCGTCTTGCTCTCTTTTAATGTTATGATATTTCGAGCTCTTTCTGTGACCTTTAGCACCGTATGTGGCAGTTATGACCCTCTACTGCAGTTAGACTCATCCAACAGGTTGAATATTTTTAAGATGCAAATTCTGCTTTCATGAAGCGCAGTAGCTAGCAAACACATTTAAAGTGGATTTTAGCACAGCAGACACTTTATCAATCTCTGTTCCATTTTACAGCCCAATTGCCCAACAGTAATAACATGCACAGACAGTTATGAGAATGTGTGACGGTAATAATGATCACTATACCTTTTAGCATGGATAATGTGGTGGAACGTTTCCTCTCAGGGCGCACTCCAACTTATTTCCTTAGTCTTGTTTGCATAATTTGTTTAGCAGGTAGTCATAGTTGAAACCAGTTGATGTTTATTGACAAATTTCAATACACATTGTTACCATGCTGTGTTGCAGTAGACAGATTGTATTCTTCTATGGATCCTTCACATAAATCTGACTTTTATTTGCCTGTTTGTTTTCTGAGGTCTGGAGTCAGCTGGGTATTTCTGGTCATTGTTTAACTATGGAAAAGATTACACAAACTAAATATGTACATAAAGAAATGGGCTTGGACACTCACTGTCTGCATTGAATCTTGAATATGATTCACAAGAGCCTTATATTTCATCCACACATGGATTTTACATTTGCTATATATCATGAGTTGATATAAACATTTTCATTAGGTCATGTCTATAAAGACTGCAGCCATGTAAACGTGTAGCTGCTCTTAACTTGTGGAAGGAAATAAACGCAGAAGAAGAAGGAATCCCAGAAAGTAGGAAAAGAAGTGAAGAGGGACAGGCAGAAGTCGAGGGCCTAATGTAAACATAATGATTGTGAAAGCTGGGTGAGGTATTTCTAAAGCAAATACAGAACAGGAGCGAACACCAAGGAAAGAACAGGCCATCAGAACTGAACAGACGGGTCCGAAAACATTTCTACAAAATCTCACTGCTTAGTGAGGTGTAAGAGAAGTGGTGCAGCAGCAATAAAAACTAGAGTGTCTGAATTGGAGTGGGTCAACAGTCACGGGAAACTCAAATACACAGGTCTTTCATATGACCATCGCCGAAGACAAAGGGTGTTTTGAAATCATGCAAATTACCGTTTTAGTTCCTCTGCCATGTCGGTATCTGGCGAGGCTTTAATGTTCAACTGAACGCAGTGTGGGATGGTCAAGGAAGGCAATGTGTTCAACATGTGGAGCTTTCTGTCTATTTTTCCAGTTTACACCAACAGACTTTAGTTATTTTACAAGAAAAACAGTGGGAGGTAGTTGTGACAGCAAAGCGTAGAAATATTGAATAGGAACTTTAAAAGGTCTAAATAGCTCTGAACTGAATCATGCCGAAAATTCCTGTAAGCAGCTTTGATTTCTGGGTCCAGATGTTGTTTATGCTCTTCTGTGTCACTGTTCCATAGTTTATATAATCATTTCAAAGAACTGAGCTATAGTTTATGTTATTAAAAACACTTCAGAGTTTTGCAACAACAGAACATTTTTTCCATCTTCTGCTACTTGTCTTTTGGATGTGATTGTGTTTTCAGAGTGAAACGTCTTGTTCCTCCTTATAATAAAATGTTGGGGAGAAGAAAAAGCCCCTCAAGAAACTAATAACTTGTAATTTGTGGATTAAATGTGGGCTGTAGAAACATTTAAAATTATTTTTAATGTCATCTGAAGAATTTCACACCAATTTACGTTACTGTGATTTAACAAATGAATTGATTTTAATCGATGGAAAGCATGTTTTCATCAATTCTTTATTCGGAGGCATGAATGCACAATCAAACTCTGATGTGAACCAAAAAATGCGAAACTCCGATCCATCAGTTTGGTTGAAACAGACTGGCACGGTTCAAATGCATATGTGAATACCAAGTAGACCAGAGACCGCTCCAGAAACGGGAAGTAAACTATAGTGCAGGGCATTCTGGGTAAATCCAATTAAAACAAACATAAGAGGCTGCTGCTACAGCGAGAAATGGCTCCTGGTTTGTTTCTAATCACAAAAGAGAAATCCTCTAACCATTAAAATCTGACACAACTAAATTTTTGTTTACATTTTATGAAGAAGGAAGTTTTGCACATGTCGTCTTTGGAGGTTTTTGTGTCGTTTCCCTCAGCAGTTGTTGGTGCAGCGCCACCACAGGTGAGGAGGTGAACTGATTTTTTTTTTTTTTTTTTTTTAATAGACACGGAGCAATGTGAGAAATGTAACAAAATTTGCAATTTTTCAGTCTAACTCAGTCTACCAGACAATCAGCTGTAACAACATCCTCAGTTACTTATTACCAAACAATAGGTGCACTTTATTTAAAAAAATGATCGTAATTAAAAGAAAACTGTATTTAGGTGCTACCAGGCAAATGCCAAATGATGATCCTAGAAATAAAAATACATAACTACTATGTTGAGACGTGTCTGGGGTTCATTAAGGCTTTAAGAGAGATAGAGAGAGTGACACTTTCAGCAGATAACAGGAAGGATAAACTTAGCTTCTCTGTCATGGACCATGTTGAATTTTAAATTTTTTCCTGCCTTTTGTGAATTTCTGAACTCAGGTAAATGTCTACAAAACAGTCTGAAGCTTGGGTTTAAAGTTTCTACTTCTGTCCTTATCAATTGCTAATATAAGATGTTAAAGAGTTTAAAAGATGAACTCTAACGTAATTTTCTCTGCTTTAAAATTCCAGTAAAACTGTCTCCACCCATTTCATGTCCAACAGTCATTTGGTGAAAGGTGGGTTACACCCTGGACAGGTCGCCAGATCATCACAGAGCAACACAGAAAAGACACACACAGCAGAATTTGGCTATAACGAATTATAAGGTAATTGAAAGGGATTTGGAAAATGGTATCAATTGGACTGTCAGCCCAACTGGAGCACTTCTTCAGACTGAAACAGGCAGAATATGTGTCGATCCAGCAAAAGTCACCTTGGCAGTGTCAGAACATTATCGTCATCACACCCATTTCTCCTCGCGCCTCGTGTTTACCTGCGGGGAGCACACTGTGTTTCCATGTAATAATAAATCTGCCTCCACATGAGTTGGCTGACTTAACTTACTGTATATTGTGATTGCTGGCATGCAGCCTTGGCATAAACAGGATAATCCCCTGTGCAATGAAAAAAATAATGCACTCCTCACCAAACCTGAAAGGAAGCATTACCATTTTTAAGGAACAATCTTTGTCAGTCAGGATTATAAAAAAAACGAATTAACGTGGATTTGTCAGTGATTTTAAAATGCCGTGCACCAGACACTAATATGTAAATGTGTTGAGTAATTGGTGTTTTCATGTTGGCTCTACTGCTCTAATGCTTCCTGTGTCATATTTTTATTTATTCAGCTGAATCAGTTGTAGAAGTTGTACTGTACACCTACCGTTATCGTTGCTGTGGCCCTCACCCAGCATGTTTCTACTGTACCCTCCTTAAGTTTTTATCCAGCTAGAGTGCCGGCATTTTATCTAATTATCTATCAGAACACAACCAGTCAATCTGTCCGTCCGTCTGTCCATGCTGGCAGTCTCTCCCGCTGAAAAAAAAATCTCGCCACACTCATCTCCCGTCCCTCACCCGTTTCAGCTTGCTGATGATTGGTTTGCTTTCAGAGCTTCAGAGCTGCTGCTTGTGTGCTGGTTTGTGTGAAAGCGTTTCAGTTGGTTAAGTCTCGGGGACGGAGCGATGAGGGACTCCTTGTTGGTGGAGGGGAGCCAAATGGAACAGATGGGCGGAGACAGTGCGCTGCCAGAAGAGACTAATTATCAGGATTTTGGTTCCAAAACAAACATATTGCAATCAAATCACATGCTGCAATCATCTCCGCATTGTTCGGTGTTTGTGTGTGCCGTATTTGTGACAATGACTTGGCTCAATTAACTTGTGGCGGACAAGATTGGATCAGTTCCAGCAACGTTACTCAGAAATAGTTGGAGCCCATTTTCCTCTAGCACTCGGCTTTTGTTCTCAATCATGCCATCGTAGCTGTTGTAGCGAAGTGCTAATTGTTGTGGATAGATTGAAACATTGTCACAGTTTGAGTTTGTAAAGTTGTGCCTGTTTCCCTGTTTCCCTTTTGCCCTTTAAACTATCTGTGACTTTAAACTATATTCACACTTCTTTGATTTATCTGCTTGTTCTCTGGGACAATCAAACACAATATGCCTCAAAGACAGAATAGTTTTTTTTTTGTTTTTTTTCCAGTCTTAAACTTTATGCTCTTGTAAGAGGTGTATTTCAGACTCGGCAAGTTCTTTGAACTTGCACATTTCAAGTGACAAACTATTAGAAGAACACACAGCCTACTTTGAGGAATAGGCTGACCTTTACTTTTTGTTTTCAAAAAGATAAGATGACCAAAATCTACCCAGAAGACATCAGGTTAGCTTATCTTGTTCAAATAATGATACCGTATCAGTTAAACACACATTTCATTGGTGTGGAAGTTTTCCTGTTAAGATGATCCGTGCCAATGTTTTCTTTGTTTTGTGCAAAACAATAGGTAACTCTGTTTTGCACAAGATCCTAAAATTAGCATTAGATTTTCTCTGATCCTGTTTATTTGGATTCTGACCTGATCCTGATAACATAAAACCAAAAGTGCTTTCAGTGCAAATAAATGCAAATCAAGCTTTCTGCCCGTTCACATCCATCTTAGTTGTAGATTTGCTAAATCTGAGCTGCAGTCTGTCGGGATGGAAATGGAGAGGGAGACAATCAGACTGTAAGTAGGATTTCATTGGGGGTGAAAATGTTGGTAAAATAGCTAAAACAAAATTACTGGATGATCATATCAATTCACCTTCTGCTATGAGAGGCCATTTTTTATAAGGGCTTGGTGTGGGAATTGCAAGATTGTTCAATAAAGCAAGTAATAAAAAGAATGAATATTATTATGACATGCTACAGTTCTCATACTTTTTTTAAAATAAAGATTTTTCCTCTGTCCATTGCTCTCTCACTTTATCTGCCTTGACTGTCGCTCCTACTGTGCCATGCGAGAGAGCATGACTTCATACATTTTATGATGAAATGCACATTTTGTGTATGCATAGCCATAAATTATGAATTTTGACAGCATATGTCTATGAGTATACCCATATATTCATTGATATAGCTAGTATCTTGAGAAAATGTAGGATGTTTATGTGAGTTATTTTGAAAATATGGATGTTGTGTGATCTTTGAAGATTGAATCTTCCATCTGGCAAAAACGGTTTGCTCTTTTTGCGTCTTTTTTGTGTTTTTTAGACCCTCTTGTTGTGCCAAAGCCTTCCAACAAGCTGTCGACATTTCCAAATTTGATAAATTTCGCTTACAAGTTTAAAGCTTCAATAAATAAAGTAAAGCAACTTACAGAAAGCACTTTAAGTTGAAAATATTTGCAACATAGATAGCAGATTTAATCAATTTTCTTTATCTTAACACTAAACTATACCCAAAGAAGACCATGCAGAGATTTCTCACCTCTGCAGCCAGCAGGTATTGTCTGCATGGTCCACACACAAAACAATAGTAACCTGGTAAATCTGTCAAAATTAATACAAAAAAAGAAAAATATTTGAAATATTGTTTATATATCATATATAAGAGTCTTGAGTGTTTTCTTTTTATTTTGTAGCTAGTTTCTGATCTCAGGCTTTTTGTTAGCGATGTTAGTTGATTCCAATTACTTTTCATGAACTCTAAGACATTAGGCAAGTGCTACAGTTACAGCACTGTGACTGTAGCATTTTGAGAATATTTTAAAATAAACACAACAGATTTGACACTTCAAGCCATCTTTAGCATCTTATTTTAGCGATTAGCATGGTTGGCAAGTCTAGCGCCTGAACAGCTGCTTCAGGTGTGTACAGTCATGAATGTGAATCCTGACCCTAACTGTGAGGGGGAAATGCACATCTGGAGCACCGCAGCTCCACAGTTTGATGAACACACATTCATTCGGGGCTTGAGCACACATTGTGAGATGAGGGGCTTTACAAGTTGATAGCTGGGAGGTAATTTTATTTTTTTTGTTTTCTCTGTGTGCCACTGAGATTCCCAAATTCAGCATTTTCCAAGACAGAGGCTAAAAGATACACTCATTCTTCCTGTTATATAATGAAAGGTCATGCTCTGAACGAACCACATATTCTCAAAGATTTTTTTTTCTCACATGCTCTTCCTACTTCATTTTAAGCTCTTCTCGGTACTAAAAGTAACCCCTTTTTTCAGTAACAACATCCACACCAAAGAGCATTTCCTAGTAGCGCACCTGGATGCTTATCTCTGATAAGGAAGATATGGATTATATTGCATTTCTGATAAGCTGAAAAACAGCCAATAAAGGCCCCCAGCCATTTTCTTGGGACAGATGCCATAATTTTTTATTTTTTTAATGGCTTTAGGTCACTTGGGGTAACAGAGCCACTGAGACTGGATCAGTGCCACCAGCCTGACATCCAGGCCAAGAATGTCAATGTCCAAAAACAATACCGGTTTGCAGCTGCCCCATCCCTCGCTAATAAAACAGCCACAAATAAGCAAACACAAGCGACAATCTTTAATCTTTTGCTAACAGATTACAGACTTTCTCCTCTTGATGGGTGCAAACTGTATGACGTAAATTGGTAAAATACTGGCTTGAGTAGCAGTACGAGTGTGTTTTCCATTTGAACATATTTGTGGTCATCTGAGTAGATGATTAATTGTGGCATAAGAGGAGATCTTTAAGCTGTCACAAACCTTTATCAGTCATCATAAACATTATGCTTTAATTTACATGGCCAGGATTTGGGAGGAAATCACAGACTTGTCATACTGCAAGAAGCAAAAAGTAAATTAGATTGGGCTTCACTGTAAACATGCCGTTGAAATGTGGACCACTTCGTTAGCTCAAAAATAATTAAACTCATGATTAAAGCGCCGTTTTAAGAAATATCATCTTTTTTTTTTTTTTTTTTTCCCCGTCTGCACATACAGAAAAGTGTTTGCCCACGCACATCCAATCTAGATTTACAGCCAGGGTGGATACATTTAGCCAGTAAAACCATGTTTATATTGTTGTCAGGGTGACACAGATAAGACAGATAAACAGTTGCTGAACTGAACTACCACAGCTGGGTGAATCTGCCTTTTCCACACTCACAAAGCCACTCATGACTCTCTGTTTTCCTCCATCTATTTCTCAATGCGCAATCTTCTGAGTTGATTTATTTCCCCCTCAGTCGACTCAATCGGTGGAAATCCACCGATCCCGGTCCCACGCATAACCCAAACCTTTAAAGTGCAGAAAGTAGCGAGGCATTTCGGACACATTTAGGAATATGTCATAGTCGTCACTCTGGTGCAAAAGGAAATTAAGTGCTGCAAATATTCTCCCCCTATAAGACATTTTATCATGATTGATGTGTTGCAAAGTCATTTAACAACTTCATTTATTTCAAGCTCCTAATTGTCTGTTTTTGTGCTTTTAAAGAAGATGCTTTCAGCTGCGAGGCCACATAGAAATACCTCTCATTTCAGAGTATATGACTCAATCGAAACATGTTCTGATGGAATAATATGTCCGTTAATTAGTTTTTTTTTCCTTCTTCTCCTTCTTTCTAAAAGCTTTTCTGAGTACCCTGATTTAGCTCAAGAGGTAACCAGACCGCAGTCTTGTTTCTGGGAAATGGAGTAAAATCGCACACTTTCCATTTTTATCCTATCGTCTCACTCTGTATCACTCTGCTCACATAAAGTCGCCCTTTACCTCTTTCTCCATCTCTCACTCACTGCACATTCCATTTCTCAGCGGCTCCTCCTTTTTCTGCTCTCTCTCTTTCTCTCTCTCTCTCTCTCTCTCCTCTTTTCCTTGATATGCAGTATTCCTCTCTTTTCCCCCCCTTTGTCCTTGTCTGTCATCCTAATAGTCTCTCTCCCCCTTTTTCTCCCCCTTCCTCCGACCCTGACCCACTTAGCGGGCTGCTTGTTATTCAAACCTTTGCTTTACCCACACAAATACAGACGTACACACACAGAAATGGAGAGTGAGCTGCAGAGATATGAGAGGGAGAACGAGATAGGCATGGGGAGGGAGAGCGGAAAGGTAATTCGGGTTTACTACAAAACACGGGCAATCTTTTTTTAGTCCTCTTGCTCAAAGATTTGATACAAAGTAAGTGCTGATAAAAATGTTGCTCTTTCATGAATAATTAAAGGATGCAAAGTATATTTTTGAGTCATACATTCAATGAAAAACACCCAAAGCCACGTGTTTTTGTTGGAAAACCCGCAGCATGCTCAAAATCGAGCTAAAATGCTGCTTCAGTTCTGACCTGCTGCCTCGTTTTAAATTTAAAATAAAGTGAAACATTGTCTGGCTGCAAAACGTCCATGTGCTCCATTTGCCCTCAGCGGCCTAAAGGTTACGATTTTGCATCACTGTTGATAATATATTTGCATAGCATTTTAAAACATGTTTCCATGTGAAAGGGTTTTGTTGCACAAATGACGCATAAAGAAATTCCCCAGTATTCACTGGACCAGAGCTAAGCTACTGCACAATTGCACCATTTTGTGCAAAACGTTGGAGAAAGCCGACATAGAATTTTATTTTTCTTTCTTTTTACCTCCTCTGCCGTTTTGGTTTCTGCTTGCTGAAGTGAACTTTGTTTGTGTCCAGGGTTGATTGTCACAGCTTTAGTTGTTTTAAACTTTTTAATCGTTGCCGTGACTGTTGATATGAGCAAGTTTAGGTGACAAATGGGATTAATAAGTTTGTCAGAGCCTGGGAAAGTAAGTGGGGGGGGGAAAGAGACCCAGCTTTCAGCTTCAAGGGAAAGCTGTGAGGGAAGGAGGTTTAGGGATATTAGCATCTACTCTAAGTAACTAGAAATTCATATCTTGGCTAGTAGAAAAGAAAATTACAATAATCTGAATAGGGTGCAGCTCCCATTTAATATTAGTTTAGGTTTTTGCAATGTTGAAGTTAAAATTAGGGTACAGTGTTCCCCCAGTATTAGCCACTCTTCCACACATACAAGTGATTCTTTTTCTTATATTCTAACAGTTCAAACACCAAATATTAATATACACATTAATGCCTTGGCACTGCCACAGGAGCTAACGGCTAGAGGAAGAGCCAGTCAGGCCAATCGTGCTCCTAGATTGACTGCTTTGCCTATAGCCTGCCATGCAGCACTGGGGCTTGGAGTTTCAGTCTCCCAAGCTGTGTTTGCTACTGAATATTTTCAAAAATCCATGAGTTTTTCTCAAATAATTTGGAGTCATGTTCCACAGAAACATCCACAAATAGTCTGGGCTTTTGTTGTAGTTTTGTTGTGTTTAAAGTCAAAAACTTGCATCTACTTAACACAATTACTGTTATTTTTGAAATCTTGATGCGTCACAGATACCAGTAGATGTCATGTTAATGCAAAACAGAGTTGATTCACTTCTCCAAACAGTCCGTCTGGCAATGTCTTTTATGGACAGCATGCTTAACTCATCTTGTCTAATCCCATTGCACATAAACATAAAACAATAAAAGATACAGAGTCCAAAATGAGCAATGTCTACACTTTATTAAAATAGCATTTTTTTATTATTTTTTTTAAGGACTGTTGCCAGCACTTCCAACTTCGTGCTTGGAGGAAAACATTTACTCAACTGATATGATGAAAGACACACAGCAGTGAGGCTTCAGCATTAAAAAGCTTTTAATATTTAAACCGGTACTGGTTTTAGATTCGTCATTCAAACTAAAGTGTCGAGCGGGCAGATGTAAAGTTACAGGAAGTGACACCTACTGAGATCCATCTCTGTCCTCGTGTCCCTCTGAGTTAATGAGGATCGTAATAGGTTCCACTCACTGAGCGCTCACTGAAAAGAAATCACTATTTCTCTCTTCTGGCTTTTTTTTTTTTTTTTTTTTCTCCTCTGTCCCCATTCTTTCTGCTCTCCTCTCCTCTGATGGTTCTTACTGTGAGTTGAGACCTATATTTCTCCCTGGGATTACACAAACACATTTCCATTTCGTTTACTCTCTGCAAATGACTCCAATTGCTCCCTGACACAATCTGATTAAGGGACTCTGACACTGCTTCTATTTTTCTTTACCAATACATTTAGGAAATTGCATAATTGAATGTGATTAAGTGTATAGTTCAAGTTCATGAGTTTCCCTCCGTCTGTGTTGTTTGAAAGAAAGAAGTAAATGCTGCTTGTTGTTCATTTTTTCTGCTCAGAACCATATCTGACCTTTTAACGTTTATTGCCAGAGCTTCACTTATGTTTGCCACCGCTGCCTGATTCTGGTTCAGTGTGTCCCCAAAAAGTGAACATATTCTGACTTCCAGACAAATTTCTTGTCCTTGTTTACCAGATTGACCTTTGGCCCCGATCAGAAGCAGGTTTAACTGGTTCTGAAGAAGCTCTGGGCATGTGCTCTTGCTGGTCTTACTGGACTGAAGGTTCTTTCTGAGCACATTCTGTTACCAGCTCTGTAACATTCTTACACAGGAAATGAGGAAAAAAAACTGAATCTGAAATGATCAGGCATGAGCCGCTTACTGGTGTCGAGGCATGCAGAGTTTCAAAACTTGTTTCAAAACCGCAAAAATAAAATCAAACATTTCCATCATATTCTCCCGATTAAAGAAATCTACATCTTGTTTCCTTTATGATGATAAATCCACCGTCACTTTAATACCATTTTAAAACTAACTGGGAGCAGATTTTACCATCTACACCTCCTTGTCACCCTTACATTAAGGAGAATACAAGGGTAAGGAGTAATGTAATAGTTTTATTTGTTCAAAGTTTTCATGTAATACTGTAAAATACTGTAGTGTATGATGATTCCATGTGAATCTCATATTGGCCTATTAAAGGAAAACGTTGATCCCCAACACAGCACTTATAATAGTCAGAGATGGTTAACAATAGAGCTGCATAATATCAGGAAAACATGCGATTAAATGAGGGCAAACCGGGATGATAATACAAATAAAACAAATTCTATGAAGTGTTACTGTCTGCCTGCTTTGGATTCACAAAGTGAGTATTTGAAGCAGATACTGGGAAAAAAAAAAAAAAAAAAAAAAAACTGTTTTGGATGCTTCTCAAAACAGTTTCTGACTTTAACAGCAACAAGTCTCACCAAATATATGACTGGGATTAGTTTATGGTACTTATAAAGTTAACTGAGGAGATCTGCAGTCAGTCGTTATTCATGATATTTTTAGTGTTGGTTAAAACACAGTGTAAGATGAAATATAAAGACACGAGAAGCAGAGTATAATCATGGCCATTTAAAAAAATATGCAAGTAGTGATTTACTGGAGGTATTGTTAAATTTTAGATAATACAGATAAAATAACAGAATAATCCTTAAAAGCTCAGCATTTGGTATTTATGATATGTGGAGAGGAGAGTATTGTAACATCGGCAGCTATATGTTTAGTTTTTTTTGTGTTTCAGAAAAAAGCAGCAGCTTGGTCATGTTGGCAAACTACTTTGATGCAGTCGCATGGCTTTAAATCTCAATCTAACATTGACCCATGAACTACTTTTTCTTGTTTGTTTTTGAACCATTTTCCATAAGTTTTTTTTTTTTTTTTCTGCATACGGCAAAGAGAAAGAAAGAAAGAGACCAACAGCACAAATTGAAATCTAATTTTGCCAGATATTAGTTGTCTTTTCGTCTGTCGTTTTGAAAACATTAGAAATATTGCTAATGCTATTGCTAGTGGAATGTAAATAAAAGCTCCAAACAACTGGAACATTTTGGAGTTAAAAGTGGTGTGAAATGGGATTTAGAAATGCCAAATATTAAAGATTTGGTCTTTATTGATATTTCTGAAAGCATGTACGTACATTTTATCGGAAGGAAACTTTCTTTACTCAGGATTTCTTGGTATTTTATTTTTCCACAAGGTTTGTGCGATCATCTGCTAGAAGTCTTGTGTGACTGGTTCTACTGAAAGTGTAGTGAATGGAGGAAAGTTATTCAACACTGAAGTCAGACGCTTTCCTCCTCCCTCCCCTCTCTGTATAGATGTTCACACTCGGAGCAGAATGATTCAGAGGGATGGAAAATGTGCGTGTTCCTCTTATTGTTGTTGTTGTATTGATATGTGAAACTGTTCTGCGTAAAGCGCTAAAATTTAACTGTAAATGCTCCAAACCAACATCCTGTCCATCACAGTGTCTGTTTGTTCCTTTTGGCTTTCTGTTTGCTCTGTAATTCGACGCCTCGTTTGCATAATACCCAACAGCTGGCGAATGGATAGGCAGCTACACCTGTCTGTCCACCTTAATGTGTGTGGGTGCGTGTGCGTGTGTGTACACAAGTCAGTGCTTTGCTTCTGCCCACCTGTTCAAATGTTCCTCTTGTGTTTGTCAACTGAAACAATGATTATGTGCCCAGGATACCGCGAATTATTTGAATTTGACTCACCATGCAAATATGGATTTGTTTGGCCTCTCTTTGGGTTGGAAGATAGGCTTCAAGAGTAAAAATCAATAAATGTAATACTGCTGTTTAGAGATTGTGGCATTTGGTGCCTTTTTAAAGTAGTGACAAGTCACTTTAAGATTGTGAGTGACTGTAGAAACTGGTTATATTTAAGTAACATCCGCTCTAAATGACTGTAGAGACTTTGACCTCTTGCTTTATTTTTTTTAAACAAGCACCGTCAGGTTGCTGGTTCAGAAAATTTTCAGAAACTGCTATAGTTTTCCAACATGAAGAAAGTGAATAAAGCCTTCTCTGTTTGAAGCATGAAGCAGCAAAGTGCAGCTCCGCCCTTTCTGACCACTTGTGAAAGAGACAGAAATATTTCTGGTGGGGAAAAACTCAAGAGAGTCATGCTGTGGATACTTTATATTAAGATAACAATGGTTTGAAACTGCTGCTGGTGAGCGTCTAATTGCTAATCTAAAATCAGCTTGTTATGCTGCTGCTGTTGTATAAAGAGCAGAACATTGAAAAGGTTTTGTATTCTCATAAATAAGAAGGTCAAAGCTGCATTTTCTATATATTTATTTACTTCTTTGTGTCATTATATTAATGTTTTTAAAATGGCACAAATAACTGTTAAATTTTGTACTTTACTTTTGTCTTTTTCTACATAAACAAACAATTTCCTACCCGTCTACTAAAACGATTGTGTGCATATCGATTTCTTAGCATTTTCATAAATGATGTGAATAAATCGGACATTTCACATCCATCCAGACTGCGCTCCAGCTTTCACTGGACGAAAAGCAGGATACATCCTGAACTCCAGTCCATCCTGGGGGCAATCTCATTTAATTCCACTAGGTGGATACTATAGGTATTATATTTTCATCGATAGTGATTCTGATTCCCATTTAGACCAACTGACTCATGAAATATGACAGATTTTGACTCCTAATCAATTTAAAACAAGTCTAAGTGGCCTCCTGGTGGTAAATATTGTTACTTGGATGCATATAACTAAATTTCCTTCCAGTGGATTGAAAATTACCATAACATGTCAAAATGGATATGAAAAATGCACCAGGTGGGTTGATATGAAATCAGCTGAATTACATGAGGTAAAAAAAAAAGCTGAAATAAATTTCTCGTTTAAAACACTCTTCTACTGTGTTCATTAACACCTCTTAATGAGCTGACTAGCATTAAATGTGTGTTAGTTGCTTATAACCCATGACATTAATAGCTTTGTACGAGTTAAAACAAATGGAAAGGAAGGAGGAAGTGTGGTTCTGGTAATAGAGGAAGTTTGGTAAATGTCATGCTCTATAGTAAGAAAAATGTCCCGTGTAAGTTATAACAAATGTTTTTGTGTTCGGCTCGCTGGAAAATAAAGATATTTTATTTTAAATGAACAGCTTGTTGACTTAACGCTGTGGTTTAAAGATGTGTGCGTTTAAAGACGCACACATCTTTAAACAAGATGCCGACGTTCAGACTAAAACATTTTTGCATGCCTCTAGAGAAATTGAAGAACTAGGACTGGTGTGAAACTTAAGTCTTTTTGTTTGATAGAGATTTTTGGTAATCATCCAACCAGATATACAATTTATTGAGGACTGCTTCGCTCTCCTTTGTGGGGTCTTGTTTATCTGTTAAATTTGTTTCAAAAATGAAATCTATTTTATAAAATGAACCTTTTTCAACACACACACACCCCAGTTAATCTGCTACCTCCATCTCACTGGAGGCTGGCTGCTTTCTGTTCGCTGTGTTTGATTTTTCAGTTTGTTGACATTGTTTCTCTTGCTTTTGTTCTCTCCAGCTGGACGGGGACACCATGTTCCTGGGTATGCCAGAGACCGGCCTCGACTTCACCTCCACCAATCAGGTTAGATGGTGTCTGTGACGCTGCGTGCGGTTGTTTCAAAGCGCGACCCCCGGAAGGTGTGCGCTCCAAAAAGTGTCTGGTTTAAGCTGTATCCGGATCTTTCCTGAGTTACTGGTGGGAATTTTTTTAAACAACCCCCAGCAGGTCTGGATCTTGGAGGGGCCGCCTGTTTGGACCGGGTTTTTGCCACACAGGTTTATCGTACACATACGGATTATAACAGATTGCTGGTGGGATACACATGAAACCTTTTCTGCATCAAACTAGTTTTTCCTAAACAATTTTTATGTTTTGTTTAAACATAAAAATTTTTCTCTCTTTTTCTTTTTTCTTTTTTTTTAATCTGTAGAAAAGAAATTACCCAAAATGTTGCAGTAACTGTTTCAGGCCTGCATCATAACCCAAAACTAGATTTTCTGAGCTTCCAGTCATAATTTAACAACAGCAATGAAGTCTAGGATTGTTGCAAAAGTTGCAAATATGATGTGTTTATAACCACTTCCTACAGCAGCACAAACAACACCAGGCATCATCTTTATGACTGCTTTCCCTTTTAGTTTCTGAATTTAGAAAAAGGTAATAATTACATTATTGGCTCGCATTGCTTCTAGTAATTAGCAACACATCTATTAGCAAATCCCACTGGTTTCCCTAACTTGGAACCAGAAAGCACTGAAGTGAGATGTGACATTATCCCCAGTGCTGATGAAACCAAATGTATCACTTTATGATTTTTGAATACTAGTGTATTGGTCGACTATGTTAAAATACAAAAAAATAAAAATGCTGTTTTCTTAAAAAAATTGCAGCCTTCCACAGAGCATCAGATCTAGAGTATGTATGCTTATATGATGAAATATGTTTGATTCAGAGCTAATTTGTAGTTGATCTGAGGTTTGAAACTGAAATTAAATATGTATCCTATCATCCAAAGAGCAGATGCATGGCTTAAGAAATAGCAGCTTTATTCTTTAAACTGTATTAATCCCCAAATTTATAGCAGACTTACACAAAATGATTAATAATTTTGCAATATTTTATTAAAAGCATCTACTTGGTTTACTTTCCCTAATCGCATCGGAGAGTTATGGAAGAACCAACAATTTGTAAATTTGTTTTTCGCTTTGGTTTGTGCAGAATGGAGAAGGAAAAAAAAAAAAAAAATTGTCAGTAAGTCATGGAAGTTTTCAAGTCTCAGAATCCAGCCTCAGTTGGAGAGACGAAGAATCCCCTGCAGATATTCTCACTGAATCAATTAGACTTTATTCTTCGGACTCTTTTCACACGCAACAAGGGCAACGATTTGCATAAGATAAAAACAGGAGGCAACAAAAAGAAAACGCTAATAATGAGGTAAACAACACTAAACACGTAATTTCTTAAAAAAATATGTTTTAAAATCCTTCTAGCAAAAAGAAATGAAAAGAAGAAAATAATCAATGCAAAGTCTTTTTGAAAGTGGAAAAAAACTCCAGATATTAATTTAAGATAAAGTTCCACAGGCGAGCGTTGTGATATGAAAATGACACCTCCCCACATGTTTTTGTTCCCACTTTTTATTTTAGTAGAAGATCTCAGAGATCAAGATTGCTTCTACAACAAAAGCCAATACATGTTGGACAATAACTAGTAATAAATTACAAGCCATAAAGGATGTTAAAATCAACAAAACAGGAATCTGATGGGAACTCAGTTTCTGTCCTTTGCCATCATTTCATGCTGTTAAATGTTTAAGTATTTGTAGAGGAGCTGCCTTCCTTCTTGGAACAATCACACACGCCCTGATTACTGACGCTGTCCGCTTTACAGAAGAGTGTGCAGGTTGAACCTGTTTAAAACAAAATAAAAAAAACGTCAACAGCATTTGTGCAAATATTCATAATCGGATTAATCCACATCTTGATGCGGATTAATCTGCGGTGCAGTTTTGTTTCTTGAGGAACGTTTGAGGCGTCCTTTCTCCTTAGAGTTCCCCTTCCAGCTATTTTCGGTCTTATTTCCAGTTACAATAAACAAACTTCCTCCCCATTCTGCAGTATGAATCAATATCACTTACTCCACCCGGGCAGCGGCACCTGAAGCAAAGCGGTGCGCTTCGATTTCTAACCCCTCTTGTTTCTTTCACTGGTAGCGAGCTGCTGCGTGGCTGTGTGAAATGGCTAAAATTTTAAAAGATGCTTCATATGTTAGATGCCTTTAAAACCCTGAAAAGGGACTCGTACATAGAACTGTGTGGATATATCAGAAAAATACATAAAAGAACTGGTACATGAGGAGTGATGTCTTCGTTTAGGTTCAATATTACTGAGTCACTGAAGCGGTTCATCAGTGTGTTCTGAGCCGTAGATTCTGCTGACTGGCCAACCACGCAGTTTTGGAATAGC
The DNA here is from genome assembly GCA_010277075.1 of Poeciliopsis retropinna. NCBI lineage: Eukaryota > Metazoa > Chordata > Actinopteri > Cyprinodontiformes > Poeciliidae > Poeciliopsis > Poeciliopsis retropinna. The sequence goes on from VMRM01000022.1 coordinate 9,843,582, forward strand.
TCAGTTTTGTGCTGCACCTCTGAACCTGCACAGAACCAGCAGGATCGGAGCAAATTTGAACGGGTGGCGCACAATCTAGATTTAAAATGCATCACGCTTTGGTTAAATGCAGCACACAGCGAATGGCAAGACTAGTATTTTTTTTTTTTTAAAAAGCTGAGTGTAAAAAAACTCTGTTTCCACATGAAAGAAGCACTATTTGTATCGCATGTCGAGAAACCACAATCTGACGTTGCCACAAAAGTTAAAATTATCACCTTGGATGAGGCTTATAGAAGTATTTATTTTCATTATTATTAAGGGTAAACACTTAGTTACCAAAAACAATTCAAACACAATATATCCCCATTTGAATTTATGAACGTGTGCACGTTTTTCTTTTCTCTCGTATCTTAGAAAACGAATTGCTTTTGAGAGTAAATCAGTGCAAAAAAGTCACTGTCAGAAACTCTGTAAACAAAATTGCATGATAAACTAATCTGAAAATTAATTGAATGATAAATTGAGCCAGTAACGGTAGCTGGTGCTGCTATGAGCCCCGCTATCAGATATATTGTGAAATTTATGATAATGAACTGCTCAAGGAAGATGGATGGAAATTTCCATTAGAAAAATGCAGCCTTCATGGCATAAAGCTACAGCAGCAGCCACATTTTGCTGCACTCAGTGTAATAAAAAAAGAAAACCCCTGAATAAATTAATCTACTGTTGCAGCATGAATACGTACCTTTGTTAATCAGTATTGGCCTTTCCATCAGGTCTGAATTAAATGTGGGAAAAGAATTTTTCATTCAAACGTCATATTTCCATCAGGTAGAAATAAGATACTTTTTTTTTTTTTTTTTTAGCCACTTTTCAAAATGGGAAAGACGAGAGCACATGCCACTCACATTTCCAGATGTGTGTTGGTCTTCAGTTCAATTCAAGAATATATTACTGAATATTGTTGTCACTCATATCAGCCTCTGACTGAACTTTGACTGAAGACATTGTCGCTATATGACATGTTCTGGATGACCAGTGTTGGTCAGCACTGCTAATCCGCCTCATTTGCTTTTGCCGCTTCTCTTTAAATCTCTGTCTAGCCTTACAGTTAGAAAGCCGGACAGAGAGACTTTGTTCTCGTTTATTTAAGAACTAGGGATGGATGATATGGACTTAGTTTTATTGCAATATTTTGTGGTGCTATTGTGATAAAAAAAATAAAAATGATGATTAAAACAAAAACTACTTACTATGACATTTTTAGGTAACTGAATGGCACAACATTCATAGCACCACAAACAGAATTATTGTTAAAACATTCCCGTTTGAAATAGACTTGAAATAGTAAAAATATAATTTCAGATGACAGTCAGTTTTGTTTTAATTTTTAACGTTGTTGATTGAAATGTATAAATGCTACGAAAAATCAAAATTCTTGTCAAGATGTCATAAGTGATTAACGGTGCAATGAATGCCCAGCCTAACATGAACTTCCTCCGCCTCTCCCTGCGTCCACGACTCCTTCTTTTCAACTCCTGCGTGATTTGGGGTCGTAGTTCAGACATTATTTGAGTCTTTGAGACGTTACCATGGTTTCGCATCATAACAACCGTCTGAAAGGAAAAAAGGAAGAGTAAAAATTTCTCTAGCTGCACAACTTCCCCAAACTAGACTCTGAACTATCTCTCTATTATGCTTAAAAGATTTTTAGAGGTAGTGCATTGGCTACAAGATGGCAGCTGCTCACTCATGATAACAATAATACTGCAAAGATTTAAAACATTGTAACAACGCCAAGCACATGTGGATGAGGACTCGTGTCTGTCTTGCATTTGTCATGCGAAGTCAGGAAATCCCTCAGATTGAGATCTGCTGCAGATTTCCTCATTATGAGACGATGCTACTGCGACCCAACATAGAAATTTGAAGGTTTTTTTTTTACGCATCTTTACCAGGAGTGGCAATAAGTGCGCAGGCCGTTGTCGATCTATGCTGCTGTTGTCGCAGTTGTTGTGGGATGACAGACACAGAAAAGCTCAGCTGCTGTTAGATTACTTGGCAACAGCCCCGAGCTGCACCGTGCAGCGAGCCGCTTTCAGTCGAATGTAAGCTGCGCTCACATTCCAGCTTCCAGTGGCCAAACATCACAGCTCATACGACGTTTGTTTGTTAGCGCAGAATGACCTCACCGCCGAGGAAAAGCCCATATTAATAAGCCCCGCCACTACATTATTCATAGAGAAGCATATAGAGAATATTGTGCGGCACAGAACCGAATGATTTGATGTTTTATTCATGGTGTTGTTCTGTAAGAAGATGGGGAGCGGTGAGGGGAATGAGAATTTATGGCTTTATTACTGAAGTACCGTTTCTTCCATAAAGTCAGAGGTTGTTACGAAGAATGAGCTCGATTTGAGTACGGCCTGAGCCCAGTGTTTGTCATTTTATTACCCGTTAATGCAGCAAGGAGAGATGTAACTGTGTCAAAGCTGAAATACAGAGGCTGCAGACAGAAAGAGGACGGCCACTGTTAAAAAAAGAAAAACGGAGAGAGGAACAATGAGTTATTTTAGTCAAGTTTCATCCCTTTATTACAATAATTTAGTTCAGGCTTACCATATCATGTGTGTTTTTAGATTATTATTATTTTTGAAAGTGCCAAAGATGCAGAGAATTCTGTAAAAACAGCAAAATCTAAATATTGTCTTCGTGCAACATTTGCTGCTGTGAAACCATCGCTCCACTACACCCATTTTAAACCTACATGTCGTGCAGTTAAGTTTAAGTTAAAATTATTTAGCTGAATCTTCATTTATACTCACAGTATACTAAAACATAGTATACTTTTTAAAGCTTTTATTCGTCTCAGTTAACAATTTAAGAAGTTTTTTTTCTGCGAGTTTGACCCGGCCCGGCTGAAGTGACTCGTTGCTCTGTAGGTAAAGTGAGGTGAGAAACAGGATCTGTAAATGACTTGCTACACGTGTGCAGGGGTGTTCCTGTGGTTCCTAACACAGATGCTAATCGTGAACCTTTTCAAAGGAAAAAAGATGACCTGTCACCTTGACCTTTATGTCTTAGTCATTGTACACATCATTAAGGCCCAATTTCATATTTTCCACCATTTTCTCTATTTCCATGCTGATCTACTAACGGATAATGTTTCAGTATTAAAATCAGGTTTCCTAAAAGTGGATGCCTCGAAAACGGAAAAACTGAAACTTAACTCTGATTGAACTGAAGTGCCTTCTTGCTTAAATCTGCTTTGCAAATAAAACTTGACTCTAAATCAGAGTATATGGGGGAACCCCAAGGCATCCTAACGTATAGATTTCCAGCATCTGTTTGCAATTTTGTAAGAATCAAAGGCCAGATCTGTTGTAATGAACATTACTGTTTGTAATGTCATTTGGAAAGCATTAATCAGCCAAGTACTTTTCAATATAGAGCCTTTTTCACATTTTATTGTGTTACAGACACAAACATCAATGTCTTTTAGTGGCATTTCATCTTAGAAATTAACACAAAGTGATGCATAAATGATATATAGCCTCCTGATTCTTAATTGGATACGGGTCTGGAATTTGACTAGGCCACTTCTGCTCAAGCCTCATGTCTTTTGAAGCCTCTAATATATTTCCTCCCAGATTCCCTGACTCTGCTACAGACACACAATCCCCGCGGTATCATGCTGCCGCCACATGTAACGATGTCCAGTGAGACCTTCACAGAACAACGGGATTTATACAAGATTATATGAGGTTAAATTACACAAAGGTGGACTCTGTTTACTCACAAAGTGACTTCTGAAGGCAGCGGGATACAATATAGCAAAAATAAGTTACTGAATATAACCGCTTGACACACTTTTTAGATTTCTATTCGGAAAAATACACCACTTTGTGTTTGTCTATCATGTTGAATTTCTTTGACGGAGAAATTTAACATGAGTAGTTGTAAGTAATCTAAGTAAGTGTAGGGGCACGAATGCTTTAGAACGGCAGAATATGTCTCATTTTAAAACTATACTGTAGACAGGTCAGGTACGTTCACTCGTTTGCATCAAATAGGAAATCAACAGCATCAAAGGAAGTGTTGTGCAGTGCTAGGATTGTGAAAAAGCACAGAGATCACAACAGACCCTCATTGAGTGATTGGTTTGTTGTGGTCTTGTTTTCTCTTCCTGTATCTGTATGTAATATTATTCAGGGATTAGCTGCGTAGCTCGTTTACATCCTCTTACTGTCTGAATGAGACTCAGAGCTGTTAGTGCAGATTTAAGCCCGATATTATCCACCTTTTAACAGGAGACTGTGTGTATGTGTGTGTGTGTGCGCTTTGCATGCGAAATGCGTCTCTTTACTCCTCTTCATGACCTTTGTGTTTGACCCCCGGTCTCTCCCCTGACCCTGGGCCCTCTTGGGTCTTTGTTTGTCTTTGTGATTCTTCCTACAGTTTCGTGTGCCACAGCCCCCTCACCCGATCGGCAAGGCGATGCCGCCGAACCCAGCACCGCAGCAGTGGAGGAGGGACCTGCACATGGCCGACAGCCACCGTCTGCCCTGGGTGAATGCCCACATACACACACACACACGCACGGACATGAACACACAGACACAACTCTGAACCTGCAGATTTAATCAACTGTGATCATTTTGGGGGAATAAAAAGTTAAAGCAGCAAACGTTTAGGACTTAATGGAAGATTGCTTGCATCACCAGCATTACGTCGGCATCTGGCGCGCGATTCTGTTTCTGAGGATGTTGCAGATGGAGTTTAGTCATGAGAATACTACGAAAATGCAGATATAATCTTTCTTATTTTTTGTTTTATATCATGTCGAAACCTACTTTATCCACAATGCGGCTGCACAGGAAATCAGGTAGACTTTCAAGAAACTTTCCTCTTACTTACTTTTTGTTCAGTGGCAGTCGCAGTTAACTTTTATCTGGCTCCAGCTTGGGTAAAGTTTTAGATTTTATGTAGGCGTCACTTTGAAGACAGAAGCCTTTTACACAGTCTGCACAGTCTAGACTGAGCAGTAAGCTTTGCTGCACCTCGAATTTCATCCAGCGCCACCTCCCTGCTGAATAGATAAGATTTAAATTTCACTCTAAAAATGGAAGGCTAAGAAATGCAGTAAATAAAATATTTTGCAGCCATCAGTTAAATATTATTTCTGCGTAGATATATTTATCCTCTCAAGTTGGAGCTTTGCAGCATTAATGACTGTAGCTTAGCAGGAAGAGAGCCGTCGGGGTTAAGAGGGAGAGAAAAAAAAAAGTTCCACTTTAACATTGTTTGCCTGCAGGTGACAGAAGTGTTAAAGTGGTAACATTTTGTTCTCTGCCTTCAGGAGACAAAAGTGACAGACTGATTCCGTAAAGCTCTGCAGCTCACATACTGTGTCTGCTGTTGTTTTCCATGTTATGAAGCTGCGCTCTTTCATAGCTCAGATCTTACACTCAGCGGCACAAACTCAGACACTCGTCCTGGTGTTCAATTAGAGATGCAAACATAGTTGTTGGAACTCCGGCTAAAGTAGGCGTGGTATTATTTCACACTGAACATTAATGAAAATTAATTTTTTTTAAAACGTTATAACTTTTAAGCAATATTTCTTACTTAAATAAGGATTGGTAGAAGTGTTTGTACCCTTCCTGTTAATGTTTTGTACAGTATTAACCATTTTACAAGGTTGGACCATAAAGTGAGAGGAATCTTTGTGTATTCTTCTTTTCACAATCTTCTGGGCCTTTTTTCAGTTTTTTCTTCATCTCACCCCACAGATTCTCTACCCAATATAAAACTTTAGGTCTGTGAGAGGTAATTATCATTGAAGAAGGTGGATTTTGTGCCTGGCGAACCTTTTCTGATCTCATTTGACCTCATGTTTTGGACCGTTATGCTGCCCATTTGACAACCCGTTTTTGGTTTTCTGGCAGAAGTCACCAGGTTTTTATTGAAAATGTTCTTGTACTGTAAAGAGTTGATGCATTCTGATGAGGTGTCTTTGAAATGGGAGCAATAAGTTTCTGCTGCACTGCATTGGTTTTATAATTCTCGTGTGTAAAGAAGTCATATCTGACTCGACATGTACAGTGACAGTGTTGGTCTGGTTGAAAATGGGGCTGAAATGGTTCGCTAACATTAGCGTGTTCTCTCCATTTCAATATGACTCGTCATTCGATTCATATTTTCTCACAGAAAAAGTGTTTATGCTGCTTCATAAAGGTAGGGTTTGCCTTTGAATGTTGTAATAGTTAATGAGTGGTGTTTCAGCTCCTCTCTGCGCAGCTCTAACACACGAAGGGAAGCAGCCAACACGATCTCCCTCTCTGACTGTGACTATCATTGCACAAGGTGTAACACACTTAAATCATGTGGGTAAAACTCATTATTATGCACCTGTAGATAGGTTCTGAATTAAAAATATGTCTAGCGCTGCATGTGGGCCATCTAAAATAAAGTCACAGACAAGCACACAAACAACTTCATAGTTAAATTTATTCTTCGACTCTGATCATTTTTCCAAAACACTCTGATCTGATGATGCTTTGGATCTGATCCCTGTAAAATAGTGTTTTATTATTTGATTCATTAGTTTGGTTTCATCACTGATTGTCCTTCTACACATTCGCCACCCAGCATGCTCTTCTGCAAAACTGAGTCTTTGTTTACTCTCTGAAATGAACAAAAAAACATTTGAGACTCTCTCAGACTTGATCGATGTGGACGTGCATTAGTGAAACTCTTGTAGCTGAATTTCCGTCAGAGCATTGTCCAGTTTCTAGATGGGTGGATTACCATTTACTATTGTGCTCTGTGAAAATTATAAATTCAGCTAAGGCTTTCGTTTAAATCCCGTCACAAATTTATACTTGAAGAAAAAGTTTTATATTCCATTGGGAGTTTAGAAATTTTGTTCCAAAGCATTTAAAATACAAGCAAACATCTCTTCTTTTGAAACGCACATAAATTATGTTAATGCATTTGAAATTACAGTATTAAGAAACACTATAATTTCCATTTTAAGCAGTTCTGATCAAGCATAACTTAATGACCAGCAGTTGCACACATTTAAGCGATGACTCATATTCCCTCTGCAGATACATGTAAATCACCCTCTTTGTCTCAAAGCCGGCATGTCTGATTACTCATATCTATATGTGCTTCCCCATATTGCGCCGAGTGAACACGGAGGTGTGAGAAGTTCAGTTTTAATGCGAACACAACATGTGTGAAAGGACTTAATCCCGACTACATTAGTCTTTCTAGAGGCTCCTGGTGCACAAGTAAAGGCTTTTGTGCCGATTTGAATGGAGGAACGGAGAGAGAGCGAGGAAGAGGAGTAATTTATGCAGAAGTTGAAGAAATGATAGAAGGAGAGGGAGGGTGAGCGAGAGGCAGACAGAAAACAGACAGCCAGTATAATTTATGTAGAGCTCAGTCAGGGGTCTGTATGAAAGATTTACTTGTTCGTAGATCAGGATGGTCTTTAGGTCTATTGTCGACTTCCAGGCTTAGAATCACATTTAGCTGATTACTTGATTTCAGAAGCAAAGTGAAACATTAAACAGGGACGTCAAAGCCAGCACTTCCCTGCAATGTTTAATTGTAACATATTTATAGCTATTTTAGAGACGTTGGATAGAAATGTATACTGCGCTTCAATTCAGACTCTGTTCCATGTTTATGGGCCCATTTGTTAGATAAAATCAATGAACTTTTCACTGCATAAATGTTATTTCATACTATAAATGAAAACAGACTTTTAAATTTAGTGTGTTTATTCAGTGAGTAATTAAACTGCACATTAATAATTATTTTGCTCAAAATCATTGTCACATTTTGTCACATTTACACTATTATCCCTGATTTATAGTGGGGTTTTCTACGTGATAGATTTTAAGTTGTCTTTTTTTAATGTTTACAGAAATTAATCTGAACTTTGTAGGATTATAATTTAAGCTTTAGAGGTTTTTTTTAAAAAAGAGAAAACAAGTGATGGAAATACAGAAAAATAAAATTACACTTTGCACTGATTATAACAAAATGTGGCAGTTGCTCTTTCTTGAATATAATAATGGCATTATGCTATTAATGATTACAAACCAGTGTTTGTATTCATCTTAATAAATATGATCATGTTTCAAATCAGACATATTTAAGTCTCTGAGCAGTCCAAACGTTTGGTCGTATTGTTGCCTGTTCAGACCCAGGTTTAATTAGATTATTACATATTATGAAATTATTACATAATGTGACATTGCAGGGTTGCAAAAGACTTGAGACTCAGGCTGAGGTTCATCTTTCACTCCGTCAGTGACCCTAAATATGCAACCAAAGGTTCAACTCAATGTCTTGGATTAAGACATGTTCATGTCTAAGAGTGGAACAGTCAAAGTTCAACTGAGAATCAGTGGAAAAACTGAAAGTGTAAAGCTGGAAAGGCAGACGTCGCTAGAGCTAGATGTCTGTAGGTGGGGCTTGAAGGTGTTGAATCAGGGGAAACTCGATAATGACGCATGCTGCACTTTTCAGATTTTTCACCTGTTTTTTTTTGTGTTTTTTTTTTGGTAACTAAAAAACAGGTTTCGGTTTCCTTACACTTCGCAACTGCAACGTGTAATAAATTTAATTTACAATACCTGACAAACACTGAAGTTTGGCTGTTGCTTGAAAAGAAATGGAACGGTTCACGTTTTGCACTTCTGTCGACGTCCGCGTCTGAGAAGATCGTTAGCTCAGCATCTGTGAATTACGAGCTTTTCGGGCGCGCACGTCATTCAACCCTTAACTCATCAGCCAGCTCACAAGTCATACAAATTACAAGCGAGCGCTGCATGTGGGGTTTGACACAGAGCGGCAAAGAGTCGGGGAGAAGGAAAGAGTGAGGCATGATGGAGAAACTGAGGCTGAGATTAGAAGAGGGGTTCAAGTAGAAGGATGGTGAGGGATGAGGGGCAAAAAGAAAGCGAGGCGGAGAGACTGGTGTGGCCAGCCAAGCAGAAAAGGCTGTCAGTCTCTATAAACCATCTCCTCTGTCAGATTAGTATGAGAAGGCTTCTCTTTCTCTTTTCTCTACTGTGTTTCTTCCCTCTCCTCTTGCATGATTCTCTCACTCCATTTCCTTCTTCATGTCTCTCTCTAAATCACATACACAACCGTTCCTGCTCTTCTTTCTGCTTGTCACATTATCTCTGATGTTTCTTTTTTAAACAAGCGCCCGCCCGTCTTTCTCTTCTCTTTTTGTTCTCCTGTTCAAAACTGGCCGGTGCGTATAAATAACCGAGTTTCTCTGCAGCGGAGCGAGAATCAGGTTTGTTTTTTTTTTTCTTTTTTCCAAGACGGGATATGTCATTAGAAGTGATTAGTGATGATTAGCGTGTGAACGGAGCTCAGGCTGAAGAGGAGCGACTAGATGAAAGAGCGCAGAGTAGTTTAGGCTGAATTCAAACTCCCGGAGATAATTATAATGGGCAGTTTTTACAATCTCTCTTATCCATTATCTCTGACAGTAATGTTTCATGACACTTCTGTCTCTTGTGGTCCTCTTTGTGATTCCCATTGATTTTTCTCCCAAGTTGTCACTCTGCTGAAGGCAACATCGCCCATCCAGCCAAGCTCCGAGTTAGACTTTTTGCCCCAGATCGGTGAAGACTCAGGAATACGCGGCAAACAAACGGCTGAGTTACTCGTCGCTCTGACTTTAGGTGTGTTTTTTTTTTTTTCTCTTGATAGTCCTATTCGATGAACGGCTTCGGTGACGAGGATTTCAACATCCCACCCATCACTCCGCCGACCCTGCCAGACCACATGCTGCCCCCTCACCTTCCTCACGACGCGTCCCCCAGACCGTACCAGCCCATGGAGCCGCCGCCCAGCTCGGCCGCAGGGCACTACCAGCTGCCGGGCGCCAACCTGCCCGGCATGCCTGTCGGCCAGGATGGAGGCGCCGGGCTCAGCCAAGATGGCGAGACATTCAGCCCGGACGGCGGGCCCATGACCAGCACGCTTTCTGTGGTGAGTAGAACCTCATCCTCACAGAGTTTGACTCTGTTGACGAGCGACATGGAAATCAGGATATATTCTGGATTTTTTTTTTTTACAGTAGCAATAAAAATGATGGAAAAAAGATTAAAAACACAACGGTAACTAAAAAAAATAAATAAATAGGACACCCTACCTGTGCGTTTTTCTAATGCAATTAGACATACAGTCAAGTTCAATAAATTAGAGTATTTTTAAAATGGATTTGTTTCTTTTACTCAGTTGATAATTATCTGCTTGCATCTTTTGGAAAAATGACATTGCATCACACTAATTAAATAAATCTTGAAACATAATTGTGGAGTTATTGAAAGATATGTTAATAGCTGCATAAATGTTATTTTCAAAAGGCACTCATTGGATCATGCTTTAATCTGTTGAATATATATTTATAGATATTTGGTGTCAAGTCCAGTAGCATCAGCAGTCATGCAATAAATAGTGAAAACACTGAAATTAAAGTAAAATGCAAGCATATGCATTCCCGTGTATGACTGCATACATAAAAGCGGTTTTGACAAAACTAAAAGTAATGTATCATATTTTCCGAACGTCACTCTGGAGTGAAACTTGTGCCAGTCAAAACGATTTCTAATATACTTTCAGATATTTTATTGCTTCTGCCAGTTGCTATAAAACATTGTAATTTATGGTGGGGAATAAATTGGGTGACCCTACATTTATTCCCACTTAAAATGGTCAAAAAATAACACCGATTACGTCAGCTGCACATATTGAAAACATTGTTACTCAGCGTTTTGAAGGATGTTTGCTGCTCAGTCATGCAGTTTGGTTTTCTCCTGATGGTTGCAGTGGGAGGGAACAGGAGAGCAACTGCTGAATAATAAACAATATTTGCATTCACTTTGTGCTGAACTAAATGTTCTTAAAAAAACAAAACAATTGTTTAATGCTCAAGTGTGTGTAATAAATAAAAGATCATCTGGTAAAATGTTCTTCTGAGTAAACCTTTAGTTTAAAGCCGGTCGCATCTAAAATAAATGAGACTTCTCTGTTCAGCCTTAAAAAACATTATCTGTAAAAGCAAATTATGAAAATAACTATTTTCTATTTTGCTTGTTTTTTGGGGGGGTTTTTTTAGAATAAAGACATATTTCCTAAATTCTTCTGCAGATGGTTTCCAAATTGGCTGCATACATTACATATCCTATATATTTCTAGGACGTCGACAGAAGCGAAGACAAACCTCAGATGTAGGTTTTCGTGTTAATAAGGAACAGTGTTTTTTCTTTTTAAAAAGAAAAAACTTTTAGCCGTTTAGAACCATCCATGACCAGATTTGGATGAATTGTTGTATTATTTATGTATTTCTGAGGAGACTCTTCTCCTTTTTATCCAAAGTCTGTGATCATCTATGCCTTCCACTCAAGCTGAGAACCAGCAGTAAAACAAAATGTTTGAGATTGTGACCTTGTTTTTCTTATTTATCTCTGAAACAATTTCACTCTGTGATCGACTCAGACTGGCCACCTGCTGCTCCCCTAACACGCTTTAACACACAACAGACGCATTAGAGACGGCGATCGCTCCGTTTTGTGGTCAAACGTCCTTTGACTCCACTCATTAAAAGCTCAATGAGAATTCCAGCGAGTCGTCAGATTTAAGCTGACGGCCTCCGGCGATGTTGTATTCTTTTTACCGGTTTTTTTCTTCTTTTTTTTTTCAAATTCAGTGTAGCGGCACGCAGCCTGGGGGGAGCGCTGTTCTGTTTGAAAGCCGATGACAGCAGCCGCTCCATCTGACATTTGCTTCGTATTTTAAGTCTTCGTTTCACAGTAAAGTGAAAATCTTGCTTTTAGTGGTGACATTCAGGCTGTGACAGTCTTTGTCATACAGTAAAGAAATGAAAGCTACGCCCGAGACTTCTCTGTCATTGAAACTCTGCTCAGATCAGATTCTCAGGTTTACAAAGTCAGTAATAAAGATCGCTCCTGTTTTTATGAAGAATGAAACTTCTCACCTCCCACTCATAATCTTTCAGTTCTTGACTCTGTTTCCTTGATCTCTATATTGAATGTGGCTGCTGCAATATTGGGACTCGGCTCGAAAAACACAAGAAGTTGGCGTTAGAGCGGCTGCGAAACACAAAAACAGTTTTTAAAATGACATTTCTGCTGTTTGGATCTCATCAGCTCGTCTTGCAGTGGAGTTGATTATTTGAGAGTCTCATTTTACATTCTCAGTCCTACTTTCTCTCTGTCTGCTTCGGTCTCCAGACCCCACTGTTATATTTTCATACATTTACTGCCAGCCCATGAATTATTGTTGCCTAGCAGCCATGCCGAGCTCAGCCTAATCGGTGTGGGTAGAAAGAGTTGAATCAAAGAGAGCGTGTGTGTGTGTGTGTGTGTTATTCCTACAGGAGCAAGAGTATTCAGTTGTAGTTGATACAGAAATGTAGACTTCACTTGTTTTTATTATTTTGCCGCTGCTGAAATGATTACTTCACAGCTTTCTGTCGTTCTGTCCTGGCGAGTTTGATGTAATAAATCCTAGTTTATAGCTTCTGACTCTGATATTTTCCTAAGTCACAAAAAAAAAAAAAAAAAAAACACCAAAGAAAACCCTTTTAGGTCATAGGCAGCTTAATTTCTTCTTCTGCTTGGAAAAAAATTGTTTAAATGGAAATATGAATGTGTAAGTTATGAAATATTATCCATATAAACAAAAATAGATAATCTCTCTGAAGAAAATTAAAATGACTACTACTACTAATAATAATAATAATTACCTTCTTTATTTTTAAGGGCTTTTTTGCTTTTGAAACAGTATTTGAAATTGACAAAAAGTAATTTTTGGGGGCTTGCAGCTAAATTATTTCCATATATTGTGAGCCAGAATAATAATCTAAATCTCTTGGCAAGTAAATTGTCTGTATATATATATATATATATATATATATATGTCCAGATCAAAGTTTTATTAGTTGAGCCCCTAAATAATAACGTAATTCAACGAGGATTTCCACATAATAATGGTTTATTGCCTCGCTGAAGCATTAAACATTAATCCTCTGCCACAAGATACTAATGGTATTAGATGTCACTAGGTTTGTCACGACAGCAAATTTTGCTGGCTGATAAATTGTCCCAGAAGTTATTGCAATAATCAATAACATCTTGAAACCATTTTATGTAATAAATGCATGTAAATAGTGCACCATGTCAAGGAAAAATCTTTTAAGTTCCAAGGAATATTTACCACTGGAAAACATTTTAAATATCCAAAATAAATTAACAAAACAGCAATAATGTGCAATCAAAACTTCATTTTAAAGAAATTGTAATCAGTCAGTTTAGACAGGGAAAAAGTTGCAGGTAGTGCAAACTAACTTCGCACTGCGTGGCAAATGTTTCTCAAAATGCTGACTTATCAATAATATCAACTACTGTCCAAATAGAAATTGAGCTCATTTTAATTTACTCTGCGATTAATTGATTATTGTGTCAGACTCATTTGTCACCATTTTAAAAATGATTTTTAATAACTACAAAATAGTTATTAATATTATTAGAATCTTGTCAGAGAATATCAAATATTTTCTGACAATGTGGAACGGCATGTAGAAAATCTGTAAAATGTTTACCTATCGTTGTTTCATTTTATTATTTTTCCTCCTCTTTGTTATTGATTATATTGCAAAAGTAGATAGGAAAGTGATTTGTTTTTTTTATTATTACTCTTATTGTTAATCGCATATTTAGTTGTTTTTTTAAAATATAAACGTTAGTAGAAACCCCTGTTGGTAACGACTACCGTTCCACTGCTGAATCATTTGAACGGCGCATCTCGTTTCACCGAATACATTCAAATCGTGCAATTTTTTTTTTTTTTTTTAAGTTGCGTTTACATTTAGAATATCTGCTTCTGTTCTCATCCGTCCACATGTGACAAAATCAGGGCTTTTTCAGTGAAAGCAAGAACACGTTCTCATATTGAAATTCTTTCTCAAACCACACATGTTGTAATGATGTGCGGCCACCGTTTGCTCCCAGAGCTTTTACCCCAACATGACTCAGTCATTACCCATCAGGGGTTCCCCTCTCACCTCCCCAACCCGCCGGTCTCCTCAAAGGGGAAATCTAGCAGGTTTTTCCATCGATTATTCCTTTAGGTCAACAGAGATGGTTAAATTCTATATTTTCTTTTGCCTCCCGGGAGTCATTTCACCCTGCATTTTTGTTCCAATCGATAATATATTAAGCCAGAAAAATATACTTTAGAAATGATTTTAGTAGCAAATGTCCTACGACTTCAGTAAATAAGTGAGTATTTTGTTCCTGTTAATATTTTTGACATTTCCTTTCTCGATTATTTAACCCATGTGACAAATAAATGTTTTTTTCGAAGAGGCCAAACCACAGATACTATTCTGTACTATTTCCATCAGCATTTGCAGCAGCCTAAAACCTCATCCAGTGTTCGAGAAATGTCACCCTGCGTTCCATCTACATACCGCAGCATTCAGCGGCCACTGCCAGTAACAGTTCAGGTAGCGTGTTCCCAAGAGGGGGCACAGCCCGCCACATCCGTTATTATTCAGTGCTTATGTTGAAGGGAAACTCGAAATACATACCATCATCCATTATTTGTGATGATGAATGCTCCCACACTGAGGCTGACGGCGTTAACTTTTGTTTTCCTGAGAAGTGGACAGAGTCTCGCTAGACTGACTCAAATTGAGATTGTTCGACTTCACAGAATACTATTTAAAACTGAACAGAAGGGTGAAGTCAAAGTTCACGGTAAAACCTGTTTTCCATTTGACTGGTTTGTGCTTTAAAATATAATGAGTAAGCAGTCAAAGGTCTGAAGAAGACTAATTATTGTTTATGTTTTGGTTGATCCTTATTTTACACATTAGATGTAATAGACCAACACAAATGTTGTGGAGCATCAAAAATTATACAAGTTTATGAAAACCAGTATTACCAAGTTTATACATTTTAGAACCATTATTCAAATTACACTGGGTATAACTCTACCAATTTGCGCACACACATAGACTGTTTTTTCCTCCATCTTTACAAGATATAAAAAGTGTTATATCCTAACCTTGCTTCTACATCTCCACATCTTCTCTCTGACCGGTCTGAGGTGTTGCTTGGTCCTCTTGATGTTTTTGTTCACAGATGTCCTCTAACAACATTCATAGAGGAGCCGCATTTACATTAAATTACACACAAGTCGATATGATGTCAAATACGGAAAAGTTGCATAATAAAGGAGTGTGTACTTTTGCAACTAAAGGTATGAACTTTGGTTATTATGCATATTTACGACTTCTGATTTTATCTTGTAACCTTTTGGAATCAGTAAAATATTATGCTGTGAAATTTCTGCATAATTAGAAGTTTTTTTTCTTAATTTTGATAACCCTAGTTGAATTCATAACTAGAGAAATTAAATAATTTCACCCACAGCAGCTGTGGAGCAGTTCACTCATCAACTTAATTGTATAATTTCACAATAAATCAAGCATTATGTGCTACAGCTGTTAAATCAAACGTTGTCATTGTTGTGCTTTTGTTTAACATCAGTGAAAACCTAACATGGCTTGTTTTTAAGAGGACCATTTCCCATAAGTCCTCATTTCTTCATGGTGACGTCAAACCTGATATATGTTTAACTCCAGTGTTGTTTTTATGACCCTGGTGCAATTTATATAGCAAAACTACCGCAATGTGTAAACCTTATTACCAAATTATGACCTTCATCTTATTTGAAATTATTCTAAAAGGTTTATTCATAGTTCTGCAGGTATATAAATCAGCTCAAGCCTGTTGCCTTTTCTTTTTCGCAAGATTTATTTAAGGTGCCGTTCAATTTTGTTGAAGCCTTTTGTTTTAAAAGCCAATAAAACATTAAGCATTCATGACACAGGTGTGACAGTAAAAGTGAGAACTGGGCTGTCTGGTTACTTTACATCCTGCAGTAAACAGCTTTCTGATAAATTACCTCGGCCTCGGGGGCGCGGAGAATAAACTTGTCCGTATTTGTTCAGTCTGCACCTGTGGACTCGGCGTCTCCTGCAGACACGTCGCCACTTCTGTGGAGTGTGGCAAATGGGGTTTAAAAAGCTCTATTGATGTACTTACACATGAGTGGGAAAATGGGAATTGATGTTTTAAATGACTTCTCGTCCTGCCTTTACCTCAGACCTGTATTTCCTGTTGCCACGGTTACTATCAGATTTCATTATTAGTGGATCCTGGTCGGCTGCACAGACCCTGGCAAGCAGAGGCGGACTGGTTCAGAGTTAGCTCTGTTACATGATGAGCATGTTATGCACCTCTGACTCTGTTTCAGCATGGCACAGAATCCAAGACTTGTGCCAGATTTAAAAGCAAACTAGGAAAGGTTTGTGTGACACTTGAGGATTTGATTCACTTTTTTTATTACGATTTATAACCAAAAATATGAGAACTTAAGTCCTGCATGCTTGTGTCTGATTTCGACTGCAAACAAAGAGAAAAGCTGTGACTTGTTTGCTTTCATGCCTTTATTAAAAACTGAGAGTCTCAAAAAACATTTCAATATTTTTTACATTTGTTAGCTGCTGATTTATTCGTATATTGGAGTTATTTGATTCTCTTATAACCAAATAAGATATACACATATTAACAATAAGATAATACCTTTTTGCAATCATTTTGATTTTATGTAATCTAATCTATTTGTTGGCTCTTTGGCACAGGCTATATGCATACCACATGTTTTTAATTATTGAGTTGATAATTGATACATTTTCATTAAATTGAGATAAGTTAGAAAAGTATTCACCTCTTCACTCTGTTTAAAACAGAAAAATAGTAGAAGGTTAATCATCTTTAAAAAAAAAAAAAAAGTTTTTAAATGAATAGTAAAAATTGGGTAAAAGGGTAACACCATTTATTTATTTTTTTTACAGTTAATACACATCTTTTACGCCCTGCAATAGACTACAGGCATAAAAAAAAGTGGTTTGTTATTTTGTTAATGCTGAGTAACTTCCACGTCTTTGATGAGAAAGCTCATTGCCACATCCTGATGCTGCCACCACCATGAGTCAATGGGGGGGACGGTGTTGTCAGAGCGCAAACACAAAATTGTGTGAAACTTTTTGTCGACGGTGTTCTAATTTTCTTCACTTTTGCTCTCGGTTGGTTTAAAAAAAACAAAAAAAACAAATAGGTTCTTGGGCAGTGTTAGTTTACCACAACACCTCAACACAATAGTTCAGTTCTAGTGTCATCTGATAAGAGAACCTTCTTCAGTTTCACTCAGCTGAAGGTTTGTCGCTGTTGAAATGCATATCACACCTTTTCCTTTCTGTCACATAAAAACCCTAATAAAACGATCTAAGACTTAAGAAACTTAACTTAAAAGCTGTAAATACTTTCTCAAGGTCTCGTAGATGTGATAATCGACTCATTATCGCTTCCTGTCTTTGCTCAGATGCAGCAGATGGTGAACTCAGACTCTCGATTCACCAGCAGCCAGCAGCCAATCAAAGCGGCGCTTGGACCCAGAAGCCAATCTGGCCTGAGCCAACAAAACCAGCTGTCCACAATCAACCAATCCCAACTGGGGATGAATGGGAACCCTGCTACCCATAACTCCCCTTCACCTCCTGGAAGTAAATCTACCACTCCGTCTCCTCCCAGCTCAGCCCATGAGGACGACAACGACGATGGACTCAGGGTAAAAAAAACAAAAAAAAACAAACACAAAACAAATCTCTCTCACACACACACACACACTCCTCAGAAGCAGAGAAACCACTGCCTGGGGGAGTCATTTCATAATATCTCAATGAGCTGTGAGCAGTGAGACATGTAACCACCATTTTTTATTGTGCTGTAAGTGTTGTGTGTGTGTGTAGGCAGAAGGGACTTATGGTGTTATGTGTCATAACAGACTCATTCTGTCTGCATATCAACTAGATAGAAATCAGCTCCCTTACTGTTCGCTGTCTCACATGGAAACAAGCTCGCTGCACCCAACCGACTCTTCATATTCTGGAGAAATGAAACCATTACTGCTGAAGAATATCCAGCAATTTTTCTCAGGTGCTGTAAAATGGTAAAAACTTAAAATAAGGGTTACTCACCTCATGACTCAGGGGAAATAAAAGCAAGCGCTCTTAAACGCAGGCAGCTTCTCCTATACATTTACATATCTGTACTCGGTGGCATCAACACTGGAGTTCACTGACTTCCTCATAGCAACAACTTCTTTCACAAATTTCTCTAAAGACAATGTTTGCATGCAAAGAGACTAAATTTCACACTCCTGTAGCCGGTTTCTGGTATAAATTTTTCTGCCCTTCTTTATAAAAAAAATATGTACTTTGTCATCTAGCCTGTTTATTTATTTATTTGACATTTATTTATTTGACATTAATATACACACATTATACTGTGTGTATAATCGAAGTAAACCAGGATTCTGCTATTTTAAAACATATAGTAGTTGACATCTGCTGTCTTTAGCAACTAATGTTGGCAATTAGCATGTTTATTAGCACAACTCTTGCAGCTTTAGTCGATATAAACTGCATTCTATATGTTGTCAAACTCAAGGCCAGCTTCCCTCTGCATCACTAATCATAATTTATTAATTTAGGAATTAAATTAAGGGTAATTTGGTTAACTCGCAGAGTATTTCAGGGTTATTTCCAGTCACTTCAAGGTTCTTTACACATCATGTTTTTTTGTTTTTTTTAAATGCATGCAGAGTTAGTGAAGGTAAGCTCCAGCCGCATCAAGTCTTTCCCTCTTGATTTTTAAAGCTGCAGTTTATGATGACATGTTGCAACCTGGTGAACCTTTCCGTGTCACTCAGAGGAAAAGTCACAGTCTAACTGCACTCTGACACCAATACCATGTTGTAAAAGGTAACTCTATATGAGTAACGTAACCTCGGTCCAATAAATGCTGAAAGTCTTGTATAACAAACTAGCAAGTGTTTTGCGAGCTGTTGAAACTCGTAAGTCAGGTTCAAAACAGAAGCATCATTCTTACTTTATGAGACCTGACATGCTCTCATTTTTAATGTTTAAAAAAAAAATGAGATAAGTGTTTCCTGTGATTCCTTAACAGCTTCTTGAAATTATAGATAACCAATTCATGGAGTCGGTCACAGTTATTTCTGGAGGATATTAGAAGTTGTGGATTTTGAACGATTTTGTATGAATTCATTATTCTGTCATAAAATCTAACCATCGTTTATTAAATATTGAAAAATGTGTCCCTTGTGTTTTTGCCACTTTTCAGAAGCTTTAGCTGTTCTGGTGTGAACTTTAAAATGGCCTGTTTGTCTAATTAACAAGAGAAGATAAACACAGCCTGTTCGTATCTGTTTTATCAACCAGCTCCACAATGGCGCTCTGTCAGAAAGTTTGGTGTTGCAATGATGATTTGTGCCGAGGAAGTAATTAACGACAGCATTAAGCTTTTAGTTTATTGGGAAATGAAAGATGTGACAGTGAGAGAAATGCCTTAAATTTAAGGGTGAAATGGAATGTGATGAATTGCAAAACGAAATGACAAAATGAAACTGGGGAGTATTCATCATAATGAATAATGTAAAAACCGGGTTTTGGCCTTAAAAATGTGAATTTTCAAGACATCAGACGTTGCAATAAATTCCTGCCTTTTTTACAGAAGTTATCTGGCAGCATTCGTTCTTTCCATGGTTTCCAGTTTTGGCTGAGCAGTTGCAGTGATTTTAACGCCGTGGCAAAACTACAAACCCCATGATGCCAAGAGGCAAACAGCCCAGTGAAAACAAAGTGATCCCTGTACATCCAGCGCTCTCTGAAAACCTGCTGGCTTCCTGTGTGTTTAGCTGTTTATAATGAAAACGCTATTATGACATTTTACACTAGTAGCTTCCTCCTCATGGGAAACTGTAGGTCTCCCAATACTGGAGAAGGACATTGATTTGTTGCAAACTAAATCGATACACATGCCAGCGGTAAAACACTCCAGTCTTGGTTGACAAAGTTATATTTAAGTTGCGAAAGCTATCATCACGTCATTGGGGTTTTGTTTTTTTAAGCTAATGTAGGTTTCAATTTTAACCCCTCAAAAAGTCAAAAATATTATTGATGCACAGAGATTGTTCGGCGAAAATAATAATTAAAAAATTGTGTTATACAAAATAGCATAAAAAACCCACAGGAACAATAATTATGCAGGGCTTTTGATTTTCTGATTCCAACTTTAGAAAGATAATATTTATTGGTTCTTTATGCTAACAAAGTGTTTTTGAGATTAAGTGCTGTCCAATTGTTGCTGACACGACACTTTCGCTGTGATATCAAGGAAATGTTTGTTGATAAAATTGTACCTGACGTGAATTGCTTGAGCACTTCGGCTGACTAGATTGGATTTTCCCCTTGATTCATCTTCACTGCTGACTAACAGCATCAAACTGGTACAGCAGCGGTCACAGGAAAGGTCATGCTAACAGGAAAAAAAAAAATGCTTATGAATTATTTTGTTACATTTTTATTTAATTTTGTTCTATTTCCCGGGTGAATTTTTGCTTCAGATTACGATGCATGCATACTCGCTTTATAACAGTCAGTCTGTTTCTTCTCGGCAGGGGGAAAAGCGACCTGCTGCAGTGGACATCTCGAAGAAACCCAAAACACCAAAGAAGAAGAAGCGAAAGGACCCCAACGAGCCAGTGAAGCCCGTGTCAGCCTACGCCTTGTTCTTCAGGGACACCCAGGCCAACATCAAGGCTCAGAACCCCAACGCCACCTTCGGAGAGGTGTCAAAGATCGTGGCCTCCATGTGGGACGGCCTGGGAGAGGAGCAGAAACAGGTAGAGCTGTTCTACCGAACTAAACCTTTTCACCACCTAGCAAAGAACTGGAATCACTTCTGGGGATTTTTCTTTAAATTGATGCATTTATAATTACGCCGTTATTCTTTAATTACTTTTTTCTTTTTGGTGGTTTTAACTCTGTTTTCTGTTAGCCTGATTTTAGTTTCCGCTCCAGTCGGGTATAATGGCTTATTATAGGAATGTCTTCAGACAGAGGCTCCTTCAAATTCGCTGGAATACAGACTGCTGCAGGAGATCTTTCTTGCCAACAGCCACCAACATCTACAGCAACTCTTTGAAGAATTTGAATCGCAACAATATTTAATTTCCCTGTTGGGAAAAAGTATTTTTGAATTGAATTGGCTAGCCACTGCAATAATTAACACAATTTTAATCAGAATACTTTTTTTTTTTTTTTTTTGTTAAATCTCTCACTAGGCCTGTTTATTCTATATTGACCTCAAAGCATTTCTAAATTCAAGTTATCATTGTGCAGTTTTATAACAAATTGTGAATGCACCAGTTGTCATTCAGCTCTCATCTTAAATGAAGATAACCTAAAACTAGATTTGGAAGTTTAAGATAAGCTATACAACTGTAAAAATACAAACAATGTTAAAGCATATTCCATTAACAGGAAACATAGATTATTGTGTTTTAACATCAACCTTCCAGTGGGACTAAAGATGGAGATCAGCCACCCGGCTGTGATCTAATGTGTTTACATGTAAATGTATCTATTAATATCTATTGTCCCATTCTTAAAAAAAAAACAAAAACGCTCAAATTTCGATAATTCCCAATCCCTGTTTGAAAGATTTCTTAGCAACCATCATATGCTGTTGGAGCACTGTTGCTCAAACATTTCTCAAGCTGCTCGATACTTTTCTTGTGTCTCATTGTGCCTTACACAACCGCCAGCATCAATGTGAGAGAAAACATGTTTATCCTATTCAGTCAAACCATGAAATGGAAACAAATGCAGACTGCGTGAGATGGGGAAATGAGCAGCGACACGATGTTTGTGACAGGAATCAACAGTTTTGCACAAAAAAAAAAAAAAAAAACCAAACCATAAACTACAACAGTACCAGTGGGTCTGCCAGTCATCGCTGCACATACAAAGCTCCTCTAAGTGACATGTCAGCTGAAATGAAAGCGTCGAGAATCAAAGAACTGCAGAGGGTGTTTTGGGAATGCATAATTAAAGTAATATGTTATTAACACGTCAGTTTAACGAAATAAGCCCTTTGATCTTTAAACAAGAGTATTATGTTACGGTGGTGAATGAATCCAGTTGTAATTCTGATATGTACAGCTGTAGCTCAGTTAAAGCTGTTTATGATAATGTGTTGAACTGGCTCTCATGGTTCTGGTGGATGTTTGTGCTTCAGGTGTACAAGAAGAGGACAGAAACGGCTAAGAAAGAATATCTGAAACAACTGGCTGCCTACAGAGCCAGCCTCGTCTCACAGGTAATACACCCGTTCATTTACTCACAGCTTGCTGCGGCTAGTTTCCAGTCTCCATTTTGTTTTTCATACATCTGAGCCGTTTCATAAACTTCTTGATTGTTAAGTCACAACTGACAAGCGCCGCACCGTTGCCTAGCAACCCCAGCTGAGGCCAGCCTCTCACTTAGCAACTTGAGGAGCTGCAGCACGTTTGGTCAGCTGGTTTTACCACTGTATGCACTGTACAACGGCTGCTGGAAAAGACAAGTGTTTTGTTGTTCACTTACCATTCAGAAAGAATACTCGCTGCATTCTTGCCGGTTGTGCAGGAGGCTCCACTTCTGCTTTTCAAAAATGGATAGTTGTATAATTGTGCATTTGTTTGCAGACATTTTCATGTGTGAGTGGAAACGTTGAGTTGGGGGGCGTGGTCAGCAACAGCTCATTTGCATTTAAAGTGATAGAGCACTAAAATGGTTCACTCTGATAGGAGCTCAAAACAAGCTGACTAAAATTTCATTATCTAAGAATGACTTTGTGAAAATTGTAATGAAAATGTTTTGTGTAGCATAAGACCCATGCTTACCTGTTCAAGTGTGACAAATCTTCCTGTTTTCTCTCCTGCAGAGTTACAGTGACCCCTCCGAGATGAAAGCCCCTCACTCTGCCTCCAACTCCTCCCCCTCACCTACCTCAATGTTCACACCCAAACCCTCAGTGTATCCAGGCCACCCAGGTCCGCACGCTTCCCCCAACTCAACCCCCTCCCACCCCCACTCTCTCCCTTCCCACCAGCACCCAGGCATGTACATGTCGTATCCGCACCCCTCACACTCCTCCCACTCCTCCAGCCCTGGTCTCGGCCCACACATACCCCCTCCCCACCACCAGATCCATCCCCAACTTCAGGCTCTGTCCTCCAGAGGGACGGTGCCGCGGGCCAGCGTCCCCCACCAGGGAGCCCTGTCTCTGGGGAACATGGCGGCGGCCTCCACCCCTCCTCTCCAGGTCAGCCCCCCCCTCCACAGTCAGGCGCACCTGGGCGGCCTGCACAGCCCGCACCATCAGCACCAGCATCTTGGTGGACACTCTCTGGGAATGACACACTCCCCTGCAATCACTCAGGTCAGGCCCACTGAAAGTGTCGCTTTGTTGTTTTGTTTAATTATCCTGTGATTTAAATTTCACTAGTTGTGTTTGTTAATAGTATCAGTCAAAAACTGCAGAGGTCGTTTTTGAGTTGCTGATGAGGTTTGGGGGAAAAACTCGTTGGCAGTCAGCGAGTTTTTCAGATCTATCTGAAATTAAAAATGTTGCATGCATACTGTAGAGACCTCGATGTGCACCACACTTCTTAAACTTAATCCCTTCATGACCCGTTTACCACTATGCAGAGTTTCTGTTGTGACTAAATCTAAAACGAGAACTGAAAAGTGCTCAAGTGATATTCTGCCATGTGGCCGTGTCATTTTTGGAGGAAATCAAAAAGTAATTAAATAGAGATGATGCATTTTCGAATCCAATAAGTCCCGTGACACACAGTGGTTGAAATACAAAAAAAGATAATTCCGGGAATTAAAATGTTTAGCCTTTCTGTTACACTCTCCAAGTCTTGCTCTCTCTCACAGACAGAATTGTCCTAGATTTTTTTTTTCTTCAGATATTGTCTTGCATCTCTGCGATTCATTTGACTTTGCTTTTAAATGCCTCACTGATACTAAAACCTGAGTTTACTTCGCCCACCCAACAAAACGAAATGCTGTGGAAATTTTTTTCTGCATACGTGTTAGACGCATTCACACAATGACCCATTTAGCACATTGTCGAGTTTCTGTCAATTAAAACTAGAACGAGAAGTGAAAATGCACAATAAAAACCTGCCCTATGACCATGCATTCAAACAGAGGCACACCAATTAATTAGCAAAAGATCGAAATGGGAAGATTTTCTCTCGATCAGCTCCATGATCAACACCTGAAAAATTATTTTGTCTTTTTAATGAAAACTAAAAACCTTTACTGTTTTTGTTGTGTAAGTGCACCAAAAGATGCACTTTTACAAATTTCATAGAAATTTAAAGGCTTGTGACACTAAGTACACTTTCATGAACGTAATCTTGAAATAACCAAATTTTTGGTTAGATCTGGACTGGACCGACGTTGTCATCGTCAGAGATACAGGTTTTAGCGGCTCAGATCAAACAGCTATCCGGATGTCGTTGACGACATAACAGTTAATCTTAGAGGAAAAAAAAAACAAAACAACTTGATGTTAGTCGTAAAGCAGTAGCAGTAAAGCTGAGGGTGTTATAGCCACCACCAAAGTAAGCATCATTACTCTGAGCATCTTCTTTTCAGTCACCATTCTGTGTTTCCGTCATTCTTACTTAAGGCTTTTTGAGATGGGAATTCCTTTAAAGAGAAGCCCTATGTGCACACGTTGGCACAGATGCATTTTTACTCAGCAGCCGCAATGAGAACACTTTGTTTTTCTAGGTCAGGTGTTACATTTCTGCTCGAACGTCTTAGCAAATTTTTACAGTCGAAAAATTCTTAAATTGCAAATAGGTTTAATTTGAAAAAATCTGGAGATGCGTCCTGCTGTTGTCATACAGGAAAAATAAACAAATTGTTGCTTTGATTTGCATATGGTGGAGATAAATAGGAAAACAGGAATCAAAATAATGGAAGAAAATGGATCATTGCATCAAGAATGTAGAGCTCCACATTAGTTCTGGGTCTTCTGATGGCGACTCGTACAAGTTCTGGGTGCTGTGTGGAGCATCATTCATAACTCATGGCCCACACACACACACACCTACATTGTTTCGTCAGAGAACTCGCCCTGGTAGTCCAAGACTACAACCTCATGATGCATTCAGAGGACTGGCAGGATTCTTTGTACGTCTTGAAGAAACTACCCATATGTTACTACTCTGCTACTACTCTGTCTTCTCTGTACTCACAACTTTCAAAAAGGGCACACACCTCCAAATTGCATAGACTTGCTAACTGAATGAATGGGTGAGCTAACCAGACTACACTTCAAATGGAAAATGTGCTTATCAGCCTCTTAAAACAAAGGCCTGGCATCATATTTAGGGGTTAGAGGAGGATGGTGAAGGAGATTCATTGGGTTTATAAAACAGTTCAACAACAGTAGCAACAAAATGCGTAAAACAAGCAACTTCAAGGTTTAATTGTTTGGTGATATCATCTCAAAGTGGTTGGCAGAAAACCACAGATTGTGGATTTTGTTCTATTGCCACTTGATTGTTCATCACGGTGGTTTTACCACCTTAGTCGACGCCTTGTCAGTCAGTGGATTTGTACAGCCCTTCCATTGTGAGAAAGGCAGGACTGCCAGGAACACAGATCTGGAAAATCTTACCCATTTGGTAAGTATTAAGAGTGCAAAAGCACAATTATTACCTTGACTTTGGAGTTTTACGGGTTTGCCAAATTAAAAGGTCATGGAGGCTGTAGGGTGAGCTTAGTCTGGAGTAATTGGGACCTTGAAGCATTAATGTTGTTTGCAATTAGCATTTTTTCTCCATTTGGCTTCAGTTTTGTGTTGCCAGTGAAAAGAAAAACATGATTGTGGCAGTGTTCGGGTTTCGCTTTATCTGATCTTTTTCTCAGACGTCAACATTTCCTCCCATTTCCCTGCAAGTCAGTCAGTTTCTTTGATAACTTATCAGTGATTATTTTGGGATCATTAAAAGATTTCTTCCTAATAGACTGTTTCAAGGAGATAACCTTACCGTATGTCACATTGAGAACTGAAACACACTGAATCTTACTTCCAATTGTACCAACTTTATGGTTCCCTTTTAAATCCTGATTCTCACAATCCCCCATCACTCCTTAGTTTTATAAAAAGAAGAAAACACAGGAAAAAACGAGAAGAGACAGTGACCGAGCTCCAAACTTTGTTTCTTTTTTTACTCTGGGCGAAGAGTGAGAACTGATGGGGGAAGGGAGGGAGGGAGGGAGAGACAAAGGAGGCAGATGGGGTCTTTGTGAAGGAGTAAAGGAGAAGAATTTGCTCGACAATAGATGAATAGGTGAGGTAGAGGAGGAGAGGGGGATGAGAGCGGGGGGAGAACTCAACCACCTGCTGTCCTCCCCTTTCTCTTTCACTCACAACGCTCAGATTAACTTCCCTTTCACTCCCGCTCTCCTTCTCCTCCCCGCACAAACACTCACGTCTGCACGTTGTCGTCGCACACCCTCGTTTCCCCGTCACCCGTTTCTCCTGAGTGTCCTCAGGTTGGAGAAATGTTCACCTCCTTCTCCGTCTCCTGCTCCACCTCCTGCATTTTCATCTTCCCTTTTACTCCACCCACCACCTTCACATTTGATGAGATCGTCAAGATGCTCCATCCTCAGTAATTGCCGCTGATGAACCTGATTTGACTTCTTTTCACTTCGCTGACGTTGCGAACATCCACATCCCTGTTCATCTGGAAGCCTCTTTTCTGAATCAGAAGGTTCTTAAGAACCACTGATATAAAACTTCAGCTATCTTTGAACTAATTTCAGGCTTAAGAAGATAATGAACACCTGCTCAATGATGCAGAAAAAAAAAATCTAAAAAGTATGGCATGCATTTCCGTTTAGCTCTGACTCTGATGCAACTAAATAAAATCTGGTGAAAACAAATTACCTTCAGAAGTCATCTTTGCAAATAGTGTCCATGTGTGTAATTCATCCTCAGTTTTAATATTACAACTATTCTGTGGAACATTCGGGTGCAAAGCATGACAATTAATGTTCTTCATCCAGTCTTAATTTGAGTTTTTCACAATTATGAGGAAAAAAATTAAGTCTCCAGATGTGTAAAGCTGGAAATTACATACCCAATAATTTAACAGCTTTCATTCCAGGGCTACCATCCTTCCCTCCAGTCTGACTACCAGTCAATGGGTGGAGCGATGCTGAACAGTGGAGCAGTGATGTCTCCATCAGTGGACTACCACCAGCTGGGCCGTCACACACCGAACCACCACCCTTCCTTGGACTGGAGCACTGAATACCATGGCAACGGGTTGGTATTAACACCCCAGTTTACCGGGGGTTAACGTCTCTTCATCCTCAGAAATGTAGAAGTCCCAAGTATGAAACCATGTCTAGCATATTAGGCATAAAATAAATGAACTCAGTTTTAATAACGCTGAAAAGGCCTCTTTGGGTCTTTTATATAGAGTTGTGTAAGTTTAATATTGCCTCTTGTCACAGGATCATTGGCATACAACACATTTCAAACCTGAACAAAACTAACTTTAGTGGGCACTCACACCCCACCGTCTGGCTACGCCCCTGCTTGGTTGAAATTTGACTGATTTTTCAAGAGAGCGATCTACAAAAAATGGGATTTTGGTTTGTTATATGTTGTCTGAGAATGGTTACACTTTTCTTCTCACTCCTCAGAGATCTGTTGTGTTAATCTGTTTTTTGAAGTATCAGAACCCCACATGCTTCATTTGTTCAATGTTTCCACTTCTCTTTGACACATTTTCCTCTCATGGTGAAACCGACTTCTTTTCTTCAGACAGGCAGAAAACATTTTTTACCCTTCTGTCATTTCCACCGATGTTGACCTTTTATGGACGCAATTGAATAGAAAGTTTTGTCAAAATTGTTTTATTAGTTTTTGTTCATTCATTTCTAAAGCTTATTTTCAAGTTTTAAAAAGACCAGTAAGCACTTATCTTTAGAGAGATGAATCTTAGCTGATGATTGATCTCTTTGTTTTCCTCCAGGAGTCTTCAGAGAGACAAACCTTTGTATCTGAGCTAATCTCGGGACAAAACGTCACCAAATATGGACCCTTCTACTGCCACAACGGGAACTCCAGCACTGAGTCGGGCCTGGATCTCATTTTACGCCCAATCAAATCTCCAAACACGAATGGACTCACAGTGGACTTGTCATCAAAGTGTGAACTAAAACTTGAATTCAGCACTTAAAAGAAAAACAAAACCCCAACCAGAAGAAAACCGAATGAGTTTGTATATATTACTACTATCTCTTTAAAGTATTGCAGTGTTTACAACGTGGCATAAGCATCTGTTAATGGCTGTATCACTCACTGCGTAATTGTTCCCATTTCTGCTGAAAACAAGAGCGAATGGAAAGAGGTGGGTAGATCCTGTGCTGTGAACCATGCGAACTTGTGTACATACCCCCGACATTTGAATATTTTCTGTCTTCGCAGAAGTTTTTCACCCCTAGTTTCTTGTTTCTACTGAGGTCGGTGATTATAATCAGCGCCAGGAGGTTCTGTAGTTGATCATGTGTAAATTGCTGTAACATAATTGGTTAAATGGAAAAATTTAAAGCCAGCCTTTGTTTTTGCTTTCTTTGTTTTTCTTTGAGCTAAAAGTCGCTGTGTTTTCTTTGCAGTCAAAGCCAAAAGAGCACAGCACTAAAAACTTAACAATATAAACCAAATATTACTCCAGTTGTGTTTCCCTCCTCCGACTCTTAGCTTAAATGATGACTCCAAGTGGCGTGGACCGAACTCCCACATGTTTGAAAAGGGAAGACATTGATTAAAACCCCAGTTTGTTGTTGCTTTATTAAAGATAAACAGAAGAACCCCCTTAAAGATTTCTTTGCTTGTTTATCCAGGCTCTAAATGTGAATAAATGTCTAAGATGAAATAACTTCTGTTGTCCTCTTGAAGAAATCTGAAATATTTTAGTCCCTGAAATGATAAAATGTTAAACATTTCCTGTTGATAAAGAAGTTCTCCTTTGTATGAAGCCAGCTTCTCCTCCTGGCATACGTCTGTTGATAATGCGGATGTGGATCCAAGCAAGTGTGAGATGTTAAGACCGCGGAGTGGCTGACTGGTTTGCATGGTCTTTTTTATCATCTCTATTTCTCTGTGCTCAGAGACTATTTAAAAAAAAAAAAAAAACTGTAACTATTGCCGGGTTGGCTGTGTTTTCATGTTTTTTTTTTGTTGTTTTTTTTTAAAAATCAAACTGAGGTTTGTTTTTGTGTTGAGGATAATGGAAAGAGGCATCTCTCTGTTGCTCTGTATCTCTTTGTATTCATGTGTTTTATTTTGGCGGATGAAAGGACTCTGGGCATCAACCATGAAGATTTTCTTATTTTTAGATTCTAATAATGTGTTTGAGAATAAAGTCGATGCTGCACTGATGTGCAGTCATTACTTCAAAACATTGTTTCATGTTGTTTATCGCTGAACGGTTGGCAATACCTTTATCTGACTGCAGCTGGACATTTGTACATAATCTTACTGCACCTGTACACCGCAGCGTTACCTTCTCCACTTATGAGCAGTGCTTTGTGATTCAAAAAAAATTCCTTTAATGTAGAAACAGGTTATAAAACATTGATTTATTGAACTAGATATAACAATAAAGCTACTCTTAAATATTCAAGAAGATGGACAATACATGTACAGAGGGTGCTGAAGAAGAGTACTGAAAACATAAAGACGTAAACATAACTAAAACGTGAATAATCAACCTCTTCTTTAATGCAAAGGTTGCTGATTGTTGACAGTGGAAACCATGTTGAAGAAACAGAAGTAATAAACAACTGGAGCTGGTTTTGGACGTCCCCCATCCCTGCAGGTAGATCACAACAGCTGCAGCTCCGGACGAGCCGCGCCAGCCAACCGTCTGTAACCGTTTCCATCTTATCTCTTTCGCTCAAAGGCCAACATTTTCTGCGTTTTAGGATCTCAAACTTTCTCAACAAGTGCCAGCGAGGCGAAAAATATTTACCACACAGGTTTGGTTTCTCTTCCCCCACCAACACCAGTTGGATATTTTTGGACAGTTCAATATCAGCTTGCACCTCCTCCATTCACTGTTTACTCAGATCTTTACACACCCGAATTTAAAAAGGAAGCAACGATCTGAGCTGCTAGCGGATTTTTCTCTCTAGAGCTGTAGGCGGCCGGTTTGATGATTTTTCTGGAAGAACCAGCCTCAGCTTCCTCCTCGGTGAGGAGCCTCCATCTTCTGACAGGTACTCCTGCTGCAAGAGAGCCGCCCCTCCAGCAGCTGGGGAGGATTCACTTGGTATGGACAGACTAGGAGCTGATTGATCCATTACAGACATACTGTCTGCCTTTAGACATTCTCCCAATCCTCCTGCCTGAGGTCCTTCAGTTTGAGCCACACCCTCAGGTGGCATATTGACAGACATTTTTTCCACTCTAGTTTCTGAGGTATCCCTCAAAGTCTTGTCTTGATCCTGTTCGGGGAGGTCGTCTTTAGTAGAGGGGGCTTGTGACTCAGTGGTCGATTGAATCGGTCCCTTTCCGGTCTGAACGTTTTGACTGTGAGTTAGATCAAGCTTTGGTGCTGCTACAAATGCAGAACTGTCAACCTGCATCTGGCTGTAACCCAATGCAGCTGGATTATTAGCTGGGTTTGCTAAACTCAGGACAGGACCATCAGATGTTGAGGTAAGAAATGGAGCTGGGGGGTTTCCACCTGCTTGTAAAGGATTGGCTTGTATCATCTTGGCTAGAAGGGTAGGATTTGAAGATCTGGTCGATACTGCAGGTTGTCTAGCCAAGCTTTCTGTGGCACCACCTGGAGCTATGTTAAGCCCACTGAGTGTTACGCTGGGAGCAATGGGATTAACCAGACCACCCGTGAGCAGTGGATTGGATCCTGAGGACATGGTGTTGAGCAAAGCCTTCCCTGCTTGAAGAGACAGGGTGCTTCCAGTTAGCTGTGAGCCAGGTGCGTTCAGCAAGGAAATGTTGGTAGTACGATTCCTGTCAGCTGGACTGAAGGAGAAGGGATGCTGGAAAGCCAGCTGAGCCCCACCCAATGCCAGTCCAGCACTCTGGTACTGGAGAGTCTGATGGTCTTGTGCAGAGACAGAGGCGCCGTCAGGCGGCTGGGAGATGTTTTGGTTCTTTTCCTGGTCACCTTCTGCACTTTTATCTCTTTTAGATGTGCTGCTTTTTTGCTCTCCCTCGTCTGCCTCCTCCATTTTGGAGGACTTTCTCTTCTTCTCTCTGCTTCTCTTAGCTCTCTTACCAGATTTCTTTTCTCCTTCCTCCCCTTCGCCTTTCCCATGCTGTCTTTTCTCTTTACTCCTCTTGGAGCTTGTGCTCTTGGTGTGGCCATGCTCATTTTTCTTCCTCGGATGCACTTTGCTTTTTCTCAAGGGGTTTAAGTTCAATTTGACCTTCATCAAACGGCTGGACTGGATTTTGTGTCTCCTGTCGCTGCTTTTCTCGTTGCCTCTGGGAGTTGCCTCCTCCTGCTGCTCCTCCTCCAGACTTTCCTTGCCTCGATTAGTTCTTAAACTTGTCAGATCAAACTTTACATTTTTTGTCTCTCTTTTTAGCTCTGTGTTCATCTTTCTAAACGGCTCCCTCCTTACCTTGCCATTGAAATCATAGATGTCCATTTGATTGGAGTGAGGCGTCCTGTGTGTCATATTCTCCTCTGGAGGTCTGGAGGCCCTGTGGCAGTTCCTGCAGTGTGAAGTCTCATGACGTCTGCTCTTCGATTCATCATCAGTCCAACGGTTGCCCGTGTCACCATCAGCCTTGTAGGGTGGAAGATTGTCTGACGTCTCTCTCAGCAGATGAAAAGATGAGTCGGCGATGTGGGCAGGAACCTTGTTAGAGACATTCCAGGTGTAATCTTGTTGTTGAATAATTTCTCTCCTTCTCTCCTCTTCCACCATCATCCTTAATTTCCTTCTCTCCTGGACATCTTCAGCCTCAGGTCCTCCGTTTGCCCACTTACCCTTTCTCATTTGGTTCTGGCATTTTCCCATTGGTGTTGCAATGAGGGCAATGGACATTGCTACCATTTTCTTCAGCTCTGGACTTAAACGTATCTCTGTGGTGATCCATCCTTTCATTCAGCGTCATGGACTCTTTGCTCCATTGTTGACTGCTGTTGGCTTGCAAGAACCAATCCCTCATCCTCTCCTGATCTCCGAGATGATTTACATGGTTAGCAGTTGTTCTGTCTTTGTCCCGTTCCTCCTTCGGTCTTTCTTTCTTCTTCTTCCGTTGAGAGACATGGTAACAAATCAAGACTGCAAGCAGGGTCAACGCGACTCCACCTGCAGAGAAACACAACAGGAAACAATAAAAGTTTACAGCCACAATTTCGGGGGGGGGGTTCAGATTTGTTGGAGCATGTGATGTTTTACTGTGTATGACACTGACAACTATGTCTTTGATTATTTTACACCATAGCTTTTTGCAGCAAGGACTGCTTTAGTAGATACTACACTTTTCTTAAACGAGAGAATTAATCATTGAACAATACTAAGAAGGTCCTCTGTTTTTCTGTGGGGAGTTTGCATGTTTACCCCAGGAATGGGTTGGTTTTGTCTCTCTGGATTCTCTATCTTGCTTTCACAGTTCAAAATCGTTTACCTGTCCTGTACGTATTGACAATGTTTTTTTTTTTATCTCTGTCTGGCCAGAGAGTTTGAAAGCCGGGAAAAAGAGACGTTGAAGTCGGGGATATGACTCTTGCCCATAATAAAAAAGAGAAGGTTTGAACTGCCTCCTTCTCTCTCTGCTCTTTGGTTTAATAAAAAAAAAAAAAACCTTTCAGATAAACGGCATCCAAACCCAGTGGGAATAATTGTCAAAAATTTGACTGCCACCACTGAGTGGCACAATTCTAGAAATCTGGAATCTGCTGCAGTTTGTACCAGTACCATTTTCAAACAGATCATTTTCAAACAAAACTTTTTTGTGTTTGAGTACCACAAAAAAGTTAGCCAAAGTACCAGCAGTGGGAGATTTACCACAGTGTGAGAACCAAGGGGGGAACCAGCTTTCCTTCCCTGAACCGATTCATATTCTGACCTAGGAAACAGATGATTGCAGCTGTGGCCAGGTCTCGGGCGTACTGCTGAGGCGCCACGCTGCCTCTCGCTTCGATCTGCACTGTGATGTTCTGATTGGACGGCACGCAGTTGGCCTCGGTCAGCTCCAGCACCGTGGTCACAGCCGGGTTGTCCGCACTCACACACATCATCCGACGCCCATTGTACAGCATCTGAGGACGACGGGAAGTACAGATGCTATTTTTCAAGAAACCTGTGGTCTGAGGTCTTTACTATTGCAGGTCATGAGCTCACATGGTGACACCGCACATGCGTACCTTGTCCGGCTCCTGAACGAAGCTCGTCAGGACGGCAGCCAGCTCCAGCAGCTTGCATGTGCAGTTCCATGAATTGAGGTCCATGTTCAGGTTCGACAGCCACACAAGATAGGAGAAAGCCTCAGGAGGAGCTGAACTCAGACGGTTTCTGGAGAGATCCAGGCTCTTCAAGCTAACCAGGCCTCTGAAGCTGAAATACGTCTGACATATAAGATGATATGACCTGGATGGATTTAATACAATAGAAATCGTATTACCTGTTCCTGTCCAGAAAATTTATCAAATTATTCAAATTTATCAAAGATCCAGAGTCTCCAGACTCCTGAAGTCGTTCAGAGGAAAGGATCCAGGGGTCAGCCTGGTGACCAGGTTTCCCTCCAGCTTCAGGCTGAGCAGAGCCTTTGTGCCTGCAAACCAGCCAGCCTGGATCTGCACACCAGCAAGAGGAGCATGTTACTGCTTTGATGACTTACCTCTGCAATGTGTCTTAAAGCCAACGAGAAGGCGGCCTTCGCTTCCAGTCGCCATGAAATGACATATTTGATTTGCCCCGTGCAGACACGCACCATGTCGATGTGATTGTGGCCCAGGGCAAGAACCTCCAGCTGGCTGAGATTGATCAGCGCTCCACCCTGCAGAGCCTGGCTGGTCAGGAGGTTGTGGTCCAACAGCAAAGTGTGGAGGAAGGGCAGATTTCTGAAGGCGTTCTCACTAAGCTCCGAGATGTGGTTGCTACTCAGGCCTGTAGATGTGAAGGTTTACGCATCCTGCATTACTGATGTACACAAATATAATACGTAGCTCTACAAAAGTACTTGAATCACATTTTGTTATGCTACAAGCAAAAGCTTGAATGAGTTGAATAAATATTGAGTGTCACGGATTAACACAAAGTAGAGAAAACAGTCATTTCTGTACTTTGTAATATAAATCTAAGCTAAGCATGGGAAATGATGCATAGTTTAAAGTCATAACTTATGTTTCGCAAGTGGGACTTCTTATCCAAATATTATCAACATATTTCTATCTGTATTTTTTTTCCAGTAAAACAACAAAAAAAAAAAAGTTTCCACATTTTTCTGATGCTTATTTATGAAAAAATCTCAAATCAGGCATGATTTCTCCCTTCACTTCACAATTATGCATTACTTGGCTTCTGTAAAACCCATCCTCGTTGACGTTTA
Organism: Poeciliopsis retropinna; assembly: GCA_010277075.1. NCBI lineage: Eukaryota > Metazoa > Chordata > Actinopteri > Cyprinodontiformes > Poeciliidae > Poeciliopsis > Poeciliopsis retropinna. Next base: position 9,878,243 of record VMRM01000022.1, read on the forward strand.
TGATTGCAGTGAGACAAACTGTAAAAGAAACATGCTCAAAGAGTATGACTGTGTTGCAAGCTCGTGTCTGCGCATCCAACCCATCCACGTTTTGCACTGACCTATAACTGTGATGTTCCTGAGGTCAGACAGCGAGGCCGGCTGGACCGCAGAGATGGAGCCCTCAGTTAGCAGCAGAGCCTGGGTCGAGTCTGCAGCATCTGCTCAACGACACACACACACACCCCCACACACACACAGCGGTTGCAGCAACACACTTCTCTAAAACAGGAGGACACTTGCGAAAGAAACGTACGAATGATGTTTGCAAGCCTTTGACAGATGACTGCGTCCTCAGAGCAGACCGCACAGGAAACGGGACACGCTGGAACACGCTGGGCTTTGACGACTGGCAGCAGGAACATCAGCAAAACACCTGGACACAAATTCAGAAATCTGTTTTCTTTTCAGCAGAACTTCATGACGTGTTACTGTGAATACAGTCACCGAGCAAACCGAGAGTTCTCACAGGTCATGGTGTGCTACAGAAGATGCGACATGATGATGAGCCAGCATCTCTTCCACGTGGCTGTCGCCCGACGCAGCTTTGTTATTGTCACCATTGTGTTTAATCTGAAAATACATGATGAAAACACTAAAATGACATCTTTGCACAACTAAGAGTGCAGAATATCTTGAAAATAAACCCAGTGACGAAAGATGATTGAAACCAACAAAGTGTTTGCTTAAGCTTTGGAAGATGATGTAGCCTTAAGTTGAGGCTTTTATTTATTATGAAATAAAAGCCTCATGGGCTCTTTGTGTGTGTTATACTGCAGTTGTGCATGCATTTCTAAGATTTGAATATTCAAATCAAGCATTTAAACATCCAAGCAGGAGCGTTTGGTCTGAGAATGTTTCTGTTTTGTTGCTAGGCAGACAAACAGGATGCTGAGTAATGGTTGATGGCCAAAACACTGAGGCAGCGTGAGGCCTATCGGGTTTCTGCTGAAGCACCTTTGCCATCGGGCTTTATTTCCCCCGAGCCGTCTGTTATGAAATGAGTTTGTGTTACGTTGGAGTTCAGACTCTTACTGGAATCGGCCATCAGAACAACCACAGGGAAAAAAAGGTGGCTTTCTTTATGGCAGAGCAACATCTTTGCACCACAAGAAAATGTATTTGATCCTCCAATAAAAACCTAAACAGCTTTACTGTCTCAGAGTCAGTCAGAGGTTAACAAATTCACCGTTTGGCATGGATTTCATAATGAATGGAATGAGTATAAACAGATTATTTAAGTGGATTTATATATATATATACATATATATATATAAAGAAAAGAAAAATTCCCTTCTCACCCACCGTGGGTGGTTCTTATCCTCTGAGCTCGGGTCCTCTACCAGAGGCCTGGGAGCTTGAGGGTTCTGTACAGTATCTTTGCTGTGCCTAGAACTGCACATTTCTGGACTGAGATGTCTGATGTTGTTCCTGGGATCTGTTGTAGCCACTGCTCCAGTTTGGGGGTGACTGCCCCAAGGGCCCCAATGACCATAGGTACCACTGTGGTCTTCACCTTCCAGGCCCTCTCCAGTTCCTCCCTGAGGCCCTGGTATTTCTCCAGTTTCTCGTGCTCCTTTTTCCTGATGTTGCAGTCACTCGGTATTGCTACATCCACCACAACGGCTTTCCTCTGTTGTTTATCCACTACGACAATGTCCGGTTGGTTCGACCTTACCATTTTGTCTGTCTGGATCTGGAAGTCCCACAGGATCTTAGCTCGGCCATTCTCCACCACCTTTGGGGGTGTTCCCCACTTTGATCTCGGGGCTTCCAGTCCATATTCTGCACAGATGTTTCTGTACACTATGCCTGCCACTTGGTTATGTCGTTCCATGTATTATATTCAGCTCCGATTCAGTGAAAGAATCATATATATATATATATATATATATATATGTGTGTGTATATATATATATATATATATTATATATATATATATATTGTATATATATTACACATTATAATATATATATAGTTTTAAAAAATTTATTTTAAATGAACAAGAATTTTTTTCTCAACCACACATTTGTAATATCATACATTCAGTTTCAAATATGGACATAAACCCATTTAATATTAAATATTATTGAGCAAGTTGAAAATCATGGCATCATTTTGACAAAAATATGATTGGTCTTCATTTAAATTGGTAGGTTTTTGGTCAAAATTTAACTTTTAAGCAAAATTCACTCATTTTGAGCAAAAAAGAAAAACTAACAACCACTAAGGATCAAATTGATCATAAACTTAGAACATGATCATGAAAAGTGATGTCACTAAGTTTTTCTTCAACATAGACTGAGAAAAAAAATACACACTTTAAAACTCAGTATGTGGATATGTCCAGGTGCAATGCTTTCTGAATTTAAAGCTTTACGACCAAAGGAAACAAAAATTGAGCAATTTCACCAAAATTAGGAACAAGAACATCATGATGTCCAGCTGCCAAACATGGTGGTGGAAGCTTTGATGCCTGTAGTACAAGTGGAATAATAAAGATTGCATTTGGCCAAGTCCTCAAACTTCACATGAGATTAAACATGCAGACGTTTACAACTTGGACAGTCGTATATTCCAAATCAGAATCACAAAAGAAGCTTCTAAATGGTTAAAAACTTGTAGTTTCTCCAGGGATATGTTTATTTTCATTTTCTAGAAGCACTTATGACTGCAGCATGTTGGAGTAGCTCTGCTACATCAGTTCTGATTTGTTCTTTTTGTAGTCTTATGTTCTTAATTTTATTTATTTATTCTTCTTGGTTGAGGCATTGCATGTTTGAATAATTATTCCCTCTTGTTTTGAATGCTGTGCAACTGGAAGTACTTTTTACTATCACCTTTTTTCCCCCTTTCAGACAGTTGTTATGATGCATAACAGTGAGGGAACAGCTGCACTGTTTTTACAACTTGGGAGCAGCTGACTACCACCTCGAAGCTCAAATATTACCTGAGGTGCCAGAGGAGTAAACAAGGAGGCTTCATGGACCGAAGAGCGGAGAGAGAAAGAAAATTCAAACCATGTCTTCTGTCAAACACAATGCTTAAGGGACACATCCCTGACTCCAGAATCTCTTTGCCAGGCTTTCTGACCGTACAGCCAAGCTGAGACTTAAAGAAGTGCAGCCAAAGCAAACGACGAGGATCAGCAGTGCTTGCCTGCAACAGTTAGAGTCAACAAGGACACGTAACTGTGAGATATCATCTCTGGTGCCTGGATTTTGTGCTGTCATGACAGAAAGACAGCAACAGGGTGCAGTCAGAGGCCTATTTAGCGTTGATGCGAGACTGACTGCTACCTAGCGCTACCTCCTGTGCAGAGCGTCACCGTCCTTAACTTATTTGAAGGTGCTTGGATGACATGAGTCATGACATCTAATTTCCCTTCTAGGATAAATAAAGTATTTTTGAATCGAACTAAGCTGAACTGAAGTGAATTAGATTTAATTGAATTTAAATGAAACAAAATATTTGTGATGGTTGACGTTTACATCGAGCTTGTGTTCACATCTTTTTTTATTTTTATTTGCTAGATTAAAGAAAAATTTAAAATGTGTTTATCCAGATTCCTGCAAAAAGACTCATTATAGGAACATGCAAAGTTAAGTTAGAAAATACTTAAAGTTCTACCTTTGTTTACTGAAAGAAAAAATAGCCCCATCACACTATTGTTTTCATCTGCTGCCCATTTATGTCAAGGAAGTGTAAACAAACAATTAGATGATTAAACTGAAAAGCGAACTGGGCCCACATCTGCATGTCAGCACCTCAGTTGCACATGTAGAGGAAATACCAAAGAAACTCAGAAAACTGTTTACGAGCTCTATAATTTTCTAATATGGTGGGTGGAGGGAGGAAACTGTTGTTAATTATGTCTAATTGGTAAAATAGGACCAAAATATATTTACGTGCATCAGATGGGGGTCATAAAACACACTCTGCAATGCATAGCTCTGACCATGATTTGCACTTGCAGGATTACTGTTTAAGGAGCTGTGAAAATGATAAATACCACATGTTGCGGGGACAAGTTGAAGATTTAGCTGGGAATGAGCAAAAACACAGACTGGCAGGATGATGCCTGGTCTGAAAGTTTGGCACCAAAAGGAGGCTTTCAGCGTGATGATGATCCAGAGCATGACGCCAAAACATGACAGAGTTTTGAAAAGGGAAACAGAGAAAATGATACATCGGATGACTATGTTGCTTATCGCTAATCCAACCAAAAAGAAAAAAAACCCCAAAACCCCTGTGATGCTCGTCTCCTTTACTAGAAAGCAGCTGAAAGACAAAAAGGTCATATAAAAAAAAATCCCAGAACTTTTCCTCCAGATTTTTGTCGCAACAATCATGACGCATTTATTTATGAAAAGAACATTAGAACTTCTTTTGTTTTAATCTAAGTTTGAATATTTTGTTGTGAGGTTTTGTAGGCTGACTTTTTACTTTACATTCAACCTGCTGAGATGTACAGTTCGTGCTTCTTTGTTTAAATTTTTATATATATATTTCTTTTCTCCAGTCATCGTTATCATCTTTTTTGTCCTCTTCACACCACCCTATTTTTTTGGTTTTTTAAAGTTAAGCCCCAATTTCTACAGACCCCTTCCAGCAGCAGGTTGTAGAGTAATCTTTTATTTGACTAATGTGTTTCTTCTGACTGGAAGCAATCCTCTATTGAAGTTTCTGAGCCAGAGTCCGAACCCGAATCTGCTAGAACCTGTGGAAGGAGTTAAAGATTAGGGTGACGTCAAGGAGGCCTTCCAGCTTCAAATAACTAGAGCTTATCATCAAAGTTTAAATCTTTTGCTTGCTGTTGTGGGACAAAAGATTTTCCCATTGGTTATTGAGAAAGGAGTAATTCTGAAAGGGACTTATATATATATATATATATATATATATATATATATATATATATTTCGGACTCTGGCTATATTATATATATATAATATAATATAACTCTGGCTATATTATATATATATATATATATATATATATATATATATATATATATATATATATATATATATAATGTTAGTAAATCCATAATCTATTTTATTTCAGAATGTATTAATCTTTTTATATTGTTTCATCTTATCTTTTCCTATCAGAAACAAACTTCTTAGTTTGAATGAGAGTAATCTTCAGAAATATACAAAGGATATGAATAATGTGGGGTTTAATTGTATGCAAATATCTGGTTCGAATTGTATTTGTGGGCAATCTACGGCCAGTTTGGGCTGAGCTCGGTGGCTGTTCTGCAGCTCTGCCACTTTTTTTACATTTTATTTTATTTTTGTCGTTTCCTGTAATGTAAATCTTTCCATGCGTTTTTCAGTCTTGTGAGTTTTTGGGGCATCTAAAAATCGACTTCCTGTCTTCATGTTGCCTGAAAACACTTCAAAAGCTCACAGAGTTGTCTGGGGTTTTGCGGGGGGTTTTGTCAAACAGGAAGTGAATTCACATTTGAAATCAGATTGAAAAGTTCTTTGATAACTTGGATGACATATTTCAGCCAAGAAGTATTTTATTTCTGATCTTTCATCAAATAAAAACAAATTTTATTTAGCTGGTTAGTTATTTTTTACTTTACTCAGAAGTATAAAGATTTCCAACAATTAGACAAGTTCTGGAACCTTCCTCAGTTAATAATCTTTATGTTTATGTCAAGTTTACCATACTCAAGTATCGTAAACTGCAACGTTCTTAAAATCACTTTGATTCTGCGCTCTGATGGAAGCTGCTGAAAACTGCAGTTTGATTAGAAGCAAATGCAACGTTCAGGTTTCTGAAAGCCTGAAAATAGTTTTTGTTGATTAGGTTTACTTTACAAGCGGTCAAATTTAAAGAGACACCAACATATCAGTGACAACATTGACAAAACAGCCAAAAAACAAGAAACATTTCAGGTTTTTAACTGAGTAGAGCACTAGAGCTAAAAAAAAAACAAGCGGTTTCTGCTCATATATACGATATATAAACATAAAACTTTTTTTTTTTGTGCTTGTGAGCTATCTACTCCATTACAAAGCCAATAAAGATCAGTGTTTGGGTTATTTTTGCAGATCATCATTTAAGAAGATACAAAGTCCTTACCTTTTTAATTAAAACCCAAAGATTCCCTCCCTGCTGATGAACGCTTGGCTTGCCGCGTCCCCATCCTGCTCCGCCACTGCGACACATACGCAGGTCTGACAGCTGAATTGAAACTCAAATTCCCTTCATTGACCGGTTGCCACGGAGACCTAAACATGTTCGGTGTGTTGATCTTGGGTTACCTGGTCACTTTCTGAGCATGCTCGGTAGAGCTTCATGTCACCTGAGAAACACAGGTGTCCTGTCTGACTCAAGAGTCTTGAAAGTTGCACCGAATGCTGACTTGTTTTGAGCGTCAGTCGTGTGTGACAAGTTCAGAACAAATCTGCAGAAAGCCTGTTTGTTTTATTAGTCTAATTTATTATTAATTCGTTATTTACAGCGTATACAACTGCTTTCAACAGAGATAAAATAGCTTGTACTATCAAAGCATCAATCAAATGTGATTTAAGTTGAAATAAAAATGGACAGTGTCTTGTTGTAAGTGTTCAAACCTCTTGAATTTTTCTACGTTTTGGCAGGTTGCAATCACAAACAGTCACATTCAATAAAGTAGAATATGAATTTTGATGAGGCTTATTTGTCATATTAAAATAACCATTAAGCCAGTATTAAACCCACATAAAACTGTTTTTTTTCTACTAGTCCGATGTAGTTGTATTGTCACTAGTTGCATGTGGATATAATCCTAACTAACCAAATTAAATTCAGTATCGACCCTGTACTCAATGTCCAACATGTTACATAGTCAGGACAATTTTCCCAAATGCCCCGGGACTCTCGATGATGTCATGGTGAGCCTGGGCAGCCTTCTCCAGCGGGTACTGTGGGCCGACGACCGGCTGCAGCCAGCCGGCCTCCATCCCCGCAAACAGCAGCGCTGCACACTCCCTCTTCTCCTCCTGACGGTAGACAGAGGAATCATTACTGATCTGAGTACAAAGTGTTGCTAGGAGAAGTGCAGCTTGTTCGATGCGGCCACAGTGGGTGGGAGCTTTTAGTTAGGACGTTGTTGTGTACCGGTGTGGAGGAGAAAAGGGCCACTCCTATGATGCTGCTCTCTTTGGCCATGGTGTCTCTGGGGTTGATCTCTACGGAGCCTCTTGAACCGACAACCTCCAGGAAAGAGAAAGAGCAGAGCCACTCTCACACACAAAGTAAAGTTGGCCACATTTAGAGCAATCAGAGAATGATTTTTTTTAACACCGATGAACGTCGTACAGACGTTCGTCTGGTTCGTACAGACCATGACTCGTCCTCCGTACGCCAGCAGCTGGAGGTCTTTGTCGAGGTTGACGTTGGAGAGCATCTCCACTATCACATCAACGCCTCGACCGTCTGTGGCCTCCTGGAGCACACAAAACACCCAATCCAATGTTTCTGTTACACTTGTAGTGCAGTAAAGATGAAAAATAAGTATTTGACCCTTCAAATGCAATTTTTTATTTATTTATTTATTTTTTGCCACTTAGGTGTTTCAGATCATCAAACTAAATTTTATAAGCAATAAAGGTTTTCAAGTTATTTAATTTATAAAGAGGAAAATAAATACAAACCAACTTGGCTCTATATGAAAATATTATTTATCTTTTCATTAAATAATGAATTAACTTTGATTAAACACTTGTTTGATTCATTTATTGGCCCACTTACTGCCTGACCTGTAAAAATTACAATATCACTTAACAAGAAGTAAATGATAATTGATAAATAAAAAAATGTAAGAACATTAAGGATCATAATGCAAAACACGGAAGAGTGGAGAACCTGTGCTTGACCAGAATTAATCGAGAACCCATCGCCAGCTCATCCAGGTCACAAATATGTTTCTGCTTTTCTGCTTGTTTAATAAATTTCACAGTAAAACTATTTGTGATACAATTATGTGTGTTAAAAGTGCTTTATGAATAATGTTTGAATGATTGACGATCAGAGATAACGATTCAACAATCAGAAGCACAGCGGGGGAAAAATAAAAATAAAAAAATCGGCCTTAAATGAGCGAGTCCCAAGGCCAGAACCACAGACGACCAAAACGAAATGTTGCATTTTGATGATCCCCAGGACTCTGCGCAAGATTTAGATTTAGATGCTGTGGCATAAACTTCAGCAGGGTGTTCACACTGAAAAACAGTCCAGTGGGCCTCAATGATTCTGCAAGGAGCAGTGGAACCTGCTTTTCTGAAACTACAACGTTTAATGATCTGAAAAATCAGAGTGAGGACAATACAAGCAGAACCAGAGGAAACCGGAAGTAGTTCCCGTTGGCGTTCCTTCATGTCGGTACCATGATTCTGTCTGTGTATCCCTTCGCTCGATGATTAAAGGCACAGTGCGCTCCGTTGCTGAGGGCCAACTTCATCCCTTCTGGTGTCCCCGCCGTCCCCAGCACCCTGAGGCCCAGAGCGCGGGACAGCTGGCACGCTGCCACACCCACCTGTTGGATGCATTAGAAACATTATTATAGCGTCACATTACAACCTGCATGGCAACAGCAAAAATAGAAACACACGAACACGTTCATTTCCGTGCTCATGCTTCATGATATGCTGACCTAAAGTTAAAAGTAGCAACAAACAGCTGAAGTCAGCAGATTATGGGCACAAAAGCTAAAGGTATATTCTGCTTTGCTTCTTTTTAATTGATCACAAAAGTAAATAAATAGATAAAAATATCATGAAGAATTTTTCTTTTTCTTGAAAACTTGGAAGGAAATACAGCTGGCTAGTATGAGGACAAGTAATATTTATTCCACTTCTCAAAAAAAAAAAAAAAAAACCCTACATTGTGGCCCGGGTCCATTTGGACTGACATTGTGCGACCCCTGACCACAACTCAAAAAGGACTCATGCAGCACAGGCAACTGACCCAGGCAAATGTAGACAAATTTCTTTAATATTTTGTCGTAATCTTTCCTGACAATTACAAATTTGAAAATGGAAATCGTTACATGGTGCAAAACAAATTATTAATCTATTTATAGTCATATGTCTTTGCTTTGTTTTTCACCACATTACAACATGATGTGATGTGATGCTTCTTAGTTCAGAATCTGAGTTGTCTTTCTGTCTGTTTTAGGCTTTCTTGGACCTTCTTGTCCTCTGTCACAGAACCAAACGGCCGTCACTGACAGCCGCAGCTCGCTGTTGCATTCACACAGAAAACCTGGAGCTGCTCTCACCCCTCCACTGGCTCCATGGATGAGGACCGTCTCTCCAGCTTTGGCGTGAGCTCTGCAGCACACAACAAAACACCAAAAATTTAAGCTAACCTTCTCATCAAATCATCCTGTCGTGCTGCAAAATGTTCCCAAGGCTGGATGAAACTACAAAATGTGATTTTATTTTTTTTTTATGCAACTCTTAATACTGAATTAACTTCTATGACATTAGTTTTTATTGGCGTGGCTAACTAATTTTAGCTCATTTTCTTTTTGGTTGTTGTAGTAAATCAAATTAGGAACAGGATGCATGTGTGACTGAATTGTAGTTTATCTGTTGTGTATTGGTGCTATTATATAATTAAACTGAATTGAAAAGATGTTGAAAGTTTCTGCAGGTGAATGTTTCAGAATAATGCTGTAAAGATACTTTCCACCAGAGGGCGGTGTTACTCCATGTGCAGAAACAGCTGTGCCAGTTTGTTTGCCAAAATCTGTTTGCAGCCCGAAATCTCGCTTTCTTTCTTTCTTTTTTAAAGTTATGATCTGAATTATTTTTTTATTTTTGCAACATTATGTCAAGAACAAATGGTTCTGCAAAACTAGTTCCATAGAACATAGCCAAATGTGCCCAAAGAGACATTAAAGTTTTGAGAAGATGTGAAAACATGCCAACAAACTCTTTCGTCATCTGTCAGCAGTGACTTATTCTTCAGAAAGCTGAAGAATTAAAAGTGCACATTTTTATTTTAATTTATTTGTGTCTGAGGCAGAATACATGGATTATTAAAGTATTAAACATGCTTTTATAATCCATGTTTTGCACAGTTTTCTGGAGGGTCTTTCCCAGTTTTTTTGTGTTTTTTTTTTTCAGTATGATGGTTTGTAATTGTAACATGTGCAGCCCTTTGGTTTAAACTCTGAGTGATTCCTCTCCTGTGAAGGTCTTACTTATGAACCAGGGCTCTGTAGGCGGTGAAGTAAGGAATGCCAATGGCTGCTCCCTGTGTGAAGTCCAGCGCATCAGGCAGCTGGTGGACACAGTCGTCCGCTGCTACAGCATACTCCGCGTAACCTCCGGACTGAGCGGCGGTGGTGAAGACGCGATCCCCTGCCTGGGAAACACAAACAATCGCTTGATGTGTGGGCCATCTCTGGCACCGATTTGGTAAAGGTCCAAGAGATAATCGCTGTCAGTGAAGAAACAGGATATGTTTAAGGGTGTAAAATTATCTATTAAAGGGTGGAGTGCTAACTTTTATTTTTCCATCTAGAAACAAATCATTGACACGTTTAGTATAAAACAAGGCTAGCGCTGTTGTAAATATTTTTTCCCAGAGAAAATATAAGAAAAGGTTAGGGTTTCTAATAAAGTGTGTGCTGTGAGGAGTGTGTGTTTTACTGTGACCTACCTTTACTGCAGTGACTCCCTCTCCGACAGCATCCACCACCCCGGCTAGATCTGAGCCCGGTGTGTACGGCAAAGTGGGCTTCCGGGCGTAAGACCCGGATCGGATGTATGTTTCCACAGGGTTCACTCCACAGGCACGGACACGGATCAGTACCTGCATCACAAAGATCCTAAATAAGTTGGAATTAATACAAGTTTTTTTTTTTTTTTTCCCCGCCCAAATCTATTGTGCACATTTTTCTTTAATGTTAAAGTCCAGATGTATATAAAATTATTTGTATTCAACCAAAAAGTTTTCTTCTGATAGAAAATGAGACAGGCTTCTTTGAAAAGAAAAAGCAACTGCAAATTGATTGTGAAAACAAACACCTGTTTGTCTAATTACAATTGATTTGAACAAATGACAAAAACGATTCACACTTTCCCTAATAATCAATGAAAAAATCTTTATTGGCATTGCATCAGTCAAACCCTCCTTATGATTACTGACCAGCTTTGAGCATCTTTCCACTGATGATTCATCCTTTGGGATGGGCTCTGAATATCTGATGGAGGAGGGTCTCTTTGCCATGACCCTAATCTTTAGCTCCTTCACAAATTCAGATTCATAGTAAAACACTGTAACCTTTAATCTGCCAGGGGTATTAATGAATATGGACTTAATTGTGTGTTTTTACAAAGATTAGGATAATAAATTATGATTTGAACAAAGTCATGATGGGAAATGTGTCACATTATCCAAACTATTGCCAAGAAAATCGAAATAAGCATCATGAAATATAGTATGATAGCCTGCCTGATTTTAAAATATTGGCATCATCCCACTTTTCTTCGGAATACAAACAAGTGGATGATGACAATTTTGTTTTTATTTTGCACTTTGACCCCATCCTCCAAGAGACGTAAACCTGGTTACATTTATTACTTATTAATCATTAATCACACCAAACAAACTGCTGAAAGGATGTTTCACAAAAATATCGGTGAGGTTTGACCTGCGTTTGCACAAAAAAAGAGAAACAAAACAAAGAGCCATCATAAAGTATGAAACCTCTTTGAGGTTATGGTTATGGCCAGATTTCCGACCACCACCCCGCTCGCCTTCAGAGCGGGGTGTCTCACCTGTTTGTGTCCCGGCTGAGGGACAGGGACGTCGGAGCACAGCCTGAGGACAGACGGGGCTCCAAACTCACTGACTCTGATGGCTCTCATCATCCCGCTGACTGACATGTCGGCTCACATGCAGTTCGAGCTGCAAACAGGATCAGGTGACTGAAGAAAAAACACTGTAGCAGCTCCCGCTTCTTCTTCTTCGACAGATATGACACGTCAGCGCCCTCATCGGTACACTTAAATAACTGACTTCAATGCTTTTTTTTTGTTTGTTTGTTTTTGCTGGAAAAGTAGTTTCACATACCACTCAAAACTAAAAACATTTAATAATACCTACTGGTTTCACAATTTTCACCTATATTTTATTTTATGTTCTAATATTGTTTGTTTTTTTCTAATATAGAAAAATAATGATTTTTCATCCAACTTTGTTTGTCACAAATCCAGTTGTTCTAAAAAATACTTTTCTGACTGTAGATATGAAATTACTTAGGCTAGGACTAAACTTTTAGTTTAGTCCGCGCTTCAATCGAATGTTTCGTCGATTGAATCGTTCGGTCTTACGTCATGACGTTACTTCCGTTTACGTAAGCCTGATTCTTACATGAATGGAACCACATTCAAGTACCGACTGGGAGTCAGATAAACCCATCCACATGAGTTGAGGGCGGTGAAAACGGGTGAAACGCGGAACTTCATGTTGAACTTCCAGCGTTTATTAACCTGATATTACAATGTCTGCATGCGGGTAAGAGGAGCCATTTGTGGCCCGCTTTAAACAGACAGACACCCCGACGGGACGTCAGTGATCCCCATAGTTTGATAGGTGACCGTATGGTTTGACGCGTCCCTGGGTTTGACAGAAATGGCAGCAAAATGCAGGTTTTTGCTTCAGAGGGTCCTGACAGGACTGAGAGCTCGCGCTGTGTGGTATCACCAAGCGTCAGGTGGAGCACACCTGGTGTGCAGAAAACCAGTCAGACAGCTGAGCAGCTCCAACAGACTGCACGTGCCTCCCTCTGCCACCACAGGTACTTCTTTAATGACAGTGTTGGCTTATTGTTGTATTGGTTGATTGTGTTGATTTACGGTAATACCTGAAAGCTGTTTACTGTCGTGACGCCAGGTCCCAGCAGCATGTCGTTCAGGACTCACACCTGTGGAGAGCTGAGATCACATCATGTAGGAGAGAAGGTCACGCTGTGTGGATGGGTCCAATATCGCAGGTTTTACTCTCTATCAGCTCTTCATTTCCTTAACTTTTCAGCCTTAACGTTAGTTCATTTTTTGTGATCTTTATATGGTACTCCAGAACAAAGTGGTGCATTCTTGTGAAGTGAAAGTATAAAGAAAGCTCTACATTTTTCTTTAGAAATAAAAAAATGTAAAAGGGACACACATTTTTGTTTATTTTTCAAAGTCATTGGTGGTAAAATGTGGATCAGATTTGGGCCTTTAGGCTGTAGTGTTACCAGTGCATGTATAACAATCAGCAATTTAACAGAAATAAAAATCAAATTTATTTATTTTTCTGTTTTAGATTCTGATATGTTCCTTCCTTTTTTTTTTTGGTTGCTTTTATTTCCACTTCATCTTTACCTGAACAGAGAAAAAATGATCAGAAATAGACCAAATATTTCAATCAATCAATCAAATATTTTAATATGTCAGCAAATTATATCTAAACTAAAATTAGAAACTGTTATTAAATTTCTCAAGTGACAATAAATAATGTTCTTTTATTCTAACAATTATTTTAGACAATTTCACTGACCAAGTGTTTGAAATAAATGTAATAATTTCTCCCTGCTTATCACAGACAGGATCTGTTTGTCATCCTGCGAGATTTCAGCGGTTTGACTCAAGTTTTAATCCCCCAGGAAGACGTAAGAAATTCAGTTCAGTTGTAAAAAGTTGCTGATGTCACTGGAAAAATAAATAATACAGAAAATGTATGAATTAATTGAAAAATTATTAGAATCCCCACCCTAAACGGAAGTTGTTTTTTTCCCCCCATTTTAGTCTGCCATCAGCATCAAAGCAGCGCTGTGTGATCTCTCTGTGGAGTCAGTCGTCAAGGTTACAGGAACAGTCAGAAGAAGACCGAGCGGGCAGGAGAACAAGGTTTGAGTGTGTTATCAGGTCATATTGTTTGTTAAATTCATTTTTTGTAATATTTGTATAGGGAAATTGAGTATTCTTAAAAAAATTATGTTTTTGAATAAAAAAGTACTTTATATCACTTTTTATTTAATGTATTTTTTTGCTGATAGTTGACTGGGCGGAAGAGAATATTTAAGTCCTCTAATGATATCACCTTTGGCTGTCAACAGTCAGTGCTGTTTTACCGTGATTTCCAGATGAACATTAAAAACAATCAATTAAATGTATCAAATGGCTGCAGGAGTGTTTGCACTAAGAGTGAGTTTAACACAAATCCCTAAGCAGAAAAAGTTTAGGAAATCAGAGCTCATTAGCAGCACAGTTAGATAATGAAATGTTGTTATTTTAAGATTTGCAAACCTGCATCAAAGCAGCCATTTTTCTCTAGATGGGCCTGACTTCTCATCTCGTTGTTTTTACGGCAGGCAATGCCAACAGGAGACGTGGAGGTGCTGGCGGAAAATGTGGAAGTCTTCAACACGTGCCGGAAGCTGCCTTTTGAGATAAAGGACTTTGTCAAAGTATGTGTCTCGTTCAACTAATGAGTAAGCTTTTATTCGTAAAATTAGAGTGACTTTTAAAAATGTGTCGTTGTGTCTGTCGGGTGGCGCAGAAGTCTGAGTCATTGCGGATGCAGCACCGCTACCTGGACCTGAGGTCGTCGCAGATGCAGAAAAATCTCAGACTGAGATCTCAGCTGGTAATGAAGATGAGGGAGTATCTCTGTAATGTGCACGGTACGGACAGTGAAGTTCACTTGTTTCTGTTTAGTTATTTTCTTTCAAATTTGACCTCAGTTCTGTGTAGTTTTATTGGGTTTTTTCCCTCTCCTTTATGTAGGTTTTGTGGATGTTGAAACACCTACTTTATTCAAAAGAACACCCGGGGTAAGAAGGTCCTCAGCTATTTTAATCATAGAAGAACAACTTCTAAAAAATCCTTTCTGGTTTGTGTATCATTACAGCACCTCACAAAGATATTCAGACCACTTCAATTTTCACATTTTGATAGTGAAACATAAATCGTCAGTGGATTCTTTTGGGTTTCTTTGTCTGTATTATTGTATCATTTTTCTACTAATTCACTGTTAGTGGATTACAATACTCTGTGTTGGAGTAGCTCATAAAATCCCTCAAAATACACTGACATTTTTGTTACCGTAACCTGGCGAAATGTCATAAAAGTTAAACTGGAATGCATATTTTTCTTTAAAACAAATCATTTAGAAAAGCTTGAAATGTTATTGTGGCAAAAGCGTGTGTCACTTTTTGAAACTTAACATCTCAACGTGTCTGATGCATCACTGAGAATCTCGTGTTTTTGTTTCAGGGCGCCAAAGAGTTCGTCGTCCCCTCCAGGGAGCCGGGCCTGTTTTACTCTCTGCCTCAGAGTCCGCAGCAGTTTAAGCAGCTGCTGATGGTGGCTGGTGTGGACCGGTGAGTGACCAGCTCACTGTACCTTTAACGTGGAAGAAAACCTCCCCGCTGGTTCCCACCACATTAAATCAGACAAATTCTCTCAAACTTTTTATTTGCAGCAGTGCAACATTTAGCAGAACTTTAACCAAAATCACAGATGGAAGGAGAATTGAATATTGTTGTTCCCCGACTTTGACGTCTGTTCGTAGGCTTTCAGTTTATCCCTGTTCTAACTCAGCTGATGGAATAAAGGAAATAACTAGTAATCAAGCTTAAGTCATTAATCAAAAACAGGAAGTCTGAGTAAATGCTTTTGCTGTTTTAAAATAATTTTAACTACTTGTAAAAAAATAAAACATCTGATTGCAAAGGCATCATATCAACATGAAGAAGGTTTTGTAACGGTTTACAGGAAAATGTTTAGCTTGATTTAAATCTCATTAACATGTAGCTTATTATATAATTAAATAAGCAGCCATTGCTTTGCTAGATAAGAGAAAAATTCTCACTGAAAGTTGGCCAACAAAAGGAAATTGTTGAGTTACTTTATTTTATGAGCAGCTTTGTTATTTTTTGTGCATTTATAATTCAGCCACAATCAGTTTGCTTGTGCTTTACCTCAAACGTCTTTTTGTATTTGTTATATCTCATAAAAATACAGAATGGGGAAGATGGGTAAAGTTAAAATCCCATTGTGCTTCAATTGCTTCCTAATTCCTAAATACAAATGTCGACTCTTTGTCTGGTGTGATCAGGTACTTCCAGGTGGCTCGATGTTACAGAGACGAAGGCTCAAAACCAGACCGGCAGCCAGAGTTCACTCAGGTGGGATGCAGCAGCGGGATGCTCGGCCTGTTCTGTGAAGGTGTCAGATGTTTGCTTGTTTTAACGTCTCACACAAATGTAACTTCTACAAGTTACTCTACATCCCTGAGTTAGTGTGTCACATCCAATCCTAGGAAAATAAACCCAAAGATTTGTTGTTTGAATCTGACAAAACGTGAAATATTTCAGTATTTAGGAGCTGCTAACTTATCAGATCTTCTCGCTGACCGCTCCAGGTGGACATAGAAATGTCTTTTGTGGACCAGGCCGGCATTTTATCGCTGGTAGAGGGTTTGCTGCAGTATTCCTGGCCAGCAGAGAAAGGCTCTCTAAAGGTTCCTTTCCAGACGATGACGTATGATGAAGCGATGAGAGACTTCGGCGTGGACAAACCGGACACTAGATTTGGCATGAAGGTGGGTGAGTGCTTAGATGAACCTTCACGTGGATTACCAATAGATTGCATAGTTACAGAATTTCGGATTTATCAAAAATCTGGGGCGCAGGTGACTTAATCGAGCCTAACTTGTGTTTAACCAGACGAAAGATTGAGGTCATTAAGAAAGTGTTTATATTATTCTCATGTATTTTTCTCTGTCTTCTTTCTTTCCAAGCTGACAGACATCAGTGACGTTTTCTCCTCCACTCAGATTGCATTCCTCAGATCAGCGCTCAGCCAATCAGAAGGCTCGGTGCAGGCCATACGTATCCCCAGTGGAGCTGTAGGAATATTTATATTATTTATACTATTAAAATGCTCTTCTGTGCTACACAGTTCAGGATTTAGTTCAATAAAGAAAAGCTTACAGAAAATGTATTTAATTCAAATAAGACATGTTTTATTATAATATTAATGTTTGTATGCTGATACGTCATTTGTGCCGATTTTGCTTTTATTTGTGGTTGTTCTGTGTCTGCTGAAAGAAACTTTTCACTGGGAAAGATTTAGAGGAATTGAAGCAAGCAGCCAAGAGTCAATTTGGACAGGTAGGCTCATATTTCCTTTCGTTTTTATCAAATAAAGCTTTTTAATGATTAGATTTCAACTGTTAATAAATCCTAGATAGTGTTTGAGATTCCAAAACATTTTCCAAATCTACATTTCCTATTCAAATCATTAGTGCGATAAACACCAGAAGTTACCTCTTCTCCTCAATAACTCCCTCATCTAAAGTCAATCATTTATTAGGCCTCTTTTTTTTTTCTAAATATATATTTTTTTCCTGTAAAGGAACTGAGTCTGGTGTTGGTCAGAGAAGACGGCACGTTAAAATCTCCCCTGAAGAAGCTGCTGCCCGTCTCCGTCACAGACGATCTGCTGAGGAAGACTGAAGCCGGACCAGGAGACCTGCTGCTACTGGCAGCCGGCTCGCTCCACGCTGTGGTAAGGTCCTGGCTGTAAGACAAACTGAACAACTAGAAACGCTCTCTTAAACTTCCCTTCGCCCTGCTGTCAGCGCCCGATGCTCGGCAGCCTTCGCATTAAGGCAGCGCAGCTCCTAGAGGCTCATGGCCTTTCGGTTCGCGACCCGGATGCTTTCAGCTTCCTTTGGGTTGTGGACTTCCCTCTTTTCTTACCAAAAGAAGATAAACCCGAGGAGTTGGAGTCCGCTCATCATCCTTTCACTGCTCCGCAACCGGAGGATAGAGAGTTACTCTTCACAGAGCCACACAAGGTGATTATATATATATATTTTTTTAAATAGTTTTCCTTGTGGAAAATAATATGTTTCACAGGCCATATTCGGTGCGGTGTTTTGGTGCTTCATAGGTGCGAGGGCAGCATTATGACCTGGTACTGAATGGCAGTGAGATCGGAGGAGGTTCCATCCGGATCCATAAAGCCTCAGAGCAGCTTCATGTCTTAAAGAACATCCTGAAGGTTAGTTTTCCTTACTTAATAAAAAGAAATTAATATTAGCTCATGTATGTTATAATTAATTTTTTTATTTTTCCTTTGACAGGAGGATCCCGGTCTCCTTTCCCATCTGCTGGAGGCTCTAGACTCTGGAGCGCCACCTCATGGAGGCATCGCTCTGGGTAACTCTGCTCATCCCTGGAGATTAACATGAGAGCCACCAGAGGGCGCCATTTGACCCCAAGTCAGAAGAATCTTAGCTATGATAAACATCGGATTGCTTCAACTGGTTTAATACTCTAAAAGCAGCACAAGCGTTGAGCAGCACAAACAATGAAATCAGTAAAAAGAAATTATGGGAAAAGCAAAATTTTACATTAAAATTAGGCACTTTAGCCCCTCTGATCTAGATATTAATCAAAAAATGTCCAGCATTCATTAAAATGACTCTAAAGGACAGAAAAAATAGTTTTTTTCCTTGTCGAAAATGTTATACCAGAGTAATTACATGTCTTAGTTGGTTGTAACATAATCTAAACATAACATATCTGCATTCAAATTTTCAACATAGCAATTCCTAATGGTTAATAAATCATTTGGTCTTGTAACTTGATAAATTTGTCTCTCTGGTAAAAATGACAATCTTTATATGGTTTATATGGTCATAACTGTTATGTTATGAATTTCCCATTATATAAGAGATGTTAGTCATTTTAGGAAAATTAATAAAATATGAAGTCAGGAGGACTCAATGTAAAAGAAATTACATAGAGTAAAAGTATGTTTGGGAAGTCCAAATTCAGGTATTTTTATTGAATCGGGAGATCAATTCACGCATTGAACAGTTGCTAAGGCTTTTTTTTTTTTTTTATGAAACAGTTTAAATTCAGAAAGCATTTTGTTTGCCAAAGCATTTTTTAGTATATTTTTACAGGCAGAGTTTTGTCTCTTTTAGCTAGCTTGCAGCTGGTTTGCTGACTTGTTTATCATGCCCCCATAGGTTTGGATCGCTTGGTCTCTATTTTGGTTGGAGCCTCCAGCATTCGTGATGTCATTGCCTTCCCTAAGTCATTCCGGGGTCACGACCTCATGAGCCACGCGCCTGACTCCGTGTCAGAGGAGGAGCTGAAGCCGTACCACATTTCTGTCAAATGGCCAACCGATGGAGGACGAGAAGGGAAGTGAGATGTTGAAAAAGACAAATCAACATCTGAGGAGATGTTTTCCGAAATTTCTGATCTGCACATCAGAAAATAAAAACATTGATGAGGACACAGAGAGACATTTAGACTGAACAATGTCCATTTGGTCCGCAGGGACATTAAAGACAAGAGAATTTGACAGAGAAATGATGCGTCGGCGTATCTGAACACTCAGGGTTAAAAAAATATCATGCCAAAAGTACAGAGTGTAAAGCTAAAACTGAACTATGATGGAACACTTCAACTCGTATCAGAACTTATGGCGTCAAACCTATTAGGTGTTTCTCACTCTTACTGAGTCTGTTTTATTTCATAAAATGATATGTATCAACAAAGTTACTGTTTCAGGACATTTCATTTAAAACTGTGTGTCTTATCTGTGTCAGTTTGAGTAATCCATTTGCCGCCTTGTCAATAAGAAAAAAGCTCTTGTGGTAAGAAAGTCTTAAAATAGAAAATGGCATTCAAATGCCTAATTGGGAAGGTTGTTTTTATAAAGTACAAGAAACTCTTGGGATCAAAGGATTAAAGATACGAGTAATTCCAGTACAAAAAGACTTTTTTTAGGAGTAAAGTTCCTAATAACTCTTATATTCTCATTAGTATAATTACAGTGAGAGCAGTCTATTACTCGGCTCTGAAACAATATAAGCTTACTTGCATATAAACACAATCTGACTTTTTTTTTTTTTTTTAAATAAAATTGGAATGTACAAATTTCTTATATACAGGGCATATAAAAATATATCATTGGATGTTTGTGCTTTTATTGCTTTCACAAACCAACCTTTTTTCTTTTGGGCAAAATAAATTTCCAAACAGACTTTAACACCAAATCTGAAACTGATTTTTTTTTTTCTTTTTTTTTTTTTTTTACAAAATAACGACAGTAATGACAAATAATATTTAACTTCTTTAATTTCTTGACAATGAATTTAACTGAACTGTTGTAAATGTTCATTCCCTTGGAGATTTTTTTTGCAGCCATCCCCTGATTTATACTTTTCATAACCTTTTTCTCTAATTTGCTGGAAGGACAGCCAAGAATACTAATCAACCGTAACTGAAGACAAAGTCATTACACTCAGGTTATCTCCCTTTCACTTGTTGTAAGACTACTAGCACCAGATGGCTGGACCTATGTTGAATTGGATCAGTCACTTTAAGATGGAGAATATTTTTGATTTATTTACATTATTTAATTTATATTACATTTATCTTTTATTTATTTTTTTTTTTTTTGAGAAATCAGTTTTATAATTCACATTTGAATGTTTTTTTGTATGTTTGAAAAAAAAAAACGTTTTGTTGTTCATGATTAAATTGCAAAAGCAATAATAATTTTTAAAAAAAGGTATAACATCCAAAAGTGAATAGTATTTTATTGGCACTGTACGTATCCTCCATATTGTTCTTATTTTTGTATCCTTAAGTTTTATATATTACACGCCCGACACCACTAGCAAGGTTGTGCAGTTTCGTCGTTTTCTGTAGCACGGAGGCATTTCCGGTTGGTATGACGACGGCAACCCGGAACAGGAAGTGTCGGGGTATTTGACCGTAGCTCAGGAAAAAAAAAGATGATTGAACAGAGATGTGATTGTTCTCTTTCCGCTTCGAGAGCAGTGAAGTCGTGGCTTGTTTCTGCAAGTTGACGGCGACATTTAAGTGCATTAGAGGCGTCCGAGAACCGGAATGTCGTTTCCAACGGACACTTTGTGTTACTCGGTGCTTTTCCAGGGTCAGACGATGCTGAACAGCTAGTCGGCTCGTTTCCGTTACCCTGTGTTGGTGGTGGTTTGTTTTTAAGAATTCTCATTGTCGTGTTTGGGACATTTCTTTGTGTGTGTCCGGAGATATTTGCCTCAAAGCCACACCGAGGCTGTGAAGCTGAAGCTCCGGGACGTCTCGGTGTTTGTACAGGTCAGGCACGTCAGTTATAGTCACTGATAAACTCAGAGAACATCTGTTCGCTGTGGTTCCAACGATTATTTAGCTGAAACCCGTCAGAGTGACCTCCAATGACAATGGCTCCGATGGGTATCCGGCTGTCACCGCTCGGCGTGGCGGTGTTTTGCCTGCTGGGAGTCGGTGTCATCTACCACCTGTATGCCGGGGTCTTCTCCAACCACCTGTCCTATTTCAGGTTGGATTTTTTTCTTCTTTATGTATAGTAAAGTAACATCATCTTATTGCAAGTCCACCGGATGTTATGATGTATAATTTGAATCTAAAATGGGAAGGTCCTGTCTACTTGAACTTTCCTGATTTTTACATTTCGACAGATCAGAACCGGTGTTTTTTAGCTTAATCAAACCTGTCTGGATGCTTGATATATATAAGACCATGTAGCAAATGCAGGATTTTAAGTTTTTCATACGACAACGATTGATCACAGGATTCATTTAAATAGTGGTGGAGCCGGGTTGATTAACATTCCAAAGTCACTTTAGTCTGTCTGAACGCAGTCCTGCTTGTCAGACATTTGCTACAGTTGTTGAAAAGACTTCAGTAGACAGGACCGTGTGTCACACCTTAATTGACAGTGACTCTGCACCTGGAAGGTGTGAACGTGGACTTTGTTTGGTACTTTTAAATAATTTCAGTTTTTTTTTCCTGAATACTGAGAGATGGACTGATTTCAAAAAGATTATGTCTTTGTTGCTGCTTCAAAACATTACATTTTAATTATCTTCTTTTAAAATATGATTTTTTTTATTTTTTATTCAGTTATTAACCTTTCTTCTGTCGTCTTGCATTTGCAGGCAGAGGAAAAAGGTGGACCTGAGAGACCTGTTAGCTGCCTCTGTGGAGGCTGCACAACTGGGTGGGAAAGAGGTAAAGTCAAACCTTTTCTTCATATTGTCTATGGACTACTCTGTCTAAACATTTTATATGTAAGTGGAGCTAGACTGTAATAACTGTTTATATGTCCCTGACATTAATTATATAATTAATGATAATGATTTAAAAGTTACAGGCTTCTCCTGTGCACTTGTGGGATCTCTCCAGGTACTCTGGCTTCCTCCCACTGTTGCCACTATTTGGGCTCACTATCTTTTCTTCTCAACCCAACATCTAGATCCCCAACTCCATTATGATTTCTCTCTTTATGCTGTATGTGCTGGCTGAACACTTAGCTCCTTTCTGTCTAGGTGAAAAGAGTACGCGAAGAAGACACACTCAACGAGAGGTCAAAGGGGAAAACAAAGGAGGGAGCTAAAGAGCTTCTGACTATGGGGGACCTGCAGTCGCACCGGAAGATGTATAACCTAATAAAGAACACGTTTCCTGAAATCACTGTGAGCAAATGTATTATCATAAACTGTGCTTTGATTTTGTGTGTTGTTGAAACGAATTATCCATATCCAAGCGATTACGCCCGAATGTTTTTGTATTTAGGTATACAGTGAGGAAAGTGACAGCAAACCAGATTCGGTATCCTGGAGCAGGAACATACCTGATGAAATGCTGAAGCTGGAGAAAGGCAGGGAGGTTTCTGCTGATACCATCACTGTGTGGATTGATCCTTTGGATGCTACTCAAGAATACACAGGTGGGTCGGCGTCACAATTTCTGTGATTTCACTCAAATCCAAAGTTATTACCTTATCTTCCCTTGTTTCGCTCGTATTTTGGAAAACAGTGGAGTCGTCCGATGACCCCATTTTTAAGCCGTGTTGAACAAGATGCTTGTGTAGAACTGGTTTTAGTGTTTGCTTTTCAGCCTCTGAGAACAGCCAACAACGTCACTCTAATTATTTCAGAAAAATAATTTCTATTCAGAAATACTCCCTAAACCTTTTTTTCTATGATATATTGTTTTATATTTGTTCAGTGTTTTTTTTTTTTAGCACTGCTATGGGAGATTTTATGAAAAGTATGTGTAGAAAGTTATTTAATATAAATGTTTTAAATATTTGTATTAGGAAGAGGGATGGCAGTTCAATAATATGTGAACCTGGAAAGCCAGTTTGTCAAAGATGAAACTTTTGATTTTGCTACTCCATAAAAGTGCATCAGGCCTTTCTTTATAATGTTTCTGTTAATTAATTTTGAGTACTGGTATATTGGAGTCATTTTAAATATTTGTGATTAGAGCGGCACAGAATGTCTCAAATGTATTATTATATATTAGTAGTAGTTTGCTCGTTTATCCCAAGTGTTGCAGCAAGTCTTACAGCAACAAATACTCACACTGGACACAAATGCCTGTTTTCTCTTTTACCCTGTAACTTTATCTTTCCACAGAGAAATTGGTGAAATATGTGACCACTATGGTGTGTGTTGCTTTAGAGGGTAAACCAGTCATTGGTGTCATACACCAGCCATTTACAGGGTTTACTGGTAAGTTGGGGCATCTGTGAAGAGATGTTTTATCCCTACCTTTGACTAAGTACACCCTTTGGATGTATTTTCTTATTTAAAAAAAAAAAAGCCTTGTTGTAATCTAAAGTGTCTTTATGCTAGAAGAAAATGCAAGTATATGAACTTCTTCTCTTTCTCTGCCCTGCTTCTGTCTCTATTATTGCCTCCTCAGCCTGGGCGATGGTAGGTCAGGGAACAAACATGGAGCACAGATCGTCCTACAACCTCAACTCGCCAAAAGTGATTGTATCACGGTCACATTCTGGAGAAGTAAAAAACTTTCTTCATTCTGCTTTTGGAAACAACACAACAATAATCCCAGCAGGTGGCGCAGGTGAGCAGAGAATGCTTGGTTCTTTTCCAGTTGGCATTTAAGGAACATGAAACATATTACCTGCTGCTGTGATGACCAGGAGCCTATTGCACAAAGAATCGTGCCGATTGTCTACTAAAGGGTGGCATTAGTTGAACTAGAAAAAAAAGTACGCATGTGTCCAAGCACATCTTCTTTGGAGATTCCAGTAAATGTGCTATTGAATACACAGGTGTAATCAGCAGAAACGCTTGTTTAAATATGCAAAAATATGTAAATAAGCCTTAGAAAACGTTTGTGGGAAGAAGAGGAAGCTAATATGGCGCAAATAGGAGGCATCATTGACTACTTGTATGTCTTGTGCAAAGTCAGACATTCTTTAATATCTACTGTTTACCTGGATTGCACAATGTAAACAAATTCAGAAGTGCACTTGGAAATGGTGAGGCTGCTGTTTTTCAATCTCCAAATTCACAGTCCTTTCACAATTCAATGTGGTCTTGAAGTATGCCACGGCTACTAATGAATCACTTATGCATGCTTTAAAAAGCGCTCAAGTAACTGCAAACATAGTTACTTAAATTATTCATCATGTCTGGTGCGCAATTGTTTTCACAAAATTAGCAGCTTCGCAGCATATCCTCCAGGTGTCGCCAATGTGGCCAGTAAAAACTCAAATAAAAAAAAAAAAAACATTTTCTGAGTTTTAAATTTGAAAAACAAATTATTTAAACAGGTAGTGTAGACTTTTGAGAGCCGCTATCACCAACGCAATGACGTATGGCTTAGTGAGTGGAGTGTGTTGATTCAGTAGCATTTGTCTCTTTCCTCTCAATATAAACAGTTTTCTCCTTTCTCAAGTAATTGGCTTAAAGTAGGGTTAATGAATTGTAATTTTTCTTGATAATCCTTAAGCAAACAGCAGCAGTTTGTGTTAAGAAGGTTCTTTAAATAGACAGGCTACCAGGCATTTCAGCCAGTGTTGTTACATGTTTTTTGTCTATCAGGGTACAAAGTGCTATCGCTGTTGAAGATGCATTCAGGCCAAACAGAGCCTATAGATGAAGCAGATGTTTACATCCACATCACCTTCATTAAGAAATGGGACATCTGCGCTGGTGCCGCACTACTGAACGCACTTGGTAAAAACATAGCTATTTTTGTATTTATTCTTTTCCACAAACTTTTATATCTTCTTTATATAATTGCCAGAGACTTCAGATGAGAGGGATGAGGTGCTTAAATCCTCTGAAGCTCTAGTTTCAAATTTCTTTCCAGTAGGGAATGTATCCAGGGTACCCACATCCTTAACAAGTCTTGAATTCATGCATCTACAATTAAGGCCTTAAAATTAATTTTTTTAAATGCAAGTTGGCCTTTAATATGTTAATCTTAGTTTTAAATATTGTCTTTACATGCTTGTTTAATCTTTTATATCCGATGGTTTGTTCCATTTCCTTGCAGGACTTGTTTGAGTCACACTTGGACATCTTCATTGCATTCTGAAATGGTTGAGGCTACCGCTAACTAGCTGCTAACATTCCCTTACTAGCTAGCTAGCTTCTTTGCATTTATCATAAGTCGTGCAATACACTTCCCTGACCCCAATGTCAAATATCCTGTGTTTGGAATATGAACCCGATTTATTCTAACGCACAATTAATTTACAAATGAACCAAATGAAGTTTGTTATATTTTTGAACACTGACAAAGAGAACAGCAACACATTAGCTGATATAACTCATTTGTCTTTTCCTCATAATTCTGATATTGGTGAAATTCATTACTTATCTGTCTAATAACCATTAATCTCCTTTGCAGGAGGCCACATGACCACTCTGAAGGGGGAGAATATTGACTTCAGTGGAACTCCTTTGAACAAAGGAGGACTGGTGGCCAGTGTTGAGGTGGATCATAAGGACATACTGGCCAAACTTCCAATCTGGGACCCTTCAAAGCACTGAAAGACTACCACAGAACCATTGCCAGCTCTGGCATGTTGTGCTGAGGCTTACATGAAGAAGAGATGATTAAACATCAAACTTTCATGATCAGATGTTCATGTTATTTTTTTTCTTTTTTTTTTTTTGTTTGAAAGCTGGGTGGGAATTTGCTGTCTACACCAACCTGGCCCATTGTACAGGATCGTGACCAGCATGGTTACCACAATGGTTCTTGATTCGTACTTCTCCACAGCTACATGCATCATTCATCCATCTCATGTGAAACCGCATGCTCACAAGGAATTGTGGGAAAACAGTGGACCCTTCCATGTCTCCTCCTTTCACCTTCACAGGAGAACATGAGGACTTTAATGTGAAAATCTCTGGAGTATACAGCTGAACATTGCAGAAGAAACTCTGGAACTCAGCATCTGCTTCCACCTTCGTTGATGTCTTTTTTTTTTTTTTCATATTTCAAAAGAGCATAGTGCTAATTTAGAGAGGAATGTTTCAAAGAGCATCAGACATTAGGCCATCCCAGCAACTAATGAAATTCTGGATTTTGACTAAATCTATGGGTTACTACGTTAAAAAAATCCTTTTATTTTTTTATTTAAATCCTTTATCTTTTATTAACATTACATCAAGATGGGTTAATTGAGAATAAGTTAATTATGAGCAGAGAACTCAAACCGTGGCCAAGACAGAAGCTGATCGACCAGATTTGTGTTGAGGCGTCCATGTTTAACAGATAATTGAGCAAATCGGTTTAAAACTTTTATTAAAGCACAAAATAACTAACAAAAGTTGTTGGAGTGGCAGTGGGAACACAAGAAAGGATTTGATGTTGAATTTAATAACTCAACACTTTTAATATCCAGAATTTGTGCAACAATAAATGCTTGAAACTGGTACTTATCTATTCAAAATTCATTCAGCAAAAGAAGTGAAGTAGCCCTTTACCTAGCCCCAGCACTTCTCCAGTCCAAACAGTTTGTTTTGATGGTTCTCGATTTAGAAACTTTGGAAACCACGCAATAGACTTGTCAAAGTCAGAAAGATTTTTCAGTAAGAAAAACCAAATCCTAGTTGGAAAGAGAAATTAGTACTTCCTCGTTTCTGCCTACAAGTGGCTTCAAAGCCCTGAAGTATGCATGCATGGTTTGGATTTTTAATCTTGATAAATCCCTGTTTCTTTTGACTACTATTTGTCTTTCTGCACTGTGTCGGTCGTACCTGAGTCACTTTTGACTTTGTGTTCAGTCGAAAAAATACCAGCAGAGGTCTTGCGCGAGTGTCTGAAGAAGATACATTTGTTAAAGGATCTTTTCATGTTTACTTTGTTTTAATAACATTTGTGTTAATCTATAGATTAAACTCAGTTTAGGTCAAAAAGTAAATATTGAAACAGTTTCGTCTGCCACTGGTTGATGAGACTTGACAAATAGAGATAGAGGTAAGGAATGATCTGGAATGGGTTGGCTATTACATAATAAACATCAGAGCTGTTACGCTTGAGTTTCAGTTTTATGTTTCCAGTGCCTTTGCTTGGACAAAACCACATTGTCGCTGTAAGCTACGTTAGTAATGCAGACAGCAATGCTCGCCGCCATCAGTTGCTGTGAAAATGACATGGACACTGTTTGGGGTGTGACTTTGGATACACCCCTTTAAGACTCTCATGCATGTGTACTTTTAACACTTTTTCACATCACTGTCTTGTGACGTGCTTGGGAGTACTACTTTAGACCTTTAGACCTTTTTAGATATGAAAAAGGTCTTTTTTTAAAAAATTCATACATTTATAAATGTAGAAGAAAAAACAGATCCATGTATAGAATACCTGACCGCTGTAGACTGCTGCTCAGCTTTCCTCAAGGCTGCACACATTTAAGCCTCCAATCAAGCCGCCACAGTTTAAGGTTGGGGGTTTTGCTACTAGGTTGCAATGTTGCAGAGAACAACGTAGAACTGAAACGAATCTTTGAACGCAAACATACAACATGTGAACCATCTGTAGCCGTGAGCATGGATTTCTCAAAGGTGCACCACGTGTACCTGTGTCTTTTTCCAAGTAGTCATGTCAACTTACTCTGGGCGTTGCATCATGTTGTAGTTGGATATCTGGAAGGCATTGGAGAGGCATTTTCTGGTGTTCACTACTTCTGTCGTTTTTAATGTGATTTGGGAGATTTAGTAGCGGTGCTCTTTTTCAGTTTTTCTTTGCATGGCTACTGGGTTTATAGGAATATCATATCTTTGTGTCTATCTCTCTCCCTGTGTTTCACTTGCTCACTTTAAAGTCAGGTGATTTACACATTGACAGAATGCAAAAGCCAAAATAGAAGAGATACAGAGTACATGAAGGGGGGTTTTGATCAGTTGAAGTAGAAAAACCTTTAGTTACTGCTGAAGTAAATTAAATTAGATAGTGTCTTCTATTCCCTCCAATAACATGGTAAAATTTTCCATTACCAACAAAAATGATATAAAAAAAATCCCCTGCAAATCTGCTTGAGCTGACTATTTTGCCTTTATGCAGCATGAAAGCTAGATATAAAAATTATGAAGGCTTTTAATGTGTTACTAAACTTAAAATAAAAAAGTTAAAGTGTGAATGACCACCCTATGGTTTTAAAAAAGACGGTAGACTGGTTTTTGGACTGTTTTTTTTTTTTTTTTCCTCATTTGGTAAACGGTATGTACAGTTTCCATGAGTAATTCATTTTGCTTCTGTGAATTTCTAATAAACTGTGCATGAAAGAATGAGCTGCGTCTACTCTGATTTTTGTTTGGTTTTTTTTGTTAAATGTCCCTTATCAAGGGCTGCACAGTGGCACAGTTGGTAGCACTGTTGTCTTGCAGCAAGAAGGTCCTGGGTTCGATTCCCAGCCTGGGGTCTTTCTGCATGGAGTTTGCATGTTCTCCCTGTGCATGCGTGGGTTCTCTCTGGGTTCTCCAGCTTCCTCCCACAGTCCAAAAACATGACTGTCAGGTTAATTGGTCTTTCCAAATTGTGTGTGCATGGTTGTTTGTCCTGTTTGTTTCTGTGTTGCCCTGCGACAAACTGGCAACCTGTCCAGGGTGTACCCCACCTCTCGCCCGGAACATAGCTGGAGATCGGCACCAGCAACTCCCGACCCCATTAAGGACAAGGGTGAAAGAAAATGGATGGATGGATGTGTTTTATCAAGATTTAAACAGTCATGTTCACACATGAATCAGCTCAAGAGACATCTGCTATTTGTAGACCTTTGCTATACTTTCCAGATTATTTTTTATAAAGAAAACCATATGTATTAAGTACAAAATAAGGTTTGTGGGTAAAATGTCACAAAATGGGATGAACTTGAATGTGGATGAATAATTATGAAATGCTCTCTAAATGTTATCACATTTTTCTTTGATGTTTTAAAGTGTGTTCAAAACAAATATTTTAGTAAAAATCTTGTTTATATACTGCTCAAAAAAATAAAGGGAACACTCAAATAACACATCCTAGATGCACAGTTTGATTTCACAGAAGTTTGATTTACTCTGAGTTATATTGTGTTGTTTAAGTGTTCCCTTTATTTTTTTGAGCAGTGTATGTTAATAATTATAATGCTCTGTGACGGACTGACAGCCTGTCCAGGGTGTACACCGCCTCTTACCCACTGACCACTGGAGCTAAGAGCTCCCACTGTGACTATGCAGGGACAAGTGGGTATAGAAAATGGACGGATAGATGGCAGTATTTTACAGTGTTTATATTTAATGTTCTTAAAATTAGCGTCTAGCTGAGCTTTTCCGATGCTTTGATTTTGGGGTCTGGTGACTTGCTGCATCAGTTGTGCCTGTTAAAAAAAGAAAACAGCAAACATTACAGAAGAGATTAACATCTTAAAAATAATGAATTAGAATACATTAAAAAGTTATAAATCTGAAGCACAATCTGGACATAAATACAATACCTGTAGGAGGTTCATTTGCGGCGGCGATGAGAGCTTCCAGTTCCTTTTCTGGACAGGGATAAACATCATTTACAGTCGTTTCCACTCATTATAATTACATTGCTGAGGTAGACCTCGCACACCAGTCTGTGTGAGATGGTCAATGCAGTCTGTCTGGGAGTATCTCTTGGCCAGGTCCAGAGGTGTCTCCTCTCTGAAGGTCTTGGCCTTTAAGTCGGCTCCTAGTTCAAGCAGAGTCTTCACTGTGTCCAGATGGCCCCAACAAGCAGCAAGATGCAGTGACGTATACCCTAAAAAAAAACCAACGCGGCAGTATAACAAGATGATGGCTTAACTGTACAATATTAAATGTATAAAGGTAAATCCTGCCAAAGAATTCAGACTTGTATCTGTATTTTTGGTATCTGATTATGCACTAAACTGAAGCATATTGTTGATTTAAAATGAAATAATAGACCCCAGTGCGTGACCCAGTTCATTCCCTCTCACCTCTGACGGTTTGCTCGTCCAACTTGGCGCCCAGTTTCACCAGTTCACGGACAACGCTGCTCTTTCCGAGCATGGAAGCGACTAAAAGGGCATTTCTTCCCATCTCGTCCACTCTTCCAAACAAATTGGTCTCCTCGGACTCTTCGGTAGCGTCATAACTTTCCATAACCTGCTGTAAGTCTTCTACGTCTCCCGAGAGGACGCTGTTGAATATTTCGTCCTGTATTGTCGTCATTGCTATCCCGAGAATGGCAGCTGCCATGGTTACCGCATCAGTCGGTGTTGCATTAATGGCCGTTAATATGTTACCACACAGGAGGCGATGCTTTTTGATTGTTTTGTTGTTGTTGTTTTTTGTTGTTTTTTTAAACATTTGTTTATAAAAACAACAAAACAAAACTAATGGGGAACCCCATAACTGTTACGCACATAACCTGCATTTTTTCCAGCATTGTATTTTACTACTTTTTCTTTAAATTGTGCCTCTTTGTGGAAAAGTAAAAGCAAAGTACGATGTCTTACTGTTCTTTAAGAGTAAGAAGAGTAAGTAATTTTATAATTTTCCACGTGAATTCTATTCGTTAGTAGTCTTATCCTCAGTACGGTCGCCGCTTTTCGACGCGGAAACGTTTGAATATCTGAAGCAACATGAAACTATGCCACCATTCCCACAACTTCAGAAGTACTTGAACGCATCCTTCACTCTACCATGAAGCACATGTCGTTGCCAGCATGTGGTTCCATGGTGTAATGGTTAGCACTCTGGACTCCGGACTCTGAATCCAGCGATCCGAGTTCGAATCTCGGTGGGACCTTCTTATTTCCAAATAACAAAAGTAGCTTAAATTTGTGATTTTGTTATTGTACGTTCAATGATTAATCAAATTCAGTGTTTAAAAGTCAGTCTTCTAAAGTAAACCGACCTAATTCCCCTCTTTCTCCTTTAATCTAGATTAGATAATCTAGATAACCTTCTGAGTTTCAAGGACCACAAAAATAAGCTGTAATTTACTTCTGCTTTTATTTAAATAATATAATTTTCCATAAATAAATAAAATAAACATTAAAAATTAATTAATTTGTTTTAAAAAATTACATATTAATATTTGATCAAACATTCTGTTAGCCTTCCATAAATATTTCAGTAACGATAACATTTTCCTGTGACAGTTTGTAATCTGTTTGACAAGGAAGAGTTAAATATTATTTTGTAGATTACTGAGAGGTTAGCTCAGACAGCAACGCAAATCTTGACTTTTTTTCTGCGGTATGGCTCATAATTGTCCGTATTTGATTTTGAAACCACAGATTCAGTGATTTTGTAACAAATATAATAAATTATAATATAATATAATATTTTTATTATGTGGATCCAGGGAAAAAGTAGCCATTGTTAGGGTTAATGAGGATCCAAATGTAAGTAACATATTTCAGTGACTTGCGGTCAGGGAATCATCATGGAAAAATAATATATAACGATAAAATTATTTATATTGCTATTTTCACCTTGTGGTTGGTACTGTAAAATACCTATTTTTCATTTAGTTTAACAAATTCTGATCGTTTTTTCTAAAAAAAAAAAAAAAAAGAAGAAGAAAAAAAAAGAAAGAAAATTAACGTTTGTAAGTTTCACTTTATTTTGAAATGTAGTTCTACAACTTCCTACGGAAGCACCGCTCAGCCTTCGCTCTTCTTCGCTTGCTAAGACGGAAGTGAAGGGAAACAGTCAGTCGACGTGTGGGTCTTAAATTTCTGCAGTGTGGACTTTGTCAGTTTTCGCTCAACAGTTTCTTCTATAGTGTCACGTCGGTACTACTTTCAATGATGTTTAACAGGCAAAACAGCCTGTGGATGGGTGATGTAAGTCCTAATCTTTGGTTTCATTTCCCAACGTTAGTTTAGCCGTACATACAGCTAGCTTGATTAGCTTTGACGAACCATGAAGACAGATATGCCTCCGCCGAAGAGCTTAGTGTGTGTGGCTCAAAACTCATCTCTAGAACTAAATGTAACCTAAATTATCTAAAAGTTCGGTTTAATAAAAGCGTGACTATATTTAACTCGTGGATAAACGCTTTGTCATGCCGCAGGAAACGTTAGCTGAATGTAAGCTAACAGTTAACAAGTCTGCAACCGAAACCGTTAAAGACCTGGAGGGGCCGAAAATAGTTTATTAGTAGAGGGAAGTATCGTCTTTTATAAAAGAGGAAGTATTCAAGTCAAAAGTAGTTGCAGCAAATTGAAATGTCTTTGATCAAATGAACAAAATTACAGGAGTGCAGTCTGACTAACTTTAGTACTATGAATACTTTGTTCACTGACTCTTTGCTGTTTTACACAAACTTACTGTTTAGTGTCTGAATGACAGTAATGACTTACTTTATTAACGGTGTTTTATTCATTTATTTTTTCTTCCTTGGTTAAAAACATGCCAGTGCATTGTTATCTATACAAGGGATTTGAAGTTTTGCAAAACTTTGTAAAACATTTTCTGCCTTCATGCTTAAATCATGCAACTGTTTACAGATTGTTTACATGTAGAATAATAAAGCCTACGAAAGCCGCAAAGTTTTATTCAGTAGTATTGTTTGTAAAGATTGTTTCTGAATGTGACACAACCTTATTCTGAGTCATATATTTTTATTTGACAGGAACTTAAGTTAACTCTTATTTATTTCCAGTTGGACCCATATATGGATGAGAACTTTGTCAAGCAGGCCTTTAGTGGTATGGGAGAGTCACCATTGGGAGTCAAGATCATCACTCACAGGATAACAGGGTAGGAGATACAGAACATTACTGATCAGACATGATTTTGTTGTTAAAGCCTTTAAATTGGCAAGCAGTTTGTACATTTTTTGATCTTTTGGTTGAATATTAAGTTAACTTTGCACCTTCTCCATAGCTGCTTCATACCTCTGTAAAAATAAATGTTTCTCTTCTTTTATCCACTTGCCTTCCTTTTGCTTCACTTTTTCGTTTTTTCCCCCTTTGTCTTTCCACAGTGGCTCAGCGGGTTACTGTTTTGTGGAGCTGGCAGACGAAGCGAGCGTCGACCGCTGCGTACAAAGACTCAACGGAAAACTGGTTCCAGGATCAAACCCGGTAAGCTGTTTGATTTAGCAGCAAAAATATTCACATTTTTTTTCAGTAGCTCTCATATCAGAAATAAATGTTTCTCTATTGATATCAATATATTGACAGTTTCTTGCCATCTTCCTTTTCTCAGCGTTAGACTTGGGCCTTTTCAGTGCTTAACGATTTTATTGTCTGCCTCAGATGTACTTTGTTTTATGAATACACACCTGTGTAGTAGTAGAACATTTGAATATTTCTGATCAGTTTAACTCGCTAGTACCTGTGTCATTTTAATAGTTTTATGTGGCTTTATGTGATAAATGCTGGACAATAAGGCCTGTTGATGTAAAGCAACAAATGTTCCCATCCTGAAGATGCCGGTTTCATGTGGTGTGTGACATTATGAGCTATGAGCTGCTTGGCACTGCTTGGTTTGAAGTACTGTTGGCCCAGTGGGCCGGCCAAGCTATGGGCTGCCCTGTTCATAGAGTCTCTGGTAGGAACTAACTGAGGAAGGGGCTAAAGGCTGGTCTGGGTGGTGGAGGTATGTATACCTAAATAACAATAATAACGCCACTTTTTGTTTCCAGCAATATCAGTGCTATACTACACGTCTTTGGTGTTTGAGGTTGCCTTAATGTCTGTGTTCCTTTTTTTTTTCACACTTGCAGCCCAGGAAGTTTAAGTTAAATTATGCCACATACGGGAAACGTCCAGAAGCAGGGTAAGATCTGATTTGTATATCATAACTGTACCTTCCTTCTGTCTGTATAATACTTCTGTATAATATTTCTTCAGATGTAACACAGTTGTTACAGTAGCTTCTCCCCGGGTTTTATGATGAGCCTCATTCCCAAAATAGCTCCAATGTCCAAACTTAGTGTTTGCACACGTGGCGCAAGTTGGCTGGACACAAACAATGTAGCACTAATGACATCATAAACACAGATTACAAGA
The DNA here is from genome assembly GCA_010277075.1 of Poeciliopsis retropinna. Classification (NCBI taxonomy): domain Eukaryota; kingdom Metazoa; phylum Chordata; class Actinopteri; order Cyprinodontiformes; family Poeciliidae; genus Poeciliopsis; species Poeciliopsis retropinna. The sequence continues at coordinate 9,912,628 of VMRM01000022.1, forward strand.
TCTAATTTCAACTCTGTTAGTTGTGGTGCGTTTACTGATAAGAAAAAGATTATGGTTTGTAATGGTCTGTTCAACTGTCGGGGATGATCAAGATTAAATTCAGCTACTTAGTTTCCTGCTTGCTTTCTAGGTATGTCTTTAACTGTTACTGTTTAAGCCAAATAAACAATAGAAAGTTTTAATTGAATAAGAAAAAAATTTAAACCTAAATTTTTTTTTCTCTTAGGTAATTCAGACCATTCACCTTATTAATTTAGCTGCTGTTCTAAAACTAAGAACATTCTCATAGTTTACTCATAAAACATATAACCAGAGCTCAGCTTATTTGTCAAACATGAAGCTACATTTTGCTACTTGACTGTATTGTTTAGAATAAATCACTAAGTCCTTTATTCTTCCTCACACCAGTATGTGTGCACAAATAGACATTTTGATCTTTTTTTTTCTCTCTTTGCTCTTTCAGGCCGGAGTTCTCAGTGTTTGTGGGAGACTTGGCCTCTGAAGTGGACGACTTTCAGCTGCATCAGGTCTTTAAGAAGTACCCTTCCTGCAAAGGAGCCAAAGTGGTCACCGACCAGTACGGCTATTCAAAGTACGTGAACCATTCTGTGCATTTTTAATTTAATGAATTTTTTTGTGCTTTATTATTAAACTTGGTTACTCGGATAGCAGTGCTTTGGACGTTGACCACCAGTGCATCTTCATCTGTTTTCGAAAAAGGCTGAAGAAATGTTTTCTTGCCGTCTTATGCTAAAACTATTGTTTTCCCCATATAGGCTAAGCAAGAGCAACTCACAATTCAAGTGATGCTACCTCATGTTAAAAGTAAAACAGCAAGTTTCAGTTCTACCATAATAATACCCATTATATTCTGTTTCTCATAAGTGGCTAATACATGGCAAGTATGTGGCACAAACTGATGGGCAGAGGAGGCGTAACTTTGGTCTGGTTTTTCAGAGGCTACGGCTTCGTCAAGTTTGGTGACGAGAGCGAACAGAAGGCGGCGATAGAGGAGTGCCAGGGAACCATGCTGGGGGGGAAAACCCTGAGGCTCAGCATCGCTGTGGCTAAAAGGTACGATACAACAAGCAAGCTTAGAAGAGGAATTAGAAATTAATTTATCTGCTATAGAGGCATTTTCATTTTTTCCTTGCATCCCTCGAGCCTTAAACCCTCACATCTAGCTCCGTTTTGTGTTTGTTTCCTACTTGTTGTCATTTTTTATTTTATTTTTTTCCAGTTTCTTATTTTTACAGATTACACATTTAAAGCATGTCCTGGGTAGAAATATTTTCTCAAGAGTTCTAAATTGAATTGTAAATATTTTAAGATACAGGCCCGGGAGCTCTGCAAAGCTGAGCTAAGGAAATGTCTAAGTGGAACACATGAAAATAGTTTGTTCACAGATAAAATTGCAATTGTTGGCTTGAAATAAGTGCTACATACTGACAAAGGGGTGAACTGACCTGGAGCCGTTCAAATGTAAAACCTAAACCGCTAATAAAGCTTAAGGTCAAGGCTTTCTGCATTTTTAAGTTTTACAGAATAATTCTGTTCAGACCGTTTTAGATTAACAATATTTCAAATCTACTTTTGTTGTTGTTTTTCAGCCAAAAGACGACCTACCCAGGAGGCCAGACTCAGAGTTACAGTAGCTACAATCCAACACAGTCTGGTTACTATGGCAGCCATGCAGCAGGAAGTCAGGGTGGTTACTATCCTCAGTGGGGGGGCTATGACCAGTACAGTGGCTACAATAGCAGTGGCTACGGCTACAACAGTGGATACAACAGCGGCTACAATAGCAGCTACAACAGTGGCTACAACTATAACTATGGGGCTTATGGTTACCCCCCACCAGGTCACATGATGCCCCCGCCTCCCATGGGGATGCCACCCATGTCCACCGACATGACGGGAGCCGTACAGGTAAAAGAAATACAAACTGATCAACTGGTGCAAGTTAGTCGACTGTAAACTATTTTACGGATAAACCTGTTAAAACATAGGCTGTATTTTGATGAACTTACAACAATACAGTTATATAAATGTTTTGGAGCTAACCGTCAACAATGCCTGTAGGTAGCAATAGCATTCGCTCAGTGATGCCAACAGAACAAACAAAAGCGCAATCTGTTTTCCTGGTTGCAAATTTGATGTATTCAGATTAGTATTGATGTATTTTTAGAATGCTGATTAAAGTTTTCTTTATTCTTTTATGGTCCGGTAACGATAGTTTTATTTGTTGTGTCCAGCAGAGCCAGGAGCAAGCTGAAGATGCTGATGATGACAGCACAGAAGGTAAAAACCCACGTTTGCTTTCGAATAATCATTATTTCTACTGGAAACGATTCAACTCATAAACAATACCTGTCTATTAAACCTTTATGGAAGAGAAACAGCATGGCTAATTTTTTCTGATGATCTTGATGGGATTTATTCCAGAGCCCATCCCTGAATGTGACGTGGAACTGTGGAACAAGGACTTTATGCAGCACAGTGAGGAGCTTTATGACGCTTTGATGAACTGTCGGTGGGAACCTTTGGACTCTGTTGACTCCCCTATCCCAACCTTCTCCTGATGTCTCTTTCATCAACCAATACTTCAGTTCTTTTTGTAAGTCATTTTTATACGTCCAAAATGTGTCGCAGCAAACACATCCTAGAACACGCCGGCCAGAGCTCTGTGTCTTACAAAGAGAGGCTGATCGTAGATTCAGTCACTCTTCTTCCTCTGCAGACACTGCAAACAGACATTGAGTGGACCAGATTTGTCAGCCTTTTGGTAGCAAACGGGAAGTTGGTGAAGAAGTACGGATACTGTGAAGATCAGGTGGTCTCTGTTCAGCAGAACTAGAAGAGCTGGAGCCGACTGGCACTCAGAGGATGTTGTGTGGCTATTAACGATATCAACGAGGAACAAACATCAGGTCCCAGTGTTCACCAAACTCAACGTTTCTTTCAGTTTCATATCGTCCCTAGGATCATTATGCAGATAAGAAATCGGTTTTGTTTGGGTTTTTATTTAAGGACTCTTGCGTTTCTCTCTCTGTTGGTTTGCTGAATTTTAAACTGGATTGTGGGACAAAGGTGGCAGTATGGAGCTACCAAAAGAATAGGAAATGTTTTCAGCATCCACATGGGATGGAATGGATGAATGGTGTGCATCTCCAAGATGTTTTAGATGCGGCGCAGCTGTAAGGTTTGTGTGAAGAACCAGCTGAACTGATGGTAGCCTTTATTTTCTGCTGCTTAGTGGAATATTTTGTATATATTGTCTTTCTGAAGATGTTTTATCAATAAACTATTAAATCCCATTAGTGGTTAATTTTTGTTTTAATAAATAGGTTATTTTTTAAATGGGGTCCTAACCACACAATCTTAAGTAAATGCAGTCACCTCACCAACATTATCTTCTTTTTTCTTTTATAAAATTACTATGCAAAAATATTTGAATGTTTGACATCCAAACATACATGATGGTTTTTTTTCCTCTTCTAATACTTATTTACTTCTTGGTAATAAATCTGTTACTTGAACAGGTTCAGATATGTTCATTACATTTTGCACAAATTAATCCTTTAATATTGAGATTTTAATCTATTTTGAGCTGCTTCCAGAATTGTTTTAGGGTCTGTTGTCATTTTAAATCCAAATAAGCTGCTGCTGACCACGCCCCCCAAACAATGTTTACACTCACACATGAAAATGGCTGCAAACAGATGCGCAATTGTATAAACTTTCATCCCTGGAAAGTAGAAATAGAACCTCTTGCACAAATGGCAAAGTGGTTTCTGGATGGTAAGTCGACGGCAGAATATTGTCTTTTCCAGCAGCCGTTGTACAACAGTAAAACCAGCTGACCGAACATGGTTGGGTTGGTAGGTAACAGCCTGGTGCCCGTTGAATGTGCCTTAACAATCAGAAGGTTTTTCAAACTGCTCATTTTCCGGACACCAAATCATACTAACTTATTGTCAAAAACATGGCTTGGTGGGTTCTGTTTGGAAGCACTTGTGACCTAAAGGAAAGTATAAAAATGTGATGTGCAAAATGCAAATTTTGCATAATATATCCCCTTTAAATTGTGCAACATATGGAAAGAAAATGTTTGAAGCACCATTAATGCAACATAATGACAAGTTTACGCATAGAGACTGAAAGGAAATGTCAAAACTTTCCAGGCAATTTTTTTGTTGAAGATTTAAAGACTTTTAATGTTTAAGCTCAAAGCGTTGAATCTCTTCTCATCGGTTAATCGTAGTGATTGTGGTTTGGTGTGTCTTCCGCTTCAGTGCTGCTGGTCTTTATGTTGAGCAGTCCCTCACCAGGTCTTCCTGGGCAGTACCAGCTGGGCCCCATGCGATACCAGCCTTGATACAGTCCCCTCCAGCTGAGGCAGCCTAGCGCCCCTCCTAGCAGCTGAGTGGGAAACTGGGGGAAGTAGGCTAAGAGACAGAGCAGCAGGAAGATCCACAGTCCAAGAAGGAGAACACAGAGCAAAAAGAGGATCCTCAGTGGGGCGTCTGAGACGCCCCCAAGCCTCAGATATGGACCAAACACTGACGTTTCCTCTGCCAGCAGCAGGCAGCACAGACACAGAAGGAAGACGTCCTCTGAAACCTCATAACCTCGCCACTCCATCCCAGCTTTCAGGCACTCAGACTTGCTCTCCCCCTCTTTGAGCACCAGCAGAGCCTGCCCACCGGTGACCTCTGGGCCAGCGGGCAGCGGTTCATAGCAGCTTCCTGTGGTGTTCTCCAGGAGGTCCAGCAGTGTACAGAAACAAAGCCAGAGCCCTCCAGCCACGGCGAGCCTGCTGAGGTGACGGAGCGAGTGTAGGGCGGAGCGGCGGATGGAGTAGGAGAAGAGGAAGATGAAGGGCCCGACGAAAACGGACGTCCAGCCCCAACCAGAGCGCAGGAATAACCTGGAGGACAGAGAGGAGGAGCAGACTGTCTGTAGAAGGGTTTTATCTTCAGCCTGGAACATGCATATTTAATTAGAATCATATTAAGCTATATACATATATATATATATATATATATATATATATATATATATAACATGCTTTATGTTGAACAAAAACTTAAATTAAGGTTGTCATTTGTTAGTAGGTTTTATCACGTCTTGATTTCAAACTATCATAAACGCAATATAAAACCCTCGTACCTTGTAAAAATAGTCTGATCCTTAAACTTTGTACATTTTGTCAAAGTACAACTGCACATTTCAGTCTATTTTACTCAGAAGACTACTATAATTTTCTACATAACTGTGAAAGTGCAAGTTCAAGATGAATGGTTTTCGAATATCTGAAAGTTTTGCTTTCAGACACCTTTCATCTAATACCCCTAAATAAAATCTTGTGCAACAAAAAGCCTTCTGATGTCACTTAATTAGAAAATACACTCCACCTCCGTGCTACTCAACTGTACTAACATGTTTCTTACATAGTTTCAATGGTCCCCAACCTTTGTCCTCAGCACTGACTGCTCTGGGTGTTTTAGATGTCTTCCTGCTATACAGCACACCTGATTCAATGTAGATGCCTTTCAGTGACCCATTTTGTTAAACATTAGTGAGGCAGCAGCAGAACTCCTACAACACACAGATAGTGTATAGGACTAAGATTGGGGACCTTAGATAACAGTATAGTCAAAGTCTGGGACTAAGTAACAAGACAATGATCTGCTCGGCAAAGAAGAACAGTCCCTACGTTTTGTCACCTCCTTAAACTGATGGCCTAAGTCATCACTTTTGGCAAAAAATAACTTTAGCCCTTATTTTAGGAAGGTGACGACGTGCAAAGCATGGCAGGCGTAACCCAAACAACTCCCAAGTGTATTTGTGGTTGAAGGATGTTCTAGTTTTTATTGGTCTACCACATATTCTGATTAAATACAGTGAAGCAGGTGGCTGACACATGACATTTTGTCATGTGTCTTTTCCACGACAAAATGTGGAAAAGAGTTCAATGGGAATTCATGTGGTTGGCAAGGCGTTGTAGTCACGTGGTAGAAGAGAACAACATTAACAATATATAAAAACCCTGAGAACCACAAATGGAGAAAATAATAAAAAAAAACAATAACAACATTGCAACTGGTGGGGGGTAAACAGGAAGTGACGCTACCTGTAGAGGAAGTGACTTCTTTTGGCAAAGATGCTGTGATGAGAAACCCAGAGGCTCAGCGCAGGGCCGAACACCAGGACAGCTGAGAGCAGCAGGTGGAAATGCTGCCTGAACAGCTTATTACCAAGCAGCATGGCAGCCAGGTCCGTCAGGACCACCAGCACCGTGTTGAGGAACATCTGAAAGCGACACCAGCCACTGAGTCCAGGCCCAAACTAAAACAGGAGAGTCAGGATTTTGAGGGCAGCATAAACAAATCCAGTCAGATTCAGCAGTGTGCAATATTTTAATGTTAATGCTGTTCTATACAACAATGGTCCCCAACCAATCCAGTAAAACCCCAAACATACCAAACGTGAATTTGGAATAATCAAACACGGATGACGATATAGAAACAGCAGTGATAGTTTGTGGACTCATTCTAAGCGATAAAAGACGAAACAAAAAGAACTATGATTTGGAGGTGAGTTATGTTTTTTCGTAGTTAACATTTTTAACTGAATTAACATAACAATATATAATAAACATGTATAAAAAGGACCTTTACATGTAGTAATAAACATTTCCACATATCACCTCCGATATCCACCGTAACTCTCCGTTGCCATGTCAACTGTTTGGGATTCCCTACGTGCTTACGTCACCGCGCTGTCTGATTGGCTCCCTGTCACATTCAACAGGCTGAATTCTCAACACCGCGTAAAACACCACACACTGCAGGACGTTGTAAGATTATTGTAAAGGGAAAATCGGGGCAAAAGAAAGAAGAAGGAAAAAAAAAAGGGCTTTAGTGGGAACACCAACATGCAGATGTAACCTGGTTGAACTTCTCTTTTGTTATAATTACTCAAAATGTCTTTTTTTTTTTTTTGTTATTTGTATGGTTTCATACCTGACTGAAAATCTGTCATTGTTTTAACTGTGTTACTTTAAGAATGGAAGCCCCTCCCTTTTTATTTTTTCTTCTTCTGTGGTATTGTCTTTAAAATGTTTGCGTCCCTTAGATGTTGTCCTGCGGGAGAGGTGTGTACTATTTATTTTGTATCTAAATACCGCCAGTTTATTTATAGATTTATTAAGTTAATTTCTGTTATGTACTTTTGTTTATGTAGGACTTGGAGTGGGCAGCCGATAACACGGTTCTTTTCTATTTGTTGTTCTTGTCAGAATAAGTCATCCATTAAAGACATACCACGGTCTGATCATTTAAAACCAGCACAAGGCAGAACAGATCCGGTTACACAGAAGCATTATCTGACATTGTTATACAATGCCTGTAAAACATCGCTCGCTTTGATTTACCTTTGTTGCAAACAGAGACAACAAGTCATGACCAGAAGGATCCGTTTCTCCAAGCGAGCCTCTGTTTCAAAACTCCAGATCAGACCCTTCGCTGAGGAAACCCAAAGCTGCTGGTCGCGTACAGGAAGCAGTACAGGACGTGTCTGGTTGTTGGCAGTGAACCTGCGTCCGTGCGCGTGGCCTCCGGTGCGCGACGTGAATGAAGTGACAACTGGCCTCGAGCATTCCTTAGACCCCAAATGTGAAACCTGGCCCCCGGTGGTCTTCGTCCCAGTGATCTTCAGTGCTGACTCGGATGTAATTCAACCCACCCATGGGATCTCAACGTGGTCGGCCTCAGCTGCAGCCCAGTGCCTGTGAACGTTTGGCCTTTTTCCCCCGTTTGCGTTAATCTTGCACCTCTGTGTTATCATCCCAGGCATACTGCTTTTATGGATTCAGAATACTTTTCTATTTCAATCGTAACTGTAGCCGTCCTGCTATTCTCTGACTCTGACCTTTGCCCTCTGAACATAAACCATGGCAGCATCTCCTCTGCCTGACATGTACACACACCCTGAGTCCTAAAGGTGTCATATAGCACAGATGTGACTATTTCTGACAATGTCAAATTAAGGAGAAATAATGCGATGCAGTGATAGCTCAGCTAAGAAGTTATTAAACGAATGTCAGAAATTACATGCAAAGTGTCTCCTGTGTTTATGTGTATTAATAGCAGTAACCTTTGCACTGTGCCCGCTCTAATGCGCAGCTGTTGCAGCAGTCGGTTTCTGTCAATCACACACAGGATTCACTGTTATCGTCCTTTCTCCCCTGCTCATTTCCATCTCCCTCATTTCATCGACTAAATGCAATAGTCGTCCACACTTGACCTCTGAGCTTCAAGGAAGAAATCCAGTTTTGCCACGTAGAGAACTTTACAAGCATAAGAAAAGCTCCTCTGAGACCAAATTAGGCAGAATTTTTTTCATGTGTGTCAGAAATATATATATAAATTCCCTTCTCACCCACCGCGGGTGGTTCTTATCCTCTGAGCTCGGGTCCTCTACCAGAGGCCTGGGAGCTTGAGGGTTCTGTACAGTATCTTTGCTGTGCCTAGAACTACACATTTCTGGACTGAGATGTCTGATGTTGTTCCTGGGATCTGTTGTAGCCACTGCTCCAGTTTGGGGGTGACTGCCCCGAGGGCCCGATGACCACAGGCACCACTGTGGTCTTCACCTTCCAGGCCCTCTCCAGTTCCTCCCTGAGGCCCTGGTATTTCTCCAGTTTCTCGTGCTCCTTTTGCCTGATGTTGCAGTCACACAGGATAGCTCAATGGATAAGTTATCAGTCTTCCACTCGGAAGACCCGGGTTCGAATCCAGTCCGAAACTGTCAAAAAAATTGCGCTATCCCGTCTGGGTCCTTAGGCAAGACCCTTTGAGCTACTCAGACCATGAGAGACATTGAGCAGCAAGGAAACATGCTGGCTCAGACGTCGCCCGGCCAAACAAGGTCTGCGTCAGGTGTTGGGGAACCAGAGCACCTTGACGATAAATGGGCTACTGGAACAAGACGGAAATGGGCGAGAGAGGTGAAAACTTGGATATATATATATTTTATGTCACATCAAAGTAAGGTGGTGGCAGCATCATGCTGGCAGGGGAAGGGAAGATGAATGGAGCCACATGCAGGATGCGAGTCCTCAGAGAAAACCTGCACACAGCTCAGCAGAAAAATCACCCTAAACCTGCAGTGGCAGCATATCAATGTGCCAGAATGGCCAAGTCAAAGTCCAGCCTTAAGTCCAAATGAGAATATGTGGCATAGCTCAGAAGTGTTTATTCCCAGCTTCACCTTGGCTTCTTCATTTTAACAGTCAGGCATCTCTTCTTCTAATTTCTCACATAACTTCCTATATTCAAATATAATAAAGATTATAGTCATACCACGACGATATGAACACATCGGCGAGGCGCTGTTAATAAAACAACTCAACACTTTAGAGCTGCATGTTTCCCTCGATGTGCTGTTGCTAATTACAACAAGTGTCTGTCATCAGAGCTCTGAAACCAGTGGCTCAGCTGAACCATGATTAATTACTATAACTTTCTGTTTTTCGGCTGCCAGGACAGGAATAGATGTGGAGCAGCTTTCTGTGTGTTGAGTGTCTACCTTCTCTTGTTTCCTGACAGCATGCTGAGGAAGTTAGCATGCTAACTTAGGCCCGTAATGAAACCCCTTTCTTTCATTATGCATTGAGCATTTGAGCAGCTGGTCATCGTGCAGAAAGAGACGACACGCCCTTGTAGGTTTTTTTTATTGTAAGTCAACTATGTTTGAATTAAAAGTGATACTTTCCAGTATGAACCACTGAGATGTTTATAACAACATGCCGACACCTTTCTGGTTAAAATCTGTTCTAAAAAGGTGTTTCAAGGTGTTTCTTTTACATAAAAACAGTCAGGAGAACAAGGACGTATCTGCAAAATTTTGTGATGAAGAGCTAAAGCTTGACTGTAGTCACTTTCAGTTTTATGAAAAAGTATTTTTCTCCTTACAGTTTTCTTTTTAATCCTTTTTGTCATGTCTAAATGTTTCGGATGATCAAAATTTTGATATCAGACTAAGAAAAAGATGACGAGTAAATAAGAACAACAACAACAAAAAAATCTCAAATGTAAAACTGTGTGAAAATTTAATCTGGTTACGGACATTCATATATTAATTATGATTAACCGTATCTCTCTGGGCATCTAAGTTACGGCTCACTAGAAACATCCATGCATGAAAACTGCCAGGCCAAAAGACATGAACATTTGGTCAAATGAAACATGGAATATGTGGAAATATCTTTTAAGGAAGAACATATTTGCACTGAGGCACTTTGATTATTATTGGTGGGTAGTAAGGGTGACTTAAGGTGAGCTATCAGTTTTTTGTTCATTCTCAGCCTGAACAATCTCTTATTAAGGCCCAACACAGGTTCCTGTACTGCTGTCGACATCTGCTGGCATCTTGGTTGAACTGCAACTCAATTCAGTTTGTTGGTTTAGCACCAACAAATGTCATCATAAGGGACTTTACTATAAAAAATAAAAATAAAATCTAATCTTACAGATTAGACTAAAAAATGCTGGGCTGGAAAGGGAGACAAGGGAAGGTAGTGAATATGAATGAGAAAAGAAATCTGCATATCTTACAAAAATTTAATTTACAGAAGCTGGACTGTTAATATATAGCGTTACTAAAATGTTCAACTAATAATTTACGAATATCTTCCGTCTCCAAATGTAATTGTTTTTTTGTTAAGTTTCTTTTTCTACCAAGACAACTGCGGCAAAGTGCTGCCACCTCCTGGGGAAACTACGGTATTACAATTTATTCTAAATATCTTTTTGCAGACAGTTTATTTCAAACTTTAAACCTTACTACGATCTTCCATAAACAAGCCCTTGCCTTACGTCATATCTAATCTCTACAACAAGAACTAGAACATAGTTCATATTAAAAATATCTTGCAAATAAAGATTACCAATAAACATTATTGGTACAATCATTCCCTTGAAAAATGAATTATACGTCCAATAGAACCAGACTCGGGGTGAGCAATGATTTAGGAAAATATGAAAAGAATGGAATAATTATCAGTGTACATGTTGATAGTTCACGATTTATTTAATATACAAATCCAGACACAAATTTATGCACAGAAAAAAACAAACAAAAAGGTTGATTATACAATTAAAATGAAACAGGAAGCGCTCCACACCCACCTCTGCTTTTGGCTCTCTTTGGGCATCTCCATAACGGGGCCTGTCTGTGTGTGGCCTCCAGGCAGATGAACTGTCAGCTGTAGGATATAACCGCTAATCCTCCATAAAACTTAGCCTGACAGCCCAAACAGCTGCTGGCCTGTGTGTCACTGCTACTAATCATCCAAGCAAAAAGCCTGAAAGGACGAATATAGACGGCCATGCTGAGCGCCTTGTGCTTCCTCCCTTTAAAAAAGACAGATAAATATGTTTTTCACTGACTACAGACTGTGTTCATTCCACATTTTATGCTAGAGCCTATGGTAGAGACAAATTTCTTAATAAAAGTGAAAGGTGGTTCTATAAAGAAAGTTGGAAATATACTTACACCAAACCATTCAGATTTTTATTCTAAAATGCAAAAACAAACACATGTATACTTTTCCTTCCACATTTTCAGCTGTGAAAAGTTCTACTTTCATCAATCACATAAAATCACCAAAAACACATGCCTGAAGTCGTAACGTACCAAAATGCAAATATGCTAAAAAGTTTAGGATGAGGGCCTCAAACTCATTTTCAATTTGGGCCATATCAGAAATCTCAATGTTCTTAAAGGGCCGGAACATTGTGCCAGAATGTATAAAATGATTGAACTGTTAAAATATTAATAAATATCTGTTTGTTTCAGGATTCAATTCTTAAATTTCAATAATAATGATCCTATTTTCACCCTGATCAGTCCCTCCAGGATTTTGTGATTGTTTTTGTGTTTTTTTGCAATCAAGATCACAGATTTTGTGATGCTAATTTAGACACATTTGTAAGAAATCTTTCGATATTTGCGTTTATGTATGACATTAAATCTGACTTTTTATTACTTGCCATATAAATCACGGACTATAACTTGACATCAAGCAAGGCTGAGGCGGGAGTCACTTAAACCCAATGTTTTTGGCCACTTTTGAGAAAAATCTGCAGTAAAAATCAGAAAAAAATATGGGGAAATGCTGATTTTGTGTGAATTTTGTGCATTTGTGAAAAACTCGTGGGACTTATTTATGCAATTTGGAGTCTAGAGGGCCACATAAAAAGCTGCGGCGGGCCAGATTTGGCCCCCCGGGCCTCGAGTTTGACACACGTGGTTTAGGGGGTGTGAATACTTTTTCAAGGTAGAAATAATTGAAACCAACATTTCTATCCGACATTGAGAGTATGGAGTGAACAGCTGTGCTGCTAAACAAATGAGGCTTGCTGTCCTCCATGATGGCATCCGGCTCCAATCAGTTGTGGTAAAAATGAATTTTTATCTCCTCAGCTGCTGTCGGATGGAAAATGCCTCTGATAGCGTGGCCAGTACATAGCGCCAACACAGCCAGTGCGGTCTGCAGCAGAGGGCAGTCAGGTCACTCAAGATCCCAAACAAAAAGTTTATGTGCCATTTTAAATAAAATGTAATTAATTTTTTTTCCCCCTCAAACTGACTCTCACAATATTTTATAACCTTTGGAGAGATGCCTATCAAATTTATTTTGGTAAATGAGACAGACATCAATTTTAAACATGAGCCTAACAAACATGGAGAAACATGGGGTATAAGAGACAACATTAGGTTCTACACCATTATTAAACCTTTCACCTCAAAAATTAAAGTTGTACCAAATGGAAATTTTAGAAAATATTTTTTCCTTTTTCAGGGTCCAGCAGGGTTCAGTCAAACCATAAGCCAATGCTGTGAAAGACAGTTGATGATGAATCCTTTTTCTATCATCTGATTTTCCAGATCCTTTTATCAACCTGACAGATATAACTTTAATCCACTGGATTCAGGTACAGATTTTTGTCTACTTGGGGTTCCGTATTGGGGAGAATAAAGCGATAAGTCGCTTGCCAGTGGCTTGAGACGAAACAAATCCCTGAAGTTGTCACCATCCAGAGGCCAAACATCTATCTCCAACTGTGTCTAAAGCAAGTGCTTTCTACACTTTTTCTGTTTTAGTAAGCATAATTTGGCTGCAGACAAATTTAAACTTTCATCACCCTGACCTTATTCTCTCAGGTGTGTCCATCTGTCTTAGTTGTACTTTAGTGATCCACCAGGGGAAATTCAGTAGGTAATTATAATTCTGTCACTAAAGTGCTTGCTGATGGATTGCCTGCTACATTACTGTATAATCTACCACCACAGGCTTAAAACCTGGCAATGATGAACATGTTACAGTGGGAGACGTATTAACTTACATGAACAGCCAACCCTGTAAATCAAGGAGTCATTGGAAAGCCAATTAGCACAAAGTGACAGTAAGCGACATCATGTAAATTAATCTCCTGGGGCCACAGTGCAGATGACAGCGATGCTAGTGGGTAAACAAATGAGCTCCGGCACATGTGGAAAATGAAATTAGGTCTATATTAAATATGCTACACTTTTCTTGTTTTAGTTCAGTTATTGTAGTCTCATCAGATAGCCGAGAGCATTCCAAAACTGTAATTTGTCTTTTTCTTTGTTGAACTCAGTGATGGCTTTTTCCCTGTCGCATGTCAGTGCAGGAAATGTTTCACTGTCATAATCACACCCTGACAGCTTCAGTCAGAAAATATAGTTTCTTTAGTTCTAGAGTTAATTCATATAGTTCTCAACAAAACATGTTCACCTATATGGGACACAGAGCCAGCCTCCTTCAGATATGTTTATTAACAACAGTGAGTAGAAGTAGTTTTACTCAATGTTGCTTGGTTTAATGTGAAACCTTGATGAAAACCCTTCTATCTAAGAAGGGTTCATAGCTTCACCCACTGAGTATTTCAGAGATATGTTTAGAGCTCATTTGACCTCCAGAAGCCTGTTTAAGAGGTTTGTGAAGTGTTCTGTCTTCCTCCTGGCAGGATCTTCACACACACTAGAAATTTAGACAATCTAATCCTTTAAGCGCTTCTTCCTCTACTTGACAGCTTTCACCGCTGAATACTGTGGGTTTCATAGACACAGTATCATGACCACACAGTGACTAATGCAACACCTCTAAAATGCAACACAACGCTTACCTGAATATTGCTCTCCGCAGTCATGTTTGAGGTAAGGTTACTTTAAGCAAGGCTCTCTGCATGACAATTAGCTGAAGGTACACTCAAACGTGTTAGGAACCTGGGAGGCCCATCAATTATCAGGTGAGGTAAAGAGGATTAAAGATGAACAAAAATAAAAGGCCCTTCCAACAGTAACAGTAATTTGTTCATTTTGTGACATTAAAGCCACACCTTAAATGTAATTTCTTAGAACTGCATGTGATAGATTAACACAAATTAATCCATAGCTGTAAAATAAAAGAAAAATGATTGGTTGATGCCTCATCTGACAATGTATCTCTTTATGTGTCATAGTTTTTCTATTGGAATATGAATTTCAATGCCAGTCTCAAGTGCTGTGGCAGCCTCTGATAGGCTTTCTCCAGGATTTCTCTGTACTTATGTAGCTCCATCCATTTTCTGTTCAGAACTCTTCCACTCCTGCAGAAGGAACGCGTCCCCACAACATGATGTCGCCATCACCAAATTTCACAATAAAGAAGAGGCTGGTGTGCAGATTCCGAATTTAAACCCTGCATGTCTCCCGCTGCCAAGGAACCTGGTTTTTGTTCGTGAGCGGTCCCCACTTGAAAAGAGTATTTCGGACTTGAGGTGACAGGGAAAAGTGCGGCCGAATCCTAGATAGTGATGGTATGCTGCGGTGAGTCATGGACGAGCTATGCAGCAGAACGTTTGTGGTACTATTCCCTGAAAAATCCAATTGTTTGGACACCGAAGGTAGAACCGAACGGGAAGAGAGGGCAGCCAGACATTTGTTGGTTCTGTCACAAAGTGATAGAAATGATGATGACTATCACAGGGTGTCCATGTATGTGTGTGGGGCACTGCGGTATGTGTTGAATTGTGCACCTGATGATAACGATGAGTGTGTGCGAGTGTGTGTGGTGTTATCAGGTCAGGGTGGTGCCCTTGGCCTTGTAAGGAGGGTTATCTGGGGTTATATATTTGATCCCCGTCTCTCCTGCAGGTTCAGCAGATGCTTCATCTTCACCTGCCCTCTGTAAGTACGAACCACTGCTGCGGCTTTCTGTTGATTTTCATTTGATATTTCATCGAAGTGAAAAACATGCATTTTAACCAATTACATATATAATGATCGAAAAAGACGCTGATGAAAGGAAAATCATTTCAAATCATTTCATACATTTAGGAAGTCATGCCTAGATGTTTAAATGTTTCCATTTCCTGCAGGTGTTTCAGTAATTTTCAGCCTAAAGAATTGATCTCATCTTTCATCTGCGCTGAACTCACAGGTAAATTACACTTTCTCACATTTATAATGATAATTACATCATTTAAAAAAATCTAATATGTGATTATTTTTCCATTACTATGCTAAATTGTCAATAAATCCTTTGTACAAAGACGTAATCGTGAATAGATTACAGAATGTAATCTATTGTGGAAGACATGTCGCTAAACGAGTACTTCTAAATCTTTCGTTTGTGTCCACAGTACTGCAGCCATGGGAGATGCAGAGATGTCTGTGTATGGTACGGCGGCCCAGTACCTGAGGAAGTCGGAGAAGGAGCGAATGGAGGCCTCCACGCGTCCGTTCGACATCAAGAAGGAATGCTTCGTCCCGGATTCGGTGGAGGAGTTCGTGAAGGCAACCGTCGTCAGCCGGGAGGGAGATAAGGTCACCGTGGAGACGCAGAATGGGAAGGTGAGTGCTTTAGTATATCAGGGATACATAGCTTTTATAAATAATATGCTCTTTACCATCAATGATTCAGCTGGTAAATAAAACCAGCTGTCACTGAGTTTTCTGAGCTATCTGACCAAAACGGAATGAGGGGAATTTGTTAAGAAGGCGTTAGGTTTACTCCTTGGTGTGTATGTGAGTGATATGAAATGTCATGTCCTCAAATAAATCTGAGCAGTATAGAGAATGAGATTGAAATTAATGTCACTCTGGCATTCACTCTCTTTTTGCTCTATGAAAGTAGAATGAGGCTGTAAAAGATGGTTTACATCAATGGTGGCCCCTTTATACATTTCTTTGGTTTTAAAATATGTGTGTTTTATTGTGATTTTATGTAAGACTTGAAAATCAATGTTCGCAAACACTTGACAATTAGACACAAACACTTCGACAATTAAAGCTTGAGCTAAAGACTTTCAATTTAATTGCGGCAAAATAAGATAATTTGTGGGGCCCAATACAAATGCATGGAACATTTTTGAGATTTATTTAATAATTTTCTTTTGTAAAACAATACATCACTATCCTTTCACAAATATGCTCTGTTCTGTGTTGCTTTACTCCCTTAGACCTCAATAAAGGAGACAAACCAAATTGAGGGACATGAATTAATTTTCCAGACAGTGTATGAAAACAAATAAAAAGATTAATGTATTAAACTTTAATTGCTCCAGACTGTTACTGTCAAAGAGGCAGACATTCTGCAACAGAACCCTCCCAAGTTTGACAAGATCGAGGACATGGCCATGCTGACCTTCCTCCATGAGCCAGCTGTGCTGTTTAACCTCAAAGAGCGTTACGCAGCATGGATGATCTATGTGAGTAGACAACAAACAGTAAACTTTAATAATGCACAGCTCAGGAAGTTTTAATTCTATCCACCCAAACCATGGTGAAACAGTGTGATTTTCTGTGATCTCTCAGACCTACTCTGGACTGTTCTGTGTGACTGTCAACCCCTACAAGTGGCTGCCAGTCTACAACCAAGAGGTGGTCGTTGCATACAGGGGAAAGAAGAGGAGTGAAGCTCCTCCTCACATCTTCTCCATCTCTGATAATGCCTACCAGTACATGCTGGCAGGTAAAGGCAATCAATGTCCTACAGAAAGCATTCTCAATTGGGATTGTTGTCTTCACTGATAAAAATGTTCTTTGAAAACCTTTTGACAGACCGAGAAAACCAGTCAATTCTGATCACGTATGTAAATACATTTCATCTTGATATGATCTAAAATCATTATCTTATTGTGCATTCAGTAATGGATTTGTTTTGCTGTGTGACTCTGCTCCTACAGAGGAGAATCTGGTGCAGGAAAGACTGTGAACACCAAGAGAGTCATCCAGTACTTTGCAAGTATTGCAGCTGGAGGTGTTAAGAAAGACCCCAATGCAAAAGATAAGGTATGTGACGAGCTTTATCAGGGCTCAATGCAGCTGGAAAATAATAAAAACTGAGTCATTTTTCTGGCAAAGCAAAAGTAATATGAGCAAAGGAATATACTAAAACTACCCTTGATTTCTCCCTGAAGTAGCAACTGTAAGCAAACTCTGAAATTTAATTTATCTTTTTGAGTTTAACATCACTTGATTCAATTGGAAGTAGTAAGAGGTTCAAGGTGGATCTTTCAGTATTTGTAATGTTTGTTTGACAGGGTACCCTGGAGGATCAAATCATTCAGGCTAACCCCGCTCTGGAGGCCTTTGGCAATGCTAAGACCATCAGGAATGACAACTCCTCCAGATTTGTGAGCGGCCACTTTGCATTCTTGATCATTTTTGTGTTATTTATTTAGTGTCCCAATCATGTAAGAGGTTTGGTTTCAACACAGTGACTGTTTTGTAGTTCTGAAACCCTGATTTATTTTAAATTAGGTAATAGACAATTTTTTTCCTCTTCTTGCATAAAGACGGAAAAATTCTGTATCAACAGAAGGCGGGGAGGAAATTTACAAATTGTTAATTTTTTATTTTGTCCTTTCAGGGTAAATTCATCCGAATTCACTTCGATACCAGAGGAAAATTAGCTTCTGCTGATATTGAGACATGTAAGTATAAAAACCCTTTTGGTTTTTACAACCACAAATTTTGACGGTCTCTTTTTTCTCATGGTTGTGACTTCTCTCTGGTTGTCTGAAGACCTGCTGGAGAAATCTCGTGTGACCTTCCAACTCAAGGCTGAGCGAGATTACCACATTTTCTACCAGATTCTTTCCAACAAGAAACCAGAAATATTGGGTCAGCACAGTACATTAGAAAAAGCAATTAATTATGTTGTAATGTTTTTTGCCTGATGTTATATTGAGCTTTCTCTTCCTCCAGAGATGCTGCTGATCACAAACAATCCGTATGATTATGCATTCATCTCTCAGGGGGAAACTCAAGTGGCCTCCATAGATGACGCAGAGGAACTGATGGCAACTGACGTAAGTTTCTCCATCTTTACTAGATATTAGTTTATGAAAAAGAAATGGAAATGTTAAAATTTGTTGCAAAATATTTAGCTGAGTAATAATATGGTTTACTGAGATGTGACTGTTTTCTTCTTCAGAGTGCCTTCGATGTGTTGGGCTTTACTCAAGAAGAAAAAAACTCTGTGTACAAGCTCACGGGTGCCATCATGCATTATGGCAACATGAAGTTTAAGCAGAGGCCTCGCGAGGAGCAAGCAGAGGCCGACGGCACCGAGGGTGAGAAAAGAACTCTGAAATTTGTAAAGATGCAGAAACGTGATGTGAATTCAGCATTGCTGTTTGTGTGTTTCTCTTAGATGCTGACAAATCAGCTTACCTGATGGGCCTGAACTCTGCTGACCTCATCAAAGGTCTCTGTCACCCAAGGGTCAAAGTGGGGAATGAGTGGGTCACCAAGGGACAAAATGTTGCCCAGGTAAAAGAAAAGAAACAGCCTTAAAATGGTTTAATCTGTGAGTTTGTATATAATATCTTCATTTTAATTCCTTCAAGGCAAGTATGGTCTAAACTAAACTTGAACCTTTCTTTTTAAAATGTGGCTGACTGACCATCTCACAGGTGTACTATGCTATTGGAGCTTTGTCCAAAGCTGTTTATGAGAAGATGTTCCTCTGGATGGTCATGAGAATCAACCAGTCACTGGAGACAAAGCAGCCTCGCCAGTACTTCATTGGAGTGCTGGACATTGCTGGGTTTGAGATCTTTGATGTAAGTCATCTTATTTGCAAATAATGACCAGATCTACAAGTAATCTAAATGGAACAACTAACATATTTTTTCTTATTTAGTTCAACACTTTTGAGCAGATGTGCATCAACTTCACCAATGAAAAACTGCAGCAGTTTTTCAACCACCACATGTTTGTGCTGGAGCAGGAAGAGTACAAGAAAGAGGGAATTGAATGGACTTTCATTGACTTTGGTATGGATCTGCAGGCCTGTATTGACCTGATTGAAAAGGTGAGAATCAGAACATCAAAAATATGGAGAAAGTAAAAGGTCATTTGTGTTTCAAACCACTTTTGTTTCTCTTTCAGCCCATGGGCATCATGTCCATCCTCGAAGAGGAGTGCATGTTTCCCAAAGCCTCTGATGCTACATTTAAAGCTAAGCTTTATGACAATCATCTCGGAAAATCCAGCAACTTCCAGAAACCCAGGATTGTTAAAGGCAAACCAGAGGCCCACTTTGCCCTGGTCCACTATGCTGGAACTGTTGATTATAATATTAACAACTGGCTGGTGAAGAACAAAGATCCTCTGAATGAGACCGTTGTTGGGCTGTACCAGAAGTCTACACTCAAGCTGCTTGGTATTCTGTTTGCAAATTATGCAGGAGCTGATTCAGGTATTCCACCATTAGTATTTTGCTTTGTAGAAAATGGATAAGCATAGCATACTTGCATAAACGTAACATACTAACTCTATACATTTAACATAAAAGCAATGTCTGAAGGCAGTGAGGGTAAAAAAGAAAAGAAGAAGAAAGGATCATCATTTCAGACTGTGTCCGCTCTCCATAGGGTAAAGTATATATACACACTACTTCATTTCCGGTAAATGTATTGTTTAAAAATCCAAATTCTATATATTTTTGCATATCCGTATTATAGGAGAACTTGAATAAGTTAATGACCAACTTGAGGTCTACCCACCCCCACTTTGTGCGCTGCATCATCCCCAACGAGACCAAGACTCCTGGGGCCATGGAGAACCCTCTGGTGATGCACCAGTTGCGCTGTAATGGTGTCCTGGAAGGCATCAGGATCTGTAGGAAAGGCTTCCCTAACAGGATCCTCTATGGAGACTTCAAGCAGAGGTATTACCTCAGTACATCCAAAGGGTATTACCTTAGTACATCCCAGGAGTTGTACTCT
Source organism: Poeciliopsis retropinna (assembly GCA_010277075.1). Taxonomy (NCBI): domain Eukaryota; kingdom Metazoa; phylum Chordata; class Actinopteri; order Cyprinodontiformes; family Poeciliidae; genus Poeciliopsis; species Poeciliopsis retropinna. The sequence continues at coordinate 9,932,940 of VMRM01000022.1, forward strand.
ACAATGTCCTGCTAACAAATATAGGATTTCCCAGATATCGTATCTTGAATCCTGCTGCCATCCCTGAGGGACAGTTCATTGACAGCAGAAAGGGAGCTGAAAAACTTCTTGGATCTCTTGATATCGATCATAACCAGTACAAGTTTGGGCATACTAAGGTACCGCCTGGGTTTTCTAAGACTAAAGGGAACAAAAGACATGAATTATGACACGGACAGGCAATAAAAGGTAACTTTTTAAAATTGAATGCCGTATTTAGGTGTTCTTCAAGGCTGGACTGCTCGGTCTACTCGAGGAGATGAGAGATGAGCGTCTTTCCAAAATCATTACTGCAATTCAAGCCAGGTCTCGTGGTCTTTTGTCTCGCATAGAGTATCAGAAGATGGTGGAGCGCAGGTTTGTTTCATACAACTTATAATGTTCTTTACACGTTACAGTTAGCTGCTTGTGGTCATATTTTCAATAAAAGTGTTTAAAATATATATATTTTTAAATAGAGATGCCCTATTGGTAATCCAGTGGAACATCCGTGCCTTCATGGGGGTCAAGAATTGGCCCTGGATGAAGTTGTTCTTCAAGATCAAACCTCTCCTGAAATCAGCTGAAGCAGAAAAGGAGATGGCCAACATGAAGGAAGAATTCCTGAAACTGAAGGAGGCCTATGCAAAATCTGAAGCTCGCAGAAAAGAGCTGGAAGAGAAAATGGTCTCCCTTCTCCAAGAGAAGAATGACCTGCAGCTACAAGTCCAAACTGTAAGAATAACAATATTTCTGAATTTTCTCTGAAGATGTTGCTGAGTCTCCCCTCCCCCACTACTAACTCATGTTCAACAGGAACAAGATAATCTCTGCGATGCAGAGGAGCGATGTGAGGGACTTATCAAAAACAAAATCCAACTGGAAGGAAAAATTAAAGAGCTGACAGAAAGACTGGAGGACGAGGAGGAGATTAATGCTGAGCTGACTGCTAAGAAGAGGAAGCTAGAAGATGAATGCTCTGAGTTAAAGAAGGACATTGATGACTTAGAGCTAACTCTGGCAAAGGTGGAGAAAGAGAAACACGCTACAGAAAACAAGGTACCACAAACCACAACATCAAAACACATCATGCTCTCAAATCCCATTGATTCACACTCAAACCTTTTGGCCTAAAGGTCAAGAACCTCACAGAGGAGATGGCTGCTTTGGACGAAATCATCGCCAAGCTCACAAAGGAGAAAAAAGCTTTACAAGAAGCTCATCAACAAACTCTGGATGACCTGCAGAGTGAGGAAGACAAAGTCAACACTCTGACCAAGGCCAAGACGAAGCTGGAGCAGCAAGTGGACGATGTGAGATGACATTGAATAGAATCAAAATACAGTAACTTGACATCATTCCAACCTGTATTGTAAAATGTTAAACAGTTACAACAGTTATTTATTTGTTTTTAGCTTGAAGGATCCCTTGAGCAAGAAAAGAAGATCAGGATGGATCTTGAGAGGGCAAAGAGGAAGCTGGAGGGTGACTTAAAGTTGAGCCAGGAAAGTTTAATGGATCTCGAAAATGATAAGCAACAGTTGGAGGAGCGCCTGAAAAAGTATACACCTACTATAACATTATGTAATGAGTTTAGTCACAAAACACCATTGGTCAATGTTTTTGTAGCCTAAAACTAACGAGAAAAAATCCTACAGGAAAGACTTTGAAATCAGTCAGCTGAACAGCAAACTGGAAGATGAGCTGGCTATAATCAGCCAACTTCAGAAGAAGTTAAAAGAGCTGCAGGTAAAACCTTGACATTACATGATCATTACTAAAGTTCTACATAAGTTCCTAAAGTACTGATGCAAGAAATTTACACCACTCCAATGGTAGGCCCGTGTGGAGGAACTAGAGGAAGAGCTTGAAGCAGAACGAGCTGCTCGAGCCAAGGTGGAGAAGCAGAGAGCAGACTTGGCGAGAGAGTTAGAGGAGATCAGTGAGAGACTGGAGGAGGCTGGAGGAGCCACAGCGGCCCAGATAGAGATGAACAAGAAGAGGGAGGCAGAGTTCCAGAAACTGCGCAGAGACCTCGAAGAAGCCACCCTGCACCATGAAGCCACCACTGCCACACTCAGGAAGAAACAAGCCGACACTGTGGCTGACCTGGGAGAGCAGATCGACAACCTGCAGAGAGTCAAGCAGAAGCTGGAGAAGGAGAAGAGCGAGGTCAAACTGGAGCTGGATGATGTTGTCTCCAGTATGGAGCAGATTGTCAAGTCCAAGGTATGTGTGGTGTTCTGATAGTTTTCTAGACAACAACAACCTCAACAAAAAAATATTTTGCAAGGTCTGTGATATGTGCACCATTTCTTTTCAGACTATCCTGGAGAAAACTTGCAGAACTTTAGAGGATCAAACAAATGAATACAGAACAAAATGTGATGAATACCAAAGATCTCTCAATGACTTCACCACCCAGAAAGCCAAACTTCAAGCTGAGAATGGTTAGTCTTTTTTTCCCACTTAGAAAATTAATGGTTTTCTATAAAGAGGCGTGTACATGTGAACGTTTTGACATCTATAGATGAGCTTTCAAGACAAATGGAGGAGAAAGAATCACTTATTTCTCAGCTCACCAGAGGAAAAAATTCCTACAATCAACAGCTTGAAGACCTAAAACGACAACTGGAAGAAGAGATAAAGGTGTGAAATCATTTCTGGATAGTGCAGAATGAATGATGTTTTTTTTTATTTTTCAAAAAAAAGTTTCAACCATATATAATTTATCTTGACCTCAGGCCAAGAATGCACTAGCCCATGCAGTGCAGTCTGCTCGCCATGACTGTGACCTCCTCAGGGAGCAGTATGAGGAGGAGCAGGAGGCCAAGGCTGAACTTCAGCGCAGCATGTCCAAGGCCAACACTGAGGTGGCTCAGTGGAGAACCAAGTACGAAACTGATGCCATCCAGAGAACCGAGGAACTGGAGGAAGCTAAGTGAGTTCAGAACATTTGAATTTCAGTGACTGTACAAAGTTTGAAAGCAGCCAATCCCAATCCTGGATTCTTCTATAATCCAGGAAGAAGCTGGCTCAGCGTCTGCAGGAGGCTGAGGAGGCTGTTGAAGCCGTAAATGCTAAATGCTCCTCTCTGGAGAAGACCAAACACAGGCTGCAGAATGAGATTGAAGATCTCATGGTGGATGTGGAGAGGTCTAATGCTGCTGCTGCTGCTCTGGACAAGAAGCAAAGGAACTTTGACAAGGTATGTTGGACATTTTCTTTACAACACACACAAACAAGTCTGGTCCACCATCACATAAAATAATAACCTCATGTATGAGAAAACTAACAAGCACATGGCATAATTTAGTGTGTGATTATTTATTTACCAATACGTAAGAAAACTAGATTGCTTATAAAACTAGAACAAGTCATGACTCTTAGCTCCCAATCACACTTGTGTACTGATTGCTTAATGTGCTAATGGCAGAGTAACAACTTAACATTATAGGAAAACTGCTTATTGGCCATCAATGCTAACTAACTTGTGCATTCGTGGTAGGCTCTGTCATGAAGAACGAGCTGAAACACATCAGAAAGCAATGGGGAGGGTCTGGTATGAGCAGCATGTTCTGGTTAAATGCATAGCAAGCAATACGATACATCATTGTTGCTGAATTATTGCTTAATGTGGATATATTTAGCTGCTACATGATGAAACTGTTAATAACTTCCGGATAAAAAAAACAAAACAAAAACATATTTTCACATAATGATGCTTTCCTCAAAGAAAAAGAATAATAGTAGAAAATGTAATGTGTCGAATGAGATTTTACATCCTGATTTGAATATCAATGTCCAGGTCTTGTCAGAGTGGAAGCAGAAATATGAAGAATCTCAGTGTGAGCTGGAGAGTTCTCAGAAAGAAGCTAGATCATTGAGCACCGAACTCTTCAAACTTAAAAACTCCTACGAAGAGTCTCTTGAACATCTGGAGACCATGAAGAGGGAGAACAAGAACCTTCAAGGTAATACATCACTGAATGTGAACTTACAAATGTAAAATAAGCAAGTAAAAGTGAAGGGATGCACTTTCATTAACAGAGGAAATTTCTGACCTCACTGAGCAACTTGGTGAAGGTGGGAAAACCGTTCATGAGTTGGAAAAAGCTCGAAAGCAGCTGGAACAGGAAAAAGGGGAGATTCAGTCTGCCCTGGAGGAAGCAGAGGTAAGATTATAACCAACTTATGTTAATCCATAGCTTAAAATAAAAGTCAAATTTCAAACCAGAGACCGTATCTGTGTCAAAGGGTTCCCTTGAACACGAGGAAGGCAAGATACTGAGAGTTCAGCTAGAGTTTAACCAGATTAAGAGTGAAATGGACCGTAAACTGGCGGAGAAAGATGAGGAAATGGAGCAGTGCAAGAGGAACCTGCAGAGGACAATCGACACCCTGCAGAGTTCTCTGGAGGCCGAGTGCCGCAGCAGGAATGAAGCCCTTCGTCTGAAAAAGAAGATGGAGGGAGACCTCAACGAGATGGAGATCCAGCTTAGCCAAGCCAACAGGCAGGCGGCTGAGTCCCAGAAACAACTCAAGTCAGTTCATGCACATCTGAAGGTAAACTCAAACAGAAGAAACTCACTTTCAAGAGATACTCTAAAAGTATATGTATGTGCTCACGGTTAATACCATTCTGTAAAGGACTGCCAAATTCAGCTGGATGAGTCGGTTCGGGCTAATGATGATTTTAAAGAGAACATGGCCATTGTTGAAAGACGCAACAACCTGCTTCAGGCAGAACTGGAGGAACTGAGGGGCGCTCTAGAGCAAACCGAACGAAGCCGCAAACTTGCTGAGCAAGAGCTGCTGGATGTTAGTGAGCGGGTGCAGCTACTGCACTCACAGGTGAGACTACATCTCTAAGGTAGCAATACTTCCTACATGAACTAATACCTCATAAAAATCTCATTTTGATATCATGCAGAATACCAGCCTGATAAACCAGAAGAAGAAGCTGGAGGGTGATACAGTCCAGCTTCAGACTGAAGTGGAGGACGCGCTGCAGGAATGCAGAAATGCTGAAGAGAAGGCCAAGAAGGCCATCACTGATGCTGCCATGATGGCAGAGGAGCTGAAGAAAGAGCAGGACACCAGCGCTCACCTGGAGCGCATGAAGAAGAACATGGAGCAGACCATTAAAGATCTGCAGCATCGTCTGGATGAAGCTGAACAGATCGCCATGAAGGGAGGCAAGAAGCAGGTCCAGAAACTCGAGGCCCGGGTGAGCACATCTGTTTTTGCACATATGTATTGAAAATAAATAGTATATTTGCAAATGAATAAAAAAACAGAAAAATATAAGGTATGCACAAAATGTTCTTAAGGTGCGGGAACTAGAAAACGAAGTAGAAATGGAGCAGAAGAAAAGCAGTGAAGCTGTGAAAGGAGTCCGTAAATATGAACGCCGCATCAAGGAGCTGACCTATCAGGTGTGCTGAATTCTATATCCAGTATCCAACAATGCTATTCAAGGGTCATTCAGCAGTAGTTTGATATATTAACATTGTCTCTCATCATCTACAGACTGAGGAAGATCGAAAAAATATCGCCCGACTACAAGACCTGGTGGACAAACTGCAGCTGAAAGTCAAAGCCTACAAAAGATCTGCGGAGGAGGCTGTAAGTGTGAAGATGTGTCAAAGTATTTACATGAATTCTTCAATGAATATTTCTGCTTCCTGATTTATTTTCAACCAGGAGGAACAGGCTAATGTTCATCTTTCCAAGTTCCGAAAGCTGCAGCATGAGCTGGACGAGGCTGAAGAGAGAGCTGACATCGCCGAGTCTCAAGTCAACAAGATGCGGGTCAAGAGCCGTGACGCTGGCCCCAAGGTAGGAAGCATGCAAATTTGATTAAAAAACTTCCATGTGCTATGTACACTTAAGAGTGTGCTGATGCCACACTGCGCTGAATACTAAATGGCTGTTTCTCTTTTTCTCTCTCTCCAAATTTGGGGCTGCAACAGAAAGGGTTTGATGAGGAGTGAAGCGTTGGCGTCTGTGGAAATCTTTCTGCCTATGTACTGTAGATCCCTTTCACTGTCACTATTCACAACCTGTAGTCCTAATAAAACCACATTAAGAAGTGCAGTCCACGCATTCTTATCTTTTTTAATCTTATCCTGAACAATGTGTTGAAGGGAAATTAGAAAGCACTTTTCAAATTTGTAATTTTTTAATTAGACATAAGACATGCTGAAATTGATATGTGGGATGGCAAACAAAGCTCACAGTATGAAGTTCCTTAACACAGAATAGGATAATTAGTTTTTCTCTTACGCAATTATGAGTTGAAATAGAACAGAAATAGCCTTTGTCGTCCATAGTCTAGAAATTCCTCTGATTCAGTTTTTATTTATTTGATTCAGCAAAAATCATATAAACATAATAAATACCAACCCAATCAAAGTTCAACATCAACTCAGTTTTATTTGATATGAATAAACAAATTGGTTGAATTAAATGTTGTTGCAGGCCTGAATGCTGCATTTATGTTGGGCTTTTGTTTGTTTCCATAAATTGTTGATTTTCTTGATTTAACACATAATCTAAATGATAAAAACCATCTCAAGTATATGCACTGGCTCTATTCCATGGTTCGTACTAGTTTTTCATGTCAAACTTGTCCCAGACTTAAATATGCAGTCTATCTTTGAAGTATAAATATAAAAGATGACCAACAACAGCATAATGATATCACCACCATACATGACAGTTTTGGATTAAGAATAAAAGCCAAGTACCTCCTCCAAAACTAACATATTTAAATTAATATTAATATTTGTGTGGGTGTCTGCATAAATTTGAGCCTCTGTTGTTGATTTTCCCTGTGTTCAGCTGTGTCCTAAAATGCCCAAATTTAATAAAAACATCCATGTACATGCTGTGTGTATGTAAGCTTTTTATTAGTCATGATCATGTTTGGTGATGATGCAACAGGAGGGCAAGGTGTGGACTTAAATCAGAAAAAAACAGGGACATGGGATTTGGTGCAAAATAAAAAACTGAACTAAAAACTGAAAAGCTGTGGTGCAGATATAGTTAAGAGACAACGCAAATGTCCTGCTCTAAAATTAGAGTCAACCAAAGCCTAGAACTTGAGCAGGGGTCAACAATAAACCGGTGCTCATGCGTAGATCCACCATAAATTCACACATGATCACTTGCAGCTGGTCCCTGGGTCACGGCTAAAATCTGCATGCTCCTACGGAGAACTGGGCAGGCGTTCTTGGATTCAGTACAAAAAGAAATCTATTTCCAGGTACCAGAAATAAGTCAACAGGAACAACAAAGTATGCAGAAACGAAACAATACATTAAACCTTATTAATCTTAATCTTAGGCCACTATGGTTAAGATAATAAATTCATTTTGTTATTTTAACAATCAAATGCACAACTTCTCCCCTTTTATTTTGAGCTCAAACATGGAGGCATATAGAAACAAAGATGGCTTCTATCTGATTTAAAAGCTAATTCTGCTTGATTGTCCAGAGGTTTACTGGCCTTTATTCATGTCTGACTCTCTGATGCTTCAGTGGGAAACTTTGCAATGACATAGAGAGGAGGTGAGAGAGGAGACCCCAGAGTCCTATAGGATGAACCACAGGAAGCCCTGTGTCTTCTCCTATTACATGTCGTCTCCTAAACTCCTCTCGCTGACAAGCAGGTATCTACCCGCTAATGAAGACATATTTACACCTCTGCTCATAGTGGTGAACCACAAACAGAACAGGGTGTGTGTGTGTGGAGGGCTTATCAGTAGGATTAACAGGATATCAGGGCTCACACTGACAAAGGACGAACCCAAGAAAGAACAGTTTGGTGTGTCTGCAGCTAAATCACATTTTGGGTTGAAATGAAAGCTTTATATTTTTCTGAACCAGAAACTTACAAGTAAAAGGCTTTAGATTTATTTAAATTAATTTTAATTAACCTTTTTTTATTGTCTGCACTAAGTTAATATAGCAACTAAATGGCAGAACTCTGCCATTTTACAAATAAGAGAAATCCTAAATTAACAAATACCTTTTATAACGATCAGGTATCCGTTTACAGTTGGGGACAAACACATTCAAGCTGCTCCTCACACCACCCTGTGGTGTTTTTATTCAATTAGACACAAGTGATGAAAGTGTACATTTGTTGTGACATAAAAAAAGTATTTAAATAATGTTGATTTAAATTAATTTGTGCTTATTTAAAGGGTAGACATCAGATGTGTGATGTTGGGGTTATTTTTGCTTGCTCTTTAGCAAACTGCTCATGAAATCTCTGGCTTCCATTTGGCATGCTGGCACCAGCTGTTGGAGCAGGCCCGGCAAAGTTGTTACAATGGAAAAAATCTCAGCACTTGTCAGTGGCCGTTGACCCTCCTTTTATCTCTTAACCTTTGAAGAGGCTGCGGATATGGCTCAAAGTAGCTAGATGTGCTACGATGTCCAAATAATGAATGATAACATGATGCATAAGTTACCATAAATGTTGGAACTGAATCAGACGAGGCTTCGGTTGTCAGTTTCAAGCCATTTCAGACTAACACCAGAGAAACAGCTGATCCTACATGCAGACAAAAGCTGGATCCTGTCTGTTCTCCACACTCTGCGGTTCTCTACGGGAATCTTGCACGGTTATCTTTGTCCACAAAAAAAACAATGCTATGTCAACAAGCCTGTAACTAAGAGGCTAGCTTTTCTAGCTTCACTGCGTTAATGCAAACAGGCTCCTGCTTTGACACTGGAGCTCATCATGTTGCTCCAGCTCCTCACTGCTCGACATATTTATTGCCTTTGAGAAAATCCAAAGCATGTCCACCTGTGACAGACCTTTGTCTGTGCCGCATCGCTCTTGTCGTCTGGTTAATCTTTCAGAATAATGTTCTTTATTTAGACCCACTCACTCACTATGTGATGACTGCTGTTGTTAAAATGAGGTCCATCCACTCTGTAATAACCAAAGACAATGTGTGACTCATGCCTCACTGGGACTCCACTTAAGCCCTTAAAGTAATGGACACCAATAGATGAGATATTTCACTGAAGCATTTCCCCAGAAACAATGTACATCTTCCTTTGTGTTTCAAAAACAATACCGGTAATTTACATGTGCAGAATTATTTGTCCTAATAGCAACACATGTCAACAATTAAACAGTTTCCTAATGCTATAACTCTTAAAATGTTATTTTACTTTACTTACAGTTACTTACAATTTACTATAGACCAACATTTACTTTTCTGCAAAACTTTTTTATTTATCACTTACATTTTTTACATTTATTTATTTATTTATTGTTTTTATGAGTGGAACTTAGAACCAGTAGAAAAACAATGTAAAAATACACACTTAGCCTTTGTTGTATTTTATTATTGTTATAAATTTGACGGACATCTAAATTAATGTTTTGATCGTTTATTCTATGTTACATGACTTTGTGTTTTTATGTTTGTTATGATGTAAAGCACTTTGAAATGCCTTGCTGCTAAAATGTCCTAAACAAATAAAATTTGATTGATTGATTGATTGATTTATTGCTTAAATATGAACTGTTTTCACCTTTTTTATACGTATCCCAGCCTTTAACAATAATTTCTGATAAATAAATAAATTAATAAATAAATGTCTCTATGCAGAACTGTTTTTTTGGAAGGGATAAACATGGGGAACCAGTCCCTGTATCTATTTAAAGGTTTAGTTCTAGTCTCTGGCTGCTTGGGAATACTTATGAATAATCATTGCAGTACATGCAGTGCCTAATATGGCATCACTGGGGACCCCATCTCTGATAAGACCCTGACCCGCTGATTTCTGGACTGCTCTCCCACTCATTAACCCCCTCCCGTCTTAAACCCTCTAACCAAACACAGACACAATAACATTCCTGGCCCTAAAGCTCTCCTCCATATTAGGCAAAGGGGTTTTATTTAAAAGGAGAAGTCACAGGGAAGCCCCCAACAGGTCACCATTCTATCTCAAGGTAAGTTATGAAGACAAAAGTCTAGACTTAGCTAGATATGGAAGCCTTACTGATGTTAACTCTTCCCATTTGTTTTTTCTTCCCTCAGGGCCGTCTTCACCTCAGTATTTCAGGAAGTGGTCGAAAAGGTAAGAACATCTGAAAACTCAAAACAATAAAATAAGTTAGAGAAAATGACTTTACCTGCAACACGCAAGCAGTAAAGATGCATTAGGATAAATTGTTGTTTAGTTGCCCTGGTGAAAGATGGGTGATGCTGCCATGAAAGAATTTGGGGCAGCCGCCCCGTACCTGAGGAAGTCAGACAGGGAGCGTCTGGAGGCCCAGACCCGTCCGTTTGACATGAAGAAGGAATGTTTTGTTCCTGACCCCGATGAGGAATATGTAAAGGCTTCCATTGTAAGTCGTGATGGTGATAAAGTCACTGCTCAGACAGAGAAAGGGAAGGTCAGTACGTAGAAGTGATGCTGCTTTAAAGGCAGCTTATTTTTTCCATCATAGTGAAAGCAGCCTGTTAAAAAAAACTTTGATTTTTCAGACTGTCACCGTGAAGGAGTGTGATATACATCCTCAGAACCCTCCAAAGTTTGATAAAATTGAAGACATGGCGATGTTCACCTTCCTCCATGAGCCAGCTGTGCTGTTTAACCTCAAAGAACGTTACGCAGCATGGATGATCTACGTAAGTGACAAAAAAGCTAGCTTTCCAACCCTTTATACATCAAACCTAATTCAGATCATTTAAAGAAATGTTTTCTGTTCCATTTCAAATCCTCTCAGACCTACTCTGGACTGTTCTGTGTGACTGTCAACCCCTACAAGTGGCTGCCAGTCTACAACCAAGAGGTGGTTGTTGCCTACAGGGGAAAGAAGAGGAGTGAAGCTCCTCCTCACATCTTCTCCATCTCTGACAATGCCTACCAGTACATGCTTACAGGTCATTTATTTTCAATGAGCATCACATTGTCAGTTGAGTGAGGGTCAAAAAGAGTAAGCCTTTCAGTAACCCTTTCTTCTCTTTTTTCAGACAGAGAAAATCAATCCATCCTCATCACGTATGTTAATTAATTTGTAATCCTCAAAAATAGCATGTTGTAGATGTTCTGCTCTGCCCTTTATTTTAGCTAAAAAAATGTGATTGGTGCTGCATCTTCAGTAAAGAATCTTTATTGAACCTTCCCCAAGCATTGAAACACCTTGAACTTTTGCTTTTTATTTACAATAAAGCACAATGTTCTTTGTATTTCACTAGGATTTTAAGTGATGGACCTTCTAGATTTTAAAACAGCTAAAAATCAGAAAGGTGGAGTATGTACTTCCCACTAACCAATATTATATAGAACCAACTTTCTCCACAGTTTAGGCTTCTAGTCTTTTGGGATATGTCTGTACCAGCTTTACACCTTTCACACAGCTGCTAGAGACTTTTTGCTCGTTCTTTTGCATAGAATAACTCATGCTCAGATTGCATGGACTGTCTCTAGACATAAGTTTTCAACTCCTGTCAGAAATTCCTTGATTAAATTTCAGTTGAACTTTGACTGGCGACTGTATAATATGGATATGGTTTGGTGAAAACAGCTCAACTGTAGCTCACTCCTTCCAGCTTTCCAACTCTGATCAGATCCTGATCCCATAACATAATGCTGCTACCACCATGTGTAACTGTGAGGATGGGATGTAATTTTTTTCAGTACGCAATGGATCTTTGAATGTAGGACAAAATATTTAATTTTGGTCTCAACTGACGATATGTTTATGATGTCCTCTGAATGGCTTGTAGCAAACTACCAACATGTCCTCTTATGGCTTTCTGTCTTCTTGACAGTCTTCTATAAATACCAGATTTGTACAGAGCACAACTACCAACTAGCCTGTCAAATAATTCTCTTAGCTGAGCTGTGGATCTCTGCAGCTGTCATGGAATTACCATGGGTCTCTTGGCTGCTTCTAAATAACTCCCTAATCAACATGCCTATGAGTTTAGATAGACAACCATATCTTGGTAGGATTGAATCCCTGCTATGTTCTTTCAGTATTTGGATAGAGGACTGGACAGAACTTTGTGAGATGTCCAAACCTGGGATTGTTTTATGACCTCAGCTTTAAGCATCTCCATAAATACATCACATGATGGTGTTTGTTCAATAGTGATCTCCAACAAATCCTCTGAGGTTTTATCCAGACCAGTTATATTTATACCAAGATTTTTTATACAGAGGCAGACTTTACTTACTGATTAGGTGTCTAATGAATGCAGTTGGTAGCCAACAAATGTACAAATGTATAGCACACTTTTCACATTTTCCTCTCCTTTCCTATCCCTCCTCACATACACTAATCTCTGTTGGTCTATCACACAAAATCCCGATAAATACATAGAAGGTTGTGATAGTGAAATGATTAAATGTTTTAAAAAAGGCTAAGAACATGTTTACAAGCAACCGTATACTATATTGTACATTGATTAGTTCATTTTAGTTAGCTAATAGTGGATGGGAATGTGTGTTATTAATAATAGTGTTGGATGTCATCTTTTCCACCTAATAAAGCCTTTTTCTTTGTGTCTTCAGTGGAGAATCTGGTGCTGGGAAAACTGTTAACACCAAGAGAGTCATTCAGTACTTTGCCAGCATTGCAGCTGGAGGTGGGAAAAAGGACACAGGCTCTGAGAAAAAGGTGGTGCTTCTGAATTTGCAGACTGTTATCCCTTAGATGCACTTTTGCACTACTTTAACAGTAAGTTTCATTTTGGTAGGGTACATTGGAGGATCAAATCATCCAATGCAACCCGGCATTAGAGGCCTTTGGGAATGCAAAAACCATCAGAAATGATAACTCTTCCAGATTTGTAAGTTCCTCTCTGTAATGACTCTTCTCCCACTGCATAAATCACAATATAACTTTTCTTCTCATCTTATATTTTAGGGAAAATTTATCCGTATTCATTTTGCAGCCAGTGGAAAGCTGGCTTCAGCTGATATTGAGACATGTAAGTGGTGCCTTCTTTTTCTTTAACTTTGCTATTACATCCAAAATGAATCATTCTACATACATGATGCAAATGCCTTTACAGATCTGCTAGAGAAGTCCAGAGTAACCTTTCAGCTTAAGGCTGAGAGAGATTACCACATCTTCTATCAAATTCTGTCTCAGAAGAAGCCTGAGCTGCTTGGTAAATAAAAACATCACATTTTCAAATCAGTACAACTTGATTTCGCATCATTGCATAATGTAGTTATATGTCATATTCTTGGTTTACTTTACAGAAATGCTACTCATTACAAACAACCCCTATGACTACGCCTTCATCTCCCAAGGAGAGACGACAGTAGCCTCCATCAATGATGCAGAAGAGCTGATAGCAACTGATGTGAGTAGGAGTTACTTTACAGAGTAATTGGAATATTTGATACATAATATTGTACTGTAATTACATTTTATAGGTATTATATACTCTTAATATTATCCAGCAAATATTTAGTCCCATAGGTAATAAGACATTTTGTTTTTTATGCAGGAGGCCTTTGATGTGCTGGGCTTCACTCAAGAGGAGAAGAACGGCATTTACAAACTGACTGGTGCCATCATGCACTTTGGTAACATGAAGTTTAAGAACAAGCAGCGTGAAGAGCAGGCCGAGGCAGATGGCACTGAAGGTGAGAGGGGAGTTCTATAATTTGTAAACTCGTAAACTGTTAGAAAAATTATATTAATTAATCTCTAATTCATGTTTTAATTTTAGATGCTGACAAATCAGCTTACTTGATGGGCCTGAACTCTGCTGACCTCATCAAAGGTCTCTGCCACCCCAGAGTCAAAGTGGGGAATGAGTGGGTCACCAAGGGACAAAATGTTCAACAGGTAGGGATTAAACATAGCCAGCTGAATCACCTTTTATTATTTATATGGAAACACGTCGCATATTATGCATAGACTGTGCACACTGGAATATGAACATTACTATGTATTATTTAAGTTTGCATTTCTTTATTTTTAGGTGTATTATGCGGTTGGAGCTCTGGCTAAAGCAGTGTATGAGAAGATGTTCCTGTGGATGGTGGTGAGAATCAACCATTCACTCGACACCAAGCAGCCTCGCCAGTATTTCATTGGAGTGCTGGACATTGCTGGATTTGAGATCTTTGATGTGAGACTCGTCTGCTCATAATTTTACCATGTGTGTAACACCTGGAAAGCAATGCTGATAAGAAGCATGAGTACTAAAAAATATTGCTGTCAACTTCCAGTTCAACACTTTTGAGCAGCTGTGCATCAACTTCACCAATGAAAAACTGCAGCAGTTTTTCAACCACCACATGTTTGTGCTGGAGCAGGAAGAGTACAAGAAAGAGGGAATTGAATGGACTTTCATTGACTTTGGTATGGATCTGCAGGCCTGTATTGACCTGATTGAAAAGGTGAGAATCAGAACATCAAAAATATGGAGAAAGTAAAAGGTCATTTGTGTTTCAAACCACTTTCATTACACTTTCAGCCCATGGGTATCATGTCCATCCTCGAAGAGGAGTGCATGTTTCCCAAAGCCTCTGATGCTACATTTAAAGCTAAGCTTTATGACAATCATCTCGGAAAATCCAGCAACTTCCAGAAACCCAGGATTGTTAAAGGCAAACCAGAGGCCCACTTTGCCCTGGTCCACTATGCTGGAACTGTTGATTATAATATTAACAACTGGCTGGTGAAGAACAAAGATCCTCTGAATGAGACCGTTGTTGGGCTGTACCAGAAGTCTACAGTCAAGCTGCTTGGTATTCTGTTTGCAAATTATGCAGGAGCTGATTCAGGTAAAGGGATATTATAGTTCAAGCTTCAGGACTAATATTGAAAAAGTTATTTCTGTGTTTATTAGTCTAATGTATAGACTTTTCTAAATGCTAAATAGTTGAAAGTGGAAAAGGTGGCAAAGGAGGAGGAGGCAAGAAAAAGGGATCATCCTTTCAAACTGTATCTGCTCTTCACAGGGTAAGTAAAGTTAAATATCTGAGAGTCAAAACTGATTTTCACTCAGTAACTCGGATATTTTGGTGGAAACACAGACTAAATGTTCAGCATTGTGTTTAATGCCATCCACAGGAGAACTTGAATAAGTTAATGACCAACCTGAGGTCTACCCACCCTCACTTTGTGCGCTGCATCATCCCCAACGAGACCAAGACTCCTGGGGCCATGGAGAACCCTCTGGTGATGCACCAGCTGCGCTGTAATGGTGTCCTGGAAGGCATCAGGATCTGTAGGAAAGGCTTCCCCAATAGGATCCTCTATGGAGACTTCAAGCAGAGGTATTACCTTAGTACATCCCAGGAGTTGTACTCTACAATGTCCTGCTAACCAATAAATGATTTCCCAGATATCGTATCTTGAATCCTGCTGCCATCCCTGAGGGACAGTTCATTGACAGCAGAAAGGGAGCCGAAAAACTTCTTGGATCTCTTGATATTGATCATAACCAGTACAAGTTTGGGCACACTAAGGTAAATAAAACACTAAAAAGTCAGAACTACAGACCAAATGTTGTATTTACCATTCAATAGACTGCAGGAAATGATTTGTAGTGATTTCATAAATATTAATAGTTGAAGTTTAAGATGACACTCTTAAGCTGATTCCAATTTTGGGATTCAATTTACAATTTCAAAATGTCATAACTAAATAGGTTGTTGTAAGGCAGAGTTGTCTCTCCAAGGTTACAAATACATTGTACAGGTATCTTAATAAGTAGTACAAAGATTGTTTCATGTCCCTAAAGGTGTTCTTTAAAGCTGGTCTTCTTGGTCAACTGGAGGAGATGAGGGATGATCGCTTGTCACTCATTATCACTGGAATCCAGGCGAGATCTAGAGGTTTACTTGCAAGAGTTGAATTCCAGAAGATTGTTGAAAGAAGGTATGAATTGGGATCTTTAAAATAACACAAAATATAAGAACTTCACTTGAAAATTACTATGACAGCAGCAATAAATTTTTTTACAGGGATTCACTACTCATAATCCAGTGGAACATCCGTGCCTTCATGGGGGTCAAGAATTGGCCCTGGATGAAGTTGTACTTTAAGATCAAACCTCTCCTGAGATCCGCTGAAGCAGAAAAGGAGATGGCCAACATGAAGGAAGAATTCCTGAAACTGAAGGAGGCCTATGCCAAATCTGAAACTCGTAGAAAAGAGCTGGAGGAGAAAACTGTATCTCTTCTCCAGGAGAAAAATGACCTGCAGCTCCAAGTCCAAGCTGTAAGTCTCCCAGAATCACATGTATTCAATAAGATAGAGCATACTTATATTGACTGTTGTTGCGCAAACGATTTTTTAAATATAATGACCATTTAGGAGCAAGATAATCTTGCTGATGCAGAGGAGAGGTGTGAGGGGCTAATCAAACACAAAATTCAAATGGAAGCAAAAGCCAAAGAGCTTTCTGAGAGACTGGAGGATGAAGAAGAAATAAATGCTGAACTGACTGCTAAGAAGAGGAAGCTGGAGGACGAATGCTCTGAGTTAAAGAAGGATATTGATGACTTGGAGCTAACTCTGGCAAAGGTGGAGAAAGAGAAACATGCTACTGAGAACAAGGTTTGGAATTGTGACTTTTTATTATAGTTAAAACAAACGGGAATTATTTAGTCCATAATGCATGTCTTAATTTTCTTATTTGCTTAATTTACAGGTAAAAAACCTTGTTGAAGAGATGGCTGCTTTGGATGAAATCATTGCCAAGCTGACCAAGGAGAAAAAAGCTTTACAAGAAGCTCATCAACAAACTCTGGATGACCTACAGAGTGAGGAAGACAAAGTCAACACTCTGACCAAGGCGAAGGCAAAGCTGGAGCAGCAAGTGGACGATGTGAGACTTTAATGGCCAAATAATCAGAATCAGTATAACAAAGATTGTTGTCTAATTTTCTGATAATTTTCAGCTTGAGGGATCTCTTGAACAAGAGAAGAAGATTAGATTGGACCTTGAGAGAGCAAAAAGAAAGCTGGAGGGAGACTTAAAGTTGACCCAGGAAAGTTTAATGGACGTTGAGAATGACAAACAACAACTTGAAGAGCGTCTCAAAAAGTAAGAAATATTTGAATAATTTATTCAGTCCAAACAAAGAATAATCTAAAGATATACCCAATATGCTAGATTTATAACTTTGCTTTTTCAAACAGGAAAGACTTTGAACTAAGTCAACTGAATAACAAAATTGAGGATGAGCAAGCTATTGCCATTCAGCTTCAGAAGAAACTGAAAGAACTTCAAGTAATAAATAGACCATAACATATTTGAAAAGGAAGCAAAACAATGAATGAAGTCTGTAAACATAAGAATTATCCTCCAACAGGCCCGCATTGAAGAGCTGGAGGAAGAGCTTGAAGCAGAACGAGCTGCTCGAGCCAAGGTGGAGAAGCAGAGAGCAGACTTGGCGAGAGAGTTAGAGGAGATCAGTGAGAGACTGGAGGAGGCTGGAGGAGCAACAGCGGCCCAGATAGAGATGAACAAGAAGAGGGAGGCCGAGTTCCAGAAACTGCGCAGAGACCTCGAAGAAGCCACCCTGCACCATGAAGCCACCACTGCCACACTCAGGAAGAAACAAGCCGACACTGTTGCTGACCTGGGAGAGCAGATCGACAACCTGCAGAGAGTCAAGCAGAAGCTGGAGAAGGAGAAGAGCGAGCTTAAACTGGAGCTGGATGATGTGGTCTCCAATATGGAGCACATTCTGAAGACCAAGGTTAACTAATGCTACTCACGTATGTATTTATGAAAATGGTACATACAAAAGATTGATGATATATTTTGTATTCATTTCTGAAATTTCAGATCAATCTTGAGAAAACTTGCAGAACTCTTGAAGATCAAATGAACGAATACAAAACCAAGTTTGAAGAGGCGCAACGCTGCATTAACGACTTCAACATGCAAAAAGCAAAACTTCAAACAGAAAATGGTACAGTATTTGTTTGTAAATAAACAAAAATGTTTTGTCTAAATTACGTTTAAGCTTAAAGAATTTATAGTCCAGTAGAAGTTCCAAAAAAACTTGTACTGGACTATAAAGTCCAGTACTTTATAGTCCAAAATTATGTTAAATTTTGTACCATTGTAAAAAAAAACAAAAAAAAACCCAGGTGAACTCTCGAGGCAGCTGGAGGAGAAGGACTCATTTGTGTCTCAGTTGACAAGAGGAAAAATGTCCTACACTCAACAGATCGAAGATCTGAAGAGACAGCTTGAAGAGGAGACAAAGGTAAATGAAATGTTGGGTCTGACAGACTGACCAATGCCTTTAATTTTCAAATGTTGCATAATTACTTTTTGGTAACAGGCCAAGAATGCACTAGCCCATGCAGTGCAGTCTGCTCGCCATGACTGTGACCTCCTCAGGGAGCAGTATGAGGAGGAGCAGGAGGCCAAGGCTGAACTTCAGCGCAGCATGTCCAAGGCCAACTCTGAGGTGGCTCAGTGGAGAACCAAGTACGAAACTGATGCCATCCAGAGAACCGAGGAACTGGAGGAAGCCAAGTAAGAGGCTGAGCTTCAATCTAGAACCATTACACAATACTAAACCAGTAATTTCAATTCGTCTAGCAGATCAGCTTTTTGTTTGTGTTATGTTCCTACTAAGATGTAAGACGAACAAAAAGTTTGTCTGTTGGATGACCTCGCAACTGGTGCTTACATTTTCTTATGCATTATTTATCAAACTTCAGGTTCATTAAATGTTTTTAATGACAATTTCTCAAGGAAGAAGCTGGCTCAGCGTCTGCAGGAGGCTGAGGAGGCTGTTGAAGCAGTAAATGCTAAATGCTCCTCTCTGGAGAAGACCAAACACAGGCTGCAGAATGAGATTGAAGATCTCATGGTGGATGTGGAGAGGTCTAATGCTGCTGCTGCTGCTCTGGACAAGAAGCAAAGGAACTTTGACAAGGTAAAGTCCTGTTAGTTTACATACCATGAAGAAGAAAGCTGGATATGACTAAATTATGCTTCAAGTTCTCTTCCATTAAAGAGAATAATGATTATTGTTCACCTGTCTTTCCTCTGCAGGTCTTGTCTGAGTGGAAGCAGAAATATGAAGAGTCTCAGTGTGAGCTGGAAAGCTCTCAGAAAGAAGCAAGAGCTTTGAGCACTGAGCTTTTCAAACTTAAAAACTCCTATGAAGAGTCTCTGGACCATCTGGAGACCATGAAGAGGGAGAACAAGAATCTGCAGGGTAAGATCTACTGCAAAGGTTTGAAAAAATATTGTGTGAAATTATATTAACCCAATTATTTTACTCTGCTTGGTGTCACACAGAGGAAATTTCTGACCTCACTGAGCAACTTGGTGAGAGTGGAAAAAATATCCATGAGCTGGAAAAGCTTCGAAAACAGCTGGAACAAGAAAAGAGTGAGATTCAGTCTGCTCTTGAAGAAGCGGAGGTATATACCCTTAAGGGATAAAAGGCATTTCAAAAGAACATCATTGTATGCTGTAAACCGCTGAACGTTTCTTTACACTAGGCTTCCTTAGAACACGAAGAGGGCAAGATTTTAAGGGCCCAATTGGAATTCAATCAAATAAAAGCTGATATTGAACGTAAACTGGCTGAGAAAGATGAGGAAATGGAGCAGTGCAAGAGGAACCTGCAGAGGACAATCGACACCCTGCAGAGTTCTCTGGAGGCCGAGTGCCGCAGCAGGAATGAAGCCCTTCGTCTGAAAAAGAAGATGGAGGGAGACCTCAACGAGATGGAGATCCAGCTTAGCCAAGCCAACAGGCAGGCGGCTGAGTCCCAGAAACAACTCAAGTCAGTTCATGCACATCTGAAGGTAAACTCAAACAGAAGAAACTCACTTTCAAGAGATACTCTAAAAGTATATGTATGTGCTCACGGTTAATACCATTCTGTAAAGGATTGCCAAATTCAGCTGGATGAGTCGGTTCGGGCTAATGATGACCTTAAAGAAAACATGGCCATTGTTGAAAGACGCAACAACCTGCTTCAGGCAGAACTGGAGGAACTGAGGGGCGCTCTAGAGCAAACCGAACGAAGCCGCAAACTTGCTGAGCAAGAGCTGCTGGATGTTAGTGAGCGGGTGCAGCTACTGCACTCACAGGTGAGACTACATCTCTAAGGTAGCAATACTTCCTACATGAACTAATACCTCATAAAAATCTCATTTTGATATCATGCAGAATACCAGCCTGATAAACCAGAAGAAGAAGCTGGAGGGTGATACAGTCCAGCTTCAGACTGAAGTGGAGGAGGCTGTGCAGGAGTGCAGAAATGCTGAAGAGAAGGCCAAGAAGGCCATCACTGATGCTGCCATGATGGCAGAGGAGCTGAAGAAAGAGCAGGACACCAGCGCTCACCTGGAGCGCATGAAGAAGAACATGGAGCAGACCATTAAAGATCTGCAGCACCGTCTGGATGAAGCTGAACAGATCGCCATGAAGGGAGGCAAGAAGCAGGTCCAGAAGCTCGAGGCCAGGGTGAGTGAAATCACTGAAGATATAATACAAATTTGAGCTGAAACAAAGAGCCATTTATGACTGAAACCTCATGTACCTGTTATTTAAATAAAACATTTTTTTAT
Organism: Poeciliopsis retropinna; assembly: GCA_010277075.1. Taxonomy (NCBI): domain Eukaryota; kingdom Metazoa; phylum Chordata; class Actinopteri; order Cyprinodontiformes; family Poeciliidae; genus Poeciliopsis; species Poeciliopsis retropinna. Next base: position 9,953,524 of record VMRM01000022.1, read on the forward strand.
ATATATTTACAGCAAGTTACACTTATCTCCTTTGCTCTTGATAAAACAGAGAAAATAAGATAGTATGTCCTGATGTGTCCAGGTGAGGGAGCTTGAGAACGAAGTGGAGTCAGAGCAGAAGAAAAGTGGAGAAGCAGTAAAAGGAATGCGCAAATATGAGAGACGCATCAAGGAGCTCACATACCAGGTAAAATTTTCCATTTGGAAATATTTGTACAATCAGTAAGAATCCATCTTTACCAAGCATTTTTAATTGAACCAAAAAGAGTTTAAATATGTTCCATATACTGGAAGAATCAGACCATAAACATCCAGACTAGAAGAATCAGACTAAAGAGAACATAGTATTCATAAATCATTTTTACGTTCCCATACAATGATCTATGCAGACCGAGGAGGACCGCAAGAATGTTGCACGTCTGCAGGATCTGGTTGACAAACTGCAGCTTAAAGTGAAGGCATATAAAAGAGCTGCTGAGGAATCTGTAAGTTTGGGATTTCCTTGAAATGTGGTAGACAAATATCTACTTTATTGCTTCAATGTTTGACAGTTTTCTGCAAAATAGACCTTAAAGTGCTTGCTCAGGAGTGCGTTGCTGTTGTATCTTGCAGGAGGAGCAAGCCAACACTCACATGAGCAAGTTCCGAAAGCTGCAACATGAGCTTGACGAGGCTGAAGAGAGAGCTGACATCGCTGAGTCTCAGGTCAACAAGCTCCGTGCCAAGAGCCGCGATGTGGGGTCAAAGGTCAGAGACTCCACCAGATTTGAACACGAAAAATAATTCAATGTGGTAATGCACTTTTTGTTTATTTTCCTGAATGCAGTGTTTCTAGATACTGAAATTTCAATACTAAGAATAAGAACAAGCAGAAAAGGGACTCTGTGGTTAAATACTGACAATAAGTGTAAATAAAATACCTTAACTACATGCAAAAACATCCACTTAACATATTTTGACATCTATTTCAGTAATTATCAACAAAAACAATTACTTAAGAGATATTTATCAAGGTGGCCAAGTTTTAATTATAGTGATAGAGTGAGCCTGTGAATGAGTGTGTAAAAAGAATCAAATAAAATAAATCAGACCAGTCTGTTTTACAGATATATTTTATTCTGTGATTTTCTTGTTTAATGAGCAGGTTTAGTAAATTTTATCTGGCTATTTGTAACACTTTAAGGAAGAGAATGTTTATATTGAACCCATGGTAGAAGTAAGAACTTGTGCTTTTTCCTTCTACAAGTATTTCATAACAGGAGCAAGTATTTAAAAGCTGAACTCACATAAAAATATTGTTTTTCTCTAAGTGTTTTTGACAATAAATCAGATTCAAGTGTTCCTGTTTTAGATCAGTTATGTTTATCAGAACTATTCCTAACTTCTAAATGCCAAAATAATAAAACACATATATGCATTTTTTTTTTTCAGAATATTATTTCCTTTAAAATTCAAAGTTTAAATAAATGTCCTTTATTTGGTGGGACTGGCTTTAAACTACATTTTGCGTAGATGTTTTGGGAATCCTTCCATGAGCTTCTCACAATCATTTTCTGGAACCTGCCTTCTTTTTGAACAACATGAAGGATGAACATTAGAAAGTGTTTATATTTACATGTAATCCTTTGAATAAATGAATACAGGCATCTGAAAATTATACACAAGACTAAACCATATTTAGCATATGTATATTACATAATGCTGGTACAGATAGTTTTGGATGATTTGGATAAACAAAATGTTGTGAACTAACCAATTAAAACCTCACAAGACCATATGGTCACCTGGGCTTTCTTAATGTTTAAATGCACACTAAACTTGTTGCATGTGAAGCTTTGACTTTGAAAGAAGTAATAAAATAAAAATAAAAAATCTAGTTATCATTATTATTAAGTAAAGAGAAATCATTTTGTTAAACCTAACTGACAAAAAACAGGAACAGTTTAGTCAGATTTATTGTCAGACAGTGAGAGAAAATGTATCTTTTTACACAGTGTATGAAAACATCTTGTTTCAACTGTAGATAAGGAGCTAATTATATTTTAGATGATTACTTTTCAAGTACAGGTCTGAGTGTTGGCTAGATAGTGAGTTAGATGGTGGTAAAAACAAAATGAGAAAGACAAGAAAACAGTCAGTGACAGGACTTCATGCAGCTGTCCAACTGGTTTGTTCAAGCTTTCATGCAGTTAGTACGGCATTTAATGTGTTAGTATATTTATCCACATATGTGTTAAGGTAGTTGATTTTAGACGGATTAAATTATTACCCTTCAGATTAGTAATAATTAAACTCTGTGGGCCATTTTGTGTAACCCTTACTGAATTTTCTCAATGTTTAGCTACTAATTCATCACTTATTGTTCCCTTTTTGTCATTCTTCATCACAGAAAGGGCTAGATGAGGAATGAAACAGTGATGGCCATCTAAGACCTTCGGGATCTTCTGATGTTGTTCCCCTTGCCTGCAATGTAACTGTAGAATAAAGCAAAATGCATTCAAATTAACAAAAGGAGTCCTTTTTCATTGTTTACAGCAGAAAAAATTTTCAATGGCAACTTTGACCAACAGAATACCAATAGCATAATTTAAACCACAAAATATAGAAATGACCAGTGATGCTTAAGCCACAATCTTTAATGTATTTGGAGAACTTTAAACCAACAGTGTATTTCAAATATTTAATTTCCGTATTTAGCATCCAAGGTTTGTCAGAAAACATTAATAAACAACCAACATCATGAAGATGAACGCAAACAGCTGACATATTGAAGATAAGGTCATTGAGAGGTTGAAAGCTGTGTAACCAAGGAACAAAATGTCCCAAGCTTTGAGCATCTCACAGAGTGAAATCTACCAAGTCATGGTTATGAATAAGACATGCAGTACTGGAAGAGGAATAGGAGCAAAGAACAATGAAAACAAACCTGTGAGCTTATATACAGAGGAAAGAGTAGAGAACAAAACTGACCACAGATGTGGTAATCAGTTAATTGGGAGGCTGTTGAGGAGAGCAACTAATACACTACAAACCCAGGGGATGAGACTAACACTGATCCAATAAATCCATAATGGCAAAAAGACAGAGCTAAGAAACTAACCATAAAGAAATTAACTAATAAGGCAATTCCTTACTAACAATAAGGAACCCACAAAAATGTGTTCAGAGAGAAATTAACTGTATAAGGCAAGATCTTTTAAATAATATTAAAGAAGTCAAAACCTAAAGACCTAAGGATCATGACATAAAATGACAGGCTGGGCAATAATTAAAGAAAGAACCAAGAAGCAGATGGTAACTGGAGAATCTGTCCACAGGTAAATTGGTAGGAAATATCCTCCACAAATTTGGCTCTTATGGAAGACTGGCAAGAAGAAGCTCAAGAGATTTTTGAGTTTCAGTTTATGACAAAACAATGGATGTAGCAATCTGAATAGAGGTAAATATTTACCATATTTGTACAGATAATGAATGCCCAATGTTCACAAACATAAAGGACATGAAGTAAATGGTCAGATTCTGCCCCCTTGTGCTGACAGCATGTGTTGCAGATATTTTCTGATTGCCTAGTCGGTCCCCCAAACATACTCCCCCCTAAAATACACCAAAGTAATATGAATCACAGATTTACTGTTAAATAAGGAGCCAAATAAAGTCATTGGAAAAAGATAAACATTCCATTAAATTTTAGGGCTAATTATATGAATTTAGAGAATTGGGAGTGCACTTTGTGTTTTTTACAAACTTTTTTGCTTTTTCTTTGTTAAAAATTATGTGAAGTGTGTTCTTGTACACTTGGTACTAGATTAATGTAGCTTCAGGACCTCATAAAACAGGATATTTAGAATTAAAACTCTTGATTTGAGAGGAGATATTTTGTTTTTACCATGTCTGCAGGTGTGTATGAGAGTAATATGAAGAAGATCTGGAGTATTAGTAACATTGGGGCAAATGAAAGCCATGGTGAGTTGGGGATGTAACTTCACTTTGTTTTTCTCCCTGCATACCAGTAACGTTGACATTCAAAGAAAAAAGGGGCGAAAATATATGTTAAACCAGCTGAAGATAATACAAGCATCTAAGGTGCTGTATACATTCTTAAAAAACCGAACATTTGATCAATTTATTTTGCACTGAAAACATTTTACATTTATACAGTACAACATGTTTATACAATGCTGTTTTCGTCTGCTGCAGACATATGGAACAGAAATCTTTGTGCCAACGAGATGTACTGTAACAAACACATATAATGTACCTGGACTCTGAATTAAAAAAAAATACAACAATTTTATTTCTAAAGAGATTAAACACTAACAAATTTAAAATAAGTCTTGTTGTGATGCAAATATATATATAGTAGTATTCTCATGCATTCAATTTTAGCACAAAGGGAATGTATGTAATTCCATCCATATTACTTCATGATGCTGGTAAAATAATAATAAAAAAAACATTTGCAGTAACACAATTAAAGTAATGATCTTCTAACTCAGCTATTTATAGCTCTGAAAATGTAAGCGTATATGTCAATTATTTAAAGGCTAATTAAATAGTGCTGTATCTTTTAATGTTAATTGAAAGACATCCAATGCAACATCCAATCAAACATAATAATACTCATTACTGCTACCGCAACAAGTTAGTAAACAATCAGCTACATTTTTGTTTTGGGAAATAGATTTTTAGTTAAAATGGGAACATCACCTTAATAATAACTAAAATATCAAACTTAAAGCATGCACATATGCTAAGATGCTTAAGTAGCATTATCGGTAAATTTCAGCTTACCTTCCTTTAGGTTTTGTAGCTGCACAAAGTGGCACAGAGAGACTGTCAGCATATGAAGAAGTGAGGCAGAAGATGGATGCAAGTTGGTACTGAGTGCTTGATCTGTGTCTCACACAGCTCCGTCCTCCATAGATTTTCAATAACTACAGAAAGATTACAGGACAGAAAAGAATCTAGTCATCCATGCAATACAAACAAATCTCTCTAATGTTTGCTTAAATGTCCCCCTGAGTCCATAGTAGCATTTAGATGTTGTTACAATGGTATTACAAGCTTTAGTTTGTTAACTGCTTAATACATAGGACAACAATGTTTACAAGGCTCAAGGACTGTGGCAGATATTAAAACCAGATGGATTTTGAGGTGACACCATTTGTTTTTTCAGCTTAGGAACAATTGGACCCACCTAAGAGGAGTTATAGATTGAAGCTGGAATGAAAGTCAGTGGGTTGACATGTGTTAACATTTCCAGTGGGATGAAAACAACTGAGAATGATAATCCAATAATATGAAATCAAATTCTTAAAGACGTTTGCATTGTTTACTGATGTATCGCAAAGCATCCCACTTCAACACAGAACTAAGTGTGATGGAGTCAGAAGATTTCTATCTTTCAAAACTTTTTAAATAACCCTACCCTCTTAAACAGGTGAAAAAATCCTCATTTGAAAAGGCCAAAAAAGTTCTTACATAAATTCAAACAACAGGAAGGCTACATTAAACATCTTACTTCTTCCTTTTATATCAGTCCACATCAATGACATGTGCAATTAAATTAACTTGTGCTACTTTAATTTTGGTAGACAGCAGAAATGCATTTTCTCTTTTGGAAAACAAAGTAATATTTAGTAAATTTATTCGTTCAAAAAATAATGTAACATATAAAATTATATCCTGTATTCAAAACACAAGAAGGCTGTATTAAGTAAATACTTTTTAGGTCAATCCCACCAATTGTGAGGGTAATTGAGTTTCAGTTTTTAAACAGAAAAGAAATACTAATTTAGTTGAACTGCAATAATATTACACAATACAAAAATTTGAATAATGTAAGAAATATGAATAAAAATTATCTTTGCCAGAGAGAGCATTTTCAGTGTAGTGCACCTGCTTCCTCACATCTATCAGGACATAAAGTTGCAGTTCAACTTTATCACTGCCCTCAAAGGCTGTCCTTCACAGTCACAGAGGAAAAATCTAGAAAGAATTTGACAGGGTTATCTTTGTCCACAAGGCCAAAGGAGAGGGAACAATGCCATAATACAATGAGACAAAGGGTGTAAACCTTGCAGGGTAGAACAGTGGTGAGAGATAATTTAAAGTCTCTGACATAGATTTCACTCAACGACAGCTGCAATTCTTCATTGTCTCAGTAGTGACTTTGGATGCCGACCTACCCCACTTTGCTGAAGTTTATCTTTTAGATTAAGAATCTTAATAGGGTCAACGAGTCAAGATCTCTTCCACAAACATTGTTTCAGTAACAAATTGGTTTTAATCTTTGTTATTAACCCTCCTTGTCCATCATTCTTCTGTGTGAGGTTTTAAACACACCTACTCAGCACACTAATACAGACAGTGAAAAGAGAGTAATTCCTTGATTTTAGTCCACTTTCACAGTTGTAAGCATTTTGTTATTCAAAAATTTGTAAATTTAAAAAGACACTTGAAACACTCAATCTAAAATGTAATATTTTTCTCCAATAGAAATTAGCAAAACATATTAAGTTAATAAAAAAGATGAAAATAACATTTAGATTTCAGGTTTAAACAAACCCAAGCTAGAGGAGCGCAAAACATGCAAACATTCCATTTAAATGCATCTTAGAAATTACTTATACCAACAGAATTATATCCCAAAATATAAACATTTTAATTAAACCATCAATAAATCTATAATAAAAGCATAAAGAAATGAAATATGATTTAACATGATTAAATTAGGAGTTACTTGATATCAACCCTGTCTATGATCCCCACCTCTTGCCCTCCCCTTTCATTGTACCATGTATTGTCCTCGACTTGTTTGACACAAGGTTACAGCAACAAATAGCAGCAGTCCATCCTGCCCTATTAGGACAACATTTTTTTAATGCGCAATCTTTATCCAAATATTTATGCCATATTTGGTGGATCAACAGGCTTTATTTAAGGAGATACGGCTTCTGTCCGGCACGGCACTGAGCATTTTCTGTGCTTACAGGTTAAGAGTTAAAGGTAAGACAAACATTGTTAACATTAATTGGTACAATTTCATTCTTAACCTAGTTAAAACTTAAAATAATTGTCAAATCTTTCATTTGGAATGACAAATGGTGATTTTTAATAGCATGAATTGATTATTTATTTATTTTTTATCTGATTTGACCAGAACTTCTGAATGATTCTGATCTTCTTTTGGAGCCTAACCCACCCACAGTAAAAACCAGCTTTGGCTATAAAAGGATTTTATTGTACAATGAAAAATATTGATGACAATGTTATTGAAATGCACTTTTCATTATATTAGATTAATTATAAATTCAAAGTTAAGTTGTATTATTGTTTTTTTAGAAGCAACTTTCCTTATTTACTCCTAGCTTCAAAACAAGCTAAGATTTTAAAAATGAGAATTTTCTAATATATATATATATTTTTAAATAAAACTGATCTGACAGCAATAATCATAAATTCAAATGACTAACCAGTTTTAAAACTGTAACTTGATATATCATATCCAATTTTTGATCCTGTCAGAGAATAAGACTGCCGTCTTAACATGTCCTTATAGAAACATTCAACAATGACAATTTAACATAATTGTGACAATCTAAAGAAGGCTACTTTTTAAACCAGGTTGAAACATGGGTGATGCTGCCATGGCAGAGTTTGGGGCTGCTGCTCCTTTTTTAAGGAAATCGGATCGGGAGCGTCTCGAGGCCCAAACTCGCCCCTTCGACATGAAGAGAGAGTGCTTTGTACCTGACCCAGAAGTTGAGTACGTAAAAGCAACCATCCAAAGTCGTGACGGTGACAAAGTCACTGCTGAGACAGAATTTGGAAAGGCAAGTGAATTTATATTTATTACCCTAGTACTAAAGTGTGTGCAATCAATAAACCATAGAGGTGTTTAATTATTAAGTTTATTTTTTTTTCATCTTGTTTGTTTTATCTTTTCACTATGGACCTTCTTACATGACTGGAATAAAGATGTTGTGATGCTGATGATTCAGTTTAGATGTAAAACTAAGTTTTTGTTGTTTTATGTTACAGACTGTGACAGTGAAGGAGTGCGATGTACATCCTCAGAACCCGCCAAAGTTTGATAAAATTGAAGACATGGCGATGTTCACCTTCCTCCATGAGCCAGCTGTGCTGTTTAATCTCAAAGAGCGTTATGCAGCATGGATGATCTATGTAAGAAAGCTAAACTTCAATGTACAAACTAACGTTGTGGTGAAATGTAGTCTATTAAATACGTTCAATAAAACAATTATGGCATTATCTTATGTTGTTGTTACCTGTTAACCTGCAGACCTACTCTGGACTGTTCTGTGTGACTGTCAACCCCTACAAGTGGCTGCCAGTCTACAACCAAGAGGTGGTCGTTGCCTACAGGGGAAAGAAGAGGAGTGAAGCTCCTCCTCACATCTTCTCCATCTCTGACAATGCCTACCAGTACATGCTGGCAGGTACAGAAACCCCTTATTTTGTTCACACATCCCTTATGACACTGCAATTTTGAATTGATTGCTAAAATTTATTGTTGACAGATCGTGAAAACCAGTCAATCCTCATTACGTGAGTCACACTGCAACCTTATATTTCATTAGTGGTTGTAGATCTTGGCAGGAAACCTTTCCTTTATCTTTTACACAGCGGAGAATCTGGAGCTGGAAAGACTGTAAACACCAAGCGTGTCATTCAGTACTTTGCCAGCATTGCTGCTGCGCCTGGTGGTAAAAAAGATGCTGCAAGTGAAAAAAAGGTTTGTTTAAAAATGCAACTAAAAAGCTCTAGCTTAAAATTGCTGAAATAAAAAGAATATACATATTGGGGCCGGGACTTAATGCACTAGTTTTAATTTATTAATGAGATAGATATTAATGTGTTAAAAATTTTAATACAAATAATTGCTTTTTTTATGTGCAATCCAATGTAGGTTCATTTTTGTTTCAAAAGACAATTTGATTGGATGCTGGAAAAGACTATTGTTGACTGCAAGTTGTGCAAAAAGGAGCTGACGTTTCACCAAAGCTATTCGAGCCTAAAATATCATTCAATGAAAGACATGTTGCAAGCCCTAACGTTTAAGTCAGCATTTACAGTCTACTGGGGCTGTTTAAACAAATATTTTAGTAATCGAGTAATCTGTCGATACTTCTTCTGATTAATCAAGTAATAATTTTAAGGATGCTTATTGGTCCCCCAAAAATGATGAAACCCAGCCATTATCATCAGTCAATAAAATCCCCACGAGCCGAACTAACACTTAGCATTCGACAACAACTCAGAAGCGGAAGTCAGAGCTCCGCTCAACGCAAGTAATGTCCAGGCCAGAACACGGTGTGCTAAATAATAAAACATAAATTAATGAAGCTTTGAGGCAGGTAAATTTTCCTCAAGGAATTTTAATAATTGAGGTACTCAAGTCATTTAAGGAATCGTTTCAGCCCTACAGTCTACACAGTTGTTTTTTTTTTTTTAAATACATGAATGTCCAAGGATTCAATAAACACTGGAAAGCTGAATGGGTACAACAGCACTTTGCACCAATCTGAAAAACCTAAATAACAGACATAACAGATTAAAAACAACAAATATCTTTGTTATTGAGCCTACAATTTATTTATTAAAAAATTTAGCAGCATAACGGGTTCTGAATTAAAAAATGTAACTTATTTTGTCCAAGTATAGCTTTTGATTAAAATCCGATTAATTCTGATTATTAATTACAGACTCTGTGCTTAACTCGATTAAAATTTTTAATTGAGTCAGTCTCACAACTAGCATAAATATTTACATTTATATACACTTTGTATTAATATTGTCACAGATGTGACATTCTGAATTAAATCTGAAATTGCGGTTTTGTTCGATTTCATCAGGGTACCCTGGAGGATCAAATCATTCAGGCTAACCCTGCTCTGGAGGCTTTTGGCAATGCCAAGACTATTAGGAATGACAACTCCTCCAGATTTGTAAGTGACTTTGGTTCTAGAAATAATCATTTGTGAGGTAAAGTCAAGAAACTCAATAACTCTCCCTCTTCTAGGGTAAATTCATCAGAATCCACTTTGACAATAGAGGAAAGCTTGCCTCTGCTGACATTGAAACCTGTATGTACCTTGACTACATACTTCCAGGCAGTGATGGCCCATTTCTGCAAGAATAACAGATTGTTTTCCCATCAGATCTCCTGGAAAAGTCACGTGTCACCTACCAGCTCAAAGCTGAAAGGGATTACCACATTTTCTACCAGATCCTGTCTCAGGCAAAGCCTGAACTTCTGGGTGAGGAAACATATTCAAAACAATTATGTTTTTTAAAGTGTAACATTACAGATATTATAACTATATTTTAATTGTGTAATTGTAGAGATGCTACTCATCACCAACAACCCCTATGATTACGCATTCATCTCCCAAGGAGAGACAACAGTAGCTTCTATCAATGACTCTGAGGAGCTGATGGCTACTGATGTGAGCTGACTTTTTAAAATATTAGCAGAGACAGCGTATAGAAAAAAAACTTTTGATGAAAACTAAGTGGATATCAAAATGTTACGTGTGATTAGGATGCCTTTGATGTGCTGGGCTTCACTCAAGAAGAGAAGAACAGCATTTACAAAATGACTGGTGCCATCATGCACTTTGGAAACATGAAGTTTAAGAACAAGCAGAGAGAAGAGCAGGCAGAGGCTGATGGAACTGAAGGCAAGACATTTCTATTTTTAAACAGTTTACAGTCAAAGACACAATATGTGTTACCAAGCTCAAACAATGATGGTAATCTTGAATAATACTGATGTCACTAATTCTCCAAAGATGCTGACAAAGCAGCATATCTGATGGGCCTGAACTCTGCTGACCTCATCAAAGGTCTCTGTCATCCCAGAGTCAAAGTGGGGAATGAGTGGGTCACCAAGGGACAAAATGTTGCCCAGGTAAAGATAATTGTTTTTGAGTATAATTTGATGATACGTTACTTAGTTTTAACAAATGTTTTTGTCACATCCTTATTGAGGTATATTATGCTGTTGGAGCCCTGTCTAAGGCAGTTTATGAGAAGATGTTCCTGTGGATGGTAGTGAGAATTAATCAGTCTCTTGACACCAAGCAGCCTCGCCAATACTTCATTGGGGTGCTGGACATTGCTGGGTTTGAAATTTTTGATGTGAGTTTAGATAGGAATCAACACATACTTGCTGAGTTTTTTATTCTAAGAGTTCATTTTTAAATGTTCTCAATATCTTTCCAGTTCAACACTTTTGAGCAGATGTGCATCAACTTCACCAATGAAAAACTGCAACAGTTTTTCAACCACCACATGTTTGTGCTGGAGCAGGAAGAGTACAAGAAAGAGGGGATTGAGTGGGAGTTCATTGACTTTGGTATGGATCTGCAGGCATGTATTGACCTGATTGAAAAGGTGAGAATCAGAACATCAAAAATATGGAGAAAGTAAAAGGTCATTTGTGTTTCAAACCACTTTTATTTCTCTTTCAGCCCATGGGTATCATGTCCATCCTCGAAGAGGAGTGCATGTTTCCCAAAGCCTCTGATGCTACATTTAAAGCTAAGCTTTATGACAATCACCTTGGAAAATCAAACAACTTCCAGAAGCCTAGAGTTGTCAAAGGCAAACCAGAGGCCCATTTTGCCCTGGTCCACTATGCTGGAACTGTTGACTATAATATCAACAACTGGCTGGTGAAGAACAAAGATCCTCTGAATGAGACCGTTGTTGGGCTGTACCAGAAGTCTACAGTCAAGCTGCTTGGTATTCTGTTTGCAAATTATGCAGGAGCTGATTCAGGTATGCAATTAGTCAGGTATGAGTTACTCCTTATAAAACATGTTATTATTAAATAACGGGGCATAGTAGATGCCCCTTTTTATAAGGACAGGTACATTTTTTTGGTTCCTTTTTGCTTGCTAAATTATTTATTAGTATTAATAAATTATGAAAGAAGTTTAAAGCCAAAATATGAAGTTCTCTAAACTGTTGATAAATGACTGGGCAGCAGTAGCTGTTAGCGTATTTGTTCCTCTGTGTCAGCACGATCATTATGAGTTGCTATGGAGATCACCAATTTAAGCAATGGGTGTATAGGTAATAAGTATGACATGGAGAAAATGCAGAAATGTGCATCTTTAATCCATATGTTATATCTTTTTGCTTTATTTCAACTGGGTCATTTGAAAACAATATATCTACATCTGGTTTTGATTATTTCTTCTATTTAATACTGTGTTAATAACCTTTAGTTCAGGAATCTGGAGGAAAAGGCAAAGGTGGAACTAAGAAGAAAGGTTCATCTTTCCAAACTGTGTCTGCCCTGCACAGGGTAAAATTATTTTGATTTTAACAATAATAAAATATCTAAAAGACACAATCGACTTGGATATGAGACATCCATTGACAATAAACATGTGCTTCCAGGAGAACCTGAATAAGTTAATGACCAACTTGAGGTCTACCCACCCCCACTTTGTGCGCTGCATCATCCCCAATGAGACCAAGACTCCTGGGGCCATGGAGAACCCTCTGGTGATGCACCAGTTGCGCTGTAACGGTGTCCTGGAAGGCATCAGGATCTGTAGGAAAGGCTTCCCTAACAGGATCCTCTATGGAGACTTCAAGCAGAGGTTTGCTGTTGATTAGAAATCAGACATAGAAATGTTATAGAACAAAAATGACCATATTTGGATGTATTACACAAGTGGTCTTTTACTTTTGTTAAAGATACCGCATCTTAAACCCAAGTGCCATACCTGAGGGACAGTTCATCGATAACAAGAAGGCTTCAGAGAAGCTTCTAGGATCCCTAGATATCGATCATAACCAATATAAATTGGGTCACACCAAGGTAAGTAAATCTATGTTCTATAAACATCTGTCAGATATCTCTAAAAACCAACCAATTCAAATGATTTATTTTTTTGTCTTACAAATAGATCTGACAATGATATCAATGTCAGATATCACTGTCAGAAAGTTAAAAGGAGCCAGAATCTTACACATGAACACTCCCACACATGCCTAAGTATCTACATCTTTAAATAACTTAGGTGTTCTTCAAAGCTGGGCTCCTCGGTCTACTGGAGGAGATGAGAGATGACCGCCTGGCTCTCATAATAACGAGGATCCAGGCAAGATCCCGAGGTGTTCTCGCAAGAATAGAATTCCAGAAGATTGTAGAACGCAGGTATTAAAAATCAAGTACATATGTTCATTTTAAATAAACTAATTTAGAAGGACATACAATGTTATAACTGACATTAAGAAATGAGAAACAAATAATGTAGAGCATGAGAGAGGTATGTTGCAATATAAAATAGTAATGGTTCCACAACATTTCAGCAGTGCATTAATACAAAATGTTGCACACAGGGATGCACTACTTGTGATTCAGTGGAACATCCGTGCCTTCATGGGGGTCAAGAATTGGCCCTGGATGAAGTTGTACTTCAAGATCAAACCTCTGTTGAAATCAGCTGAGACTGAGAAGGAGATGGCCAACATGAAGGAGGAGTTTACCAAACTCAAGGAGGCTTATGCAAAATCAGAAGCCCGTAGGAAGGAACTAGAGGAGAAAATGGTCTCTCTTCTCCAAGAGAAGAATGACCTGCAGCTCCAAGTCCAAACTGTATGTTGGAAGTCTTATTTTTAATGTCTTTACATAGTTTATGATAAAACATGTTAATTTCTTTTAACAAAAGGAGCAAGATAATCTGTCTGATGCTGAGGAACGATGTGAGGGTCTTATCAAGAGTAAGATTCAATTGGAAGCAAAAATCAAGGAGTTGACAGAAAGACTGGAGGATGAGGAGGAGATGAATGCTGAACTGACTGCAAAGAAGAGGAAGCTAGAAGATGAATGCTCTGAGTTAAAGAAGGACATTGATGACTTAGAGCTAACTCTGGCAAAGGTGGAGAAAGAGAAACATGCTACAGAAAACAAGGTACAACAAAGACTAACAAATTACACTAAAACACATATCAAATACCATTGGTTCACACTGAAAACCTTTTGGCCTAAAGGTCAAGAACCTCACAGAGGAGATGGCTGCTTTGGACGAAATCATTGCCAAACTCACAAAGGAGAAAAAAGCTTTACAAGAAGCTCATCAACAAACTCTGGATGACCTGCAGAGTGAGGAAGACAAAGTCAACACTCTGACCAAGGCCAAGACGAAGCTGGAGCAGCAAGTGGACGATGTGAGATCTAAAACATTCCAACTGAATCCTTTATTATGTTTATTTGACTACAAATGATTATTTGCCTGTCTTTCTGCAGCTTGAAGGATCCTTAGAACAAGAGAAGAAAATACGAATGGACCTTGAGAGAGCCAAGCGAAAGCTTGAGGGAGACTTAAAGTTGGCCCAAGAAAGTATCATGGACTTAGAAAATGACAAGCAGCAACTTGAAGAGAGGCTGAAAAAGTAAGAAGCCATATCAAAAACATTAGCTACTTTTTAAGTAGGCACCATTTTATACATTGTACTTTTTGTCATCCATAGGAAAGATTTTGAAATAAGCCAACTCAATGGAAAAATAGAAGATGAACAAGCAATGAGTGCTCAGCTCCAGAAGAAACTGAAGGAGCTGCAGGTGAAACTTCTCACCAGGCAAACTATTAACAAGGACAGTGTGTTTTTAAAAGCAAATGCAACCTTCATCATTTTGTTCTAGGCCCGCATTGAAGAGCTGGAGGAAGAGCTTGAAGCAGAACGAGCTGCTCGAGCCAAGGTGGAGAAGCAGAGAGCAGACTTGGCGAGAGAGTTAGAGGAGATCAGTGAGAGACTGGAGGAGGCTGGAGGAGCCACAGCGGCCCAGATAGAGATGAACAAGAAGAGGGAGGCCGAGTTCCAGAAACTGCGCAGAGACCTCGAAGAAGCCACCCTGCACCATGAAGCCACCACTGCCACACTCAGGAAGAAACAAGCCGACACTGTTGCTGACCTGGGAGAGCAGATCGACAACCTGCAGAGAGTCAAGCAGAAGCTGGAGAAGGAGAAGAGCGAGCTTAAACTGGAGCTGGATGATGTGGTCTCCAATATGGAGCAGATTGTCAAGGCCAAGGTAAATTAAATATTAAGGTTATGTATGAAGACTTTCTTGCTGTTGGCTTATTGAGTAAAATCTTGACATGGTGACGATCATTCATACTTGTATTTACTTTCTTTCAGAACAATTTGGAGAAAATGTGTCGGTCTCTTGAGGATCAGATGAATGAATATAAAACCAAATCAGAAGAGGGACAGCGTACCATCAATGACTTCACCATGCAGAAAGCTAAGCTTCAAACTGAAAATGGTATAAACAGGCACTTTAAACCTTTTGAACAGCATATATTAACTTTATCAATTTAAAACCTAATTTTTAAATTTATTCTTAAATCAGGTGAACTTATAAGGCAGCTTGAGGAAAAAGATTCCTTAGTGTCTCAACTCACCAGAGGAAAGCAGTCATACACACAACAAATTGAAGACCTCAAAAGACAACTGGAAGAGGAAATCAAGGTGAGTGGGAACCGAGAGACTCCGTTAAATACGGATAGATTATTGATAGGGACTGAATCCTTTCTTTTCAGGCCAAGAATGCACTAGCCCATGCAGTGCAGTCTGCTCGCCATGACTGTGACCTCCTCAGGGAGCAGTATGAGGAGGAGCAGGAGGCCAAGGCTGAACTTCAGCGCAGCATGTCCAAGGCCAACACTGAGGTGGCTCAGTGGAGAACCAAGTACGAAACTGATGCCATCCAGAGAACCGAGGAACTGGAGGAAGCTAAGTGAGTTCAGCACATTTGAATTTCAGTGACTGTACAAAGTTTGAAAGCAGCCAATCCCAATCCTGGATTCTTCTATAATCCAGGAAGAAGCTGGCTCAGCGTCTGCAGGAGGCTGAGGAGGCTGTTGAAGCCGTAAATGCTAAATGCTCCTCTCTGGAGAAGACCAAACACAGGCTGCAGAATGAGATTGAAGATCTCATGGTGGATGTGGAGAGGTCTAATGCTGCTGCTGCTGCTCTGGACAAGAAGCAAAGGAACTTTGACAAGGTTGAAAAATACAGAGACAGCTGTATGAACTTACCACACCTAAAAAGAAAATACTAACATCTCCATCATTTTTTCAGATCTTGTCTGAGTGGAAACAGAAGTATGAAGAGTCTCAATCAGAGTTGGAGAGTTCTCAGAAAGAAGCCAGATCACTGAGCACCGAACTCTTCAAACTTAAAAACTCCTATGAAGAGTCTCTTGAACATCTGGAAACCATGAAGAGGGAGAACAAGAACTTACAAGGTTGGCTATTTATCAATAAGACATCAGACAAATTAATTACAAAGTAGAATTAATATATTGTCTCAATTACATTTTAGAGGAAATATCTGACCTCACTGAGCAAATTGGTGAGGGAGGAAAGAACATTCATGAGCTTGAGAAGATACGGAAGCAGCTGGAACAAGAAAAGTCCGAGATACAGACCGCTCTTGAGGAAGCAGAGGTAAAGTGCAGAGCAAAACAGTTCCTAGAATTAAAATATTGTAGTGTTTGGTATTTGGTAAAAAAAAATATTTCAAACAACTCAACCTGTTTCTACAGGCCTCGCTGGAGCACGAGGAAGGGAAGATTCTCAGAGTCCAGCTTGAGTTGAACCAAATAAAAGCGGAATTTGAGCGAAAGCTGGCTGAGAAAGATGAAGAGATGGAACAAGTCAAGCGAAACCAACAGCGGATGGTGGATACTCTTCAGAGCTCCCTGGAGTCTGAAACTCGCAGCAGGAATGAAGCCCTTCGTCTGAAAAAGAAGATGGAGGGAGACCTCAACGAGATGGAGATCCAGCTTAGCCAAGCCAACAGGCAGGCGGCTGAGGCCCAGAAGCAACTCAAGTCGGTTCATGCACATCTTAAGGTCAGTACATAATAGGAAACGTAATTGTGGTATTGCCTTAGTTTAAAAACTCCAGAACTTGATAAAAAAAATTGTTTGACATTCATTTAAAGGATGCTCAACTCCAACTTGATGATGCTCTGCGAGCCAGTGATGATATGAAGGAAAACATTGCCATCGTTGAAAGACGCAACAACCTGCTTCAGGCAGAACTGGAGGAACTGAGGGGCGCTCTAGAGCAAACCGAACGAAGCCGCAAACTTGCTGAGCAAGAGCTGCTGGATGTTAGTGAGCGGGTGCAGCTACTGCACTCACAGGTGAGACAGTTTTAATCAATTTCTTCAGAAGTTATTAATATATTACAATAATTAATATATAATAGTATAAATTTTACTGAAGAATTCTAAAAGGTTTCAATTTACATGTGAACAGAATACCAGCCTGATAAACCAGAAGAAGAAGCTGGAGGGTGATATTGCTCAGCTTCAGACTGAAGTGGAGGAGGCTGTGCAGGAGTGCAGAAATGCTGAAGAGAAGGCCAAGAAGGCCATCACTGATGCTGCCATGATGGCAGAGGAGCTGAAGAAAGAGCAGGACACCAGCGCTCACCTGGAGCGCATGAAGAAGAACATGGAGCAGACCATTAAAGATCTGCAGCACCGTCTGGATGAAGCTGAACAGATCGCCATGAAGGGAGGCAAGAAGCAGATCCAGAAGCTTGAGGCCCGGGTAAGTAAAGGAAGGCTCATCGATGCAAAGTGTTTGCGCAAGCAAATCAAATGTTTTCTGAATCTCAACCAATATAATGTTTAATGACTTTTGCTATGGAATCTGCAGGTCAGGGAGCTTGAAAATGAGGTGGAAAGTGAACAGAAAAAGTCCAGCGATGCAATAAAAGGAGTGAGAAAGTATGAGAGACGCATCAAGGAACTTACCTATCAGGTAGCTATTAATCTCGAACACATCTTTCATAGTTTTTATGAAAGAAGCATTTTTTTTCCAATGTCCTTTCACCTCATTTTATTAAACCTAGACTGAAGAGGACCGTAAAAATCTGGCACGCCTGCAAGACTTGGTGGATAAGCTTCAGCTCAAAGTGAAATCCTACAAGAAGTCTTCAGAAGCAGCTGTGAGTATAGATATTTCAAAACAGGATCATTACATAACATAGTCATACACTTATCTGAAATATGTGATGCTTTTCTAACAGGAGGAACAGGCCAACAGCAACCTCACCAAGTTCCGCAAGCTTCAACATGAGTTGGACGAGGCTGAAGAGAGAGCCGATATCGCAGAGTCTCAAGTCAACAAGTTAAGAGCCAAGAGCCGTGATGTTGGATCAAAGGTTTGTATGTACACAAATGGTAATTGTTTTGCAAATACATGTTTTTAAAGATGTCCAGTGCATCAACCCAAAAAACAACCCAGAAAAGTCTAACACTTTGTTTAAACACCGCTCATCACTTATCCTGTGTTCTCTTTTTTTTCAGAAAGGACTTGATGAAGAATAAAGTTTCTCCAGACAATAAAGTGTCCGAGACACCTGTTGCTAATATAATGGTGCCTCCCTAAGCATGCTGTCGTGTTGAGTAGAATAAATCAAATGTGCATCTAAAACAGCCTCTTGTTATTGACTATAGTTTTCACCTTTTATGGAAGAAAATAATTTAATAAAAAAAATTGTGAACATAATACAATAAATGACATTGAGTGGATAAATTAAACATAGAACATTATTGTACCATTAGAATATTGAATAAAACATGCAAAATTGCAAATACCTGACAATGTACACCTATTTTTGTAAAAATGCTCTTATTTACTTTCAATGGGTTATTTGTAGTACTATGTTCTTTTCTGAACAAGTACTGCCAGAAACTATATTATTACAATTGTAAATTACATTGAGAAATATTGGTTTAGATAACAGTAGTAAACCACTGATAGTAAACCAATCATCCAAGTTTCATAAGAAAATAAAAATGTACATATTTGCTGACCCATAGTTAGAAAACTGGAGAATTGCTCAGGTTTTAGATTAAAGCTCTGATTTGCCCTATAAATTAATAAATTATTAGATAGACATACAAATAGGTTTTGTCTACTTATAACAGTTTAGCAATTGCTACTCTGGGGATTTTGTTGTAATGGTTTGTGGCTGCAAATCTCTGCATTTTAGGAGGGAAGATTTGCCTCATGTATCTGTTGTTAAAGCCACTAATATAGCTGATATTGTAGAAGACAGGCTAGTAATCCACTCTACAAAATATTTTCAGATTTATAGCAAGGAATGCATTAAATACTTTAAAAGTTATTCATTTGAGCTGAAACAGATTAGCATAATATAATAATAAAAACAATTTGTATTACACACACAAATAGAATTCAGCTGTCTTCATTGAGACCAATGATTTATTTGGGAGCGTCAACGGCTGCATGTTTTTACAAATGTCACATGTGATCACTGGTTTTCACAAGAGTATTTAGACTAGGAATTAAATTTGTGGTTATTTCAATTTTAGACATTTACGTTGTATGTATGCCGCATACATTTTTTTTAACAGAGATAAATCTCCAGTAAAAAAAATATTTGTACTTTCTAACTTTAGTATACAATTAGAATAGTGTTATTAATCTTGCATCACCACAGATTTTAGCATTAACAGACAACAGTTCTCAAAAGTGAAACACACTACTATGAGCAAGAAATTAAAAGCAAAAAATGTAGTAATTAGTCTAAATGCATATGTTTCATTATCACTATAAAATGTTTACCCATTAATTTTTTAAAAATTCCATTATTTTCTAAATAAATTATCTTTGAGGTGAAATCTTTTGTTGTCAACCTTAGTAGGCTAAACAAACATGGTTAAATGTCATATCAAAAAAAATTAAAATTACTAACCTTAGTATTCCTTAGCCTTTTTGTTTCTCAGAGGAGTACGCATCTTCAGTGCCAGAAAAGGCCCAGTTGTGTCCCAGTACAGGAGCTTACTTCATGAAGGCAAATCACCAGGTAACGAATTACCCACCTGTAAGATCGTTCTCAATACATTAAAAAAAAATCATAAATTAAAACATAGCTGATTTAACGACTGCAAAGTACATTCAAATGACATTTAGCATGAATTATTTAGACTAGTAATCAGACGAATAAAAAACAAATACCTTTCCATAATTTTATGATATGTTGGTTCTTTTCCTCATCCGAGCACATTCAGAATTCAGGTTGAGTCCACTCAGAAGCCCATAGTCTAAATGAGTGAGGCAAAGACAAGGACGAGAACAATCAACTCCCCTTAGAAGTGACCTTTCACAACAGCAAATAGCAAATACTACTAATAGCTTTGTTGGCTCAGATTCCTCAACTTAAGTGGTGCAAGGTGTCTCACACCTTCCTTTGGGATGCTCATGTGATTGTAAAAGTCAGAGGCAGAAAGGCTATGGACAGCTGAGAATGAGACCTTCAGTGAAGGGACAAATGTTCTCTCCAAGAGCCTGGAATAGACTGAGGGACAAGTAACAGAGATGATAATCCAAGTACAAAGGCAAGTCAGGACATGGCCTGATGGAGTAAGATATGATCTCCAGAGGTTTTCACAAAGATCTCATCACAGTTTTGGCTAAATTCTGTCTTACCAATAAATTCTGAACACCAAGGGTTTCATTTGCCATAAATAAAGGCAAGTTCATATGTGAACTTCTCCTTCTTGTCTTTCTTGATTCATTTTCGCACTTAAACTTGCAAACAATTCTAACACTGGCCTAAATGTGGATTAATTTATAATCTAATTTGAAAAGATAAATTATCCCAAATTAAATGATAGACAGTGCAAATTATACTGTTTTATACCTTTAGCTACTTATAATCAACTGTTGCTGCTGATCAATAAAAAAAAACAAACAACAAAAAAACAGTTCTGACAACCTGCGCCACAAGCTGTCCCCAAGCTCTCTTCTGAACCATCAAGCCCTCAAAGGCAGCCAGCAGGAATTTCACAAGTTATCTTTGTGCTCAAGAATAAAGAGAAGAACACAATGCCATGTCAACAGGAGCAGCACAAGGGCAGTCTCTGAATGCAGTCTCTGTGTATGTGCCTGAATTATAGGTCACAAATAAATAATTTCCAACTTACATAAGCAAATGCATTTAAAAGAAGCAGAAATAAAAATCAGGATAATAAAACATTTTTCAATTACAAAGTATCTCGATTGTTAGTTTAGTATTGTTTCACCAAAGGTTATAACGCTGATAAAAATTGTCAGAAAACAATAGCTACTTTTGAGAAAGCTATTGTTTTCTGAGTTGATCGGAGAAATCAAGCTGTCAAGATTCAAGACATTTTACAGCTGGTTTTATGTTTTGGGAGGTTTGTAAGCAAATGTCTTTTTTCTGAGTTTGGTGAAAACATTCGGAAAAGAGAGTAAGTACCAACCATTGGAACATAAAGGGTACTGCTTGATGCTCTTTTGTGTATATCTGTGTATACACATTGGAAGAACAACAAGAATTGCCTTGTACTAAAAGTGTACCAATGATGGAGCCTGCTGGTAGTCAAGGAAGGCCTTCCCATCCGAGAATATAAACGGTAAGAATGTTAAGTTGCATCAATCTTGTGAAGACACTGGGCAGATGCACACACATACAAAAGGTCACCATAGTCCAAAAAAGTGGCAACAACAAATTGCTTGTTCTTTTTATATTAAAAGAAAAGTACTGCTCATTGTGATAATAAAAATCCAGTTTCAGTCTCGGCTTTTTCAGTAATTGGAGCACATAGGCTTTAAAAGTAAGGGAGTCATCAATTAAGACACCTAAGAATTTATAGAACTCAGCCTCACTATATTCCACCCATCTAGGGTAACCACAGCAGGATATGCAATTTGGAAATAAACACCATTTGTCCTTCATTTGAAGAAAGTGAGACTCACTCCACTCATGAGATACACAATACATCACCATGTTCAGAATCCCTTTATGTAATACGAACTTGAATGGTACAGTATTGTCTCTGAGGATGTCTATTGTAGACTTAACTACGAGTAGTGTTGAGTGATAATAAAGAGACCTCACAACTGTGACCTTGTCCTTGTCTTGTGTCTTTGCAGATGACAGCTGCAGCTCTTTGTTCTCCATCTCGATTTTATAACCAATCACTGAAGAGACTATTATTGAATCTAAGATCCAAAAAAGTCTGAAGCTCCACAAGTTGTGTTGCTCTACTTTGTTTTGTCTCTCTTAGCTTGTAGATAGAAAGACAATATCCCAATGTCCATGCATCCTCCTGGCCTTTAGTCAGAGATGGGCGTTCAAGTAACAAATGAACATCCTTCCAGGCACAAAAATTCAGAAAAACCTAAACAAGACATACATTTAAATTAATAAACTACTTTACCATTCATTATTATTTTAAAATACCTAACAATAACACATACAAGTCACAAGGAGAGACAAAATGCTTCAGCAGTCAGAGGGTGCTTCCCCACCTCCTGCCTCTCTCTTTCTTTCTTTGTCATGTCCACTCTGGCATACAAGTCTTTTGTTCAAGGTGAGAGCAACAAATAGCAGCACTGGGTTCAACCCAGTCTGGAGAATGCTTTTGTGACGAGCAAACTGGATGCCATTTCTCTGATATTCATACCCATATTTGGTTGACTTCCAACCTTTATTAATGAAGAGAAAGCCCGAAGGGAGTCACTGGTTCCATCATTCTCTTGACAGGGTTGACAATAAGAGGTAAGAAGATTCACTCAAGTAATAATCTGCTTTGTTGTGGTTGGCCAGCAGCACAGTAGGCTAGGCTTAAAAATAATTTTAAACCTTGTCTGCGATGAATGTCTGTAAGCAGAACTAATCTCTTATTGTTTTACGAACTTATTGTTTCAACGTTTGCAGAATTGTGATCTTTTTTGTTCTGTCATTTATTTGTGGAGCAGCAAGATTTCACATATCCAGGGGGACTGAAATAAAGCTCAGGTAAAATCAATTAATTTTAGTGACAGTAATCTAACACTAAGAGTAAAATAAATATAAGGCTACACTTATATCAAGATATTCTTTGAAAAACTTTGGGTTTTTAAAAGTTATGGAAATTACTAGAAATGTTGGTAAAACAGAGTTGGCCACTGATCTGTATTTTTTATTAAATATTTTCAAAACAGAATGAAATATTTCTGAGGTCCAAGTATTTTTGTTGATTTCTTTTCTTAATTCTCAAATGGGTAATCACAATATGCATTAAACAGCATTTTAAATAGTAGATGATAAGGTTTTTTTTCCCTAAAGGTTGAAACATGGGTGATGCCGTCATGGCAGAGTTTGGGGCTGCTGCTCCTTATCTTAGGAAATCGGATAAGGAGCGTCTGGAGGCCCAGACTCGCCCCTTCGACATGAAGAGAGAGTGCTTTGTACCTGACCCAGAGGTTGAGTACGTAAAAGCGACCGTCCAAAGTCGTGACGGTGACAAAGTCACTGCTGAGACAGAATTTGGAAAGGCAAGTGAATTTATATTCTGTACTAAATGTGTAAAATCAATAATACACAGAGGTGTTTCGATTCTTACTTTTTATATATTTTTCATCTTGTTTGTTTTATCTTTTCACTACATGACTGGAATAACGATATTATGATGCTGATGATACAGTTTAGATGTAAAACTAAGTTTTTGTTGTTGTTTTATTTTACAGACTGTCACAGTGAAGGAGTGCGATGTACATCCTCAGAACCCGCCAAAGTTTGATAAAATTGAAGACATGGCGATGTTCACCTTCCTCCATGAGCCAGCTGTGCTGTTTAATCTCAAAGAGCGTTATGCAGCATGGATGATCTATGTAAGAAAGCTACATAGTTAGTTTGTACTTCAATGTACAAACTAACATTGCGGTGAAATGTAGTCAATTAGATACGTTCAATAAGACAATTATGGCATTATCTTATGTTGTTGTTACCTGTTAACCTGCAGACCTACTCTGGACTGTTCTGTGTGACTGTCAACCCCTACAAGTGGCTGCCAGTCTACAACCAAGAGGTGGTCGTTGCCTACAGGGGAAAGAAGAGGAGTGAAGCTCCTCCTCACATCTTCTCCATCTCTGACAATGCCTACCAGTACATGCTGGCAGGTACAGAAACCCCTTATTTTGTTCACACATCCCTTATGACACTGCAATTTTGAATTGATTGCTAAAATTTATTGTTGACAGATCGAGAAAACCAGTCAATCCTCATTACGTGAGTCACACTGCAACCTTATATTTCATTAGTGGTTGTAGATCTTGGCAGGAAACCTTTCCTGTATCTTTTACACAGCGGAGAATCTGGAGCTGGAAAGACTGTAAACACCAAGCGTGTCATTCAGTACTTTGCCAGCATTGCTGCTGTGCCAGGTGGTAAAAAAGATGCTGCAAGTGAAAAAAAGGTTTGTTTTAAATTTCTCGTTTTAAATTCCAGAAAATATATAAAGCTTTTACTCTCTTTATATGAAGTGGATATTGTGGTTTTGTTCGATTTCATCAGGGTACCCTGGAGGATCAAATCATTCAGGCTAACCCTGCTCTGGAGGCTTTTGGCAATGCTAAGACCATTAGGAATGACAACTCCTCCAGATTTGTAAGTAACTTTGGTTCTAGAAATAATCATTCGTGAGATAAAGTCAAGAAACTCAATAACTCTCCCTCTTCTAGGGTAAATTCATCAGAATCCACTTTGACAATAGAGGAAAGCTTGCCTCTGCTGACATTGAAACCTGTATGTACCTTGACTACATACTTCCAGGCAGTGATGGCCCATTTCTGCAAGAATAACAGATTGTTTTCCCATCAGATCTCCTGGAAAAGTCACGTGTCACCTACCAGCTCAAAGCTGAAAGGGATTACCACATTTTCTACCAGATCCTGTCTCAGGCAAAGCCTGAACTTCTGGGTGAGGAAACATATTCAAAGCAATTGTGTTTTTTAAAGTGTAACATTACAGATGTTATAACTACATTTTAATTGTGTAATTGTAGACATGCTACTCATCACCAACAACCCCTATGATTACGCATTCATCTCCCAAGGAGAGACAACAGTAGCTTCTATCAATGACTCTGAGGAGCTGATGGCTACTGATGTGAGCTGACTTTTTAAAATATTAGCAGAGACAGCGTATAGAAAAAAACTACTGATGAAAACTAAGTGGATATTAAAATGTTACGTGTGATTAGGATGCCTTTGATGTGCTGGGCTTCACTCAAGAAGAGAAGAACAGCATTTACAAAATGACTGGTGCCATCATGCACTTTGGAAACATGAAGTTTAAGCAAAAGCAGAGAGAAGAGCAGGCAGAGGCTGATGGAACTGAAGGTAACAATCTTAGTATATTTGCATTATGGATAACTCGATTTAAAATGTTCAAAACAAATAAATATTAACACTGCAAGAGGGAACTATGATCATACTATTTTAACTTCTTCATTCAAGTCACTACAAAAATAAATTCATACATTCCAGTCTCTGTTCAACAGTCCCTTTGATCTGGTGAAATCAAATTTAGTTGGATAAAATTTACATTCAAAAACAATATACAATTACTCAATGGATCTGTGTATTTGTATACACATAATCATGTTCTTTATACTTCACTAGATGCTGACAAAGTTGCATATCTGATGGGCCTGAACTCTGCTGACCTCATCAAAGGTCTCTGTCACCCAAGGGTCAAAGTGGGGAATGAGTGGGTCACCAAGGGGCAAAATGTTGCCCAGGTAAGTACAAAGAACTTTAAGTGTATTTAGGATTATATGCAATATATTGTTAGGTTTTAACAGTGTTCTTCCTCATTTCCTTGTTAAGGTGTACTATGCTATTGGTGCACTTTCTAAGTCTGTTTATGAGAAGATGTTCCTGTGGATGGTGGTGAGAATTAATCAGTCACTTGACACCAAGCAGCCTCGCCAATACTTCATTGGAGTGTTGGACATTGCTGGATTTGAGATCTTTGATGTAAGTCATCTTATTTGCAAATAATAAACAGATCTATAAAAGTAATCTAAATGAAACAACAAAGATGTTTTCTTTTTTAGTTCAACACTTTTGAGCAGATGTGCATCAACTTCACCAATGAAAAACTGCAACAGTTTTTCAACCACCACATGTTTGTGCTGGAGCAGGAAGAGTACAAGAAAGAGGGGATTGAGTGGGAGTTCATTGACTTTGGTATGGATCTGCAGGCCTGTATTGACCTGATTGAAAAGGTAATTTTTATTGTTTATTTTCAGTGAGATTCATCATAAATTCTCATGTTTGTTAAGGTCACATTTTGATTTTGGTATTTCTGTTCTACTTAGCCCATGGGTATCATGTCCATCCTCGAAGAGGAGTGCATGTTTCCCAAAGCCTCTGACACTACATTTAAAGCTAAGCTTTATGACAATCATCTTGGAAAATCAAACAACTTCCAGAAGCCAAGAGTTGTCAAAGGCAAACCAGAGGCGCATTTCTCCCTGGTTCACTATGCTGGAACTGTTGACTATAATATCAACAATTGGCTGGTGAAGAACAAAGATCCTCTGAATGAGACCGTTGTTGGTCTTTTCCAGAAGTCAACTGTTAAGCTTTTGGGTATACTTTTTGCTGGGTATTCTGGAGCTGATTCAGGTATGCGGACATTAATATTAAACAGACACAATAGAAAGCATTTATTGCTGCCACAATATCACTACCTCCTTACATTCTAATGACAAAACTGATTTATATTTAGCTCAAGAATCTGGTGGGAAGGGGAAAGGAGGCAGCAAAAAGAAAGGTTCATCTTTCCAAACTGTTTCTGCTCTACACAGGGTAAGACTATTTAAATTTATACTGTAATGTATACTCACAAAAACTTTATAAATATATCCAAGACCATTATCCCAGGCTCGTTTTGAATTGTATTCACTTTTATTAGTATTAATCAGATATTCTCTATAACCATCAACCAAAATTTGATAAACATTATGTATATTCTGTATTTTGTAGTCCAGTTATTTTCAGTTAAGAAATATAGCTGTCATACATTTCCACAAATAAATGTTCTTTCGTAGGCATGTGTAAATTATTATGTACACATTTCTATCTTGATGCTAACATTCTGGTAATGATTTTAACACCAGTTAATGCTGTTTACCCCTTTTTCAAGTTCATTGCACAGTTTACACTGATAAAAGAAATGCAATCCACACAAACATTTAAATTCTAATGAGTTCTAGTCTTTTCTCCCTCTATTTTAGAAATGGGAAATAAAGGTACATGTGGTTTTAGCATTATATGCCAGACAAATCCCTATCAACAAGTCTCCTTGTGAGAATAATCTCTTTTAAGATGCTTTACAAGCATATTCTTTAGCACATTTGTTTATTATATAAGCTTTACTTCTATTATTTAACTGTTTGTATATGTTTCTACCTTCTTATGTATTGTTTGGCTGTTACATGTCCTGTTATATTTGATTTTATTCCATTGTTTTATGAAACATGTGGATTCACTTTTCATTCTTGCATTTACATATGAAAAATAATTTACTAAGTTAATGATGAAAGTATTCAAGTTTGTCATCTATGGAATATTCAGGAGAACCTGAATAAGTTGATGACCAACTGAGGTCTACCCACCCCCACTTTGTGCGCTGCATCATCCCCAATGAGACCAAGACTCCTGGGGCCATGGAGAACCCTCTGGTGATGCACCAGTTGCGCTGTAACGGTGTCCTGGAAGGCATCAGGATCTGTAGGAAAGGCTTCCCTAACAGGATCCTCTATGGAGACTTCAAGCAGAGGTTTGTTGTTTTTGATGAAGAGAAATTAAAAATCTAATTTAAAAAATTTGATGCTGACACACTGTTGCTTTGTTGAAGATATCGCATTTTAAACCCCAACGCGATTCCTGAAGGTCAATTCATTGACAACAAAAAAGCTGCTGAGAAATTGTTGGGGTCTTTGGATATAGACCACAACCAGTACAAACTTGGGCACACCAAAGTACGTCTAATATTAACAGAACATGAAGTCTATGTATTGCTTAGATCAGTGATTAAACCGTTGTTGTATCCATTAAAAGGTGTTCTTCAAGGCTGGACTTCTGGGTCAGCTCGAGGAGATGCGAGATGATCGGCTGGCATTAATTATCACTGGCATCCAAGCTCGCTCACGTGGTCTTCTGGCTCGAGTTGAATTCCAAAAGATTGTTGAACGAAGGTTAATTACCCCAATAACAATACATAAAAATAATAATAGAAATAAAGGGCACAATGTCACTGACACAATCCAGTCATCAAGTTAACTTATAAAGTACAACTTCCAATGCACACAGGGATGCACTACTTGTGATTCAGTGGAACATCCGTGCCTTCATGGGGGTCAAGAATTGGCCCTGGATGAAGTTGTACTTCAAGATCAAACCTCTGTTGAAATCAGCTGAGACTGAGAAGGAGATGGCCAACATGAAGGAGGAGTTTACCAAACTCAAGGAGGCTTTTGCAAAATCAGAAGCCCGTAGGAAGGAACTAGAGGAGAAAATGGTCTCTCTTCTCCAAGAGAAGAATGACCTGCAGCTCCAAGTCCAAACTGTATGTTGGAAGTCTTATTTTTAATGTCTTTACATAGTTTATGATAAAACATGTTAATTTCTTTTAACAAAAGGAGCAAGATAATCTGTCTGATGCTGAGGAACGATGTGAGGGTCTTATCAAGAGTAAGATTCAATTGGAAGCAAAAATCAAGGAGTTGACAGAAAGACTGGAGGATGAGGAGGAGATGAATGCTGAACTGACTGCAAAGAAGAGGAAGCTAGAAGATGAATGCTCTGAGTTAAAGAAGGACATTGATGACTTAGAGCTAACTCTGGCAAAGGTGGAGAAAGAGAAACATGCTACAGAAAACAAGGTACAACAAAGACTAACAAATTACACTAAAACACATATCAAATACTATTGGTTCACACTGAAAACCTTTTGTTTTCAGGTCAAGAACCTCACAGAGGAGATGGCTGCTTTGGACGAAATCATTGCCAAACTCACAAAGGAGAAAAAAGCTTTACAAGAAGCTCATCAACAAACTCTGGATGACCTGCAGAGTGAGGAAGACAAAGTCAACACTCTGACCAAGGCCAAGACGAAGCTGGAGCAGCAAGTGGACGATGTGAGATCTAAAACATTCCAACTGAATCCTTTATTATGTTTATTTGACTACAAATGATTATTTGCCTGTCTTTCTGCAGCTTGAAGGATCCTTAGAACAAGAGAAGAAAATACGAATGGACCTTGAGAGAGCCAAGCGAAAGCTTGAGGGAGACTTAAAGTTGGCCCAAGAAAGTATCATGGACTTAGAAAATGACAAGCAGCAACTTGAAGAGAGGCTGAAAAAGTAAGAAGCCATATCAAAAACATTAGCTACTTTTTAAGTAGGCACCATTTTATACATTGTACTTTTTGTCATCCATAGGAAAGATTTTGAAATAAGCCAACTCAATGGAAAAATAGAAGATGAACAAGCAATGAGTGCTCAGCTCCAGAAGAAACTGAAGGAGCTGCAGGTGAAACTTCTCACCAGGCAAACTATTAACAAGGACAGTGTGTTTTTAAAAGCAAATGCAACCTTCCTCATTTTGTTCTAGGCCCGCATTGAAGAGCTGGAGGAAGAGCTTGAAGCAGAACGCGCTGCTCGAGCCAAGGTGGAGAAGCAGAGAGCAGACTTGGCGAGAGAGTTAGAGGAGATCAGTGAGAGACTGGAGGAGGCTGGAGGAGCCACAGCGGCCCAGATAGAGATGAACAAGAAGAGGGAGGCCGAGTTCCAGAAACTACGCAGAGACCTCGAAGAAGCCACCCTGCACCATGAAGCCACCACTGCCACACTCAGGAAGAAACAAGCCGACACTGTTGCTGACCTGGGAGAGCAGATCGACAACCTGCAGAGAGTCAAGCAGAAGCTGGAGAAGGAGAAGAGCGAGCTTAAACTGAGCTGGATGATGTGGTCTCCAATATGGAGCAGATTGTCAAGGCCAAGGTAAATTAAATATTAAGGTTATGTATGAAGACTTTCTTGCTGTTGGCTTATTGAGTAAAATCTTGACATGGTGACGATCATTCATACTTGTATTTACTTTCTTTCAGAACAATTTGGAGAAAATGTGTCGGTCTCTTGAGGATCAGATGAATGAATATAAAACCAAATCAGAAGAGGGACAGCGTACCATCAATGACTTCACCATGCAGAAAGCTAAGCTTCAAACTGAAAATGGTATAAACAGGCACTTTAAACCTTTTGAACAGCATATATTAACTTTATCAATTTAAAACCTAATTTTTAAATTTATTCTTAAATCAGGTGAACTTATAAGGCAGCTTGAGGAAAAAGATTCCTTAGTGTCTCAACTCACCAGAGGAAAGCAGTCATACACACAACAAATTGAAGACCTCAAAAGACAACTGGAAGAGGAAATCAAGGTGAGTGGGAACCGAGAGACTCCGTTAAATACAGATAGATTATTGATAGGGACTGAATCCTTTCTTTTCAGGCCAAGAATGCACTAGCCCATGCAGTGCAGTCTGCTCGCCATGACTGTGACCTCCTCAGGGAGCAGTATGAGGAGGAGCAGGAGGCCAAGGCTGAACTTCAGCGCAGCATGTCCAAGGCCAACTCTGAGGTGGCTCAGTGGAGAACCAAGTACGAAACTGATGCCATCCAGAGAACCGAGGAACTGGAGGAAGCTAAGTGAGTTCAGCACATTTGAATTTCAGTGACTGTACAAAGTTTGAAAGCAGCCAATCCCAATCCTGGATTCTTCTATAATCCAGGAAGAAGCTGGCTCAGCGTCTGCAGGAGGCTGAGGAGGCTGTTGAAGCCGTAAATGCTAAATGCTCCTCTCTGGAGAAGACCAAACACAGGCTGCAGAATGAGATTGAAGATCTCATGGTGGATGTGGAGAGGTCTAATGCTGCTGCTGCTGCTCTGGACAAGAAGCAAAGGAACTTTGACAAGGTTGAAAAATACAGAGACAGCTGTATGAACTTACCACACCTAAAAAGAAAATACTAACATCTCCATCATTTTTTCAGATCTTGTCTGAGTGGAAACAGAAGTATGAAGAGTCTCAATCAGAGTTGGAGAGTTCTCAGAAAGAAGCCAGATCACTGAGCACCGAACTCTTCAAACTTAAAAACTCCTATGAAGAGTCTCTTGAACATCTGGAAACCATGAAGAGGGAGAACAAGAACTTACAAGGTTGGCTATTTATCAATAAGACATCAGACAAATTAATTACAAAGTAGAATTAATATATTGTCTCAATTACATTTTAGAGGAAATATCTGACCTCACTGAGCAAATTGGTGAGGGAGGAAAGAACATTCATGAGCTTGAGAAGATACGGAAGCAGCTGGAACAAGAAAAGTCCGAGATACAGACCGCTCTTGAGGAAGCAGAGGTAAAGTGCAGAGCAAAACATTTCCTAGAATTAAAATATTGTAGTGTTTGGTATTTGGTAAAAAAAAATATTTCAAACAACTCAACCTGTTTCTATAGGCCTCGCTGGAGCACGAGGAAGGGAAGATTCTCAGAGTCCAGCTTGAGTTGAACCAAATAAAAGCGGAATTTGAGCGAAAGCTGGCTGAGAAAGATGAAGAGATGGAACAAGTCAAGCGAAACCAACAGCGGATGGTGGATACTCTTCAGAGCTCCCTGGAGTCTGAAACTCGCAGCAGGAATGAAGCCCTTCGTCTGAAAAAGAAGATGGAGGGAGACCTCAACGAGATGGAGATCCAGCTTAGCCAAGCCAACAGGCAGGCGGCTGAGGCCCAGAAGCAACTCAAGTCGGTTCATTCGCATCTTAAGGTCTGCATTAAAGTTGTAGTCTTTAGTGAATTCAATAATCCAGATTGCTGGGGTTTAAAAAAACTGCAATCCAAAAAATTACAAGATTAGATTACAATGATATGTTATTTTGCAAGGTCTAGAAAATATTTTGGTCTGAAAATCAACATTACTTGCTTAGGCATAGTCATATAAACTTCCAGTGTTTTCAATCTTCACATTCCATGTTCTTACTCATAAATGTCATTTATCAATTATCCTCTTTCAGGATGCCCAGCTCCAACTTGATGATGCTCTGCGAGCCAGTGATGATATGAAGGAAAACATTGCCATCGTTGAAAGACGCAACAACCTGCTTCAGGCTGAAGTAGAGGAACTGAGGGGCGCTCTAGAGCAAACCGAACGAAGCCGCAAACTTGCTGAGCAAGAGCTGCTGGATGTTAGTGAGCGGGTGCAGCTACTGCACTCACAGGTGAGACAGTTTTAATCAATTTCTTCAGAAGTTATTAATATATTACAATAATTAATATATAATAGTATAAATTTTACTGAAGAATTCTAAAAGGTTTCAATTTACATGTGAACAGAATACCAGCCTGATAAACCAGAAGAAGAAGCTGGAGGGTGATATTGCTCAGCTTCAGACTGAAGTGGAGGAGGCTGTGCAGGAGTGCAGAAATGCTGAAGAGAAGGCCAAGAAGGCCATCACTGATGCTGCCATGATGGCAGAGGAGCTGAAGAAAGAGCAGGACACCAGCGCTCACCTGGAGCGCATGAAGAAGAACATGGAGCAGACCATTAAAGATCTGCAGCACCGTCTGGATGAAGCTGAACAGATCGCCATGAAGGGAGGCAAGAAGCAGATCCAGAAGCTTGAGGCCAGGGTGAGTGAAATCACTGAAGATATAATACAAATTTGAGCTGAAATAAAGAGCCATTTATGACTGTTTTAAATTTTGCAATAGATCAAAGAACTGGAAAATGAAGTGGAGGGTGAACAGAGAAGATCCAGTGACTCCATCAAGGGAATTCGCAAATATGAGCGACGCATCAAAGAGCTGACATATCAGGTGCGGGAAATTTTTTATTTTTTAAGAAATTTTAGGACAGTTAGATAAACAAATGGAAATAACTTCACTAAACCTGTCCGCAACTATCTTAATAATTGTCCCCATCTTTATGCTACACCAAAACATGAATTAGCACATTGAAGTTAGTCAAACAAAATGCCAAAAACGGCTTTCAAATCCAATAAAAACTTTCCAGACATGTACAATTAATAACAAGGAGTCACCAAGGCATCTCAGATGATTTGATCACTTACTTCTCACTTCTACTTCTGAGTTGACCAACTGAGGAATGACCTAAAGACACTCCAACATTTTTATTTAACATTTAGTTAAAAAAACAAATTTTTTTCTCTTATTTATTTCAGACAGAGGAAGATCGTAAGAATCTGTCCCGTCTGCAAGATCTGGTGGACAAACTACAGCTAAAGGTCAAATCCTACAAGAAAGCTGCGGAGGAGGCAGTAAGTACTTCAGTTTCATAAATCACCACAATCTGTAATTAATGCTTCATAGCTGAAGTAGATGACAGGCAAAAGACAGCATCTAGACTTGATGCAATTACATTTCACCCGGAACAAGATTATATCAATAAATTTGCAAAGTTGTAATAACTTCTATTTAAGTTGATTAAAAAGCACATTTGCGATGATTACCTTAATAGCATGTGACACTTATCAGAATATGTCACTTTGCTAAACAGGAGGAACAGGCCAACAACAATCTTACCAAGTTCCGCAAGATTCAACATGAGCTTGATGAAGCTGAGGAGAGAGCTGATATCGCAGAGTCTCAGGTCAACAAGCTACGTGCTAAGAGCCGCGATGTGGGGTCAAAGGTTAGTTCAATTTAGAATTTGTTAACATTTAAGTGATGTTTTGAGGTTAAAATACCCAAAGATTCAGTGCAAAGCCATTATATATGGATGTTGAAATGAGACTTAAAACAGTAGTAAGAACTTTTCTCAACAAAATATGTCCTCATATTGTAAGTATAAAGACAATAGGTTTGAGTAAACCATGTCTAAGACTGAAACATGTGTTGCAATGTTGTGAACATTTAACAAGTAAAAAAGAAATCGCAGATAAAATAGCTATGTAATTACTTGAATATATTTCTCTTTCTTTTTTCAGAAAGGGCACGAAGAAGAGTAAAGGAGATGGAATGAATCCATACTTCTGAGGCACTGCTCATCTTAATGGTGTCTCCCTATGCATGTAGTTTGTTCAGTAGAATAAAATGAATCGGCATCACAAAGTGGGCCACGACTGTTTCTTGATCCTCCACTTTCAAGTACCAAATTACAAAAAACTAAATGACGAAGGCCTCTCTTTTGCCATTGTTAAATTCATAGATTATCCACATTTTTATTTATGATTGTTTTTATTCACAGGGCTTTGATACATTATTCTACAGTTTCGCTGTGTAACCTAATTCCTATTTTCTACTTGCATTGTACACTATGATTTTTGAGTATTTTTTTAGTTTTAACTAAATATAGAAACTCAAGTCACTCTGACATGGTAGTAATGGGGCACCATTATATTCCTACATCATTTATACGGCAGTTAGTTGGTAATTTACTGTATCATCTGAGGACGCAACAAGAATATATCCTTCTCTAATGACATTTGAATCTACCTATAAATTAGCTAAAATTCTATGAATTTAAAGTCATTATAAATTCAGTACTCTCCATATTTATTTGCAACCTTGTGAGAAGTAAATTATTTTATTGCAGTAGCCTAATCTTTCATGGAATATTAAATGAAAATTCAATCCATAATATAAAGACTATCATTCAGTGAGGAAAAATAAATCATACGAAAACTGGTTATTTGGACTGTCAAGATTACTGACACCCATATTACCTTTATAAAATAAATAGTGAATGATTTTTACTACTCACATTTTTACTACTTACTACTATTTTATTAGAAGTCCACAACTTCCTGTTTCTATGGGGAATAATAGCATTTTAGCACAGAAGTAATTTACTCCTTGCCAGTCTTCAAAATGGAAAGACAAGAAAACATGCCTTTGAAGAAACAAACAACCAATGGACAAACAATGGCAATAAGAGAATAACTAGTTTTCTAAAGTAGCCCATGTCCACAAACAGTACAGAAATTAAAAAGTTTAAAACAATTTAAGCTTTAACCAAATAATTCCTTTCAAAGACCCAGACTTATCTCACTACCAATTTTCCCATCCACTTAACAAAACAATAAAGAGGATTTTAAAGGCTGTAAGAAAATGTCTCCAAAGCTCATCATGAGGAAGCATCAAAATGACATACACCATTCTCCTCCAATCCATTATATTTTTTTATTTTAAAAATTCGTACGCATCTTTGCTAGGGTTGCTGAAATATGTGGAAGACTGCACTTCAACAGTTTGTCCATAATGTTATCTTATTTAACTTAAAATTATGTAATATTGTGCAATAATTATAAACTTTTGAAACATTTAATTGGTCAAATATATAGTATAGCATTCTATGCAACAGAAAATAAATAAAAGGTCGATATGTTGAATTTGACATGACCAAATTCTACTTAGAATAAGTTAAAAAAAAGCATCCAAACCCCAAACAAAACCTTAAAAACAGATTAAGCTTTAACCAAATATGATCCTAGTTTAGATCTAGAGTTTAGATCCTAAACTAGGATCTAAAAAATAAAAGAAAGACATTAGCGATGACTCGTCCTTTACACATCATCGTAAAAAAGAAAATGTGAACTTTGTGCATATAAAAAAACAATAACACTGGATTTTAAAATGTTAACAAAATACTTTGTCTTAGGTAGAGCAATTTTTTTCAAGTTTAACTAAATGTCAAGCCAAGTGATACCACACCAACACTGACAAAGCAAAGGGATGGATGACTTGGTTTTGGTTCCTATGACCCTTTGCATAATCTCAGGAAAACAGAGGCATTTAGGAGGTTTTGTGATTGCACCATATTATCCAAGCACATCCAAGCATGCTGATTGTCAATCAAAAGATGCAATACAGCACAATAGCAGATCCAAATGATTGACCCACTAACTCCATGAAGATAAACAAAAAAATAGTTAAGCCATTCTAGAAGACCTATTTTTATTAAACATCAAAGCTGTACTACTTGAGGTCCTCCAGCTGAATAAACTGTAGAAATCAGCTGTAATACATTTTTACCAAATGTGAATATGCTCTAAGTATTATCCCCAGTGCCTAATAACATTACCTGTTATGGTGGGATGCTGGAGTAAAGGATGTCCCAGTCCTCTGATGCATGCTGCTTCATGGTAACAGTCTTTGATGCTTCAATCAAAAAACACATAAAAATAAGAGAATTAGATTCTGTAGACTTGTAGCTCTTCAAACTGTCCACGTAGTAAATTATTGCTTTTAACATTTATCCAAAAGGTCTAGAATGTATTACATTCTTAAACAACCTAGATAATATCTGTGAAATGCGTAGGTTCTTTCCTAGAAACATATAATGCTTTTTAACTTCTCCATTAAGCTCTTAAATATCTATTTTCCATTAAGTGTAACCAATTCTTAACTTAGGAGATGTAGAATTACAAACATCAGTTTAACTAGGATACAACAAAAAAGTAGATTGGTTTAACAAGCATATGATACTTAGACATTTCACAAATTAAGAAATCTAAAATGTAAATCAATTGAGCCCTACCTTTTCTCACATTTATTTCTGAGGCAACGTTGAGTCTCAAGCACCAAGGTACTTCTTTAATCTTTGGTAGATTTCAAACCTGAGCTTATGCAGTGATGCTGCAGTCACAGACAACTTTATTACTGAAGTGGAGTCAAGAAGATGGGCAAGACAGCAGAAGGACATATGGAGGCAGGGACACATATTCAACACCTCCTCAAGTAACCATCAGAACATAACAAGCATTCTAACAATAGAAACTTCATGTGAAACCACAGTTGTCATAGATTGCAAAATTAATAGAGACAAGGTGCTTCACATCTCCCCTTGTGATCACAGAAGTCAGAAATACAAGGACTCTGGACAGCTGGGAATGAGGACCTTTCATGGAGGACAACCTGCTATGTTAAGGCCAGGAATAGATTAGAGTCAAGTAGTTCAGAAGTTTACATCGAGGCAAAGATGTAGTGTGCATTATGGATATATTGGGGAAGCAAGTACAAAAAAACACTTGCTAGGCCCAGCATGGATCACTGATATTGTTGGCACATCAGAAGCCTAGCAGCAGTCTAGTGGTAAGATTTTTAAATAAACATGTTTAGAGTATTTAAATTTTTTAAAACATCTTTAAACATGATTAAAACAGTACCTTGAGTGAAATAAAATTCTATTTTCTATCAATTACTAGTACTAGTCAGCTAGTACACCCACTACGCCCACGTAGGTCTGTAGAGTTGGCTCACAGTGTTACTCTTTTTGTCCAATTCTTATCTAATTAATTTAAGATTCTTGGTATGATACATCAAAAAGGTTAATAAATTCAATGCTTAAAACTCAGTATCTCTAAGGTGCAGTAAAGTTAGTAATCTGACTCACCCACCAATGAAGCTCAGATACGCTTGAAGGTTTCGACAGAAATGTTTGGGTTACCTCACATGGGTTACCGTTTTAGCTTCTACATTTCGTTTCCTTTCTCTGCAAATTTTGAGACATTAAAATCAGGCCATTCTCTCTATGCCCTCTTTAAAAGAAAAAACTAAGTATAAAGTTAGCTTTTACAATTTGCTTGTATATTTCTACATCCACCTAAAATGTATCCTTTCTTTTTTTATTTTCATAAAATACTTAATCTTCTCTATTTAAAAAATCTACAGTTCATTAGTGTACAATCATCAGTGTGTGAATGGAAATGACTGATTTTACTCTAAAGCATCTTTGAAAACCCTTTGACAGTTGAAAAGCACTGTACAAGTCTGATGTCATTACTAAATTTTCTGAAACATCTTGAGGAGAGAAACAGGAGCTTTTGTTTCGAAGAACAAACACAAGTAGTAAAGGCAGTCGTTGTGAATGTAGGAAAAATTCACGGAAACTTGCTTTATCAAACCGTCATGTTTAGGTACTGTATACTCGGTGAATCTACACTCTCCCTTTTCACCAGGATATGTTTGACACAAACTAGGCAATACCCAGTTCCCAGTCTTAAGGTCAAACAAGGTTTTAATAAGTTATAAACATAACTTGTAAAATTTATGCCAATCCTATGTTGAGATGCCAGACAAATTTTTGGAGTGACCATAGATTTCTCAGGCGGTATGGTACATATAGTACAGATAAGTACAACATGACACCAGCTTTCAATTTATAAACTTACAACCCATGCACAAGTTCTATATCAGTAAGGCTACTCAAACCACAAACATTCATCCTATGGATAACAGGAAGGACAACTTTCAGATGGAGGAGCGTGTTTTCATACAGATTTATAGCAACTTTTGTAAATCCAATAGACCTCTTTGAAAGATAACACTCTATCAGCATTATCCTCTCAACAAAACGAAAGCAATTTAATTTTACTGTGACTTGTTTGATATTGTTTAAGAAGCCAGATAGTAAGACTGGGCAAATAGCTTCCTGTAACGGCAAACATACTACAGAACTATAACGTGTATATGATATTGTTGCTTGATGTTTTGTCCTGGTTTTGTTATTGTACTGCATTTTTGTCCTGCCATTTCAATGTTCATCCTTTGAGACTTTGTTGAATTACTGCATATTGTGTATTCCTCAACACTCACCTGTTGCTGCTTATCTGAATACAGGAACGCTTTGTCCTCTGCTGTGCGTCAGACGCTGACCCTCAACTGTCAGCTGAAACATCAGCGCTCGGAAGGCAGCCAGCAAGAATTTCACAGGTTATCTTTGAGCCCAAGGTTGCAATGTCAGGAGCAAGGGTAGAAGAAAGGGGACATCTCACTTTTGGAACCATTTCAACTTGCTGTCAATACACGGTGGAAAATTGGGTTACTATCACTATTTGCCAAGAAAATTTACATTGTAGTCTCATTGTCTGCACGCAGTGTTTTATTTCACTGTAATACAAATATGGTGTATCATGGCTTTGTCTATGGATCATGGCTGTATCCATGATACACTAAATTACAGTGTTTTATGTTTTGACCAAAGTTTCTAATACAGCGAGCAACTTAAACATGCTAACAAGTAGTTTGTCGTTTTTTCGCATGTTATAAAAATGCTAGAAAAATATTTTCAAATTTTAAAACAAACCGTTTCAAAGCATTTAACCTTTTTTTCTAGTTGTGGAGCTGGATCAATTCCAGTGCGAGCCAGTTGCATAAAAGTGCTAAATTGTTTATTAAAGTGTAACAAATGAGATCAAGGCTTCACAATAGCAGAATATTGGTTTTAAATATTCAGATATTAGTTGAGAATAATCTAGTTCAGGTTTGAAGAGTCTATGTGTAGCTTTTTAACTAGAGTTAGATAAAATATCTACTCCTAAAGGTAGTGAAAAAATTCGGCGGAATCGCCCTTAAGCCATTCCCCGAATCGGAAGCTTCAATCGGAAACCAACTTCAGCTTCGTGCCAAAAAAAAAGTGTTGTAGCTCAATGTGCGAAACATCACGTTTTAGCACGCACAGCACCGCAAGTCAATTTCCCTCCTGTTTTGTTGGAATGCATCTGATGAAAAACAGCAGCAACAAGTTCACTTTAGAAGTTTTGACTGAATTTCTTGACGTTAAAATACACTATAGTTTTATTGTACAAGCTAGTAACAGTCAACAGTTGATGCACGAGCTGGCTAACACCTCCCTTTGAATCATATTAAGTAAATCTATTCGGCCTTCACTCCAACCACTACATAATTAGCTCAAAAAGTACCTATAGATAAATAAGTATAGCTGTAAATGTAGTGTCTACAACAACCCCCAAAATTCAGACCTACCATATACGTCCATCTTCACATCCCCTAGTTCCATTTTTGACCGAAAGATGGCGTAGTTTCCCGAACACACCTGCATCTCATCAGCTCCTTGACTAGTTTTCACCAAAGCGCGTCTTTGCCCATTAAAAATGTGGCACAGTTATTACTGTGAATGCAAGGATTCTGTAGGGTAAGTATTTTATTGTAGTCGTGGTGTTTATCCAAAACACT
The DNA here is from genome assembly GCA_010277075.1 of Poeciliopsis retropinna. Classification (NCBI taxonomy): domain Eukaryota; kingdom Metazoa; phylum Chordata; class Actinopteri; order Cyprinodontiformes; family Poeciliidae; genus Poeciliopsis; species Poeciliopsis retropinna. The sequence continues at coordinate 9,993,417 of VMRM01000022.1, forward strand.
GAGAAATAATTTTAAAAAGCCTGACAAATGTCTTGTATAAAGAGAAAAGTTAAAATTCAGTAACTTTACTTATGGTAGAAACATGTAGCAGTATCATACTGTCATTTCAAAATGTGATGTTTTACCCGAGTATAAAACTAACCTACCTAAATGCATAATAGCGTTTCCCATCAAGTTTTATAGAATGTTGTCAGATTTGTTTTGTCTGTTTTAGAAAGTCCAAAGCAGCTCGACAGGATGGACACTTCTCTTATAAAATTGAACTGAATTGGAATCTGCTTGTACAGGTTCAACATTATTGAAAAGTTAATTTATTTCAGGAACTCATCTCACAATGAAACATTATGAAAACATATAGGTCAGAATATTACATCAGACCAGTCAAAACATTTTAAGTACAGAAATGTGGACTGGATAAAAAGTACATCTAATATACTTTTTTTATAAAGTATACTAGACACATTCTGTAATTTAATGACAGATTAAATGACTTTTAATCTGTCATCTAGTGACAGATTAAAAGTGACAGATTCTAATTAATTCATTCATGTATGGTCATGATGATTTGATCATATATTTTTATTATGAATTCTCGCTTACAAAAAGCTAAATTTCATTTAAACAGTTCAAGGTTTGAAAACACTAATAAAAATTGTTATGCCCTTATGCCTTCACTACATGTCTGGATGTTATTAATGCACATTCGTCTTTAAAATCCAATTTGTCATGAAATAATGAAGCAGCAACACTGAGTTTTCTTGCCCATCTTTTTTATTTTATGATTAATATTCACATCACTAGTTAACAATTAAACACAATGAACATCTCTTTCATACCAAATATTCAGAATTGAAGGGGGAGATGAGCGCTATCTAATGGGACGGATGCTTCTAACAACCAACTGTTGGTTTGTTGTCTCCTGCATGCTCTTGCAACGGTGTTGTGCTCTAAACAATAATACAGCACACGCTACAGAGGGTCCACTCGGCAGTATTGAAAGGAAGACTCCTTTGTCTGCTGTTGAAGATTGTTAAGTCTATGGTTGGTTTTTAAGGGTGAGCAGGGGACCGAAGTGTGAAGTGAAACCTCTGCTTTTGACGTTTAGTCAGATTTTTGGTTTTACTGAGCAGCCAGCCAGTGGTTGCTGTGAGAGGAATAAAAGATAAAACAATCAGCTTCTTTTTCAGTACTGGAGTGTTGACAAACCTCTGTAGGACTGAGACAGGTTGGGGCTCCAGGTACATATCTACCAACACACTACATATTAAGTTATACTACAGGTTAATTTCACCTCTAATTTTTTTTAACGAGGAATTTAGCTTTAGATTTCTTCATAATTCTGTTGTCGGTGACGAAACAATTTGGTCCAAGACTTGCCCTAACTCAGTCCTGTGTTGGTAGTTATGTCACTGTGTTAGTTCAGGGGCGGTCTAATACAGGACATGGGTCCATACTACATGCCAAAACACAAAGTTTGGTTTTCAATACTCTCACTCTGTTGTGGTAGACGTCGGACAGATCAGGCCAGTACGCGTCGGTGCATTTCACACCGATTACGTCACTACTTCCTGAAACCAGTAATTAGTGTCGTCGTGTTTAATCGATCTTCTGAAAACAGAACAGAGACAACCTCACACATGTATTCAGATGTGTTGAACACATTTTAAAAAACATTCTTGAAACTTCATCAGCCCTTTTCTTGGTGAAAAAAGGCAGACTCTGAAAAAGGAAAAGAAAAAAGTATGTTTCCTTACTTACACTTTCACCCTTACAATAACACTTATTGAGCTAAGCTGTTGCAGGTTTACATGAACAAGTATGTTCAACTGGCAACATCCACAACATCCTGTTAAAACTTAAGATTTTTTTCTTTTTTCATTTTTCTGTTGTTTTTAACTTTAATTAAATACTTCTGGGGTGATAAAAACACAGTGTTGATTATGTACAAGGGACAGAGTGAGATATTAGTGGAAGGGTGTTGTTAAAAGGCTACATCGAACCATTGTGAGTTGATAGAGTGATTCCGGTTATTACCTTTTGTACAAGCTGCAAAGCAACATTAGCTTCTTCTCATATTTTCTTTCACTCAATAATACTGTACCAAATAATAAGTAATGCAATTCTATTAAATCTTTATAATCTTGTTAAGTGTAATTACTGATCCATTACTGATCACCTCAACTGTAGATTTTGGCAATAATAACATCAGTTTCAAAGCTATACATTACAAATAAATATTATGTAGAATTTGATTTTTAGTGACCTGGCGCAATAAATATATAGATATTATTTATTTAATAAAAGATAATATGACAAAAGCACTCCTGCTTTTGAAAAATATTGATTTTATATTCCCAATTTCCCTTGATTTTGACCAAGTCGTTTATTGAACAATTTCTTACGACATCAGTCAAAACAAAGTTAATGTAAATAAAGAAGAAAATGTTTGAATTTGGTCGAGACTTAGTAACCAAGCTAAGTTGTATTAGCTTGTAAGTTAATAACAATGTATGTTTTACATTTTGCCCTTTCAAACATTATAGCAATGTGTTAATTAAAAGTGATTGCAGTACTATATCTATAAAATATTTTAGATAAACTGTTCTTTTTTAAGTGCAACTACTGCCAAACATTAAATGTAAGGCAGGCATATTAATTTTGACTTTGGAAAGTTGTACTTTTGAGTAAAAATTAAATGCATATTGACCGTACCTTTTAAAACAGTCATGTTGTGCTAATACATTATATATTATTATTTTTTAATAATTTTTTTTTTTTTTTTTACAAACAAACCAAACTGAGTCCAAGTGTTGTTACACAACTTTTTGAACATGTCTGTCAGTATGGCAGCACATGGAAAGCTTAGTATTAAGTATCTGATGCATGTAAATAAAGTTCGAAAGCTTCTATCTTCTGCTAACAACATACATTTGTTAACCCATCTCCTCTAGCCTAGTGTAAACTATATTAAAGAAAGGTGTCTCAAAGTTCATAGAGCCTTTTGAACAGAAGATAAAAAATATACGATTCCATTCAGTAGATGTGACCTTGCAGCTTGGCCAGAATGTAAATCCCGGTGTATGTCAACAAGAATATCATCAGGGAAGCCTGGAGAGCCGAATGTTTGACTATCAAATCCAGCAGCACAACACCGATAACCCAAGTTCCACTAAAATCCACCAAACAGCAGCTCATCTCCTCACATGACGGCACACTCTTTCAATGAGCTACTGAGACACAACAAGACTACAACTTTCCCCTATTCCTCTAGACACAGTCCAGCACCTACATCTATCAAAGTGCTTTGATATTTCAGTTATTCTGCCTGCAAAGAAAAAAAAACAAACAAAAAAACAAAAAACAAAAGAAGGGTTCACATTATTATTATTATTATTTTCACATATGGTCCACGCATGTGTCGTGACGTGTGTTGCTTTCAGGCAACTCGAGGGAATCGTTTGGAAGGAACGATACGATAATAAATACGGCTATTTGTTGTTCTTACGTTTTCTAGACTTAACTGTTGACTATTTGATCACTTGCTCTTTGATCACCGTAAGTTTCACTAAACTACCAAGACGGTTTTGTTCCCAGAAGCACAGACGTACAGTACACAGCCGACAAGGTTTTACCAATATACAGTAAAGCAACTTGAGTACAGTTATATCACTTGAGTGCATCAAGAAATAAACAAGACTGTGTTCAAAGTGCACAAAACCTTTTTTTTTTTTTTTTTCCTGTAAGGGAACTTTACATGAGCCATGTGGTGCTGATAATATTTAGTGTTCCAGACACAATAACAGAGCGCTAGCTTAAATAAGTAAAGCATAGGGGAAGCTGGTGGGGGATGTTTGTCAGTTAGCTTTTTGTAAAGTCACAGAGCCAGACTATCAGTGTTCCAGAGGCTAAGCAGCGCTCTCTACAGGATGAATGCAGTAGTAACACTTCACACATCTGACAACTACAGTACGCCACAGAGATGTCGCAAATCCCTCAGTGTGTTCACCAGAGACCATCCCAACCTTGAAGTCACTGTGAGCAGGAAGGACACGGCCTACTCATGTTCGATTTGTGACGTGTATCACATTTCGGAAATGTTTTGGCCTAAATCAAAGCCACATCACAGTGTCGAGGGGAGCCTGCTTTAGAAATAATGTACAGCAATTTACTTCAAGGGAATATGTTTAAAACAACCCAACCAGCTGCTCCTAAAATAATCAATGTATCTGTATAATAAATGTGGCAATGTGAACAAAACTGCTTTTAGCCTCTCATAGTTTTAAAATGACAAGTATTTTAGAAAGAAAACTTCAAATGTACGAGCTGTTCTGGGATCTGCTTAACTAAAATACTGCTGCCTTTTAGAGCTGGGCAGTTCCTGCTGTCCAACGTTGTATGATTTAAGAACATTCTGTATATTTAAACGGCATCCAACATAAATCAAACATGCTGCACAAAAAAAAAAATGTAACAAAAACTTTTTTTTGTCATCTATTTACAATACAAATGTCAGGGTAAAATATGTGCTAAGAAGAGCAGCAGAAAACTTGAAGCCTAACGATCTGCTCCTCTGAGTCTCACTATAAGCGGTAGGATTTTATTGTGTACAGGAAAACCCTAAATGACCATAAAGTTTTAAACATGAATGCTATGTTATTATTCCCCATACTTTAACTGTCTCCTATCTCTGAACTTATATTCACTTCAACCGTTCTCTGTCCTCTTTCTGTCCTTGTGTCACGTAAATGCACACGTGACAAGAAGCCTTCATTTATAATATTACTGTATTGCTGTCAGAAAGCTGGAGAAATACACAGGAAGAGGAAAGAGATTCAGAGACGCTGCAACATGGGAAGCCAGTGTGGAAAATATGCAACAATGACGATGAAACAAACCATTGTTTCAACAGTATTAGTATGTTAGTGGTGGCTTTTAGTGTGTGACTGTTCGGTGCTCAGGCACACCGATGTGTGTATGTGTGTTTGTGAACTTATCCTATAGATATATATGCGAGTGTGTTAGTGGTTCATTGCCTACTGTGAGGGCTTTCAACCCTCAGATTTGGTGATGCACATAACCAGGAGGAGCAACAGATTCATGAGGGAAAAAAAGGGACCCTATGCCTGCTTTTCTCTAATGATTGTAGACCAGACATATCTCAGCTCTCTCACAGGGGTTGCAGGAGTGCAGGAAAGTGTGGTGAACTATAAAAAGGTTAGTGTCATAAGTAGAAAGGCAGAAACATGTGTTGAACAGAATAATATATGAATGTCTGGAAATGCTTAAATGAGTCTGGTGTGGGAGAACTTTTTTTTTTTTTTTGCCTTTTCAACTGGACCAAACGAGACTAACCTCAATTAAATGTTTAATCCGGTAAAAAGCTGTTAACTAAAGATTGCTGCATCTTCATAAGCATTATATCCAAACTGTTTAACACTCATATTTGTATACAACTTGGCACAAGAATCATTCTAAATATTGCGTATTTGCAGTTAACACTTGCTTGTAATAGCCACTGGAATTCCTTCTGATCTTTGTTTTCTAGATCATAACATCAATTCTGCCAGGACATTTTCCATCACCAGATATATGCTGTCTGCAACTGTTAAAGGAGGTACACAGTGTACTAATTCCTTTGTTTGTTGATTTAAAATGGGGCAACATAAGGTAACAAACAAAAGGGACAAGGTCTTCCTGTTACAACCCTAACTTACAACAGTTTAATCAATTTAAAGCCAAGACCACTCAGAGAAGCTTCCAACATTCTCCATCCTTCCTCTTTTAACATTCCTTTGAGGAAATCACATTTTCTAATAATGTCTCTAACTGAAATAGCGAGTTTGAAAGCTTGAAAGGATAAAACACGGCAACTATGAATACATATGTTCGGCCTTACTGTTAACTGCTTGAAAAGTTTTACTCTCTCGCAACCTGAATAACATGTAGACACATCTTGGCATGTCATAGAAAAAACAGATTCCCTTTAAAGAGCTTCCCACATCCCTCTGACTTCAGTTTGAAACGTCTCACTAGTGAAAATAGCTAACTTTAAATTTTCTTCCCTTAGTAAAAAGATTGACGCTGAAGAAAGTTGTTAAATGTGGTATGTTCACAGAAAAGATCCGGTTTCTGAGTTTCCGACTTGTCGTGGACAATCAAGCCAAAAAACAGGTTGATTCTGGTCAACAGCTGGTTTCTTGGTGCTTCTCTCATCCTAATGTGCCGCCTACATTTGAAAAAAAATAAGCTTTTGAACTTTATTTTCAACACTTCTAAGTCAATTACAACTCCATGGCGTTCTCTGCAACCACTTCTACTAAGTCTATCAGGAAAAGTTAAATACGGAGTTAAACACATTACTGCAGTTATTGTTTTCACTGAATAAACCATATTAATCATATCATAATGAGTGTGGTTAAATAGTGTGAGCTGTTGAATACCAGTAAGAATGACTAGATGAGACATAGTGACATCTGAAGGACTGAACTGGAAGTGAAGCACAGTTCTACTGACACTGTTAGAATATCAGTGGAGTTTTGGAAGGTGAAGGCTTTTCAAAGAGATCCGAGAAAAGTGTTTTATCAGAACTGAGACTCGCAGGTTCAACAATATTTGAAGTAGGTGACTCTGCTTAAGGATATTTTCTGTGTCTGGGTTGTTAGATTTTGTGAACAGGGGTAAAACTTAACTATATCTGAGGTTACGAGATATTAAGCTGGTGGGGCCCCACAAAGAGCTGTGTAGACAAACAAGTGGTCTTCTTTGTAGGTTTCGGGGCAAAATGTCAGCTCAGGTGCTTATAGAGGTCAAAGATCAGGGTTGGTAGGAGGACACTGGCAGGCGGACCTCAGAGAAACACTGAGAGGCAGTCGGTTGATTCGATGCTGCAGTGGGTGAGGTGAAGGGCGGGGCCAGAGGGAAGTAACTGTGCCATGGTAAGTTTGTTGGTCAGTTGATTGGCAGGTCAGTGAGCGTCATGCATGTCCCACCACTATCTGGAGCTCACAGGGACTCAGTCTGTAGAAAAACAAAAACAACAGACTCAGAAAACACAAGAAACACAGAATCTGGAGGGATCGTGAAATGGCAATGAAGAGCTTAAAAAATACAGCATAGAAGGTCTGTAGATAATAGTTAGCTGCTGTTTAGTGGAGTTTCATTGGAATGGCAGGTCGAAAAGTTTATTTTTTTATGGTATTGGGGTCAGTAGAAGGGCACTGGCAGGCGGAGTCCTGTCTGTTGGCCACGACTAACTTGAAAATAGGGTTTTAATCTCAGTGGGATTGTCCTGATAAAATAAAGTTGAACAACAAAAAATAATGCTGCAGCCATAAATCAAATAAGCTCTGATACCAGCATGAGATAGAAGATTCCCACTGTCTTTGATCTCGCAGTCTGGTGGCCTGTTGCAGTAATGAAGAGTAATTTATCTACAAAGACCTGTTAATCTTTACTCTGAAGGTCTCATAATTTCATTTATTGGCTATTTTTATCACTACAGCAGAGCACGAACACCACCTTGGTCTGTTCAAAGAAGAAAGATAAAACATAAAAAAAATACACACTCTCGGATGCATTTCCAATTATACCTTGATTTAATATGCTTTAAAACCAAGATAGTTTTTCAAATTGCTCACATTTGGTTTCTGAATTACAGACAACCAAAACCACTCCTCACTGGTTCCAAGATAATAAGCATTATCTGACCGACTTGGAGGAGCTCTCTATATTAGTGTAATGCTCATTTCAGAACCTAACCCCCAGGACAAAGAGTTCACCTATTATCATTAGCAAATATTTTCCAGCTCTAGTTTAAGATTAACCCAAATTCATGTGCTGGAAGATGCTAGTTAAAGCCGGGACCCAAATCCAATCAGAATGAGCAGCAACACCAGAAAAATGCTGATTATATATGCTGTCCATTCCATCAAGTTTCAGCTATCTTGCAAAGAAGGGCAACGACTTAGGTCTCTTTAAAGCTGCCCCCAAATATGCACTGCTTTCTGCTGACCTAACAGATAAAATAAAAACAAAGTGCAATGACATTAGTGGTTGCACCATGACATAGAGTGAAAAATATTAATGAGTATGTAGATTTTTGAAAGGCACTACAGTACAGCATTCAGCTCTGTGTTCAAACACACCCTTGTTCTGGGTTGTTAACCACAAACAAGCAGTCTGCTGTTATCTCCTTTTTCCTCTGAGTCTAGGTCATCAGTCACATAACTGTGCAGTGTAAGAACAAAGCTCGACAGACAAAGCAACAACTGAAAAGTTAAAATCACAAATAAGCTTTTTCAATTTGGCCAGAATGAGCACTGAGTAGTATTTTGCACCCACTTTTCTCAGCGATGCGTTTATCTATGCTAAGGGGCTCCTTTAGACCGTCCCCTCCGAAAGGAGAAGGTGTGGGCTCCTTCATGCCGTTCTCCTTAGCAACGCCTGCCGGTGCAGTTGTTTGTTGTGGAGCGCCACTTGTGGGTGGAGATGTCTTCTCTCCTGTTTTTTCCTCCTGCAGCCAAATATAGATGAGCACAAGGACACACACAGACAGGTGGGCAGAAAAATAAACAAAAAAAAAAAAAAGTTTTTCTCACAGCCAACTCTGTAACTCTCACACCACCTAGTGGCGATAGGCAGTAGCAGCACAGTGAGTCAGCAGGACCAGAGAATCATACAACATTGCAGACTGTGTTTAAATTTAACCTTGTGTCCATTTGTCTGCTCGCTGCCTGGTCCCACGTTGTCCAGGGATCCGATCTTAGACTTGGCCTTGATGTTGACCTTGTGGGATTCAATCTTCACATCACCACCGCCTGGAGCAGGAAAACAAAAGTGGCCGTGAGAGCACAATGGAGGCAGTTAAGAGTTTGAAGGGAGGAAAAACAGAAGAGTTTAAAGTTGAACCTGGCTTATGCTTGATGTTGTCCTTGGAGCCACATTTTGAGGTCACCTTGCTCACGTCAACCTTCTTATTCAAGATTTGCACCTGGAGGAGAACACAGATCATAATGCTGCCCATTAAATCACCAGATCCAGCGCAGAACGTAGCACTTTAGCATCCGCTCAGCTCAACAGCAAAACCCATTTTCTTTTCAAAGTGTCAGCATCATGCTTTTACGGTATGTATGCAAAATGCAGGAGAATGTCGTTCAGCTTAAATTTCATAGAGAAACATTTTGAACATACTTTATTTGTCATGTTCTTTTTATATATGTATATATCTCACAAAAGTGTCTATTATGATGCATTTGCTGCTATTTAATTCTAGTACTGTAGGAAATGCGGGGCCTCCCGTGGGATTTGGATTTATTTTAGACACTCATATTTCTTTTTCAGGCATCAAATGATCACAACATGCACACATTTATATAAATCAAACGTAAAATGGTACACAATATATGCAGGTAGATAGTCTAAAAAAGGGAAAATTAGCCTCGCTTAACCTTCAGACTGACTTAGTACATAAATCCTCACTATATATTAATACAATAAAACCTTTGGTGTTTTATTCACAAGCCTAAGCTGGCAAAGCTTAAGCTGTTGTTGACAGCAGCCAAGAGATGCAATGGGATAGTGCAGCAGGTGTTTAAAGCAGATGGGAAGAACAACCGGAGGGATGGACGCTCAAAAGTAAAATCAATCAAAAGTGCAAACAGTGGGGGCCACTGATGTGCTAATTACAATGCTTCAATTCCAGGCTACTTTGAAGATGATCAGTTTCATTTAAACGTTTGATATAGGAGAAGGCGGCTTTATAGCTGAACTCAATTTCCTCCTCGCTCTGATGGACACTCCTACAGTTTCTAGATCAGACCCAATCAGCAAAGATTGATGGATCCAGAATGTCTATTCTGCATCAGAGTGAATGGATCTCTTTGAAACATTTGGCTTTAAAGCAAGCTCTGAGGGCTGTGCATAATATGTATATAAAAAAAGGAGAGATGCAAATGCGTCCAACCGATCCAGAGTCTCGCCCTTGGCTCCAGCAGTACTTACATTGCCACCTCCAGGGACATGTTTGATATTGTCCTTGGAGCCACAGCGGGAGGTGACGTGGCTGAAGTCCAGCTTTTTGTGCACTATCTGAACCTAAAGACAGGCAGGCAGGGACACACACACAAAAGCGAAAGACAGAAAGAGATAAAGTAAGAGAAAAGGAGAGAAAGAAAAAGAGAGGAAGAAAGAAAGAAAGGAGCGGCAGAAAAGAGCAGATCAGCTGGCGGCTTTAGATGGCCAAAAACAGAGTAGACTTGTACTAAAACTATGGAAGAGATTCTGTTATTCAGTTGCTTTGCTATGTTAGCTCAGTGGTTCTTGAAAGCATTGTTAATTGCACATTTTAGGGAATGCTTCTTTAAAGGGGGGTGCGTTCTGACAGAATAACAAGAGTGCTTCCATAAAATGCATTAGCTACATTAAAACAGCACAGAAAATGAGACCGAGCACATGCAGCAAAAAAAAAAAAAAAAATAATAATAAAAATAAATCAGTGATATTAGAATTGGTGCTTCTCAAAACAAAAGAAACAGAAAGTGACAGACGGGGCTGCTAACTTTCAAATCTTTGTAATGTAGCTTGTGCCCAGGATTTTTTTAAACAACCTGCTGCTATGCACATTTGTTTGGCTGAGAAGTCTGCATTATGGGAAGAAAAAAAAAAAAATCTGAGACAAGAGGCTGACCTCCAAAGCAAACCTGTCATTCACCTTCAAGGTCAAACATGAATGAATACGGTGATTTTTGATTTTGTATTTTGTGTACTCTCACTGCTCCCATTCTACTGCTGCACACTGCTGATCAGATGGCTGGAAGAAGACTCCTACACTTTTGTTACACTTACAAGAAAGACAAATTCAAACACACACACAAAAAAACACAGACTCTGTTGGGCAGCTGAATGCTGGATGACTAACGAACAAGTAGCCCAACTAATAAAGTAGCTAAAATTATCTGAAACACATGTTGCTCAACAGAAAAAAAAAAAAAAAAGAAAACTATTGGTCTAGTATTAATCCATGTCACAATAAAAATAGAAACACAATATATGTACATCGTTTAACTGTGATATTCAATACGTCACAGTAGGAAAATTTTAAGATTTGATGCTTTTAGGTAAAAGCTTCTAAATTATGTTATACATTTTACATTTGTGTGTAAGCACAGCAAAACTGTTATATTTTTACACATGGTTAAAGGGAATATCTCATCTGAAAATTCAAAGTCGTCTGAAATGAGGCGAGTAGAAATACTCCAAAGCTTGAAGGTGTTTTTGGTTCAATCAAGGATAATGAAGCATGGATATGATGCTGCTTGATAAACACATTATCAATATGTTTATACCTATTGCAGTTCAAAAGGTTTTATTAAGTAAATCCAAATCTTAAGAAAATAACTTAGCTATAAATTATTTATTGCGCTGGAAAAATGGAGCAAATTTAGCTCCACATTGCAAAATTTTTTGATGTTGGCAAGAAGAAGTACGTCATCGTCAATAGTAATAAAAGTACATTATGACAAAGAAGGAACATGTTTTTTATTGTGCACTAAGGTGACTCGAGTGTAGCCAATGAATTTGAGTTCAAGGAGACAATTTATTAATAGTATTGGCTTTTGAGAATAAAACCAAGCAAGGTGGCAGAAATGAATTACATGGATCTCTTCTAGGTATTCGGCATAAAGATAAATGTTTGAAATGTGGGAAATAAAGACGCCCAGCAGCAGACGTAAGGCGGGTTCCTCCGATCTCTTTGTGTCTAAGTCTCCTTCGCTTGGATAAAACACAGCATGATGACGCAGGTGGAACAGGCGACGGATGACTCACTAAGCACAGCGAGCACACATACACTTATCACGTGAGCATACACACACAGGAGCAGCTGGGCATGAACACTTTCTCCTGCTGTTTTTTTCTCGTTTATGTTGCACTAAAAAAAAAATTAAAAAAAATAATCGATTCCAAGCAGACAAATGAAGTTGCTGTGGTGTTACGGTTCATTTTTAATCCTTAAAACTGTAACTTTCAATCATAGAGACTGCAAAAAGATAATATTCTACAGCATTTCCACCATTGAAGAAAAGCAAAGCCTGTTTAAAATGGTAAATGGACTGAACTTTTACAGCGGTTTTCCAGTCACACTGACTGTTCCAAGTGATTTACACTAGAGCCACATTCGCCCATTCGCACAACAAAACACAATGATACAAGATTCATAGATTAGCAGGCAGCTTAGTGCCTTGCCCAAGCAGGGACCAATGTGAAAGGAGGAATTAATCCCACAACCTTCAATTGCAAGACACCTGAACCCACAGTCACCTTATTCGTTCGTTCGTTTCATGCGGTAAAACGAGTCAAAACTTTAATATGATGATGTGAAAATCTAAATTCTTGGACAGAGATTATGGCACCTACTACCTTCTTTGTTTCTTGGACATTGTTTTCACATTTTGTGATGTCAAAATCACATATTCAATGATGTTTAAGGATTTTCTCTGACAATCCAAAATAAAGTAATGTACAAGAAGTGGAAGAAAAGTCATGTATGGTTTGGAAAGGTTTCGAACCATAAAAAGAAAAAATTGAGGCGTGGGTTCGTATTCAGCCTCTCTTAATCTGATAGCCCTAATTACAATCAAACCCCTTCAGAAATCAAGTACTTACTAAACAAAGTCCAACTGTGCATAATTTCAGTTCAGATGTTTTGAGAGAGGCTCTTTTGTCAGATTTATGATTGTTCTTGTAAAAGAATGTGCTAAACCCAATTATTCTTTCTTGTCATTATTGTGCACTGCTCTGTGTTGGCCTCTCACATAAAATACAAGTAAAATAGATTTGTGCCAGTAAATGTAAAAAGTTAAAGTCAGAAAAAACAGCACAGGATTCACATTGTTTATCTCTTAGGTGTCTTTTTTTGCCTTGGAAGTCCAACAGCTGTCTTCACTGTCACTGGAACTGGGAGATGAAAGAAACGGTTCAGAAAAAACTCCAGACATACAGTAAAAGGAGCAAATTTCTCAGTCTCAGATTTTCAGCTTGACATGCTGGCAGATCTCCTTTAGCCTGTTAATCAAAAGTGTAACTTTGAAACATTGTTTTCTGCTTTGTTTTATTCTTAGGATTGATGTGCACAAGTGCACAGAAAATGGAGGAAAAAGTAGGGATATTTATCCATGGCTGCACTTAAATCAGGCAAAGCCGGAGACAACAGAAGAACACAGAAAACATTCTGAACGACTCCATTTCATACAAGATGTCACATCAAACAATGTGGGTCGCTTGCTACGTCCTGCAGACAGAGTGAGTGGATGCAGATGTGTGAAAAATGGAATTAGTTGACTTAGAGGATGCGTGGCATTGGTCGTGGTGCAGTGAAATCAACAACATGTTAAAGATAATAAAACAATGCAAAAGAAACATAATTTAAAAATAACCTTTTTATTTACATTTTATTAAAAACATCTGTATCAAGTATTACTTCTACCTTTATCAGTGGAAAATGTTCTATTAACATTACAACTAACTCTTCGTATGGTTCTTCTGCAGTTTTTTACATGTTTCCACTAGAATTATGATGATTTATCTTTGGAGGTAAGCTCCAAGTCTTTGAGTTTAGAAGGGCTCCTTGCCATCACCCTAATTGTTAGTTCTCTCCACAAATTCTTCATCAGATTCCAGTCTGGACTCTGGGCCCAAATCATAAATACTAGTTCGACCCATAGAAATCAAGTTGATAAAATACAAGATGACTTTAGAGTCTTTCACTTCTTGAACATAATCAAAATAAAACTCAACACTGTCCCACACAAACACAAGACAGTAGAATGTGTTACTATTACGAAAACTACCACTTTTACGACTAAGTTCAGATTTTTTTCATCCATTCCTGGAGTATATAACTCTAATAACGAACAGTGGAAGTAGCACAAAAATAAAACAAAAACAAAGTGTAGCTTGTAAAGTTTATATGAATATCAAGTCGTGGTGTGTGTTGAGTGGATGTAGATAGGAAGAGTGGCATTTTATGGAGAACGCAGATAGGTGGGAGAATGCCGTGGTGTGTGAGGTGGCAGAAACTCACTCTGACCTTGGCAGCGGGGGCGGCAGGGTCGGATGTCTTGTTGTTCGGGGTGGAGGAGACCTGGGGAGACAACCAGGCCCCTAGTCAATAAAAACCTCCAACCAACCACACGCCAAAGCACAACGACGTGGAGGAGCAGAAGTCCGCATGGGGCCATGAGGTGGATCAAAAGGAGAGCGGCTGGATAAATCCGAAGTGTGCGCGTGTGTGGGTTGTTACAGCCAATGAACATCAAGGAGTGGGTGGGAGAAAACACAACATGAATCAAGTACATTTAGTCCACAGACTGGATGTATCAACCATTTTAAACAAACAGTCAGCGTAAATGGATCAGGGAAGATATTTAAATGGTAAGAAACTGAAGCAGATGGAGCGCCTTCAAAATGACAATGAAAAAACAGGAGATTAGTTCAGATTTATTGAAACTGAATCATATTAGTGGTAAGCAACAATTACAGTGCCTTGCTGAAACATTCATATAATTTGGACTTTTTCCTAGTCTTTTTTTTTAGTTTGTGTTTTATTAAGATTTTAATGGGATTTTTTGTGACAGAACAACAGAATTTAGCACATACTCTGGTATGTGCTAAATTCTCAATAACTGTCACTGTAAATATGCTATATTTGCTGTATTTAATATCTGCATTTTTGGTGGGTGGGGGTGGTGGTGTGGAGGGCGGGGGAGGGTGATATCTCATGACTGCAGGTTTTGTCATCCTTATCTAATTCTGCTGAATTGAATGGAGAGTGTCTGGGACAGAAATGTCACATTTTCCTGTTGTGTGTTCAGTTTTTAGTTTAACCAGCCTCTAGTTTTTTGGGTTTTTTTCTTAGCTTAACTTTGTGTTTATCTCCCAGTACTTCTAACCAGATTCTGTGTGCCATAAACTCATCTTTAAATTTCTTTACGAGCTGTCATGGCATGTCACTTGATGCTTATAAATCTTGCAGGCCTTCATAAATGAGCTGGCTGTAACTAACACACCACGGGACTGAAAACAGTTGGATATACTGGATTTTATTTAAGGGCATCTTATTTAAGGAGGCTGAATACAAACTGCAAGCAACACCTTTCTGATTTTTATCTTCAAAGAAATGAAAATCCTCACCTTTCTGTTACAATTTGTATTTATTTCTTACTTTGTGTTGCAATGTCACCTAAAATCCCATTAAATAAGCTACGATGGAAGTTTCAGGTTATAATGTGACAAAATGTGAAAAAAATTCAAATGTGTGTGAACATTTCTGCAAAGGTGGTATAGACAGCTGCACAGAGGAGCAGGAACCCAGTCAAAAAATGAGGAGACGCATCCCAACAGCGGTCTGCAAATACACCACCACCAGTCCCATTACAAAGTACTGAGATTAAAAAAAAAAAAAATTAAAAAAAATCTCAGATGGAACGGTAATTAGAACAAAAACAACAACAAGGGAACACTTGGTGTATGCACCGTTTTGTTAGTGTGATTCAGGGCAGTGGTTAATTTAGGAAGGTGACAAACAGCATTTCTGACAAAAAAAAAAAAAAAAAATAAGATGACAGAGGATTCACCCCCAGAGCTCCTGTCAAAATACACACATCTGCCTGAAAATCCAAGGCCAATACAGTTTAAAGAAATGTACCTAACATTACTTTGGTGACCTGATAATTGTGGGGAAAACAAGAGGTCATAGCGAAGATGAAAAGGAGTGACGCCAAAAGAGATGCGCGCCTGCTGTTCTCTTAGATAAATTCAGTGCAGATGGCATCTCTGTGGGTCTGTGGAGGGTTTGACAGATGTGAGCAGGTTTGTGAACCCTGCTCCATCCAGCCACAGACTGCTGCATCCTGGCCTGCAGCTCCACAGCATGACCAGGCAAAAGAAGGTTAATGACGCATGGACTGATCTGACAGAGAGCTCTGCACTTTTTAAGGAGAATAGAAGGACAAAATTTGCTCCTGCGCTGTTAGATAACAAGAAGCTGCCTCACTCGGGGTAGATAGGCTTTAAACTACAAAAGAGCTGAAATGAGCTTTCACCATCCTCAGAAAAAGTAAAGGCATCAAAATATACACAGTATGATGAAAGGATAAAGAACTGCATAATTTAATGAAGTGCAAAAACATATGGAGAGACATCTGTAAGAATACAATGATTTTGCACAAATAAAAAATAGTTCAAACACTTTGAATAGTAGATGTTGTAAGTCTTCCATGCCTGAATATGAAGAAATTCATTTTTGCTTTTGCCTCCAATGAAAGAACAGCAAGATAACAGAAAATTGAGTTAAGAATATCTTTAGTTAACTTTATATTTGAGTTTAATGTATCTCATTAATAGCTAAAGATCAATTATCAGGTGATGGCAGGAGACACCAATCATCATTGTCATCAAAATACTATCTAGTAAAAGCAAAAGAACAACAAAAAAAGCTCCTAAAATCCTTAATTTTGCATAATAAAAACATTTTTTTCCCCAAAACAATAAGAAGAAACTTTGGGTCTTTGGCTGATACATTTCCGATATCAGTCAATAAGTCAAACAGACCATGGTTTTATCTTGTGAGATAACATTCTTTGATCTAAAAATGTCTTTCTGTATTACTGGAAATTATTGCTCATCCTAAAACACAGAACTCACAGCAGTGAAGCTCAGACATAACGGTGTGAGCAATTAGGACAGTGATGCGAAACATAAAAACAGCTTTAGACTGGCAGATTAAAACCAGGCCAGCTGCGATGGTCGTGATCCTAAACTCATTGTAAGTTCCTGGGCTATATGCAAACTATCTAACTTTAATAATATCCACCAATTCTAACATGGTGAGTGATCAAAAATGAATTAGAATAATGACATAATCTTTTGTTTGCCTGAAACTTCTTGGGGGAAATTTATCCTTTTTATAAGATCATTGAAATTGTACCATTCCACTCTGAAAAAAGAATGCTTCAAATGCATTATTAAAAGTTTAGTCTTAGTACGTCATGCATTACCACAACCAGTGCCTGTAAACCTTTGAACTGAAGTGGAGTCAAAAGAAGACCCGGTTCTGTGATAGAAACTTGGAGAAGATGGACAAACGACGATGAGCTGCACTGACAGAATATCACAAGGCAAGGCAAGCAGATAAGGGGATCATGTCCATGATTCAAAGTGACAGCACAATTCTCTCCCCAAGACAAGGAGTCACAAACACCAAAGAGACAGAGACAGACAGCCCAGTCAGGGCACTGAGACATGACAAGATTTGACATCCAGGCAAAGTTTGGCATGGAACAAAAGCTGCTTAGTCTTCATTTAAACATTTAAACATCTGCATGTTTAAATGTTTGTCCATGTATGCTATAGACTCTCACAGGGAGGGAGAAACATAGTGGATCAAAGAATTAGACACCAATGAATACCGATAATGGAGCATGTTGACAGACAGAGGAAGCCAGCAGAAAGATGAAGGAATAAAAGGACGGCGGTGGATCGATGCCGGGAAAGAGAAAGATGTTATCAGAGAGATTTATAGCTGCTTATCTCCTCATTATGAGAACAATTATAATCTCGGAACCTGATTCAGAAAGCCCCGTTTGAAAAACGATTCTCAAAAGAAAATAATCCCACTCCATTTCAGAAATTACACCACCACTTCATTTAACTGCAAGGTATAATGGTAATTACATAAAAAAATTAAAAAAAAAGTCGACTAACTCAAGGCTCACTGTGACTTTTTTTAAATTTATTTTTATTTCAACATGTTTTGTGTTCCAGTGTCACGGCTATGGCTGAGTTTCCTTTAAAAGTGCCAAAGCTTCTGTTATTGTGATGTAAATATTCCACACTATAGAGCAACAGATATAAGCAGAGGTCTATGAAATTTAATTAAATGATCCTCCAAAGAGAAGTCTGACCAGCTATGCTGATTAGCACCAGCTAATTGGTGTTACTTTAAGACCAGAACACAGTGGTGGTCAAAGGGTGGTATTGAAACAGCAGCCCTTATTATTTTATCAGCTATAAGATCCGCCTGGACTGGGTTCTGTATTCAAGCTTTGCAGCTCATTATGAAAACATCTCACTCCAGCTTTTAATGTGTGTGTGTGTTTGTGTGTGTGTGTGTGTGGCCTTCGAATCAGTTCTAGGCGTTTACATAAAAGTGTTTCTTAAATATACAGCCATTTTCACTATATGTCAGAAGCATAATTTGCATAATTTAGTGCAATTATGAAGACTTTATCTGCCTCACTTGCAATACTTTTCACTGTGTGTGGTGACCCTCTTCCAGCCTGGTTCCTCGATCCAGTTGTCTTATTAAAGTTCTTACATTATTATTATTTAGGCACATATGTCTAGTCATCTATAGTAGCTGCTTTTTTTTAGCCATTTCCTGATCGAAGAAGATCAACACACATCCACGTTGGCTGAATGGCATGTTCTCTTGTCTTTGCCATCTTGAAGAGGGGCTAAGAACAACAGGCCACTGTGTCACATTATATTTACACAGACTATTTGATTTTTGTATTTATACCCCAGGTACACAAGAAGCCATGTATGTAAAAACTGAATGTTTCTTAACATTCTGGTTAATTTAAGAAGAGGGATGCATAAATTAAAACAATGAGTTGGTGACATTTATTTTATAGGAATAGTTAGGGATACTTAGAACTGAGGCAGCTGTAATTTGTCTGAAAGTAATTATTTTCCAACAGCTTTTTGTTTTTTTTGTCTCCCACTAAATGAATGAAAATTCGAGGCTGGATTTTATTTGTATTTTTCTGTGACGAATTAAACAACTGAGTATTTTTCTGTGCTTGCTCCAGAAGTTGATGACTTGATTCGATTAGGTGAGCTTTTTCCAACAGGTAGGTAACTTTGACTATATTGTAATATAACTGCAATATGTAGAAACAGCAAAAAAAGCGTTTTGGAAAACAAACCTTGTTATTATAATGTAGCACTTGGCAGCTATATTAATTCATTAATTGAATTACAAACTACCAGCTTGTTTGTTCCACCTTTCAGGAATCCTGACAGGAACATCTCTGTTCTGAATTATTTATTAACCCCTCTCAGGTGCAGACCCCCTTCCTCGTTCCCCTTACCTTCCCGCCTCCTGGCTGGTACTTGATGTTGTCGATGGATCCGATCTTGGAGCGCACATTCTTCAGATCTGGCGTCGGAGCGTTGATGGGTCGGGGGGTTCGGGGAGGGCGAGGCGCCGCCGGTTTCTTCTCTAGAGGGGTCTGCTTGGGCACCGGGGGTTTCGTGATGACGCGGCGGCGATGGGTGGCGGCACCTTCACCGTTGGTGGAGGCAGATGGGGTAGCCGGAGCGGCTGTGGATGCGGGGCGAGGACGCGCTGGAGGGGACAAGAGAATTACCTTTTAACGACTGTGAAGTAGAAAATATAGAACGGGGGAATTATCACCCCATTCTATGCTATCTAACATCTTACATAGCTCTTAATATTGTAGCCAAGAATAAAACTTTACTTTTCTTACTTGTAGTTTTGGGTTTCTTGGCCTCCCCCGTCTTGTTCTCATTCTTGTCATTTTTGCTAGCTGAGCAGAGGGGGGGAAAAAAAAGATGGCAGTTTGACGCAAACATGTCCCTGACTGATTCACAGCCTCCTTTCTTAGAGAGGTGAGATTCTGTTTGTGAGGTGCAGATAAAAATATGAGTGTGGTGTCTAGGAACGGTTGCACTTGAATCTAAAGTGCAACATGTGATAACAATTCGGTGAGCTTTTTGCCTGAGGGGTGCCAGTGTGACTCATTGCCCCAGTTACAGTTGGAGGTTTTCTTAGAGTGACTCTCAGAGACAACAATGCTTTTCTAAAGTAATTGTGTGGAAGGAAATATAGAAACGCTAGATGTCTTGTCAGAGATGACACTGTGTATACCTGTGGTTTTATTCGCTGCTGCTGCAGAGGTGCCGTTCTTACTGGGGGCCTGCCGAGGAGTGGGCGTGGCCTTTGATAAGGGTGGGCGTTTCTCTGCGCTGCCATTTTCTGGAGTCTGAAATTCAAAGCAGACAGTCATTTCACTCAGGTCGTTTACCAAACACATGAACCCACAGGATTCAATTACTGCCTGCAGCTGATGAACAGTAGAAACTAAGTGGAGATTTGATATTATTTATCAGTTTAAATGATTTGCCACCAAGTCATTTGTTGTATTGAGCATAAAGCACAGATAAAGGTATTAAAGCCATGTTTAGCGAGATAGAAAGGAGATTTTCATTAATGGGACCCCATTAAGGACATTTATATGTCTAAGCAATGGGCTGAATCGCACAGACAGCCAAGCACCACGCTCTTACCTTTAGACGCAAAATTCTCTTTCTCCATTAAAAAGTTTAATTTTGTGCTTAAAGGTTCTCCATTTATACTCCTGAGTAGAGCAGTTTGTCGTACAAAAAATCCCTCAACACCGTTAAACTCAAATTTCTCCAAAATGCCTGTCACCAACACATTTTTAAACAACACTGACTGTTATTGCAAAAGATCAGAAGTCAAATGCAATAAGCAGAGGTAGGTAGGAGTTTTAATCTACAGTAAGGTTTCTGTGAATTAGCTCCACTGTTGAGGATTTTTCTAACTCAGTTAAACATGATAAAGACTCGTCCTGGTATTTGCATAATCTCCTACTGAGGCGCTGAGTATCAGTGGCCTTTAAGCTTCCATGCAGAGTCCTCTGAGGATGTCAATCCTTTAGTCTGACAGTATGAACATAAATGCATATTTCTGTCTCTTTGGTACGCATACGTCCTTTCACTGCTGTGTGCACACAGGCCAATAAAATTCTAATTAGGCAGCAATGAGTAAAACAAAGGATGAAAGTTAATAAAAGGTTAAGGCACACACCTGAAATTCATGAAGAAAAGCAGGTGGGATGAGGCTGTAATATTATGAGATTTGAAATGAGATTTGGGACAGAGGGATGGTCCATGATGTCTGACGTCCCACAGGAAAAGAAGCACTTTTAAAGTTTTATTAGACGGGAGAGTTTGTGTGGGTAAAAAATAAACACCTTTTATGAGCTTCTTCAAGCAGAAGTGAAATGTCCTGATTATAAAGTTTTTGCAAAGTTTAAGTGGACACTGCATGGCTGGTTACTGAGACGTTTCCCTATTCCTCTATGCCAAAGTTTACCATGCAAAAAACATGCTGATCAATTAAGGCTTTATTGATTCGCTGTATCATTTCATATATGACACAAAAGATTTGAACTCACCTTGGCAGCCTTGGTCGAGCCTGTGGCTGGCTGACGTTTTGCAGCGGTGGGTGTGGTCGCCTTGGGCACAGGGCTTTTTTTATTGGCTGCAGTGGGGGAGGGGCGTTTGGCAGAGTTGGCCACATCATTGGTGGAAAGGGTGGATGGACGCGATTTGGCTGAGTTTTGTTTGGTTGGACCCACATCAGGCTGGGTTATGAATGCAAATGGGGAAAAAAAAAAAAAAAAGGCAGAGTAGCAAAAAATAAATAAATAAAACCCAAAAGGGAAGGCAAAAATAAATAAAGGAGGGAAAAGAAGAGGAGGGGGAAATGCAGCAGTGAAATCTCAGCAGCAACAGAAATATGGCAGCATAGGCAGAGTCCATATGTCAACCGTAAAAAAAAAAAAAATATATAAAAGATCAACCGGAAATCCACCTTGCATAGGTAATGAGCAGTAAATTATAAAAGCATCAAATAAAAGAACTGAGCAACCCACAGAGAGTAGATGATATGGAAAGTGGCCTGAGGTGTGACTCACACGCACTACAGCACATCCAGAAAACACCCACATTAAATATCTGCATGGTCAAAGATTACTTTGGAGTGGTAAGAGCATTTATGTTACCACTGCATCCACTGCCACCTTGACTGATGTGAGTTTGTGAGCAGGGAGTGCGTGTGTGTGTGAAGGGCACTTTGGGTTGGTGTGTTACAGACGCTCACCTTGCTCTTGCTATCGCCGCTTGGCACGGTTTTGCTGCCGTTGCCTGTGGGAGACTTGGCTGGACCTTTTCCTCCCTTCTCTTCCTTCTTCTCAGCCGGCTTCTTCTCCTCCTCCTTTTCATCCTTGTTGGTCTTCTCCGGCTTGTCCACCTTCTCCGGCTTCTCGCTAGCCTTGTCGTTCAGCTTCTCCATCTTTTCCTCACTCTTGAGGATCATCTCTGGCTTCTGGTTCTTGTCAGTGTTGTTTTCCTTCTTCAGCTGCTCTTCCTTCTTGTCCAAGTTAGCGAACCTGTCCGTCTTGCTGGAGATGATGTCCATCTTCTCCTGCTTCTCCTTGTTGTCAGATTTCACTGCCAAGGAAAGAGTTTTGTGGTCAAAGTTGGGCTAATTTAATAAAGTAAACTTCGAGAAAATAGCTGATAATACCATATACAGTGAGTACATACAGTTTAGCTGGCAAAACGGCAAGTTTTGAGAGATTTCAGAAAACGTGACCAACCTTGTTTAAAATGTATCTTCTAAAATGTAAATAAAAAACGGATGTGGTATAAACTCTTTTTGGGCAAACATTAGTTACTAAATTGATTTAAATAAAACCCAAGTTATTTGGGTTTTACACCTTTGCATCTTCTTGCTAAAGCCATTGTTACCAAGCAGTTACTTTTGTATTATATTATAAACAAGTCCACATTTTGGACAGTATTGACTCGTAACATTAAACAGCATGCTAGAAATCAGAAGTCAAGAGTAACAAAATTAGACCTTTTACCACAAAAATGCCTCGTTTCTAAAGCTTTAACATCCATTGTATATTTTTTGTTGCTTTATCCTGGTAGGTTCTCTGGAAATTAATATGCAAATTGCAGAATATAAATAATTTCAGGTTAATTAGATTTAATACAATTGATTGAATTGATTAAACAAAGAAATGAATAATTTAATTTAAGTTGAAAACTTCAAGTGTAAAACTTGTAATATGTGAACATTTTCTCTAATCTGCAAATAAGGGCAGATATTCCAACTATTGTTTAAGAAATGCATTTAAAATTGCCATTTTCAAAGAAATCTGATATTTATGTGACACAAACAGGCCTATGTTTGGCTTGTAAAAAAAAAGGCTTCGAACTGAAGGCTGAGTTGATTAGTTTGAGAGTTTTGCTGCTGCTTAAAATGCTTCATTTCTAATGGTTGAGAAGACACAAACGAGGGTGACATTTTACTAAAATAGTCCTAAAATAGCTCACCAAAGAATTGATTAGAAAAGAGACATGTAAGACAAGTAAAAAGCTGATTGAAATGGTTGCATTCACATGCTAATTCTGTAATTACAAGATCATGTGGCACTGGCCCGTTTTGACAGCAGTGGCTATAGATAACTGCAAAGACAGGTAGTGAGGATTTTTTTTGGCCGCAAAGTCGCAAAGCAGCAAAGTCTGGCAAGGGGTGTCTTGAACTCATTAGCCTTGCTCTGATCTGCCTTGAGGAAATTAAGGCATGTTTTTGTTGAATAAATGGATGCAGGTTCCCATCACTACAGCTCGGATCACAAAAGCTTAGCACACACTCTCACTATTTGACCTTTAAGAGCACCGATTAAAGAAAAAGAAAAGTTTAACATTCACTGTGTTAGTAACAATACATGTTCACGTATGTCAAATTCAAAGCTAAAAATTAAATTATGTTAATTTGTCCATCACAATTTTAGCTTATCTCAAATGAAAAAGGCGCTTTAAGCAGAAATTTTGTTTGACACATTTAAGCTTCTTAATCAGTGATTGTTTAGAAACACATTTTAAATCCAGTTCAATCGAAATGAAAACATTTCTAATTTAAATTTCCTTGATACAGTCAATAACATCACAGAATAAATATCCATGTTCAAAAAAATGAATCCACTCAAGCATGTTTCATTCTGACGTGAGTAAAGATTTATTATCTCTAATTTATGTTAAATATACCCTACTGACATTAGTGGCATGGTTATGCAGTCTGTCCTTGCTTTCTTCAAAGCTTACATTTGCACATATGTTCACACTCAAAAAAAAAAAGAGGAAAAACTCAAACACTTCAAGCATCTAACAAGCCTGAATAAATTCCATCACTTAACAAAAACACATTGTCTTTGCGGTTCTGATAAGTGAAACATCTTTCACCGACAGAAAAGTATCACATCACATCACTTGCTAGTTTCATCCGCACTTCTGTTATTTATAGATTTGAACTACCAAGTGGAAGATTCTATGTAGGTCGTGGCAGCAGATGATTCTGGGTCTGCTCGGTAAACAGGACAACCCATTTAGTCTAATGCACGGCCTTATGTAAGCCCTCACAATGGTGACAGTCTGTCTCCTCAAAATCCATGTCAGCACGGTCATCCCCAGTCCTGACAGTAGAAAGAGGTTTAGCATCTCTGCTCTCACTTCAGGATTTCAAATGCTAGCTTTTTTCTGTCAAAAAAAATTATCTTAATTCAAACTGCGAACAACACATTGCATTTGAAATATTCCCCAAAAAGATCCATTTTAAACTCTTTCTAGTCTCAACGTTGTAGAGATTAAATCTTCTCTCCAACTGTGAAAAATTGTAGAGAAGAAACATTTGAACGAAAGGAGTCACACTTATACGGTTAAATATTGAAAAGTCTCTGATAAAGCTCAACCCTTGACACTTGTTTATCACAGTCCAACTAAAGAATGTGGCTGTATTTTATCCATTTTCATTTTTAAAAAATCATTATTTTTTTCCTTTTTATTAAGGATGAAAATACCTAATAATCCTTAATAATAATGTGGGAGCAAAAGAAAGCAATTTGGACAATTGTAAAAAGTAATTACTGCTGTTGATAAATCACAAATGAACTATGATTTTCTTCTTTTCTGGTTAAATTTTTCTAGCCACATTCAAGCCTGAACATTGTGCTACAATCCTATAGAATCAAGAAATCTTCAAAAGAACCCATCTAACGACCATCTAACAACATCAAATTTGATGACCTGAAATGTTTAAGTGCGACACAAAGAAACGGCAGGAGAAACCTGAAACGGGAGCTGATAGACAATTTGGTCCTTGTCATTTTCCAATAAGCTCTACTCACACTTAGTGGTACAGGAGCAGAGTTTAAAAATATCTGATTAGAGACATGAGAAGAAACAAAAAAGGAAGGAGCAAAGTGATAATCAAAAGGAGAAAGACTCAGTCACAATGTTTACATAAGTATGATGGTTAAAAACAGACAGCTGGGAGAGAAAGGGTTAGAAAAACACCAGCGCTCTTTGAGGCCGCCAACATGTCTGTTACATAACCGAGAGTGGACAGGCCAAGCCACGGCATGCGGCGTCCCTTCATCTCCATCTGAACTGAACCGACAGCATCATTCCTGTTTTTTTTCTCTCCTTTATTTGATTTGTCTTCATTTGCTGCAGTCTTCTTTACGTCTATCTGACAGCACATGCAGCCTGTTGCTGGCTGTCATTACTTGAAATACACTTATTGTGTTATTCTGACCTGTGTTTTCATGCTTGCTCAGTCTGAGGAAAGGAAAGAAACTGTGCAGCCGTTGTTCTCTGGCAGTGCAAAAAGCAAATGCCACACATGTTCGGTGTTCAGTTAAAGCCATTTAAAATCTGCTCTCTTCATCTTCCCCTGTCGCTGTAATGAAGTCAATTCCAACATGGCGACGTTAAGCTTAGTGCGATGAAAGCTCATAACTTGCTCCAACTCTTTCCTAAACCCTCTCTGCGGCGTAGTCTCATGAATTTTAATGTTCAGGACTCCCTGCAGTGTTTTGGTGTCTAACAAAGGAAATATGCATGATTAGAATCCATTTTCTTTGGAGAACAGCAAAGAAAAATAAGAAGAGATTTCAAAGACGTAATGGAACAGCCAGAGCTCTCCGACCCCCACGGCCCTCTTTCATTTCTAGGGCTCCTTCTGTGATCCAAGCGCCTTGTATCCAGATCTGTGAAACCAGAAATCAGCAAAGGGACGTCTAGAACATCCTCTCTGGTGACTGTCAAAGACAATGACATGTCAGGCAACAAAAACAAATTCCAGCAAATTACAACCGCCAAATAGATTTGTAGCAACTACTGTCTTTTCTGAGCTCATTAGCTATGTTTTCTCCTCTCATAAATCACGATCTGGTCTTGCCCATTGATGTGCAAAGCGTTGTTCTGATATGTGATAAACCCCCCCCAAAAATACTAACACTAACTTAGATCAATTAACATCTTAAAATCGAACTCGTAAATCTCACATTGTGTTATGAATATAGTATGAATGGGTAATGTACTTTGACAATCAGAGTTACAATGCTATATCTGTATGTAACAAATAATATTTTTAAAAAAGACACCTTATTACTGCATGTGATTTTTCTTCTCAATATATATGCAGTCTGCTTAATTTGCACAAACTGTACCAAAAAATTTTAATCTCAATATCAAAGCTTCAGATTAGCAAACTAGTGATTTGTTGCATGTAAAATGGTCAGTTTTAGTGCTGTGTCACTGCACCCAACAACATCAGCCTAGTGACTCATCCGGCATTGGACTGCAGACTGAAAAACTGCAGAATAAAATGTACAGCTGCTGGCAATCAGCTGCAGCTGCTGATGGAATAACTGTTTGTGGTGAAGAGAGCAAAAGATATAGAGAGGACTTCAAATTAACTCGCAGTTTGGCTGATTTAGGCACTGGGCTGTAAGACACTTTTGGTTGTTCTAAAAAAAGATGCTGAATTTGTAAAAATGTTGCTTTTTATTTGTAAAAAGTACAAATATCCTTCCACTTCTTCACAAATACATTGAAATTTGTCACAATGTGACAGAATGTAAAACAGTTCAAGGCCTCTAAATAGTTCGAAAAGTTGCTGTATTTGGATGTCCGATGGTGGGTGAGTATGTCATTACTGAAATAACACTTGCTAATTGAATAAGTATCAGCGTCACTGTTAAAAAGCTGAATTTTTAAGTTAGACTTGCTTCTCCCTGAAATCCAAAATATAACTTTTAAAAAATGTTAATTGCATATTATCAACAAATAAGATTTATTTACAGCAATTTTGACAGCAGATCAGTTTTCAAAGTCTAGACTTTATGGCAAGAAACATACAAGCTGAAAAACCTTTGAAGCTTTTGCAGGAAATGATCTGTTTTGTTGCACATGAAATCAATGGCAATGTGTTAAAAACAAGTTGACCGTAACTCGATTCATCGATTGCTCTTTTGTTGTATGTGGGACAAACTGCAGTTTTGCTCACAAAATGCAACAATAGCTTCAGAAATTGAAAGCGGTGGCATGCCGAAAAGCAAGGCCAGATTCTGCACAATATGTGCATGGTGCAGCTGCTGGTTTTGTTAACCACAGAAAATAGTGAAAGAATCCCAGACAAGACTTCACTCTGGAAAGTGTTACGCTTTGCATTTAAGCTAATGATAAGAGCATTAAATGTGTCCTTTTTAAATAAATAAAATGATTTGGGTTTATGACTGTCTTTTCTGGGGAAACAAGGGATGCAAACATGCGGTACACCCCTCCTGTTGGCCTGTTTCTGGCTCTGATGCTACACCTGGAGCAGTTCACCTTCACTCTCCTCCAACTGCACAATAACAAGCTGCAGACGGCCACACGCAGTGAGCTATAACTTTGTGCTCTCAGATGATTTTTGTCTGGATTTGCCATCTGCCCTCATTTTATAAGCAATATAAGACCAAAGATAGATACACTGTTTATCAATCACACAGTGTAGTTGGAAAAAATGAGGATATGAACGACTGCGTCAGAGGTGGCTCTAGCATGAATGCTGCTCAGGGAAAGCTCCTCCTTTTGCATAAGTTAAGGTAAAACCAATCAGAAGACGTAAAGCACAATTCTACAACAGGTTCAGGTTTCTGCATCATAAAGTCTTGACCTTTCAACACAGGAGCCAAATTGTGTCAAAAGTAGAGTACAACCTCAATAACTCCCCTGACTCCTGTTCGGTAGCCACCATGTCGTTAACCCCAGCACAAAAACCCCCAAAAACAAACACACAAAAACCTGTAACATAGCAGTAATGTGTCTGATGTTTGGTCATATTCAGTCAATTAGAACACAAACTTGCTGGAAGAATAAAATCATCATAAGTAACAGAAATAAATGCTTGAAAAAACATCAGTCTCTGTGTAATAAATCTATGTATATATACATATATCAGATATATTCCAATATATTAAACATGGCTATATAATGAAAAATGAATATGAAAAATGACTTGTCTGAAAGACACCCTGGTGCTCTGATTGATACCAAAAAGCAACGCATCCTGAAAACCAATCAAAAACCGAGAAAACGTCTCAGTGGTGAGGAGGGGGCCAATCTTAATTAGAAAGATCTCGCCTCTGCCTGCCACTCTTTTTATTTCTCTTGTGTAAGCATACTCCAAAAGAAAGATTGTTACTTTCTTTTGGTAATAAATGTTCTTGGAGTACAGATGTGATGTTTACTCTGCGTGTCTGTGTAGGCGTTTGCCTTTAAAAATCTGTAAGACTCACGTCAGTGAACGCCGCTCACCTACGCACAGATGCACACACACGCACACACAAGAGAGTGCCTACACAAACGCAGACAGACACAATGCTAGAAATAGCTGCTCTATATTTGAATGAGTACAGTCAGAGTCAATGTCTAATCAATGTCCCCGCTTTCCTGGTGGCTCTAGACTGAAAAGCAGAACATCATGCTCTGGATGATGTGATAAGACCAAAGATACAACAATAAACAATGGAAATGGAAATAACACATTTCACTTTTAAATGAGGAAAACTGATGCATATTACTAGATTTGTAATATTAAAGATGCAAATCTCAGTCTTTTAATTTCAACATTAGCTTTAACAAAATTTCCCAGCCATCACCAGAGAATATTAAAACATAATTAACTTATTGTTTGACAATTCTCAAATTAAATGAAATTCAACAATGATACGAGCCCTAAGGAAAACCAGCACTCCGACTGATTTAACTAGTTAAAATGAAGTAAAATTGTTTACTTAACCCTGTCTGGTAAAATGTTAGGGGTAGATTAACTTGATTTAAACTAAGTGCTGTTGCATCAAAGGAGGAAAGCATCTCTGAGCCAGATAAGCTTTGAGACATTACATCCACTAATATCATAATTTTCTTTTAATTACCTGTTTTGCTTCTCTGATTCCATTTTTTTCATGATTGTTAAAAAGGCTACGCCAATCCACAAAGCATCACAAATTAAAACTACTCATCTCTTGTTGTGAAATTCCGATTACTTGTTTGAATTCAGATTTCACATTCATACAACAAAAGAAATCTCCATTTGCTGTTTTCCATTCAGTGTAATGGCCTTCATCACTCAAACATGAAAGGGACTCTTTAGAAAAGATGCACTTCACAGAACAGTCTGTACTTTTGTTTTAGGGAAACAACAGAAACAAATCTTCATCTTCATGGTTTTAATTTTTTTAAATTTTATTGTGCGAATTTAACTTTTGATGAGTTTAGGTTCGATGAAGATGCCAAACAGATGAATGAGCCTACAGTGCAAACAAATCCCCACCTATGCCTGAAGTACATGTCATTTTACAGGATAATTGTAGAAGACTAGCTTAAATTTCAACTACGGACAGCAGAGCTACAGAAACACTGACACTTTGCTCCTCCCCTCCGTTGGAGAGGCTAACTACACAATCATGGCTGAGAATCAAAACAATGAACTTCTTTTGGAAGTTTTCAACTCTGATAACATGGCAAATACATCCAAAGAAGAGTTTTTCTCCTCAAAATAGCAAAGGCATTGTATGGAGATACTTTATATAAATGCAATAAACAAGAAGAGTCAAAGTCATGCTACAACTTATTTGCTAAGTCATAGTAAAATTATGGCTAAAAATTAAACAACACACATTTCAATGTTAAACAGTGGACCCAGACTGAAGCTGACAATAAAAGCAGAAACAAGTCAGTGGTAATGTACCTGATTGTGGCTGATCAAAGAAAATGTGAAGCAAAATCACTAAAAAAAACCTCAGAAATGGAAGACATTCCAAAAGCCAGTTAAATTGTCTAGTAGTTACTGTTTCTTTCCTGATTAACACATTGCAATAGGTTTTTTATGATTAACATCAGGAGGACTGTTATTTCCTCAGTAGACATTGAAAATGGTTATGCAGTGTCTGAGTTGAACTTTGAAAATTAACACCATAGTAGTTTTAGTTCTAATTGGTTGACACCTACAACAGACATTAAAAGAATGAGTTACTTGTGAACATGAGGATATTCTCATATCTAATATGTTAGCTCATGTTTTAGTCTCTCATTTGATCCCAGACACAAACCAAACAAGAAAGATATCTTACCGGTGGTCATTGTCATAGTGTCCTGGGTACCTTTAGCCAGTGTTCCTACAGGAGTTGGAACAGGAAGTAGAACATTGGTTTCACAGCTCCCATGATGTCTCTTAGGGGGAGGAGAAGATGGCACCACAGGTGACATCATTAAAGGAGTTGAGATCCTTGTTGCCATTGAAGCAGAGCCTTCAGAACCGTCTGTCACCGTGAGAGATCGACGGACAGCTACATGAGGGTAAGAGGGTCTGGGATGGCAGGGTATTCCCATTGGGATGAAATCTGGCATGCTGGGTGCCATCACTTGTGTGATGGCCATACCCGTAGGGTATGCCCCGGCCATTACCATGGGAACAGACAGATGTGAACAGTCAGACATTGCACGTCTCACTGCAGTTCGCTGAGGGATGTCATTACCTCTCGTTGTTTTGGGTTCTCTGTTTGTTGTATCCTCATGGCGATTTAAAGCCTGTTTTGGACCAGGACTTACAACTATTTTCTCATTGCTTTTTGGTGGAACACATGTTGCTGCTCCCGTTTCAGTATGGCTTAAGTTTTCTCTGTCTGACCTGTACCCTCCTACAACACTCAGCCCTGCATTAGCAGCAGCTCTGTTGGGTGGAGACAGAGATGCAGGTGCATGCCCTGTGGGCAATGGGGTGCTAGATGTGCTACCTGTCAGGTCAGACACAGAAGGAGCAGGTACACCTGTACCTGACTCTCCTAAGTATGGCTTCAGTATTTGATTTCCTGGCTTACTTGCATTAGAATCTTCCTTCAGAGTTTTCAACAGGCTTCCAGTTATCCTTTTATCCTCTTTTTTTACTTCATGTGAAACTGTATCTCTCGTAATGGATGGATTTAATGGTATTTTTTCCTGATGTTCTGAGACCGGTGAGAAGACGTGTCCTTGGACAGCTTTTTGTGATCCCTGAAGGTAAAATCCTTCCATATTTTGCTGGAGATCGCTCTGTCCAAATGGCTTAGGATCAATGACAGAATTCGAAAAGACTCTCCCTGGTGAGAGAGAAGGGGAAGGCGATGTTGAAGTTGGGGAGGAGTGTGACGATAGGGGGCTGTTGGGGCTTTGTCCTGCGCTCCCTAATACACCCCCAATCACTCCCACCTTAAGTCCATCTTCCTTTTGCCTTTCTGGTCTAGACCAGTCATCCTCTATGTTCAGCAACGGTGTGGTGAAGCTCGGGGTTCCTGATGCCATCATCCCCAATGAATTCCCCTCAGTGCTGCCTCTGCCTAATTTCCCCTCATCTTCCATCAAAGTTATTCTGGATCCTGCCTGCGCTGTGGCAGTGGCTCCTCCTGGTGCCATCTGGCCTTGGCAATGCCAGTCACCGTGGCGGGGAGCAGCTGGACCGGAGGGTGACAGTGGAGAAGAGGCCATCACAGCAGGGATGCTGGCAGTGGTGAGAGTACCGGGAGGTTTGTGTTGCTGTTGTTGATGCTGCTGCTGATACCCGCTGGAAGGTTGTCCATACCCACTGTTTCCATTAATGATGCCAGGCTTCTGCCAGGGTGAGCCAGAAAGGAAAGACATTCTCATGCACTGCAGTGGGTCTTCCTCTGTTGAGCTTCTCTCCAACCTGTTTGCTTGTCAGCCTTTTCCCACTCCCTTAGTTATGGTTGTCCTTTTTGATTCCTCTTCCTGTGTCCTTAGTTGATTTCTTCTGCTTCGAGTGTCCTATTACTGCTGTCCAGGAGGCAGAGGAGTCTTCACTTACCAAACAGTTGTGATCTTGAGAAGTAGAGAAAAGAAATGCTCCCCTGTCTATTTTAGAGTGATTCCTTTCAGTTGTTTGTGTGTGTAACCGCATGGATGTCAGGCATGTAAAGTGCATGTGTGCTTACAGGCGAAAGGAAAGAAGTGCATGGCAGTGAAAAAGCAAAAGTGTGCGTGTGTGTGTTTGTGTCTGGTTGTCTCAGCTTCTCTCTGAGCGCTGCACAGATCAGCTGTGGGGCTAAATTGCACCTTACTCTCCCTTTCTCTTGCTCTCTCTCTCTTTTTGACATCACAAAGTCACATGACCACCCCGAATATTCCCTCATTCGCTGGAGCTAAATTTCAGCATCCAGCCCTGGTGACAAACGTGCTCAGGCGGACACAAACTAAGAGACAAGCGTGTACAGTTACACACACAAATGCACGCACAATGCTATTGGCAAAAACAGAAGCACATTTGCACACACACACCAACTGATCTGTGGTTGTCACAGCTGCTCTGCTGCTTTGTGACAGCCACTGTTCACATGTTGATTCATAGTGAGAGACACAAGGAGAGATTAGCAAGACATAACTGAAGACTGTTATCATCTGACTGACTGACTGACTGACTCAGGAAAGAATAAAATTTTTTCTTGTGACTCAGTTTGTTGACTCCTAATGAAGTTTATTCTATTTGGATAAAAATGTGACAGATTAAGCATTCATCTATGAACAAAGCATAGATTGTTTTGTTTTGTTTGTTTTTTTTTTTTTTTTTGCACAACCACTTTGACCCACAGAGGGATGGACTCCATCAGACACCTGGAAATGTGCTGTGACATCTTGCTTCAAGATGTGATGGAGCTAGACGTCACGTCTTGGAGCAGTAAATGGTATATTGGGGCCTTCTTTGCAAAATGACCTAAAAAAGTATAGAAAATATTTGGGTTTGGGCAAAGATCTATTGCTCTATAATAGCCAATTACCACTGTTCTTGCTTCAGATCATGATCATGGACAGCTACAGATCAGGTAAGGTGTACAAGCTTCTGTTTTGGAGGAATCAGTCTAAAACATCTAACCTTGGCAAATTATTCCTCGACAGCACTTGCTTTTTTCCTTCTGCCAACAGTGAAATTGTCAAATGTCACTTTTCAAAATGCCTTATTTATACATACTGATTAAATGTAAGAATTGTGTTAGCTATTCTTTGATAACTGGACTAATGAGGAAAACTGGAAAACCTGGAATAGTTTAGATATTCAACTGAGTGACTGAAAACTTGTAAACAGTGTCCTGGCTTAGTAAATGGACTGAACTTATATTGAGCTTTTCCAGTCATACTGACTGCTCAAAGTGAGTGGGAATTTGAGGATAAGTGCCTTTGTACGGGGGCACATCGACTTGTGGCAGAAAAAAGCTGGAATCGAACGTACAACCTTATCACAGAGCTTTAAAACAATAATAAAGAATTCAAAAACTCACCGAGGCAGCACAATTAGAGAAGCACTAGAGAACTTCCACATCTTAGCAATTTTTCTCTTATGTATTTGGTCATGTAAAAGTAAAAACTTAAGGCTATATGAAGATATGCAACTTATAAGAGGACTCAATGTTACAACAAAGCACATAAATAAAAAAAAATAAAATCGGATAATTTCCACCTTTTTAAATTAGACCGATTCCTACTAACAAACATCCATGTTTAAATGTGTCTCAAATGTTTTTAAATTATGTTTAATAATCTCATGAACTCTGCTCAGAATTTATAATCCAACTTTTCAAGCTGGATTAATGATCCTCTGACAGCAAACCGTCTCCTCCTCCACCCTTTTCTTTCCGTATCACACACACTTTTAGTTCTTAGCACACACAAATCGTGTGTGTGTGTGTGTGTGTGTGTGTGTTGGTGAGTGGGGCTAACATCAAGAGGTGTTGTATTTAGCTATTATTATACACAGAGGAAGCGCAAGTTGAAAAATCCGGGTACAGTCAACAAATTTTACTGGGGTTTCAAAGACGCGTAGCACACTCATCACGAAGAGCCTGCGTTCAGCGCGGATCAAGAGGCTTAGAGCCGTACAACCACATGGACGTTAACATTTTCTTTCACAAAATAAACTGTATTTTCTTTTGGTTGCTCCCAAAAATACCACAAGGGAATCTCAGCTGTTTTAAAAAGAACTGAACTTGTTAGAAGATTGTTAAGACCCAAAGTGTCTTCTATTTAGGTCTTAGTGTAGATTTATAAGATAATTAATGAAGAGTGATGTCTCATATTGTTTCAGAAACAGGGGGACATATACTTTTGCCAGGGTACTCAGACAACCGGTGAACATGTAAGAAAAAGTTAAAAGACCAAGAGTAAGGTCAGAAGAAGTCATGTATAAGTATACTCTTGAAAATATTTTTTCCCCAATAAAAGAAAAGGCTTTTTAAACTCCACTATCATGTCTCTCCTGCGCCTCGCAGCATTCCCTCCCAGGACTGAGCAGAAACACCAGGAGCAGCAGCTCGTCGAGCATGACTGACAATGAATGAATCTCATTACATAATCATCCATAAACAATTTGCCCTCTGTAATCACAGAGGGACAGTGAGCCACGGACAGGAAGAGGAAGACATTAGAGAGTTGCTTAGTTTCATAATACGGGACAGGATGGACATTTAGCAGGTTAAAACCGCCGGGTCCGGCTCAGAGGCTGCTGGTGTGAACACTCAAAGGGATTAGCTGGTTAAGAAGCAAAAGCCCTAAATCTTAAAGCCAAGGATGTTTTTTTTGTTGTTTTTTTTTCCAAGAGGTGGCAATCTAGTATAAAATTTAAAAGACGCAAAGAACTGGTCACCATTTTATCATGTGTAAAATACTGTAAAACTTTTGAAGTACTAACAGATCAAACTGGATTTGTGCTGAAATGTAAGTGGGTATATGTAGAACTGACATGCCTGAAGCCCCTGACGGTGACCTTTAATGTATACTCCTGCTGATTTAGAGGCCTTTTCTGACATGGTAACACAGCAGTGGTTTCTTCTGTCTGTTAAAAGCATTATATACAATCATTAAGACTGCAGTTGCTTTTTCGCCGATTTTCCAAATGCTTCATATAGACATGCCTCTAAAACTGGAAACATTGGACAACAATTAAGAAAAACTAAACAAAACAACAACAGATCATTTCCTAAGAGCATCTGATAAAATTTTAAGAAGTCCAACCTTCTGAGGAATTAGAAAGGATGTGTGTTTGCTACGAGGATGGATCTGACTGGGTCAGAAAAGATCCAGGGCAGGGAACTGGTGGCTAATTAGGACATGATATTGACACACTTAGGTGCCACCACATTAATGAAAAGCTGTGCATGTAAAAACAGCTCCATGTTTCATTGCAGCTGCATAAAGAGAAAGGGTGTAACACCTTTGAACCAAAAATATTATTCCTTCAAAAGCATTAAGCTTTGTTGTTAAAAATAATAGTGGCATAATGTAAAGTTGTCTGTTACCAGCTTTTCATCCAACAAATTATGCCAGCGTTATATATATATGAAAGCAAGAATCATATTGTTAGTTTATATTTTACCTGTAGACAGTTGAAGCCCAAGTATTTAACCACTGTTTTCAGTTTATTTCTCTTCACTGATTATTTGTGGAAACAAACTCAAATGTCATAAATGCTTTAATTTCATGTTCAGAAAGTTTTATATTACACCCTATTTCCATCAACCTCATTTGGGCTGGTTGACTCCAGAAATGTTCACAAGTATCTTTTTCACCAGTTTCAAGTTATGTCTAAGCTCTTTTAATAGGAAAGTCAAATTCAGTTCTCAAATCTAGACAATATCTTGCCTGCCTATGAGACTGCCCTGTTTGTAGGTTAAGGTTAAGACAAGAGGATAATATGTTCCATGTAGGTTTATTTTTTTCTGAAATGTTTGAAAGTTATTCAGCCAAACATTCAGTTGGAGAGACTTTAAGTAGTTCAATATCATGAGGCTACAGCCAATATGGACAGATCGTTATATGCTATTAATCGACCTCAGCGCTGAAAGTCAAGCAAATTCTTTCCAAAGAAGAATATGTGCAAGTCTTGTGGAAACGTCCACAAAGAGAAACAAAATAATTTACATTTTAAATTTACGCTGCATCAGCTGTGATCAAAGGACTGAACATGTTGTCTTTGATAAAGACTACAAAGTTGACATTTAAGGCTTGTTTCTCAAATACACATCTTCTGTCTTTTCTACCAGTCAAGGTCAAATATGTTGTTCGTTCCATTACATAACATCCCAACAGGAGCTGAATAAACCACAACACAAAATGACTCAACCTTGAAATGACCTTGTATATAAAATGTATGTTAATGTCTTAAAACATGTGTTAGCATGCTACATGCTAACAAGAGATGTTAAAAACTGTGGCTCAAATCAACACTGTGGCCCCATTAAACAGAGCATCACAGAGCTGGGAGCACAGCTGACAGATAAGATTAGCTCTATTATTAACACACACGCGCATAGCCTTTCTGCAGCGCTGTGCTGGTCATGCATGTTAGCCATGTGTGCTAGGACCCTTCTGCTTACTTTAATTAGTCCGTTCATGCAACACAACCACACTGACTGTGCCTCCTTCATGTGTTAGATTTGTTCTTGTTATGAATAACACTTCTGCAGGAGTTCATCTTACAGGAGGATGATGTGTTAGAGACACATTAGGAGAAATAGCTGATGTTGCTATTAATTAATTGTTGCCCAATGTTTTGAGCAACAGTTTACTGCTACATCTGACCAACAGAGCAATACAAAATATCTCTGACAACTCGAGTGATGTTGATTTCTTCTAAAACTTTGAGCAACAAACTACAGACCAGAAACACTAAGAGAAAAAGAGAGCTAATAAATGCATCACACGGAAATAATTACTCTTCAGGTGGTTTTGTAATTGCGATAAAAAAATTAAAAAAATAGAAAAAGTCCAGTCTTTGAAGGTCACGGACTGCATTGCATCGACTGTCTAAGGACGGAAACAGAAAAAGGAGACAGTACAGCTGGTTGGCCGTGGTGCTGGGCAGAGAGAAGGAGT
Source organism: Poeciliopsis retropinna (assembly GCA_010277075.1). Taxonomy (NCBI): domain Eukaryota; kingdom Metazoa; phylum Chordata; class Actinopteri; order Cyprinodontiformes; family Poeciliidae; genus Poeciliopsis; species Poeciliopsis retropinna. The sequence goes on from VMRM01000022.1 coordinate 10,030,554, forward strand.
GGGTGGGAGGGCGGAGGCGGCTGCGGGGAGGATCTTGTCAGAGTGAGTCTATTTTTAGTCTCCGAGCTCACTGCCTGTCACACCCAGTCCAACCCTTCTCGATCCCCCCGCCCCTCTTGCAGAGTCTCGTTGTTTCCACGGCAACCGCCTCCCACGTCTCCCTGACGACGCCCTTCTAGTCCACCAACAACCCAACAAAGCCCCTCCCAACCCACCCCTACCCGACATGTAAACCCAATTCGTCGATGCGGTGATTATTACAGTACTGCAGCGACACAGGGAGTCTGAGCGGGAGAGGGGAAGACGTGAAGAGGATGGAGGAGACATAAAGGGCAAAGACGCGGAGGGGGATGGAGGGATGAGAAGGAGACGATACTCTGGGCGAAAAAGGAAGAGTAAGAAAGGCGGCTTGGTCCACACAGGAGATAAGGAACGCAGGACGGGAATCAAGCAACAGAAGTCTGACGTTGAAAAAACAGTAGATTAAACTTAGTTGGAAAATTGTAATTGCATCAGCAGAGGGCCTTGGGGGTACAGACAGAAAAAGAAACAGGTGGAAAAAAGAGAGGTAACAAGACAGAGGAAGAAAAGGAGGTCAAGAAGCAAAAATAATCCACCCCTAAAATCTCACTGCGGCACAGTTCCAGCTGTAGAGGAATTAATCTGGTCTCTATAAGGCGCCCCACATGCAACAATTTGATACAGAAAACAGAATAACAAAAACTGACTGCTTGTAGCAGAATTTACAATGTCAACGTGATAAAACCCAACTTGAATGTTGATTTAATTTCTGCTGTGCATAAAGAGCAACAACAAATCTTTTTCAGAATACATTATGGTATTTTAAAATGCATTACATGCAGGAATGTTACTAAAACACACAACAACTCATCAGTTACTTGACTGGATATATCATTTTACTTTAGATAACCTGCTTCGATTTTGTTTTCTAACCCGCATCCATGGATTTAAACCATAGTTTTTTTTTTTCCTCCAACTTTTCTGTTTTTTTTTTTCCTCCAACTTTTCGGATCTTGGCAATTCCGAATGCCAAGATCGGAATTGGCATTCTGATCTTGAATGCCAAGTCCAGCCAAAATTTACCCATTTTAATACATCTATTTCAGTTGCATCAATTTTTTCCTTTTTTGTCAAAGGTAAACAATTAAGCCTTGAACATCTTGACTTAAGTGAAACAATTTCCCGAATAGTTACTCTTCTGCAGCAACCCCTGAGATCAGAAGTCTGACCTAAATATATCTAGATACTTCTTCTACGTCTATAAAATGCCATGATAGATGCAATGATGAACTATTTGCAATTCTGTCTCTAAGACTAAAATATGAAGTGACATACAAACTGGTTCTCTTACAGAGTCTTGTTTTGGAATATATATTATTCAAATAATGATGTAAAATCAAACTCAAAGTAACTGATCAATATCCCGACTGATGTTTTTTCAAACAATGAATATCAGAGTACCTGATTAAGTTCTTTTCGTAGTAAGTGCTGTTGGTGTTCTGTCTCTAATTTTATAGTTTTATAATACAAGATAGAATTTGTTTTCTGTAAATTCTATCATTCTGTCATATGGCTAACTGGAGCCATCAACAAGTCATATAAAAAGTTCATATAAAAACTTTGCTATGCTATGCTAGCACTAGCATAGCGCCTTAAATACTTTGCGTAAAAGCTCATCGGTATAAGCAAGATTTGAAAATCTGAATAGAAATAAAAGAAGTAGATTAATTGTCCCACACGGGAAATTCAGGTGTGCCAGCAGCAAGTTAAAGACAAGGATAAATCATGCATATTCACACAAAGATAAAAGATATAAAAATAAGAAGAGGGAACTTTACAAAATAAGAAAAAACCCATAGCATACTCAGGTTAATAGAAAAGTACAAATGAGTAATAAAAAAAAAAAAAATGTACAAATGTGTTTTTGTGTTAAAAAAACGACAACTTGTAAGTGAAAAAACCAGCAAACAACAAGTATGCGTAAGTAACAGCAGGAATGTTACTGGAAGTGAATAAATACTGCTAATGTCAGCAGGTTTGTAAACTTTAATGGTTTTGTTGGGAACAATGATGGTTATGAAGAATGTAGTAACAGGTCTTTTTTGAAAATGCAAGTTTATTTTCTAGAATTTTATCCTGTATAAATGAAAGTAAAGAAATGTAAAAGCTGCTGGGAGGAAGGATGCCTAGGATGCAGCTGTCTGCCATGGAAGGTGCTCAGTTCAGAAAAATATTATAATTGATTAAAATAAGTCAATTTTTTTCCCCCCCACAACATTATCTAGGACATTCTGCTGAGAGATTACTTTTCTGATGATGGCATTTCTGTTGAAGTACTGTGCTTGATATTTTTCCAGACAATCAATCCCAAATTGTTTATTAAATCTGAAACAATGACTTAGAAAATCATCACCTCATCACACAGTAGAAGGGAATCTTTTTTTTTTTTATTTAATTCACTGTAACCTTTGAAATCAAAAGCACAATCTTGAGTGAAACCAAAGTCTCGAAGTTGTTTTTCTGAACAGAAACCTCAGTTTCCCGATGTAGCATTTGTATCTGTCAGCTATTCAAGGGCAAAACATCTGGAATATTTCTTGTGGGTCAATTTGTTGAGAATCTCATTTATCTTCATGAGAGAACAGCCACAGCTGCAGTTCCACCGACCAACGCTCGATGGCGCCAACGAGCAGGGCTGAGCGTCAACGACAACCCCCCTCTGTGCTTTACAGCTTACACTCACCGCACTGTAAGTATCTGTTTGCTACTTTACACAGCCAACCATTGGTTCCCTGAGGAGTTCCATCTTATGGATTTCACTTAATCTCAATCTCTCTGACTGGCTTGCAAGGACAGAACAATGTACAGAAAAACAAGGCTGGCCTTCCACACACATGCGAGGACAATATACAGCCGAATAGAGACTACTCAGCAGAGAGGACTATTACGTCTTCTCCTGCAAAGCAGCATACACGTTTTTGCACAAGAAAAACACTTGGGAGTCACTTTTTCATGTCAGGAGTAAAGCAGTAGTGCTCATCAATTATGTAGTTGAGTGAAAAGGAAGGGATAAAGGTGTATAAATAGAGTCAACTGATGGAGAGGGAGCAAAAATAGAATATTCAAACAAGTCTTTTCACTGATTTTCAGATGAGATGGTCAGTAAGAAAAACACAGATCTCTATAGTTACATCTCGATTCGACCGATGTTTAGGTAGGATTAGGCCTAAAAACTTTCAACTGAGAAAAAAATTGATGTCTTCAGTCAAAACACATTTTTGTTTTAATCACATTCAAGACTACAAACCTCTAGTATGAAAACTGAACAGATATCCTCCTCCATTTTCTAGAAAAACAGCATTTCAGTCCTCCAACAATCACACCAGATTGCTTCATATATTCATATATATTCAGATATTCAGATAATATATATTCATATATTCAGATAATATCTCATTATCTGAATATGAGACATTCAGATAATGTCTCATATTGTTTTAAAAAGCATTAGAGGGAATCTAATTTCACCAGACATGACATTGTGCACTAACACTAAATCATTATCTGTGAAATTAATATTAATGTCAATGAGCATATTAAACAATTGGATCACATCCATTACAAGGAGTGTTTGAAATACTTAGTAAAGTAAAACTAACCATGTATGGTTATAAAATAGTCTTGTGAACAGCAAGAAAATAATTTTAATATTCTGTTTTTGCAAAACCATTAAGTCAAAAACACTGTGTTTCACTATTAAATTTTAGAGTACCCCTCTTTTCAAAAACAGTTTCCACTGCACCATACAATAATAACCAAATTACTGAGTGTACCTTTTGATGCACTTTGGTAAAAACTGGATTTCAGTGAACAGTCAGGCATTTCACAAACACAAGTACATACAATCCCAAAGTTGTGAATAAAAGAGTGCGTCACAGTTTTCTGAAAACCTATGGTAAGAATTGCTTTCATAAACGAGAGCCAAAATCCTTTTAACCACACCTCACAATGCAGCAACTTTAAAATCATTTTCACATCAGATCATATCTGATTTTGACATATCTAGGAAATTCCTTAAGAGAACACCTATTTGTAAAATGAGCAACAATAGCCTTGTATGTTAAAACAAAGCAACCGTAGAAACTCTCTATGACCCATCATTAAATTAGAGTCAGCTGTTTTTAATCAGTCCAGACATTTTTCAGGCTTGTGTTGTTCGAATGCTTTACAGTACTTTGAAACTTTACGGTACTCTGCTCAATTTCAATATTCAAATTTGCAGACAAACTCTCGTCTTACCTGCATATGGAAAGCAAGTAGTTGGCGGCGTCACAAGGAGAAAGAAAACAGAAGGGAGTGGGGGAGAAAGAAAAAATAAACATTTTTAGTTCTCCCAGAATTAACCTGACTGATTCAAACAAAACACTGTCATGTTTAAGAATGAACTAGTGTTAGGCTTCTACTACAAGATATGTCAGCTGTAGGAGTACGTAATGAAATGTCTTGAAGTTAAAGTTTTACTACAATTTAAAGCCGCAGTATGTAATTTTAACAATATGTTTTTAACATATTTAACTGTCACTATAGCGTGACAGTATAGCATGAAATACATCAAGCTCCACCTTTTCCCAGTGCTCCATCTGCAGAAATACAACGCTCCTGGTTAAAAACAACCAATCCGAGACAAGAGGAGGGTCTTAATTCTGTCAATCAAGCTGCTGCACATGATGCTCTGTGTGCTAATGGTGGAGAAACAACTTGCCATTGCAGGAAAACTGCCTACCCACTATCATCAATGGCCAGGCTAACTAGCCTGAGCATTCATGGCAGGCTGTTGAGGGGATAGAGAAGTAGTGAAGCTCGAGAGCAAGGAGGAGGTGAGAGCAGCACATAAACGAGTGATTGACCCCTCTCCTGACTCTGATTGCTTGTTTCTGACCGATCGGTGTCTTTCTGCAGAAGATAGTAGGAGGAGGCAGAGGAGCTGCCTCAGATTATCTGTCTCATATTCTACTACTCATCACAGTATAATTTCTTTTTTAAATAAAAGTTACAAACTGCAGCTTTAAGAGATTTGTAACTATTTAACCTTAAACACGTCTGAAAACATGTCAGTGAAGAAGATGAGAATCAAGATTAAATGTGCATTTAACTAGATGAATTGCGCTTAGGTTTAACTTTTCACAAAAGTAAGAAAACTGCATTCAATAATCATTTTTCCTGTACAATTCCTGTACAATCCTGGAAACTTGGATTCAGTTTCAGGTGCAAACTACATAACTACACAATGGGAGCACAAGAATATAATCATCTTAGGGTTTTTCTTTTGCTTGTGGATGGTAGATTTGTGAGCACTGCACCATTCTATGACAGCAACAAGAGCAGAAAACCTTAAGTGAAATTGTTTGATGATTCTGAAATAGTCATATATAATCTTAATTTTATGTAATCTATAAACTGAATGCACAAAAGCTGAGCTGACTGGTCACACATCAAGGTAAAAGAAACAATGTGCTAGTCTTTTCATCGGTTGTAAAATAATCTAAAATAAGAGATACAGCTGTAGTAAAAATGCCTAAAAACTAGTAAAATATTGTGCAAGTTGTACTTTCCCAAATTATACTCTGTTTATGTTAATTAATAAATAAGGTTATGTGGAGCTATGCAAAGTTATTCATACCCATTTTATTGGGATTTGACAGACCACTGAAAAGCACCAGGCAGCTTGGATGCGAGAGAAAAATGTGTGCATTTAATTCTTTCTTTATAAAAAAAAAATGTTGAGAACCATGTATCGTTTTCCTTCCACTTCACAGTCGTCGGAAACTTTGAATTGGTCCCAATAAAATGCACTGAATCTGTTGTTGTGTGACATAATGTGGAAAGGCTCAAGGAGTATGAATAGTTTTGCAAGGCAATAAAGGCATATTAATGCTCTATTACAGCACCAATTTGTCACTAAATAAGTTAAGTTCTAAGTGGTCAGAACACTAAAAAATGGCAAGAGCAAATTGACTTTGCCATGCATGAACTTAGGTTAGGTATTTGCATCTATGGACAAAAAGGAAATGGCAGAGGGGTTAGACAGGCAGATGATATTCAGATGAAACAGTGGACACATGAACAAGCAGAGCAGCTATCTGAAGCAGCAGGTCAGGTAATACACTTGTTATGATCATGTAAACTTACACCTATAAGCAGGCTGAGGAACATCAAATAAGACAGTTTACGCCCTTATGGGTTGGTTATTGAGGGCCCGACTGCTAAAAATATCGTTATATACACATTTGTCCCATACGCATGCCAGCAGTAGGGAGACGTTGTGTCAGGACTCCAATATCTGTTTGATTTTCACTTTCCAAAAGTGTACTGAGGACTTTTTCCTAAATAATAAGAATATATTGAAAACTAATACAAGAAGGTCAATTTGTCGGGCCCTGGCTATTACACATCCAAAGAGGAAAGGATCAACCACCAAACAGGCCTGGTGCTCAATCCACAAACAGAGCCATGCATACGAAAAGACAAACAGTACTGCTTTCAACTATCCTAGCATAATTATAAACACTTCTGTTAAAATCAGTCCCAAAGGTCATTCTTATCTTTCCTGTAGTTCACCAACCTTCCAGAAGGGGGAGCTGTGTCGACGAGGACTCCTGGTGCTCTGAGTGTGCAAGGAAGGAGGGAGGGGCTGCTCGGGTGATGGAGGAAGAAAGATTGGGTGAACTAAGTGGCATGCCTACACCTTTTTGGGGAGTGTCTGATGATGAGGAGGGGGTGGCTTCATTTTTAAAGGGAGCAGAGGAGGAACAAAGCGGGCTGGTGGTCATGGGAGCAACAGTACCTGGTAACCCTGCTGTTGCTGTACTAACAGCAGAAGCAGCAGTGGAGGACAGGAGTGTGCCTGAGGGGATAAAAGGCTCAGCATTGACATTGAGGGTTGATGCCACCGCTGCAGGAGCTGGGGGTGGTGGGTTGGTGGAAGGAGTCAAAGCAGGGTCTGGAGGGCTTTTTGAAGGGTTGAAAGCAGAGGGAGGTTGCGAAGCAGGCATGGCAGTTTCCATAGGAATGGACCTAGTTAGAGACGCAGTGGCAACAGAAGGGGTGTTGGTGATGGGGGTAGTGGTCTGAGAGTCAGGGGCAGAGCCTGGAGGAGTCTGGAGGACTGAATCGAGGAAAGAGAAGGTCTGGGAGACTGGGCTCAGATTGTCCCCTGTCAGTAGCGCTAGACTTTCACAAACATCCCCACTTTTACTGGCAGTATTAGTGGTAAAACTACTGTTAGCCTCTGGCTTGGTTGAAACTTTTTCTTCAGTAAGCTTTGGCCCATCTTTATTAGACAGAGGGTAATCTACTACACACATGGGTTCATAGGCACGTGGAGATGGATCTTTTACAAGGCTAACATGAGAGCAGTTAGTGAAACTTGTAGGTATTTGTTCAGGGGCTGTGTCAAGGGGAAACCTCGGAGCAACGGTAGCCGGTGTGGGGGAGACAGGTTGCTGGGGTGCGCCCCACTCCTCTGGAAGTCTTGCTCGACTCTTGGTCTTCCTGCCTTTTACCCTACCCCCTCCTCCACTCTCTCTGATTTCCCGCTCCCAGTTCTCCTCCTCATCTCTGTCGTCCTCTTCTTCCTGCATCCTGTGCTTGTCTGATCGGCCAGTGTTATTCTCCCGCTCATCCAAGAAGTCGTAGACCTCATCGCTGCCCTTCCTCTTCTTCTTCCGCCGCCGCTGCTGCTTGCCAGTCTCTCCCCCTGTCCCCACTCTCTCTGGGCTGGGGGGCTCAGAGTTGGAGGATGTGGGACTGCTGTCGTCCATTGAGCCACTGGGAGAGAGGACGGGAGCTGCCGAGGGGGGAGGGTTTTATAAGAGGAGGAACCAGTCATATACTGTGTCAGAGAAATATAGGTTAACAGCCATCAGACTGTGGCTACCTTAAATGAACCGATTTTTAATTATCGTAAGGCTAATATGTTAACTTACTTAACTGTACAAGTTAAAGCATCTTGGGTGATTTGACCGGAAGCAGACAGCTTCAAACACATCAGTTTGTATTTGTCAATTTGTTTTTTTACAGCACTTGAACATTAGTTTGAGAACCAATGTAATACCTATGAATACTAGATCCCACCAGGCAATGGGTAGCAAAAAGTCTCACATTACAAAGTTGCCAGAGATCCCACTTTTCCAAACACCAATTTATAATTTCTAATATTTTGCTTAAAATTTTAATGCAATTTTTTGTTATGACATATGTCAAATATTTCTACAGTAGTCAGGGTTTAAATGTGGGACAAACAAAAAATGTTGAAGAAAAAGATGGATAGATGGATAGATGGATAGATGGATGCTGGTTATTCATTAATGTTCTCTAACAAACGTCTCAGGGCTTCACAGAATATCTGGATTAATAATGAATAATTTACACACAGGTGGACTCTACTAACCAGTATAGTGGCTGAAATCAGCTGTACTGAATTTTCTTTAGGGGCATCATAGTAACGAGAATTGATTACAAATACAATACACACTTTCCAAATTTTTATTCATAAAAAAGGTGTCTGCTGCTTTAAGTTGCTCTATCAAATAAAACCTGACCAAAATGCACCTTTTTGATTGTAATGTCAAAATGTGAAAAAAAAAGTAAAAAATTCAAGGAGTGACTATTTTTCATAAGCCACTGTATTTAGATGAGTATGTTTTGTTTTTTTCAAAGTACATTTTTCATTCTGTAATAAAAAACACTTTAAAATTCAGTTTGCAAAAAGAAACAGAAAAAAAATTAATGAACCAAAACACAAAATACCAAGATACATGTAATCAAAGTCGATGGATGGATGGAGGGACAACTTACAAAGCTATTAAATTATGTTATCAATATTCTAAATGTTACACTATGATCTGTCTTAGCTGTACTGTTTCTTTCTTCCAACAAAAAGAATCAAACACGTAAGAATGTGAACAGCATAGGGAATAAGTAAAGGTCAGTCTAGTTCAGGATATATTTACTCTACAAAAGTATTTGTTTGTGGCCAAGATCACCATCAAATACAATTAGAGCTGTCCACTTGACATCAATTCACCACAGATGCATGCTAAGACAAATGGGGTTAATGGTGCACAACTTAATGTTATAATAAGATTGGCTTTATGGCTCTACCATTTGTGCATGGATGTAGTTAAGTGAGCATTTATGCGAAAGACATTTTTATTTCCTGTGAGGATCGGATCTAAAGCTAAACAAAAGTGAAGTGAGTGAAGTGAGTTTTAGGAAAACTAATCAATGTGACTCCGCTCGGTGTTCTTATATCTACAATTCAAGTGGCTGGATAAGGCCAACCAGTTGCCTACAATCTAAAATAAACACGTTTTGCAAACTCTGACAAACTGCCTTTGTCTGTGTCTGAGAATGTTGTAGTTGTTTTAAATATAAAACATCTAAATTTTTTTCTGCATTTTATTTTTACACACAAATCTTCAATGCTTAGAACTGGACAATTTTCACTACAAAATTCATCTACAAAGCTCTAAGTAAACGATGCTCTCTATAGTCTGACTGCTTTGTGGAAAAAGGATTTATGATGATGTAGGTGTTGTCTCATTTAAACACATCTGTTGAGATTCTTTACCTCAACAGCTATTTTTTTTCCTCCTAGGAAATATCAATATTTCCTTGCATATGTAGTTAAAATACGACAGGGAACTCAGTAACTCGTGAATCAACAGCTTTTAAAGCCACTTTTAACAGCAGTAGCTCAAAGTAGTTTTCTATATGAGCTGAACTCTCTCTCACGTCACTATAGAGCACGTCTAGCAGACCTTTCTGTACAACGGTGCTTCTGCTCACTTAATATTCAATATTCAGCCTCAAACAGATGAATTCAGATCTGATTCAAAAGTCCGATTAACAGAATGGGTTGTGGTTAACTGAATGACGGAAACAATTCCTGGCCCTGTGTCTATGTAACGGCCCATGTAACCACTGGGACTGTGCATCATCACCATCTCTACTTTTGTAGAAGCCTAAGAGTGAATTTGTTATCATCATCAGTATATGGGAAACTTAAGTACCTTCTTAAATGTTTTTAGCTTTTAAATAACATTTCTCAATGTACCATAAAGGACTTAAAATCGCTTAGAAATAATTTCTCACAGACTGACAGGTGGCAACGATTGTCCATCTAAAATCACTGTTGATGTTGTTCCTCCTATTCCTCTGTGAATTGTGGACTTGTACAAGACAGCAATCAATTTTCTTTTAAACAATGACTTTGAGACGATTAAAAAAGAAATCGTTTTGTATTGAGTAACTTGAAGCATCTGCATGATGAAATTTGGCTAAGCTAAACTCTGGATGTGACTCATCTTTTTCTTCTAGACAATACTGTTGTAATCCGAGGGACCGAGCGGCTCCTGTGAATCAAGCAGGCACAGATAACGGAACAAAGCAGGCACACTGGGAGCAACGGGACCGTGAGCAAGCTAAACAAGACAAAAAGATCAAGCTCATCGCAAACAGGATGCAGCATGCATGATCAAATCAAATGCATGCATGTCTGAAGAATAACAACAACCAATGTACACACGGACATACCGAAATGACATCTCAAACAAAAGGAAGGGCATAAAGAACCACAAAATGAGGACACATACAGGCTTTGACAAAGCAAACTATACACAACTTTATTTGTCTGTTTTATCTTTTGAATCAGTGCCTTGCAAAAATATTCATATTAGTTTTTTGTATGTGCGTTTCTTCACGATACAGCCGGAAACTTCACTGTATTTTACTGGGCTTTCATTTGACAGTCCAACATAAACTAATTGTGAAGGAAACAGAAAAGGAAATATGGATTAAGAGACAGAAGAGATAGCTCTGGCTGTCTGTGGAGGGTCATTGTCCTGATGAAAGGTCAACCTCTAGGAAGTAGTCTTTTGCATATAAGCCACAAAGTTACATTTTTAGTCCCATGTGACAGGAGAACATCTTTTTAGAAATATTTGTTCCCTACATATAACTTCTCATTGCTTTCTCTACAGCTCCTCAAGCGTTACCCTGGACCTCTTGGCTGATTCTCTGATTACTCCTCTGTCATTGGTCAGTTTATGTGGACAGCCATGTTTTGGCAGGTCTGCAGGTAAAGTTTTGAATGATGGCTTAAACAGTGTTCTTGGGAATAAGATTATTGTTTTGAAATCAAACCCTTTTCTAAATTTATCTACATCTCTATGCTTGAAGTCTCTATTGTGTTTTTTGGACTTCATGATGCTTTTAACTTATTAATGTTCTCCAACAAACCTCTGTGACTCAGAGGTTTGTTAATACTTAAATTACGCATCGGTGGACTCTACTTACCACTTAGGTGACTTCTGAAGCCTACTGTACTTAATTTTATTTAGGGGTATCAGATTAACGATGTGTAATTGTAAGAAAAATATATATGGTATACTATATATAAACTATTTTATTTTGGTCTATCACATAGAAACTCATCAAAATACACTTTTCTGGCTTCAACGTGAAAAATTTGAAAAGTTCAAGGAGTGTAGTTATTTTTTGTTTTTACAAGGCACTGTATCTAATTACATTTCTTATTTTGTAATAAGCACTTTACAGGTCTGGTTTGCAAAAATATTGAAAAATATGATTGGACCAATATCAAAAATAAGATACAAGTATGAGTTTTTCTACAATACGTTTCTAGATCAGTGTTATCGTTCTGCTCCCTGCATGCTCTTACATCACTACATATTAGTGAAACTAGAAAACAGAACAGTTTATTAAATGAAGTTGCTATTTTCTTCCTGTGACGTGAAGCGCCAGTCTGGTATAGACAGACAGCTGGGATATCGTCATCTATAGTTAATGTGATGTGGTTTTTAATGGGTGCTTCTCCTAGTTTGAACTCTGGCAAATTGCCAGAAATTACATTAATGTTGGAGCACTTGTTGCTTCAGAAAACCAAAAGGTAAGCTCTACATTTGTGCAAAAGAGGGTTCATGCTGAGGGTGGATGCAGAGTAGTGCTGAACACAGTAGGTAAATCTGCCAGTAGCTGAAATACCACAAAGAGCAGAGCATGATGAGATGACCAGCAGCATGTTGGGTATTTTCAGAGTCCTGCAAAAGTTAAGACCCTCACATTCAACGTTGACAGCCATATTGGATTAAAAGGCAAAAGTCTGCAGTATGAGAGGGATAGCTTATCAGTTATTAATTGCAAGCAAAAATGATTTATGATGAAGCTCTCTGATAGTACTTCCAGAACTGTAAAGAGAGAAAAAACCTCATCATCACCCTGTTTTTCTATAATATGATCATAACTTCCAAAAAAATCCACAATGTAATAACCTACATTCAATTTCCAGGTAAAAAATTTTATTTAGTATTCCTAATTACAAGATTTACTGTTTTTGACAGAATTTGACAAATTTATTTGCATCTTTATTAATGAAATAACAAATAACAGAAAAAAAAAACAGCACAATTGTTGGGACCCCTTTATGCCCTGTTTTAGTAAACTGATGCATAATTTACTTTAATACTTCAAATTAATCCAAATGTGTAGAAAATTTCATTTTTCAGTCTATGATTTTTGTTTTTCCTGGGGTATTAATAAAATAATAAACAAATGCAACTCTGGGAAATGTTAGAACATGCAATTCAAGTCAATTAGGTATGTGTTGATGTTAAGAACACATTAAAAAGCTTGAAAGAAAAAAAAAAATACTCAGGTAAACTTTGCCGAATAGTCAGATCAATAATCAAAAGTAGAACTTATTTTCACTTTGCTCCCAAAGTAATTTTGATTAGAAAAATCTAAATAAATAAAAAACACACTATTTATTTGTTGTTATTTTTAAAAATGTATTCTCTACATGGGAGAGAAGTCTTAAATTAAAGGCTGAGGTTTCTTGGTAAATTAACATTACATCGACAAAACAATACTTTGTTTTAATGATTTTCATGTCTTTGCTAGGAGTGTCGACAGATTCGACTCCACACAATGGCTGCAGGTATTCTGCATGAGGGCAAAGTCAGCGCAGCTCAGGGTTTTAAAATAGCACCATGTTGTTATATCACTTCAATCTCTTCCTGAAAAATTAATGGGGGATAGGAAGGTATTTTTAGACTCAAGCAAACAGAGCTGCCTGCCTCATTTATTAAAAGATCATTAAAGCAGCAAAGCTGGGCAAACACATGCTGGTTCCCTTGCTCATATTTTGGTTTTTGGGAGAAACATTTTAACATTTCTTTTACGCATATTTGAGTCTCACTAATCCAGCAACAATATGTGATCCAAAATCATGGATGCTAAGCTAAAATAAAAAAGCTGCTCATTTGAATGTGAAACACACATTCAGGCGAGTCTGACTGGAATTCAAAATCAGGCCTAGATGATGAAATCAGTATTGGCGGCGTCGCACGGCTGTCTCTCCCCCGTTCTAAAAATTGCAGCTTTCATGATGTACGCCCCCCTGGGTTTATGTTTTTGTTGCTTGGCAACAACAAAATTAGCGGACGCGCCGCTGTTAGTTTCATCAACAAGCAACGAATTATGTTACACATTAAAAATGTATGATTAAAGGCCCTTTCAAGCCCTATTACGAAGATTTGCTTTCTCTTCACTGTGCAGAAAATAATTTTTAAAAAAAGACATAAAAACTTGCTTGCTGTCACTGGACAAGGAGACAGAATGTAAAGCCGTGAGCCAGACAGAGATTAGAGAAACAGAGCTGAGGTTTCTCCGGTGACAATGAAAACAAGACGAAAAGGCTGCCCTCTGCTGCTGAAAGCCTGCCCAGAGTCATCAAGCTGATATTTTTCTGTCCCTTCCCTGCAACACAGACCCAGCCAGCTCCACTTTTCACTGTGTTGAGTTTAAATTTACAGAGTGTGAGAAATGACCTTTGACCTTAAGTTCTCTAACAACCCAAAATCTGAGTCATTTTCCAGCCTGTGAAAAGGTTAAACAAATTAATACACAATGCCCTGCTAAAGTGATCATACCTTTTGAACTTCTTGTCATATCGACACAACCACAAACTTCAATGTAATTATTTGGGATTTTATGTGACAGACCAGCACAAAATACAGCATAATTGTAAGGCGGAATGAAACAAAATTTTTAAAGGTTTTTACAAAGAAGAATCAAATTGTAAAGCTCACCTAGCAGCTAAGCAGAGATCACTTGAGTGTAATTTGGTCTCAGAATAAAACCAGCTGTTCTGTGAAGGTCACAGAGGTTTGTTAGAAAATATAAGAAAGCAAAAAGACAGAAAAAAATAACAGCCAGGGTTAAAATGATGAAGGAGATTAAAGCAGAGTTAGAATAAAAAAATAATCTCCCAATGTTTGGACATTTCTCTTTAATCCATCATTTCAAAATAGAAACACAAACAGGTTTGTTATATTTGTTTGGAACACATAGAAACCTAACAAGACATGGCAGCAAACCCGAACCCAAAACGCCAATAGACCCTATGTTAAATTAAAAAACAGAATGGACAACGCTTCTTGAGACACACCTCAAAAGAGTCACACAAGCTCAAAATAAAAACATTCAGGTTTGTGGTTGTAAAACGACTAAATGGTAAAGGGGCGTGAATATGTTTGTAAGGCCCTGTATTTCATGCCTCCATCCTCTTTCTAAATGCCTCCAATTCATTATTTCCCATTCAGCCGCACATGCAGCGTTCTGATACCTGCAGATGGATCCATTGCGTGGATTCCTGGGCCACCGGACGAAAATGGATCGCTGGTTTTGAAAGCGTTGCTTCCGCTGATGCTAGTGGCGGTTTTGTTCTCCACCCCAAACAGGCCGGAGCTCTTCTGGGTGTCCATAGCCGGACTAATCCCAGTGTGGCCCAGACTAGAGGTCATAGTGGTCTGGAATGGTGGCAGGCCGGACCCCATGGTCCCACTCATCCCAGACTGAGAGAATCCTGTGGGAGAAACGGAGGACACAGAAATAGATTATCAATCAGTAGGCTTGATAAAAGTCACATACATACACACTTTCAATCCAAACAATTTGGAAGACAAAAGTATGAAGACAAAAAAAGCAAATGCAGTCCATGATTCAGTAGCTTGTAGAACCAGCCTCAGTAGTGACAAATTGCTGCAGAACCAATCGAAAACAAAATGACAGGCTGTGAATCTCTTACAGAAGACAAAAATAAGAGTGCTGAAAGAAATCAGCTCAACAAACTACTGAATTATATCAAATTCTGTACTCTGTCTCCTTTATAGAAACACTGTATGAATGTAATATGTTGATATTCTGTAAATTAAAAAAAAAAAAAAAGAATAATTGTAGATATTTGTATTTACAATTAGACTAGCTCTGCTCAGGATACCGTACATTTCCTGTAATAAAAATGTGAAGTAGCCTCATCTACAAGTGTAGTCACAATGAATACCATGTTGTTTGATAAAGTGGACATTTATTTTAAAACTACAGCAAAGACAGATGTCAAAATGGGGTGATTGATTTTATTTAAGCATCCGTTTGAGGACTCATGAGGGAAAACGAAAGCTATAAAAGCAGAACGAAAAGAGAAGGTAAGGACGGATGTGTGTGGAGCAGCAGATTTCTAGGACAAAGATAAAACCTGTAACGCAGTGACCCACATACGGATGGGCAGGTCAGAGACTGAAGCAATACACGGATGTGAAGTGTAAACAATTGCAAAGCAGCGGCTTGCAACAAGGTTCTGACTTGTTGCAAGACATTTACCATCTACGTTGTTCATGTGGCAAAATATCTTTCAAACCTTAAAAATCCCCTAAAATTATTCTCCAGGTAAGTTAAAACCCTAAAACCTCCAACGAAATTAGTACGTAACGTGTGTAATAAAATGATTACATGCAGCTCGTAGCCAAATCGTTCATATTCCTTAAACTTTCCCACATATTGAAATGTTACAAACACAAAATGTGTTTGAATGTGATATAGAAATGCAAAATTAGCATATATTTACTTTAATGCAAAAAATATATATGTGAGATGCTTTCCATTCAATCTAAGAGCAAAATGTTTATGTCAAACTGAACTCACAAATCTTGCATGAAACATACCTTCAAAATCATGCAATTGGAAATTTTGCAAAATTAGGTTCTACATTATATCTTCTCTAGAAACCTGAACACAAATGTTTCCCACAGTTTTCTGACTTATTTTTTAAAAAAAAGAAGAACAACTCTGTTGATCTGAGCACAAAGTGAGGTTTGCGTTTCTAACATGACAAAAAGTCCAACAGTTTAAGGGGTCTGAATACTTTTGCAAGGAAATGTAAAATCAGAGCGGAGGTGGAGCCATCATTTTAAGCAGGAGTTAAAAAAGTGAAGTGGACCTAGAAATGAATCAGGCACGCTGCTGTCCCTTGTCTTGTTCAGGCTCCATTGTCCTGTCATCCCACCCATCGCTGGACCTGAGGGAGACAGAGACGAGCAAAATGGGAAAAAGAACAATAGGGACAGAGAGCCAAAGAGAAAAGCAACAGGAAGACTGAATCATAACCAACAGTGTGAAGTGAAATAGATTAACGACACATGATGGCACATACCAACAAACGGACAGAGCGATTGTCATTTTAAATGAAGACATGATTGTATTCCTATACATTAGCACTATAAATGCTTCATTTTAAAGCTCACAAAGGTGCTTTTTCCAGTTTTCAACCTTCTTCTCCCTTATCCTTCCAGTATAAAACAATAGAAACAACACAGTGCTTCGTTTGTATTTACAATCCTCAGTCCTGGAAGAATCCACCTGGGAAATATTTGGACCTGAAAATGGATTTATATTTATATTTACACTATCTCAGCAGGCAACATGTTCTTGCTGAACTGCACTCGAAGTGTTTTTAACTTGTGTTTTTAAAAAGGTACGCTCAGCCTGTTAACAGCTTCAATGTGACATATGGGATTTTGCAGGGTAATAATTTCCATGAACAGTAACTGTACGAGAATATAAAGTTGCTCCCTGCAAAAGGATTCTACTTCACATTTCCTCATGTAACAAACACAAACTTCAATGTAGCTTATTGGAATGTGAAGTGTTATATAATAATAAAGTGGAACATTATTGTAAAGTGCAAAGGAAACGGATCTACACATGAAATGCTTATTTCTTTTGTACCGTCTTTCACTTCAGTCACAGCTGCAAATAAGAAGTACTTGGAATACTTCTTATTCGCAAATATTGTAAGCATAATTTTCAGTAGTAATGTCCCAATACAATATTTTCCTGAATGTGTTTCTGCAGCTCCTCAGCTATTTGAACTTTCAAGCTTTTTAGATTTGGAGCTACCTTATGTTTTTGGATGATGGCATTATGTGATATGTTTAAAGCTGAATACTTGTGGAAGACACTGTAAACATATTATTATTGACAATATTGTTGTTAACAATAATGCACAATTATTGTCATAATTATCAGCCATGACTAATGTTAACATAAATGCTGAATGAACCAACCTACCACTCCATAAAGGGATGCACCGTCATGAAAATATTCGATCTGGCCAACAGCCAATATTGACCAATCTCATGTAATTTTTACTACCATTTCAACACCTTAAAGGAAATGTCTATTCCTCTGACTTCACCGTTGCTCCTCTGCTTCAGTTAAACTCCCCACAATCCTGCGCTGCATCACTATCAGTGTCACATGACCAATCAATTCCCCTCCACCTCCCCAAACAACAAGATGAAAATATATACCTATCGTTAATATCAGTTTTATTTATCATGACGAATATTGGCTAATAGAGATGTTAGAGCGAATATGTTGTGAATCTCTAACTCCATTTCTTTTTGCTAGAAGAGGATTCAGACTACTCAAAATTTAATTTCTGCAAAAAATAAAAAATAAAAAAACGTTAATGAATATTCCTCAAACACAAAGCTGCAATCAAAGGTGTAAAACAGCTTAATTATATTTCGTCATTAATATTAATCTCCTCAGCTACGTTCAGTGAATGAGCAGTTCAGAGAGCGTCAGCTTTCCAATCCCTCACCGGACAGGTAGTCAGAGCCGAAGGCGGGCTGTCCTGGGGGGTCCTGGCGTCCAACAGAGGACATCATAGAAGACATCAATCCAGAACCTGAAGAAAATCAATCCAAGATTAATGCCAAACTTGTGACTTTACAGCAATGATAAACATTATTTCAGTGGTTTGAACCTAACCTAAGTACTGCCTAATGTGGAATAAATAAACAGGGGATATTTTATGGGATCATTTAAACAGGCGTAAGCTACAAGAGCACTTCTAAGAAATAAACTCTGATTAGTTTTGAGTTACTTAGCCTTCTCCCAGATCTCATATTTTTTTTAAAACTCTTCACACAGCGAGTGAGGCGGCCTGCACACTGCAGGTAGATGTTTATGCGTCGCCCTGTCAGCCGTTTGCCCCTCAGCTGTTTGCCGCTTCACTAAAACCACCTTCTTCTCACCGAGCGCGTGTGCATGGTACATCGCTTGACATTGAGGTGAGCGGACACAACACGTCGCTGAAGGGGACACAGCCATGGTTACGCACAAGAGGAAGACAGCATCAGCGGTTCCCTTGGTAACGTGTGCTGTCAGCTGATGCGACTTGAAGAATTGATACACACACACACACACTGAGGCATAGATCAAAAATACGCACATTTTAAACTCTGCTGTGGATGATATGATTTAATAAGGGGGGAATTTGCTGTACCGACTCCATTAGCTCATATAGAGCAGCTCGATAAAAACGACGCTGTTAACTAAACAACGAGAGTTGAAACTCACCCGGGTCCATTATAGAGAATAATGAACTTCATACTAAGCACTTTAAAAGTTAATGAGATTAAAATCTAAAAGCCAGGAAGAATACTATTAATTACCAGATACTGTCAAGTGTACAACTGACATTAGCACAAATCCAAAAAAACGAAAGGTTTTAATCGACCACTGCCACTAAAAAATACAGAACGCCAACATAAATAAATAATCAGATTTAAAATATCAGTAGACTTAAAGTTCTCAATACACAAAACTACAGTTCTATGATCATCAAACGGAGCCTTAAATGCATAGAAATAACTACTTTTTATGCTTTTCTTAAATATTCACAGAGATTTACTATTTATGTAGAATTGATGAAGTAGATCAGCTAGAAAGTTTAATGGAGGTCATTTCCAGAGGTAAATCAGGGAGCCAGTGCAATATTCTTCATTTTCTCCAAGTTTCTTTGATGCTGCACTCATTTCATAAATCAAAGAAAATCCTTTTAAGGTTTTAAAGGAATTAGATTGGAGGAATCACATGGAAAAGATGTTATGAAATAAATAAGTGAGCCCTCTGATTGTAAAAGATACTGGAATTATGCTGCCCTTTACATCCTTTCAGAGACAAAAGATACGTCGTCTACACATTTAATTTTTCATCATATCAAAATAAAAAGGAAACACTTGCAAGAGCACATTCTGTTAATTCCACTACATGAATATTTGATTTCAAATGTAGAGCACTAGCTTGGTGAAATCTGCGTAACTCAAACACCTCAGGCCTCTGAGAAAGTGAATCTATGATTTGTTTATAATTCTTATAAATATTAAATGCTTGCACAATATCTGCTCAATTAAGATATTTACAAAAGTGTTTCAGAACTAAAAGGACATGAAAACTCTTTCACTGGGTGTTTTAAATAGAATTTTGGGGTTTCTTTTTATGTACTATAAACAGCAAAGGGCAAATTATGTATGTATAAGGATAGGTTGATGAAGCATAGTTGTGCCATAAGTTGAAAAATATTGATTTCTTATGGGCAGTAGGGAATATTTCCAAGTAAACTGAGACATGTGTATCTGTCCATGGTGCTGAAATGTAATTTAAGGTAAGTGAACATTACAGCATTTCCTTAGAGGCAAATACAGCAAGACTGGTTTCACATACCCTAATGCTGTAAAGCTGTTTTCTATCATTAGAAACGAGGACACATATTTTTAGTACCGGGCACCACATCAGTGTAATTGTAAATACATCCTGAATAATTCAGCATGAAGCAAGCACCAGTGAAGGTGCAAAGGATCGAAGTACACACACACACACACACACACACACACACACACACCCACACACACAGAGAGAGAGAGAGAGAGAGAAACATGCAGGGAACATCGAAACTGCAAAGTCACTGAAGACAGAAAACAACACAACCTTTTTCTTCCATTACTATTCGACAGCAACATTTTTCTCTGTTTTATGTCCATTTTCACTGGAATCGATCAAGACTAAAGCAATTTCCTGCTTTTTTCTTCTTATATGCAATGTTAGATTATTTGAAATTGGAGTCCCGGGGTTACAATTATTTGTACTGCAATTTAAAACTGTTAAGCATTAAATTAGCATTAAACTTTTTACAAATGTTTCCATTTCTCTTCAGTCTTAGCAGTGACAGGAGAGTAACACTGAGCAGTAATAATAATAGCCTCAGTTTTCTTTATATAAGAAAAATTAGGAGAAATTAAATCTCAGTATTTACACATTAATCCATGAAATCCACTGCTCCACTCATAGATATACTGTCATCATGATTACCTTCAGCTCCAAAACACTTTGGTTGAACTTTGGTATGAGATTGCTGTGCTATGACAACTTTGAGTAAAAAAGAAAACAAAAACAAATCATAGGATTACAGAGAAGTATATAACACAGTGTAATCTAATGGAAACACAATTTCCCCAATTATAACAAACGTATGACAAAACCTTTTTTTCTCTTTTTTTTGAAGCTGTTAACATTTTTTAAATGATGCTACTGAATAAGAAACAATTACATTTAGGCAAAAAAAGGGTAATATCACAGTTAGAAAAAACAAGTTAAATGCTTATTTCTATGTTGGGCAATGACTTTGTGTCTGAGGAGTTTATTTTTGGAAATTTGCCAGAAGGATTCTTCTTTTCTCTCTCCCTCCATGTCAGATATTTAGACACAGTGTTCGAGTGCAGGCACCGTCTGAACCCAGACAGTCATCCAAGGACACCAGCCAGCTGCAGACTTTAGTCAAACACCTTCTTGTCTAAAAAAAAAAAAAAAGGACATCTGACTGGATAGGCACTAGCACCCCACAACCCTGCAGGGATTAAGGTACGGAAAACAGGTGGACGAATGGATTTTATGTTCTTTCCGCATCACTTATCAGGGGACTCTTTCAAATCTTCTTCAAGCAGAAAAAACAAAAACTAAACAAACACAAACATCTTTGTCTGGCTTAAAGTAAAATAATTTCCTGGGCTTCCCACGGTGTTCAGAGGGAAATAAACTCAACTCTTCTGCTTGCGTAAATTAAGCTCTGCCTGATAAGTTTCACATGAGTTTAATGAAACAGAAACGGTGAGCTAGAAGCCTCAAGGACAGAAGGTCATTTAGGATCCTCAAGTTTCTACATTTTGATAATAATTACTACATACTTCTTGCAGGTCTTGTTACAAAAGTCTAAGATGAGAAGTTAACCAAAGTCTACATGCTACAATGTAGCGTTAGCATAAGTCTGGATAAATGACTAACTGTAGTGTGAAGCATTTAGTGCTGCGTACGTACAAGCCATCCTTATGTATCTATCTTTTAGAGTCTTATTTGAACTCAACTTGGGTTAACTCAGGAGTTCTTGAGTTATTCCAACTACTACTTTGTAGTTGAGCTGTTTTTGAATTAGTGATTGAGTTTCACTAATTCGTTGACAAGAGTCGATTAATAGAGATTTAATCTCCAACTTTATCGTTTTTACAAAACATCAATTTGGTAGTCAGTAAAATAAGCAGCAGCTACTGGAACTGAGTGGAGCTGCAGAGTAAAGCATTTTTTTCAAGACTTCAGAGCACAGTATTCAAATGTAGTCCAAGTTGCTCCATTTGAATTGATGAATTGTATTTTGTGAGGGATATGAATTTAGTTCACTGAGTGCAGCTTCCAGAGGACAAGAGAACGGCTGGCGCTGCATTCACATACAAGTCATGATTCTCCCACAAGGCCATGGTGGGTGATTTATTGTTGACATGCTTAGGAGAATATTTAGGTTATTATTACATTTCCTGTTTGCTTTTTAACTAGTTAGCAATAACATCTATTGAATAAAACTGTAAATGTAATAAACAGCTTAAGGTTTAGTCCAATTTTAACTAATATGTTTGCAACAAAGAATATTCTCATATTTGCTTTTGTGTTTAGTTTAACAGTAGAAAGGAGAGCTGTCCATGTAAGCTAGCAATATAACATTATGATAGCTAATACAAAATAAGTTTGGAAATGTTGACATTTTAGCTTGAAAATCTAGAGTAGAACCTATTAAATTGCTCCGGTGATATCACACCGTCTCTGCCCCTGTTACTGCCACAATCCGTGCCCCCAGTTTATTGCAGATCACAAACACACATATCGTCTGCGAGATCCATCTCTGTGGGGTCAGAGTGCAAGAATATAAACAGCAGCCAGGTTGGTAGGAAGCAGACAGTAATGAGAACGACTGGGGTTAAAGAGGGGCAGCAGGAAAATCTTGCGAATCCAACAACTGTAAATCTAAAACTGGGTTCAGTTTTATGGGTCTGGACACTGTGGGCAGACATATAAACAGCAAACAACTTATTAAAGCATGAGGTTTTTTGGGAGTTGTGAGGTGACAGACTTGGCCTAAGACTGTACTACGCAAGCAACAGTCTGCAAACAAACAAACAAAAACATCTGATTTTGAATTTTTTGGGACCTTTTAGCCAGGGACCCAGTTATCAATACTGTGTCTATGAAAATTGTTGCGTCTTTGGAGCAGCAGGACGTTTTGAAGAGCTACAGAAATGATAAGCTATTAAACTGATTGAAGATTGAGATACGAAAGCTTCTGTGCCTTGAAGAAACAGCTACTTGAATTCATGCCTTTACAAATTGATGCTTTTTATTAATTGAGGCAGAACAAAGCTACAAAGTTAGTATGATGCACACTATAAAAACTTAAAGTAGTTGATGTCCTTTCTCTGGTTTTGTAAAGCTGTTGTTAGCCGACTTCAAACTATATTTGACGACATTGACAATATATCACTTTGTCACAGACAAAAGAATAAACAAAGTTGTCACGGTGTTTCTTGTTTCACAAATCGGAGTTAGAAGTGTCATTAGGAAATGTAACGAGAGAGGAACACGGGACAAGCTGGTACAGGCACTGGACTGGACTGCAAAGCTTCAGACAAAAACAAAATACTCTTCTGGAGAAAAGACTCCTTCAAGACAGACTGACGACTTTGAAAGAAAACCTGAAGCAGTCAGTAGCAGAACTGGGTCTGAGTTGTAGCTTTTTCTCCCAGTACGATAATGATCCAAAGCACACTGATGAAGACATTCCCACAGAAGGCCAGAGTGAAAGCTACTGACTAACCTGCACAAAATCTTGACTTCAGCTCCACTGAAAATCTGTGGCGTGAACTAAAGACAGAGCTCCGAGCCAGAAGGCCATCAAATCTGAAATTGCTGAACAATTTGTTAAAGGAGACTGAGCTGTCAGACGCTTGTTAAAAGCTACAGCAAATACCTGCAGAATAAAAGGATATAAAAATGATTAACAGCATCAGAAAGGCTAATAACTTTCACCTAGGCAGTTTTTGTGGAATGATCTTGTTTCTGAGAGCAAAGGAAATAATGTAATAATCCAAAGTAAAAATCTTGAAGGTTTTCATTATTTGTTGCTCAGCTGTTAATACAAATGAGTTCAGAGTCAAAACCAGTAATAAAAATGTGTTTCAGGTTGTTATTGTTTGATAGGACACGTGGAGGGAGATCACCTTCAATATGAAGAGAAATGAGAGGACATCACAGTAGAAACAAAACAAATGGATCTTGAGATGAATTATTGCTTGTCTGGGTGTAGACAGTTTCTTGACAGCCACTAACTCTATAACAGCCCATTCCAGATGCTCTGTAATCGCTGCGCAGTCCCATGGCCTTTGAATTAATGACGCCAATCCAGTTACTGTGACTGCCAGACTGAGGAAATACTAAGACCTCAGAGAGCACCGTTTCCCCTCTGAGCTATCAAGCACAGACTTCTTTTGTGATTGCATGGCACTACAATTTTCATCTTAACACATTAACAGCTGCAGAGTGTAGCAGGGGACTAAGTCGTTAACTTCCAGACAGGGCCAAGTAAAATACAGTCCACTGAGATTGATAAAGCTTGCAGTAATACACAGCTTTTTTCCATTATTTTTAGTTTAGCTGTTTTTGTTTTTCTTTTTACTTTTTGTAGTAAACCCCTCCTGTGGTGTTCGTTTCTCAGGTACAGCAATAATGTTCGTGGGTCAGTTTGACCTGGGTAGTGTTTAAACACGCAGTAGTGTCAGAAACCAAACAATTCCTCCAAAACATTTTTGTATCTTATTATTAACTCCAATACTAACCATTTCAATATTTGTACAATGTTTTTTTATTTCTCAGAAATTAAGTATCAATGACGACAATTTACTCATTTACTCATTTGGACATAAAAAATGGAATTTACTGAAAAAAACCTAGACACAAAAAACAATAATGTTCTTGAAATTGATATTTTGTGAATTTTTTAAATATTTTTTTTTAATGGGTGATCTTTATAATTGAACTTGAGACACACATACTGTTCAGGGTCAAATTGACCCGCTGATTAAACTCAAGACAAATGAGTCATGCAGAGAGTATTTATGTTTCTCCTCCACTTCTGCTGAGTGTCCACTCAGTGTGGGTGGAGTTTGCCCACAGGAACAGGAAAGGTTCCCGTCAAAAGCTGTATGAACACCTGCTTTCTCGCAGCTTCCTAGTGAAGTAAAGAGAGTAGTGAGAAAGTGGGTTTGTGTGTGTGTTCATGTGTGCATGTATGTGTGTGGTGTTTGTGTGGTGAAATATGGTCCATAGCTGCAAGGAAACATACAGAATTGGATATTTTTTCATCTTTTTTTTGCACTTCAACTTGACTGCCGGGTCAAATTGACCCGAACAGTATTTATGTAAAAAGTAGACGCAGGGGGGGTTACAAATGTGTAAAATGATTTAATTTTCAATTTATTTGCAGAGTGCATCTCTGCAAATAGACAAATAGAAAAAGTTTCATGCAAAAAAAAATACTTCCAACTATTTAAAAAAAATTTTAAACTTTAAAACTGGTCAATTTGACCCGCAACATAAGAGGAACCATATGTAGAAATGTCCAGATGTTTCTGGCACGATTGTTTTTTTTATACAGTCCACATCTGAATATTGACATCGTATTTAAATTAGAAAATCAAAACTTGTGCCTGTTTTCTACCACATAAATGTGGTTC
This sequence comes from Poeciliopsis retropinna, assembly GCA_010277075.1. Classification (NCBI taxonomy): domain Eukaryota; kingdom Metazoa; phylum Chordata; class Actinopteri; order Cyprinodontiformes; family Poeciliidae; genus Poeciliopsis; species Poeciliopsis retropinna. Next base: position 10,055,891 of record VMRM01000022.1, read on the forward strand.
TCTCAATCACAGATAATGTAGGTCATACCTGAGACACAATGCCGAGACCAAAAGCCATTTGGTCTGGCTTAAATGTCACATCCGTCAGCAATCCTGTATGCTACAGAGGTGCTAAAAAAAACTTCACTTACATTATCTTTACTTCGCTATATCTGCTTAACTCAGCAAACGCACACTCTAATTACAGCGACAGCCGAGGTGTGTGTTTATTCGCGTGACCTCACCCGAACTGCTGGTACTGATGCTGCAGTCACATGCTGCTGCTGCAGTGTGTCATAAAACATGTACACCAGAGCTCGACCTGTCAACGCAGTGAGGTCCTCCCGTACCTGTACATACTGTAAAAGCAACATGAACACATGCATATACAGCAGCAGTGTGTCATCACGCCTCAGCAAAAGCGAGTTCGTCCCGGCATGACAGAAACAAACCCAGACAGCTGAAACTTTACTTGCAGGTTACTGCTGCAAAAAAAAAACCCCAACAAAAACAAGAAACATATGATTCTAATGTTAAGGTCATAAATCTAACTTTGAAAGGGACTCAAGCAGAAAAAAGGACTAAAATGTGCACAGCATTCACATGAGAAAAGAAGTCTAATTAGGCTTCAATAGTTGTTTTTTTTTTTTTTTTTTTTTTTGCAATAACACAGATGGCGACATATCTGTTGGCTCCTTCTGGTAAAGATGTGTAAAATAAATTCATCACCCATCTTTTACTGCAGAAAAAACACACAGAAAAAAAAATCCAACCTCTAAAATAGAGTTCATTTACTCTGTGGGGAAAAGAGCCGCTGTTAAGAAAAAAAAACCAAAACTGTATTTATCACAAGTGGCACAAGAGTTGGAACCCAGCAGTCACTTCCAAAGGATTCTCAGGGCATCATAACATTGTGATTATAAAAATTATCACATGTATTCACAGTTATTTTGATTATCCACTTAATACAATACATTTTGTTGTTCTGCTCCTTACAGGGAACTACAAATTCAAGAAGTTGATATTAGCTGGCCAGTTAGCTGGGCTATCTGCGTAGTCGAATGCATGTAGCTTGTTTTTAAAATGCATAGGACTTGAAATGCTTTTGCAATAAATTGACAAAATATTTGAAAAGGAACATTTTAATTTGTCTTTCTTGAAAGAAAGGGGGAAAAGTGAAAAAGCCTTTCCTCCAACAGCTGCAGCGAACTTTGTAGTGAAAGTTGGGGGAGGGAAAGCTAGACTTTAGTCAATAATTCAAAATTAATCCATTGGCCCACACTTAATTGGTCCTCCTTACTTGTCACCACTTTCTACAACTTTCACTTTGTCATCTAAAATATATCACAGGGTTAGAAGACACTGTGAGATAGTTCTAGGTCTTCTCTCTGCATCTCTCATCTGTTTAGCTTCCCCCACATGACTCCTATAGGATTTAGGCCTGGGGATTATAACATCCATGAAAGAAAGAAAGTTGGATTTATGTCTCATGAACCATTTCTTTATTGATTTGGCAATATATTTGACTTTCTCGTTCTGTTTAGAAACCCATTGTCAACGTTTCAGGTTTTAGACAATTCCGCCAAATTCTTATTTGAATTGTCTAGATACTACGGAAGAGGCTCTGAGCGAAAAGCGTAACAGACTTCTCACCATATTAAACAGTGATGGTCATGAAGTGCTTTTCCACAGTCATTTTTGTTTCATGCCACACCCACCTGGAGCGTTTGTGGCTGAAATTATCAATGAATCTCATCCGATCAAAGCTCACATATAAAGTCAAAGTACCTCAAGAGTTTAGCAAACTCCAGCTTGAAATTTGTGAAGGTGGAACAAAAAGGGTTCTTTTTGACATGTCTCCCAATTTACTTTAATGTAACAAATTATTTTAAGCTTTATGCATAAAATATGCCACTATAGACATATTGTCCAACTAAAGGTAAACTAATTATTTCAATAATTTATTGTACTAAAGCCTATATGACACATCAGGTGTGTATTGGACTGCTGTGTGTGTCCCTGGATTTATTTTAAGATCCAAAGATGATGCATTTGATGAAGGTCATTGCATTTTATGCAATAGGAGACATGCATGTTCTTTACTAAGAATGACTTTAAATAAACATATAAATCCTTATCAGTAGTCTCAGTTACAAATATTTTCTTTTTGTGTTCCCTTGACCAAGTCAAGTTCCTGCAATGTCACTGTATGAGCATATTCATGTCCTCACAATATTACAAAAACACTCTGCTTTCCAAAAACCAGCTCCTGGGGCTGACAATGTGTGTTGTTCACCGTCATGCCAGCTGTGCCTTGATATGTCAGGGAATGTTCCTCCTTTTATCAATCATCTATCACTGTTTGTTTTCTTCATGTAATCCTTTGATTATATACAGTTAGACAACATGAATGTAACCAACTACATGATAAGCAGAGGCCAAGTAATGTCCCTCCATGTAATCTGGTCATTTTTAATAAAATGAGGTTGTGACATATAAATCACATTAAAAAAATATTTCAAGAGACTTCTTTATCCATAATGAAATGGAGATTAAAGCAACACATTGCTACAAGCAGATCAAATCAATAGCTAGATTCATAAAGTGATAACAAAAACAACAGCAGTGTTGCATTCAATTTAATATAACACACGTTTTCTGAGAATATTTAATGACTTTATTATGTAGTTTAAAATGTTTTAAATTGGTTCGATATTCTAGCAAAAAGAGCTGCTAATGTTAAGAAAAAGTCTGCATTGAGATTACTGTTACCACATAACTGTTGTTTACCAATACATCCAAGAAAACAAGATAATTTTGTTATTTTGTAATGAAAGAAAGGACTAAATATTCATCAGCAAAACAAGAAAAGGCTCAACTATAATATCTTTAAATGTGATAAATAGAGCATGGCACTGAAAGCTACACAACGAATAAAAGGCTGGAATTACCCAGTATATGACAGGTGGAAACCATCAGAGAATAATCCCTCCGTGTGAAATCATCAGAATACAAACAGCGATGCTCTATTAGGACCCTCTTCCTGTTGATGTTTGAACAACTCCCCCAGTAAGAGCTGTGATAATCCTCATGGCTTTACAGTTCACGCTATTTACGTGTTTTCCTTCTCTCCACCCTGCACTTTACCCCAATACCACTTTAGTTTTAACATCTGAGCTCAGTTCTCTTGTTGCGTTGGACCTTTTTCACCGTTCGCGCCGACACCAAGAGTGTACGACGTCTCCACTGTATCAACAAATCTCTCTACAATTGTCACACCACTTTTTGCACTCAACTTCACTTCACTAAATCTGTCTAGTTTCAGAAAGAGCAGGAGTTTTGAGTCACCCATCATAATAAAATGCCTTATTAGTTGTTTTAAAATGACTTAGTTGTTGAGGATTTTGACCTCTGTTGCTGGATTATTTTTAACTGACCACTACAGGGTTCGGTCAGAAAGCACACTGGTCATCAGGTATTAAATAGGTTTACCGATGGATTATGTTAACGGTGCAAATAGATTGAAGCAGTTTATCATCAATGACTGCGGCACCGATCTCAACAGTAAAACGGAAAACAGATCAGCTGACTAACGTCAAGAAGAAGAAAATAAACGGAACAAACTTCCTTCAAAATAAAAGAAAGCACTTCAAAATAAAAGCACAGATATCAGACATTGAATTACTTGAAGAACTAATAACAGCTGTGATTTAAAACACTGACCTTGAACTGCCTCTGCTTTAAACCTCACCACAGCTTTTTTCCGCCACGTCGGTTTTCATGATGTAGTTTATTGACCGACCTTTGAGGTTTTGACAGAACAACTGAACTCATTCTGAGTTTAAATATAAATGACTCACAAGTAGACTATATCTAGTATGTGGGCACTTCTTAAGCCAATTGATTGCACTGCATTTTATTTAGTGACCTCACAGTAAAGGGGCATGCACACCATTTATATTTTCTATTGAAAACTATGCATCACTTGTGGATCGTGCATCACTTTATGTATGTTTTATATTTTATCCCACTAAAAACAAGGGAAAAAAGTAAAATAGATGTTAAGTTTCTACAAGCCTTAACATCTATTCAATGGTATCTTTATAAAAACTTATTTCAATTACATGGTGTAGAACCAATGTTGAATCTTGTCTGCAGGAAATCACAGTCAAGCCTGAAGCCAGTATTTGGGAAAAAAGGAAAACAAACAGAGTGATGCAAAAATAACTGGACAGCTGACTTTCCTAAAAGCCTACAAGCCACCTCATTCTCAGTTTGTTCATTCAAAGTGAAGCTTCACAGAGGGCACAGGATCACAGCTCATTCTCACAGCTCTTCATGCACACTAAAGGCAACTTACCACTCTTGGTGTCCTTTCCATCCACCAAGGGTCTGTAGTCGGTCTTAGAAACGGTCTCTCCCACCTTGTCGTCGTAGCTCTCCTTCTCCAGCGAAGCCACAAAGTCTCTCTTAAGCAGGGGCTCGGCTGGAGCCCCGCCTCCACCGCCACCCAGAGCATCTCGCAGACTCAGGTCCATACTCCTGAAGCAGGGGAGAAAACAGAAATTTGAAAGTGATCACCTTTATTCATCTTTGTGTTGTGCGACTTCCATGTCTCCTTTCTGCTACTATTTACGTGTGACTGCTTCATTCCAATGATTTTCCCCTTAATTCAAGTGACCACAGTTCACACAGTGTTCAGGCAACTTGCACATTTAGTTTTTCTTAATAAATAGAGTCAAAAAAAAAATTATTTGACTTGTGTAAGGACAAAAAATAAACTCCCTGGTTGATGCCTTGAGATGTTGCTGCCAATCTTTATGCATAATCTTCCTTCTCCATGATGATATTTTGTGAAGTGCACCACTCCAACAGCGTAACACCTCCATAACAAGCCCAATCTCTTACTTGACCTTTGACCCCGAATGAGTCTCTCGCATCATACAAAAACAATGTCATATTACATGTTTGTGGTGCTGTAGCAGCTACCAAATCTCCTTAATCAGTTTCAAGAAATTCTCTGTAAGTTGTACTATTTGGCTGAAAAGAAAAGGCTGATACGATTGGATGGTCACTGTTGTGTTTTGTTGTCGTGTTTATGCTTTGTGCATACATGTAATCCATGTTTAGCATAACACACAGGTCTGGGAAAGTAAAACTAGGGTTTAGCAGCAATGACGAGACTAAAGCTCGTACAAAAAAAACTCTAGTAAACATGTGAACTCTTTCTCATTGGATTGACACATTTTCCGCACCCTTTTGCCAAAACAATGAACACAGATGTCCTTCAACCAGTCCAAGCACCATTGCTTTAACCATGGTAACCAAACAGAAATCACCATGGGATCAGTTGTGGAATCAGTAAAAATTGCATCAAAGCATTCTGATTCTGGATCCAATTTTTTGCAAGAAGTAAAGTGTGACGCAGCCTGGATAAATGGCATACGCATGAAAGTATAGCAGGTTACAATGACAAGCAAATGCTGTGTTTTGCTGTCCGATTGATTGGAGGATTTTATACACTTTGGTGCACGTTGTGTTGTTTGAATTCAATATTTCCTTTTGTTTCATATTTTTAGATTTTTGTACACTTAAAGCCTTTTCCAAGCAAAATGTACAACTTTGAGCTATGCGTGCCACTGTTTAGTCCCATGTGTTGACTTTGAGTTGACGGCTACATGAAGGCGATCAAGAAAACTCTAATGGAGAGTTCAGTATACCTTCAATCAGCATCCATACCACGAACCCCGCATCCCGACACCTTAACTGCAAGAACCCCGTTTCTTTCTGTTCTCTGCTTTTGTTTACCCCTCCATCTGCACTGCAGGCAAACAAGCTGCCATTGTCTTGCAAATGTAACACACACACACCACATGGCCAGCAGCCAGCATGAAGACATACAGTAGACTGTTAGCAGGCCTCAGGAAGGACTGTGGGCCATTGTTTCACAGATAGGGGTATGCACAGCGGACACCTCACGCAACTTCTGCTCTCACTTTCAATTTGAGCCTCTTTAATCCCGCTGTCTTCCATCAGTTTTGTCTACGCCAGTGTTTTCCCCGTGTCATTCACTGGGTCTCAAACACAAAGACATTTTTCCACGACGATTCTCATCGATGGTTAGCTCCCATATAATCTACCCCCTAATTCTTCACAGTTTTATAGTCCCCTGCTTCCCATGCATTCATCACACAGACAGGATTTACTCAGTGCTGTTCCAATATAAAAATGAGCCAATCCTAAATGGTGCCTCCTGACCTCTGTTGCTCTCTTTGCTGCATTATTTATCGCTTCAGTGCAGGGGTTTCATAAGACGGGATATTCAGTGGCCTGAGAGTTGGATTTTATCTTTTCCTCAAACATAGTTTGGCTTTTTATCACCACCAAATACTTCGGACCACTCAGAACCCAAGTTTATTTTAGATCAGACATCATTGGTAAAATAATGAATCAAAGTCTGGCTTGACAGGCTAGTGATATTATAAGATGATATTATATAATTCCATCATCTATTCATGCTTTTCCTCATGCTGCCTCAATGGGGCTGGTGACGATGTCTGGCACCAGCGAGGCGTGGGGTTCACCCTGGACAAGTCGCCAGGATTTTGACGACGAATCTGTCGCAAGACAGATTTTTAAAGTCTGTCAATTCTCATGCTTTCTTTGTCAACTTTTGAGCTCAGATTACCACCGACACCCTCAAACTCATTCTGGGGTATCCCAAAGCATTCCAGAGGGATTTACATTTAGTCCTTCCAGAGTGATCCGACTAGGGCTGCCAAAGGTCACTCCTTTTGTTTTAGCAAATAGTCACTACACTTGATGAGAACCCAAGTTTGAAGCTTTTTTAGGAATAGCACATACTGAGTAGCCTAGTAAAAACAAGCCCCTTGTTCTACGCTATTTGCTTCGTACATCGTATCTGTTGTACAAAGCAAATAAGCTGCTTCAAAGGTATTTTCGTTAACATTTGGCTGTGACAAATGTAATGCACAACATTTCGTAACTTGCATAAACTTATTGACTACTCTTGATTTAAACAGATGGTTGATACTGCATTCAGTACTTTTGCTTTTCTCAATCTTTTCCAGACAATGTAGGAATCCAAGGCACACAATTTTCTAACTATGCACACAAAGAGATGGAAAAATAAGAGGACATTCACTACAATTCATTATCAAAAATATAACTTTCAACAAGGTCATCTGTTGCATTTGTTAAGTTTAAGAAATTATTGTATAGCCAAACAAACAAAATCAACAATTTTAGCTCTTCAGTCAGTGGGAAACAGCAGAGTTACGGGGCAGTCCAGCTCAGTGATAATTCACAGTGGGCCGACAATACCAAAAGCTGCACTAATGATGTAACAGCAATGAATGGAGAGGTCAATGGCCCTGGGGAACTAACTGTTCCTAAAATCAGGATGCTTGTTGATGGCTAAAAATGCAGCTGAGCATCATCTCCTTTCATAGAGCACAAAAGGGTTAGATTACATATTTCTGTCACCAAGCAGTGAGCACAACTATTTTGACAACTTCTGTCTAGCTTGATTCTGTATTTATGTTTTTTGTTTCAATATTGCAACATGTGCTGAAAGAGCTTCTTAGGTTGTGTGAGCACTATTTTCTGTGAACCAAATGTGAGATTTTTTCTCTTCATTATAATAATGTCTTGACAGAGAGGAACTAATTTTCTGTCTGGACAAACAGAACATGTTTTTGCTGCAGCGTGATGTGGGCTGTCCCCTCCATTTGCTTTTTCTGTCTCCTGAAGAAAATTCTGCCAACTTGAAGAGAAACAGAAAAACAGTACAAAAAGTAAAGGTGATTGAATGTATAGAGAAGCACAGAGGAGAAGTACTTTTCAGTATGACAAATGAATAAAATGTGTAATAACACAGAATACTGAAACTGCAAATATTTGCAGTGACATAGAATATATAACTAGATTTATCTCAAGAGATAAATTATTCATGGTTATTTTCAGTCTACAGCCAATAAAACATTTAAATTTCTTAGATTATTTAATACAGAAATGTGGGTCTAATGAAAAGTGTTTACGACCTGCTGAATGGTTATTTTCAAAATGTCTGAATGCTCTAATTTGTTGAGATACACTTAAGATTTTTTTTTTCAAAATTCAAACTTCTCCTTTTGGTCGACATCCTGTAAATCTGTCAGACAAATAACTATCATCAATAAATCAAACTGCTTGTGGAGTTGAATTGCTAACATTTACCTGTCTAATTCAGCCTTTATTTCTGATTTAATGTTCTTGTTACTGAAATCTACAACAATTTGTTGTTAATATCTTCTTCAAGGCAGAAAGGCTTTTTGATAAAAGTGGCATAACAGTGAAACAGTGCCTAAAATAAATAAAGGAAGGAAAATATTAAAACAAACCACTTCATTTATAAATGAGTCTAACCAGTTAACAAAATTCTGTGATGACTGCCCAGCGAGTCCCTATGGTGACTCAGCAGCTCCTGTGTGCTTCCCTCTTGATGAGCACAGGCTCCGACACACCCACCCACCCACACACACATCCATGCACAGTGTCTGATTAGCAGCAGTTTAGATTACTGCTGACAACACACTGTGTCAACACACCAATCACACATACATATAAATGCACATCTAGGACATCAGTATTGAAAAGAAAGGTGCAGTCAGCACATCAACCAACCCAATTACTAACTCCACAAATCTGTCGAATGGGGCCGTTTTCTGTGTGCGTGAGGGTATGTGTTTGCAAAGTGATCCAAAGAGTCAAAACTGCACATTAAGATAAAACACCGTCACAGGGAGGTGAAAACCTGAAAACAACAAAAAAAACCTCTCCATAATAGATTAATTTAGCCTAACCTATACGTACTATGTCAGATTCTGGGTCTGATATGATGCTGTTGATGGTGAAATTGGCATCACAGTTAAGCTCTTCTGGATCCAGATTCCCAGTGAGGAGAAAACTCACGAGGAGGCGGGAGGGAACTGTTTGTAATGTTGGATGTTCTCCAAATCATATCTAACTATACAAAAGCAGACCTCTCAGAGAGAATATACATAAAAACTGGTAAATATGTTAGATGAGAGCTCCCTCAAAAGAAACTAAATTCATTATAAGTGCAGTGAGTAACTGTAGAAACAACATAATCAAATTTTAATTTAACTAGAGCTAATCTATAATAATTAAAATAGCATATTCCTAACCGTCAAACACGGTGAAATCCCTTTGTTGTAGAATAACCCTAGAGTTTCCACATAGAATATTCCTTCTAATAACAGAAAAGGTTTCAACTCCTGCTTGTGTCCTGCACAGAGGGAACTTGTTTTAATGCATTAGTGGATTTGAGGGAGGGACATTTTGTGCTGACCCATCCTTCATTCTGCTGCGTTGTCTGATGTCAGCTCTAATAGCAATCTCAGCCTTGCAGTCAGCAGGAGAGCATGACCTTTGATGTTTCCACCAAAGTTTCTGTTTGGTATATGTATATTTGAGAAGTTGGCTAATTAGGATTAGCCAACTTCTAATTTACAGCAAGGTCACGTTTACTCTGAAACGTGTGTAGTTACTGCTGTGCATTTGATGGTCAAAAAAGAAAAAAGAAAAATGGCTGAGTCATAACCAGTTACTTATTCAAGTATGAAACACCACCAATGGATCTGTATCACATTGTAGAATGACTTGAACTGTAAACACAAACACAAACACACAAAGCAATGTAGCGAGAAATAATAAAATTAAGTACAGCTACTTTCATGCACGGAGCATAAAAGTACTACAAAAAGAGTGGGAGTTTTTCCTGAGGTCAAGTTATCTGAGATCCAGTTTTATCAAACATATTAATTCCCAAACTTTATTGCCATTATCAGAGTCAAAAATTTAAGCAATATCAGCAGCAATTTGAAAATGTATATTTGAGAAGAAAAACCTGTCAAGGAATGTGATGGAATAGGACGGAAAAGAAAAAACAGTTTCATGCTGGAGGAAAAAAAAAAATTAATTGGCACAAAAAAAAAAGTTACTGTTACAAAACTGAGACAGGAAGGGGGACATCTTGGAGAACCAAATATAATAGATTACAGCAGACAGAGGACAGAGGAGATGAAAACAGTTAGGATAAGGATATAATGAAACTGACCTACTTCTAACTGCTGAAAGTGATTGGTAGGACAAGTGAACCAGGTGAAAATTTAAACTAAAAAATACACCACAAAAAATCATTAGAATGTCAGCACACAGGAGTGACGGACACCAAAACACAACAAAACCCCAAAATGATCCAAATACATAACCAAAAGGTCAATCACAGCATTAAGATGCAAAGATCACAAAAACCTCTGAATGAGGATTCTGTATAGGTGATGACACAAATCTGAAAAGCCCCCTCTGGTCGTAGCAGTAACTACGTGGGCCACAGAGGGACATAAGAATTATAGCATGCAGATGTCGGAGTAAAATCTAAAACTTGTATAAAGCGAGTAATTAAAGTGTAAATAATTTATTCACTATGGATTTCTGAGTAACTGCAGCACATCCATCATTGTTAATCCAAAATCTACAATACATCAGCAACTCTAAAAGACATGAAGACAGATGAAGCTGAAATTCTAAAATTCTGTCACCCAACAAAAGAAGAGCTCAATTAGAAACAGAGTACAAGGAGATAGTTTTGGTTCACCTTCACTCCCTCCTCCTCTTCTTCTCTTTCAGCTTTTCCCCTCAGGGTTTACCACAGCGAATCACCCGTCTCCATTTAGCAACATCCTCTGCATCCTCCACCCTCCCACCAACTAACATGTCTTCTTTCTCCACATCCATAAAGCTTTGAACTGTCCCTCTGATTAGCTCCTGATCCTAGCCCTCCTCGTCACTCCCAAAGAAAACCTCAACATCTTGGGCCCTCTAGTTCTGCCTCCTGTCTTTTCCCCTAACTCAGTCAACATTGCTGGTCTGTCTTGTACATATTTTCTTTCATTCTTGCTGGCGATCATTTTTTCACACGTCACACCTGACACTTTTGTCCACCCGCTCCAGGATCAACCTAAATGACTGCCTACTTTGATGATGCCATTATTGGTAATGGATCAATTGGTACCATTCTACCATTATCACCAGGAAGAACCCTAAAGATCAGTTGTGACTCCTTGTAAAGGCAGCAGAAGGGAAACAGCCCTGAAAACAAACTTAATCTGCTGAATGCTGAGTTAAGTAAGCCTTGCTGTTTAAATTCCCTCTGTTTTTCACCAGATGTGTTCAGTGTCTCACTGTAGGACACTGATGTGAAAAGGAGAAGACAGTGATCCAAATCAACATTCAAAGAACATAATGAAAAGAAATAGAAGAACTACCTAGTACAGAAAGTACCACATACTCAGATCAATTCAGAAAACTAACTGGAAGACCTAAAATGAATAACTCAGAATGACAAATGGTCTGCTTGTCAGATAACAAGAAAAACCACGAATAAACACCCGACTGCAATTCTTGCCCAGACCGCAGACTTTTCTGAAGATATTACTTATGTCAGGCTTTCAGAAGAAAGCAGAAGATAAACCAAACTCCAGATTAGACCCCTTTTTATATAACAGTGTAGCCATGTAAGTCCGCATCCAGTTTGTCACCCAGATTTATATTTCCTTAATTCAGTAAAGTGCTTCTGAACACACCACACAAAAGGTTGTTCTCATGAAACATACAGACATTTCTACTTTAACTACTTTAACAGTGCCAGCTCAAAGCTGTGTAGGTACCAAAAAAGTATTTGGTTTAGCTGGCCTTCCAACTAACATCAAATATATCAAATCATAATACGTCCTATATATGAGGAATTGTTTATCAATGTTTTTGCATCACACATCCAACATAGTCTTTATTTAGTTGTAATGTAAGTTACACAACAAATGTTTGTTACTTTGTATGATTTTAAAGTATGGAAGTTGAAAACAATAACATTTTTTAGTTCTTAGCATTACTGTTGTAATGCTAGTCAACTACAAGTCTGATATATTTCATTATGTTGGCATCATTTTAAGTAGTTTCTCATTATTTTAACATTATGGGTAATGTAGAAAGGTGAACTGTTGTTTCTGAAACCTATTCAACAACAAAATATTACTTAGAGAAAAAGTCTTTAGGCTGATAAATATAAAATGTTTCAATTTTATGCATCATAAGTTTTGTCTGACTGGATTACTTGCGATGAGCCAAGGGTCCTTTATGGGATCCTTATAATATCATAAACCTGAGCAGAAAATGCATCACATACCCAATGAATCAACACATTAATTTAAAACAAAATGTTTACTACATGCTGTTATTGCTCATATTTAAAAGAGAAAGCAAAAAATTACTCCTACTAGAGCTAAAAGTACATTGAATATTCATTACTACATTTATAATAATGTCAACTATAACATTTGCGTAAGGTCATTTTGATTTCTGACTGAAGCACTAATATTAAACAAATACTGAATATAAGCCTCAACCTTAGCAAATGTCTCTTAAGACATTTACGTTTCTTAAAATAGTAAAGTAAATCTAATAATTTGAGCAGCTTACTTAGTTGGATTATCTGCTGTTTTTGAAAACACAATTCAAAAACAGTTGTAGTGATGGACAACACTCCTTCAGTTTTCATACCATTTTGAAACTGGAAATATATCCAAACAGTCTTTCTGCTAAAAGTCAGTGGGGTAGGGGGTATTCTCTGCTACTCTATGTTCCACACAGTCGATGAAAACTCTGGTCACCCAATTTTACTGGCACAGATCTTAGGAACGATATAAAGGTGGTAAGTTTCTACTTCAAGCAGTGATGGTTAAATGGAGGGGAGCTAAATAAACAGACTGGGACAGTGTCTAATCTGGTGAAGAAAGAGCTGACCCAGAAAACAAAGTTCCCATTTCACTCGTCATAATATATGGCTCAAGACTGAATGAAGGAGATCCCGGACACAGCTGAAATCTGAAGAGTGGCCAGCCTCAACCTTAGAGATAAAGGTGGGAACCTCCATCATCTGGGCAGAGCTGTAAGTAGAGCAGCTCCTCCAGGGGACTATATAGTCCTTCTGGCCTGGGAATGCCCCTGCATCTCTGAGAATGAGCTGGAGAGTAGTAGAGTGTTGCTGCATAAAGGGACGAGTTTCCCTTCCTGGATTCGCCGTCCAATCTTTAATAAGCAGAGGACAATATGTGGTAGATAGCATGAAGGATTTTTTCTTTTACCTTTTCTCTTTTACCTTTTACTGATTAATCCATATTGCAGCAAATCAGTTACATTTGCCTACCCTAGTGGCATAGAAATTCAGGTTTTCCCTTTGTGACCTGTAGGTGGTTTCCTTTGGCCTTCGGCTGGCCCTGTTAGTATCCACTCAGAATGTTGATGATGTAGTAGGTGGACGTTTTTACAACCTTTGCACCTTTGCAGTTTTAGTCATTCATGCCAAAAAATTTAAAATAACTTTATATTCTTTTCATATTAGAAAATGTGGCTTTATTATTCCAGTATGTCATATACTTTGGTTTGATCTGAGCTCATAATCTGAGACATTTTAGAAGAGATCACAGCCAAGATGAATGGAATTATAGCGATTCTGATATACAGTAATTTAAATGACATTAGATTGGATGGTTTTATGAATATGAATCTCCTTAACTGTTAAAAAAAAAAAAACTTAACTATGATGAAAAATAAAATGATTCAGCATGCTTAGAGTGCATAGGTACAAAATGGAAGTACAAGGGGGAGAAATGGCAATGCATAGATTCAAACTAGGTCATAGATTTGACAAAGAACCAAACCGAGCTATTTATTTATTTGAGTTTACATTGCCATTAACTATATGCCAACCACAGAGCCAACAGAGCACAAAAACATTGAGAAAAGACAAATATATGAGCAAGGATAGAGCAGGATTAGCACAGAGAAAACACAGTGTTTGCGTGCATGCAGCTGTCTGTAGCCTATATGTGTGTTTGTAGAGTGTGGGGATGGGGGTCTTACTGTATAATGGCCGGCTTACTCTCTATAGAAAACCAGGCTGTTCTTACAACTGCTGTAACACCAGAGAAAAAAAATCCTTTATGTAACAGGCCTTTACTTTGGTGTATGTGCACCATAGTTTATAATCTGCCTTTTACTGTAGTCCCATATAAGAATATTACAGCACCAGAGGCACATTGGGGGCGGAGGGGGGAAGCAGCAAAGTCACAACACTTTCTACACTCATGAACAGCTTCTTAGGAACCAAAGAATGGATATAAAGGGAATTCATCATTATTCCTTCAGCGTCGGGATTTTTTTTTTTTTTTTCAGGGACAGTCTTGTGCCATCCCGACTGCGGCATCACCACCATAACAAAGAGGCACGAATCCACGGACCTCTGCATGAGACGCCCCCCCACCCCCAACCCCCCATCCCTGTCCTCCTCACACGCCCACTATCTTCTGACATTAGGAGGAGAAACAGCAACAACAGCAAGCGTCTAAGACTGCGCGCATCCTAATCAGAGAAATACGAGGCCCACATCAGCATCCCTGCATCGCGAGACCTAAATCACGCTTTAACCGTGGCATCACTCATTTATAATGGCGCAGCGCGAGAATACACGCAGCCATCGCGAACCACGCGATGACATACCTCGAATCTGAGTTATAGGCGACAACGAGCCACTCACCGTGTGGATTCGTCCCTCGCAGTGTGTTTACGTTGTAAAGACAAGTGTGTGTGTGTGTGATGGGAAATCTCTCTTCCTTTTAGCTGCTTGCAGAGCAGTCTGGTACCAGGACACAGACACGCCCCCTTTCTGAATGGCTCAGCCAATCAGGAGCCGGGAGCAATAAGAATGGAGCGATAGAATCTGCAAACAGCGGACACTGCTGATGCGTTCACGTACCTCCGAGGAAACGACTCATGACGAGCCGACGTACTAGAATGTATCCAGTCTGAAGATACATATTTGCAGACCTTATTGAAGAGGACATTAATAATAATAATAATAAATAGAAAATCACCAGCGTGAAAACTATGCCCGTTTTTGGACAAGAACAAATAATTGAGCTGAAATCTATTTTACCGGTGATTTGCATCTACACACGCTGATCAACACCTCCTGAACCACGTGCGACTGTTCACTGACCAATGAGAGGCTGCAGGAACTGTGTTCGTCAACATTAAGCGTTACACTCATAGGCGTAAATCTCCGGGGGGTCGGTAGTGTGTTGGCAGGATATAGGAACTGGGTGATCTAAATAAACTAAACAAACAAAAAATAAATAAATAGTACAACACAAGTAATGTTGCATATTGTTTCTCCAAGTTCAACACAAAACACCACTTTCAATAACTATCAGAGTGTCAAAATTATTCAACCTCTACACTGCTCCTCCATTCCACTCCCCATGAACAAAGATATCCAAATAATTCCCAATATTTGGCTTAAGTGTTGAAATTACCGATTTCAGATCCCACTACTTTAATTTGAGGAAATATGATGGCTATTCTAGTATGATCCAAGACTTCTGAAACTAAGTTTTTTTTAGGGTGTGCTTGTGTGAAAGTTCAATAAGTCCAAGGTTCAGCTTCCTCACAGACAACATGATGTTTTCTCCCAGGATTTCCTGAAATTTGAATCAGACTTTAATTCTGCAGCGGAAGCGTCAAGAGGAAGCAAAGCAACCCAGAGCATCACTGAGCCACTGTCATGCTTTAGACCTTCTTTCTCAGACATACCGATGATCAACGGCCCTAAAAGGTTTAAGTTTTAATTCACTTTTGCACACAAGATAATCAAACCTGATTGGCTTATTTATATGGTTGTGAGCAATTGGAGCCATCCTTTCCTGTGTCTGTGTCCTTGATAGTGTTGTGTTGGACGTACTAGAATAGAGCACTTCTGTGTTTAAACATGCACTGGATTTTATCTACTGTACACAATTTTATACACGTAGTACCTATCACTGGTGTTCTAGTATTTTTTTCTGAGACAGCAATAATAAGTATATAACATTTAAATAATAACATCATACGTCATCTGAAACACAAAATCAAAATTGTTTGATTTTGATCTTTAATTATAAGAAAAATTAAAGATCCTGAGATTCTACTTAACATGTAGTCATTTTATCATCATCTTCTCAACCTGTGCTTATACTGATCTTGTAAATTGCTTAGCCAGATTAAATATTAATGTGACCAGTCAGGAGGCCGTATTTTATCTTCTCTTATGTGTGATCGAAAGTGCTATCCCAGTTTAAATATTTTCGACTGACGTTTTTATTTATATATATATATATATATATATATATATATATATATATATATATATACACACACAGGCCCTTATCTTGTCTCACTCCAAGCACTACTCAGAATTTGGCAACCCTTTAAAATCTTTCAATTGAACGTGACAATCTATGCTTTCTAGAGGATATCTCTTTTCAGCAATTGGTCTCAACATGCAGCAAATAAAATAAATTGTGTTGAGAAACCTACAAATGTAGGATTATACAACTCTTCATGTGAGTGAGTTATTCAGCAGTAAAATGAATGAAACCCATTCTGGACAGTCGACTGACTGGATCCCTATTGAACTGCTAGATAGCTGGATGGCCTGCTGGCTGTTGGGGTTTCTATAGGATTATCATGGATTATGGCTTCGATTTGATTTGGCCTTGTTTATAATCTCTGCAAAATTCACATATTGTGTGTACTGTAAACATGTACTAAAACTCATGGCTGCCTGCACGACTTTGTCCAGTTTATTGGTGAAGTGAGTGTATTAAAGCTGTGATCTTCACAGGGTCTGCCCTGGTTAATTTTTTTTAAAAAGCTTTAAATTTTATGATAAAAACTCCCACACTCAAACTGAACAGCATATCTTTTTGACCCAAGCAGACGGGTGTGGCTCAGTCTCCACTTTAAACTGGCTGGTTTATTCATAACCCCTCTCTCTGTCCGTTCTCTCCTCTGTTCATCCTCCCATCCTCTTTTCTCTCCTTCCTTCAGTCCTAGCCTGATAGAGGGTTATGTAATGTTCCTGGCAGCACGGTTGTCTCTGTCTTTCCCCATCAGCATATCTGTTTCTGTCCAGCTAAAACTGTCTGCTTCACAGTCCATCTTTTCTCCACATCGCTCTGCTTTTACTGCGCCAATCCTCTCTCTCTTTTTTTACTCCTCAAAATTCCTCATTGAAATTAAAGCTGAAAGTCTTTCAGGGTATGTCAAAAATTGTGCCTATAAATGGCCACTGAAACAGTTAACAAGAACTCAAGCTCAGTCAGATTGGATTTAAAGTTTGCATGAAAACACCCTCGCCTTGAAGGTGAATCATTAAAGTCTTAAAACATCTCCAAAACGACAACATCTCCGAATGCTTCCTTTAGATGTGAGTGGATGCAGAACCGAGGGTGACAGACCACTTATTGGAGCTGATATCACTCTCTTCTTCACTCTGCACCATTTCACTCCAGTTTAACTCTTTAACACTCCTGTGACCCAAATAAATAATCATCCCCTGCTGTGTTGAGCCTTTAACTTACGGATTGACACAAATAGTCACAGGACCTCAATACCGTATTCTATAATAAATCACTTTCGGATACGTTTCACGGTTGACACATAGGAGCATCAGGTGTTTCCAATGATTACTTATAAAATCAAATAAATGGTAGTTAAGTTTTTGGTTTATTTGTCTGAGCTGAAGCTCTAGTTATCTTAAAACGTGTGTTTTGTAGAGCTTGTCATTTACAGCCATTTGGAAGAAGATTGGGGGTGGATAGTTTAAAGATGGTCGGAAGATTAAAGGCAGAGGCTACATGGGGGGTGTCTGGGCTTTAAAAGGGTAAGATTGAAATGAGCGGGTGAGGAAGGGTGAGACACACAGCAGGAAGGATGCCATGTTGACAATGGGTGTGGCTTAGGGAAAGTTGATGTGATTAGAGCCGTATTTGGACTTTATTTGACCCTTAACTAAATGAACATAGCTACTCTTACTGATTGTTCATTGCTGCGTCAAATGTTTGGCAAACATACAATGATCCAATGTTTAATTTATTGAGGCAATAAATATATATATATATTTTTAAACATGAGACAAGACAAAAAAAATATTTTCTAAATTTCTTACTTTTTGTTGTGTTTCTATTTGTGAGCATGACAAGTTACGTAATTCTATAAAAGGTCTTACAGGGATTTTACTGCAGCTTTCAAGCAGCTTAATTGTGTTTTGAAATATATGTGAGATAATTGAAAGATCCTCTCTCACAAGCAGAGTAAGAGAGAATCAAAATAACATGAAGGCTAAACAGGAGATCAGTGGGGAATATAAAAAAGATGTCACATAAAATTATTAAGCAAATGTTAGGCAAGCGTTAAAATCGGTTTTGGACTTTCTCATTCTGCCCGCAGTAACTGACCTTGCTTAGCTGCGTGGAAGTTTTAATTGTAGGAAATAGTCATATTAAACATATAAATCTTGACAAAAAAAAAAACTGTAAACATTTTCTAGAGTGTTTTAAATTGAGAAAAACAAGAAAAGTAGAAATCTGTCTACTTGAACTGATTCTTGAACTGTAAGAGTTCAAGAAATGCATGCAGAAAATGTTTTGACAGCTTATTTTTATCCATGACAAAACCAACAACCCAAGGCAAACCGTCAATATTACATAATTAATATGATACAATGTCATATGATTTGAGAGATTGTGAATACTAATCCAAAAGTCTCCACTGCTTGAAATGATCAGCGAAACCTTTCCAGTGGAACAGCTTGGTCCACATCTGTTTTAATCTTTACATTAGATTGACCCCTTGTGGAGCCTGTGCAAGGAACCAGGTTGTTTCTTTATAAATGTCCTTTTTCCCCCCAAGAGGGTTTATTTTCATCCAGCAGAATCAAAGTAAAAATGTGCTTTCTAAGAAAACAAGAAAGCTGAATTGTCTTGGACTATAAAATCACCGACCAGTTTCAACCTCATGTGTGTGGCAGGTTTAGTAAAAGAATCTGCATTATAGTTAGTTGCTATGGTGAACTTGCAAACAACTTCCTAGACTTGGTTAAAGAATGGATCCATGCAATTACCTACAGCTTTTCGGAGACATCATGAAACTCTAAATCTCTTGATTTAGATTTCAGGGAAAAGTATTGGATACTTTTAGTCGAACTGTACAATAATTAATATCTGAAACTTTGCAAGCTTATACTGAAATAGCCCAATCTCTGGTTAGAAGTGTAAAAAATTGTTTTTAATTTGATTCTATTTATTAAATGAGAGAAAAGTCTAATTGACTTGAAACAAAAGTTCTTATCCAAATCTGTGACTGGCGCAAATATCAGCATTTCAAACAATTCATTCAAAAATAAATGCAACTCAAGCACTGTTTAAAATGTTTGCTTTTTTAATTAATCAGCATTCTTCTTAAGTCACCCATGATTTTCTGTTTCACTAAGGTTTAAATATGCATTGATGTAGAAATAGAAGCTCATTCCTTTTAGCTCCACGCTGAAGTATGGTGGAGGATCTGTGATTCTGTGGGCACAATAGCCTTGAATTAGCTCATATGCTAATTAGAAATACCAAAGATTGTAATTAAAATTCTGAGCTGAAAACGGATAATAATTGATTCTTTCTAGGAACACATGAAGCCAAATGTTGGTTTGATGCGATTATTTGCTGTGAACACTTTGTGGTAGAATATTGTGTGAATATTGTGTAAAATATTAGGAGAAGCCTCTTTGTAGCGCATGTAAACATCTATGAGAAAAGGTTTTCTGTATTTCTTTGGGCCCAGTACTGGAAGCATCAAAAGTAATCTGATGGATGAGAAGCATTTGCCTCTTAATGTGATGAAAACCAGATTACAGACATTTCACGTGTTTTTCTAAATTTAGGACCAGAATCAAAACAAATTGAACTGGTAAGGCAGAAGTGAAATGATATTTTCCTCTCTTTAAGTTAGAGGAAGCTAAAACAATTTGGTGCACATTAGAGAGTTGCTTTTACAACAAGTTAATGTTGTAAAAGCAACAATTTTAGGAAGCTACAGTCCATTTACTGTGACATCCTAAATGTGTGCATATACCACCATCTAGTGGAGTCAACAGGGATTAGCAATCTAATATAAATCTGTAGCTGTGATAGCTATCACAACATGGTCTCCAAAGAAAATAATGAGATTAGGTATTGATAGGGATTAAAACATTCATGTCATCCATCAGCCATATTTGCTTCAAAATTTGTCACATTTAGTGAATATATTCACCATTGGCCTTACCTACATTTCTTAATTTACTCTTCAGCTGAAGAAAAAAAAAGAAAAACAGCTATTAAATTAACAAATGGAAGAAGGCTGTACCCGCAGGTGATGTGTGTCAGTCAGACCTCTTAAAAATGGCTTTTTACTCCCTCTCTTTCGTCGGTTCAGTCACTCTGGTTTCCTCTTTTGCTCCGTGTCGGTGAAAGTGAGCTTCTACCACATTGTTGAATATGTTTCGCGTCTGTGGCTTTCAGCACCTCTCCACTTTTATGCGTTACTTGAACGCACACACAGAGACGAGAGACATGGGGTGACAATATAAGATTTCCTCCTAGATGGGAGAAGGAAATGTGCAAAGACTGGCCTGCTATTGTCTTTGCAACTTGAAGTTGTCCATATTTACTTTGGAGAGAAACAGAAGGAGAACATTAGTATTGCCTTCAAACAGTAATGCCGACTTTGTGCGAGTGAAACACGGGCGCCGGAAATGTATTCTGATGGCCGACAAAACATGACTGGAAACAACCTGCACTGTACTGTGATTCACAACCCTCTTAAAATGTTGTATTACAAATGACTGTAGCTAAAATGTAATTTAACAGAATGTATATGCTGTATTTATGCTGTGCAGCGCATTAAATACATAGTAGAAAATAGACAAAATATCTGTGGCACAATTTTTTAAATAAAACCATGCTTTCTGGAAGTTCACAGCACAGTACAGAAATAAAAAAATCTTCCCTGTACACCTGTTAAAATGCTTATTAACACAAATAACAGCTATTCACATGGCTACAACGATGTTTACTTGGCCTCTTACTCAAAGTTAAACTAAGCATCAGATTGAGGAAGAAAAGAGATTTAAGTGACTTTGAAGGTGCCTTATTTGTTGTATTTCCGAAGCTCCTGGTCAAGGAGCTCTATCAAGTATGTGGAGAATAAACACAGAGAAAAAGAAGAAAAAAAAACAACATCCAGTGAATGGCAGTTGCCTGGACAGAATGCATTGTTGGTGTGAAAGGTCAAAAGAACATATGGAGGCAAGTTCGAGACAATATAAAAGTAATATTGAGTCAAATAAAACCTACATATTCTTGAAACCTAATGGGTTACAGCAGCAGAAGACGCCTCTCTGAGTTTCATTCCTTTCAACTAGAAACATAAAATTAAGATTAAAATTCACATGGGCTTCCACTGCTAGTTCAAATGTGCTGTAAGTGGATATTAAAGTCAATTTAGTTAGGATGTGGCTGCTCAAAACTGAAGCGCTCCTCTGTAGACAACCTGCAGAGAAACTTGGTCTTGAGCAACATTGGACGCAACACAATAATAACCCAAAACACTCTGCTATAGTGGCAAATAAATGATCAGCTGATAAATTATTTAAACTCCAAAATTTATTATTTCCCCTCATCAACAACAGCGAGGTCTCACAATAAAACTGCACAAAGCAAACCCGTTTATGAACACACTCCTGGCTCAGATACACTCAACATCCCACTAGTCACATCAATTTAAACTGGTGTAGTTAAAGATTTGTGCAATGCACAGAGATAAATACAAATGCATGTATTTAATTAGTGCTAATGCGCACTGAAAGTTATACATTTTACTGCATAGACAGCAGTTTGCGCAAGATGTAAGAACAGTTGCAGGAACCAATGTCGTTTCCCGTGTTGTGCTTCTGATTGGATATGAAAATACTACAATAGAAATGGTTTAACAGTAAAGATTAAAGGAGCACATGAATACTTTGGAGGTTTTCCTGTTGGCTAGTGTTGCAGAAAGAGCTGAGGAATACCAACATCCTCCATGCGTCAGCATTGGTTGATAGTTACTAAATTTAATGTTGTCACAGAGCCAGACACACGTTACACACAGGATTTGAGATCTTTGCTTACATTGTTTTAGATTAAAGCTCGACAGGATTTCTTTGATCAGTTCAACATGAGCCTTTCAAAGTAAGGCGCTAAAATGGAGTTACACTGTTGACGTCAAAATATTTGTGGCCGACGGGGCAAATTACATTGTATTGCAGAGCTAAATAAAGTCTTTAAAAATCTTAAATCTAAATCACTATATGACTAACAATTTCTTGGCAAATAAAATAAATTGTATCTTTTGTTTGCTAACAAAAATCAACACAAATGGCTTTCCTGACATAGAAAGGGATTGTCATGTTAGTGACAAAATATAGTTTTGAACAGTATACGTCTTCAGGGAAGAGGTGTTGGTATAAAATATAAATTAATTTCCTCCAACTTAATGCAATTTTTTAACCCATCATGCTAGAAACCTCACTATTTTGGTCTTTAACGACTCTAACCATCATCTTAAAATCCTAACCAGAATAAAAGGATTACCTATGAAAACAGGATGGAAAAACTAATGCTTGCCTTTATTTTCAGTAGGTTAGACTTCTGCAACAATGTTTTTACTAGTCCAATAGTAAAAAAGAAAAAAAAAAAAAATTAGTCATAATAATATCAGCTCTTTGGTTACTGTACTGCCTTCTTGTAAATAAAAAGGATAAAAGTCCTAATATTATAAGGCTCTCTATGGTCTTAGGTTGAATATATTTATGAGCTGTTTTTCAAGTACAGGCCATGCAAAACTTTGCTGCAAAACTTTGCTGCAGGGTTAATTCATTTTTCAAATACATACATTGGACATTTAGTTCAAATAATATGGTTAATGAAGAGCCAGTTTAAAGTATGAAATTGAAGATAAGTTCAGAAATGAACTTTAAACTTGGATTTAAATTTTCCTCCTCAATTTGTTTTCATTCTGTGCTTCTTTGTGCAATATTTCTATGTGTTTGAGATCATTAACAATTTTCTCTTTTTCTTGATGCACGGCACTGAATTTATTTTTGTGATGATGGTGTTGTATAAATAAACTTGCCTTTCCTTTCCCGTTGAACACGTAGACACATAATCTGCAGGAATAAATATAATTTCTCAAAAGACTGTGAAATTTACATAAAATCTGCATATATCGTACACAAATGCTGCTGGTGATGCGGTTAGAAACAAACCCAAAGACTTACAGTGACCGTAACTATTTGTAGTTGTAAAACAACAAAAATCACAACTATGAGAAATGCCTTTAGTCTATTCACCTTTTCACAGATCATGACACCAACTGGGTCTAGAGCTGCTCCCCAGTATCAGTTTTATTCTGCAAAGAGTCTTAACCTTTGGCATGGTCACTCAACAGCCACACACACACAGGCAGTTTAGTAACGATTTCATCATGTAGTAGGATATCCTACCACCACTATGTAAACACTCCAAGGAGGTTCAGATGTCTGCTTTTAACCCCTGGTCTACACTTTTCTCCCTCTGCATCCACTCCCTCCTGAACATGGGCCCTGATGTGTGGTTTGAATTTCAGAAGTGACACCAACATCAACAGTACCAGCAGCTATCGCTACGATCTGACACTTTTGCTCCTTGTTAAACAAATATACTTGGAGTTAAAAGAAAAGATACTGAGCACTTTTTAAAAAAAATTTATAATATAATGATATAATTGAATTTTTCAGGGATGGAGTTACCTTGAATCAAACCGAATACAGACATTCACAATTTTTATTCTTCTTTTATTCTTATTTGCTAATGAGAAAAGGTTCAAACTCTACTTTAAATGAAAAATAAAGTGTCCAGATAAAATATATCAGCTTTGACATGGAAGGATTTGTAAAAGAGAATATGTTGCGACAGCAAAAGGGAACACGTGAGGCTGAAGAAGTAGATTTAAGTATGAAGCATGCCATGATTTTCACAGCACTCCACCAGTTTTCCCAGCCAACAACAGAGAATAATGGTCAACAATGCTGTACTGCACATTCAGCCCTTTCTCTTTCCCACAGAGGTTTTTTTATTTATTTTTCTCCTCACTACTTTACCATCTTACTGCACAAGCTAAATAAGGGATTGTATTCCTTTGTGGAGTGCCAAATGTTTTTGGCCTGAAGTCAGACTTCATATCTACAAATAATAAAATAAAAAAATAAAAATTCTAGTCAGGATCTAACTATGTCACATAAATGCTAACATCTGCATAGAATTTGCCTGCAGCAGTGTGAACTGTAAATCTATTAAGGCAAATACAGTCTGAATTTTTTCCCCCCCCTCATACAGACATAAATGTAAATGCAGTACCCATTTCACCGTTTTCATGAATACCGCGATCTTGTTCTACTGAATTTGTGTAAAGTAAAAGCTTTGGGGCATGAAACGTGTGGATTTGATGCATTCCAGGCACAACCAAAAGCAATAAGTCCATCATAAGTCACACTATAGTCATTATGGTAATCATCTTATGAGGATCTCTGGTTGATCTTAGTTACATGTCATAAATGAACCACAGATATGAATGTGAGTGAGCATAACTTGTTGCATGTCTGAATCTCTGTGTAATTCTAGACGTTGGTTTACGTTGGCCAGAAATGTGAATAAATTAACGAGCGGTCCAATAGCAGAGAATCATCTTGCAGCCTGCCAGACAGACAGGGCCTCACACACTTCCTGTGTGTGTGTGTGTGTGTGTGTGCCCCACGTGACTTAACGCCCCCAGACACAGAAAAGAAAGTATGTCTGATTCATTTTAAGGGGTTTTGACTGATGAACTTTAAACTGACACCTTCACCCACCTCAGCCTTTTGTGAAGTTCCTACTACTATTACACCCACTATTTTTTGAAAATCTCTTCCATAAATTGTTGCAAAACACACAGACATGACGAATTAAGAGCTACTTTAGTTAACTTGTGTAACAATGTTATTTCACCTGTTGCTATATATCAGTGATGTTTGTGTTGTATGATGTGTGTGTGCCCACAATAAGGGTGGGAGGATGTGGATTGTACTCCACCCAGACAGGACCAGCTCCCCAAATTTGTTAGTAAACACCCCAACACTGGTGGACAGAAGCAGACCATCTAAGGGCAAAGGGTGAATTCACCACCGCCCATAGTCGTAGATCTGCCATCATTTTGCAAACCAAAAAAAAGCCAAAACAAAGCAACTGCAATCAAAAAATTGCAAAGTCTCTCTGCAGACAACAGCTGCACAGGAAAAATGGCACCAAACAGACTGGTGGCCTCCCAACAATAAATGCCCTTTGGGTTTCCTTAAATCCGTCCTCAATATCCTCCAACTTTTAAATTCATTCCTGCTCAAACACCTGAATGGAATGACTGATATAAATCCCCATTATTGAGCCATGTATTTGTTTCAGGTGTGTTGGAGAAGGGATGCATCTAAAAGTTGAAGAATAGTAGCTGTCAATGAACAGAATTAACACCCCTGTCCTTGACCAACGCACACGTCAGCCCACAAGATAAAAAACAAAAACAAAAAAAACTACTTCTGCTCCACCATCTCTACACCAATCAAACAATTTAATTTAAGCACCCAGAAATTTCTTTGATTTACTTGAAATGCTTGGAAATATTGCTATGGCCCTGGTGTAAACATGCATTTCATTTTGAGCTCACCTGCATCTCCTAAAGTGTAACAAGCCATAACATCACGATATCCCATACAAAAGGCAAAACATCCCACTGAGCACCATGGTTTGTGTGGCTATAAGTGTGTGTGCGTGTATGTAGAATACCCACTTTAAAGTCACACCACAAATGTAGAACCACACACGCTAGCGGACCCATATTTACGTTTTAAAAGTAGCAGTCTGCTGCCTGTTTGCACACATAGATAAAAATTATCATACCATGATGGAATGAAGGGCTGGAAAGAAAGCTTCAAAACAAAACAGGACAAAGATAAATGGATGCTCTTACCTTGAAGAATTCATCAAACCAACCGACAAATCCAGAGGTCTTTAAAAATCCTAAAAGTCCTACAAAGGAAAACAAAAGAGAGATATACATTTATTACCCGAATTCCCTTCAGACTGACAGAATTATTTAGGCTGACAGACACATCTGAAGACATTTCTCTCTATTTTTGTTGAGTGCTATCTTTTTATTTGTCTTTGATTGAGGTACTGAAGGAAGTTCTTAAGGCTGCACTTACTATCTTTGGTCGCAGGTTTTATCATCTGCAACTTACATAACATAAACACCCTGATAAGAATAAAATGAATCCCATAATAACAATACAGGCACACATGCACACCCAGAAAGCCCTGGTTGTCCCAGCTTGTTTGAAGAGGATGCTGAAACACCATGAGAAAAATAAGATTCTAGATTACTTTATTGATTTCCCACAGGGACATTATATTGTCCAATTCGCATAAAATAATAAAAATATATATAAACAAAAAAGAGTAAAAAAGAATTCAAAGCAAACACTTGAAAGAACCATATGTTCAATCTACGACAAACAGTGCAAAACAATCAGCCAGGTAATTTTCTGTCCAAACAACTGCATCTCACTGGAGATTATTTCTTTTTACACAGGCCTCAGTAAATGTGACTGTCAGGGGATACGCAGTTTCACCCAGCACCAACAAGTAACATTATGTTGACGTCTTTTGAATCCCCTTTGTTGCAGCTTCTGAAGCTAAGTGGATCCTGAACACTTTTAGGTACCTAAATGCATTGAGTTGCAGTCATGTGATTGTCTCAGTAATTTCTGGTGTTAAGCAACAAATAAATAAAGTGGCTGGTAAGTATTTGTAGAAAAGTCAAATTTTCTGAGAAAGTCTTGTGTTTAATTAAGGAGCACTGACGGTAAAATTAAATATTTAAATCAAGTGATCTGTTTTCAGACGGAACAAGGTCAGCCATCAAAAAGTTCCTTGAGTGTGTTTATTAAACCTCTGCAGCGACCCAAGAAGTAACTTTTTAAATTATATTTAATATGTTCAGGCACCGCACACACACTCGTGTGACTGAGTCACCGTCCAGCTTGAACCTGTTGGACTATTGTTTGTGCACCACCCAGCCAAGCAACCGGACGTTTACCTCCATTACCTCCCCATGTTTACCTCCACGGTCGGCTCAGAATAGCCTGTCACTCAGCAGCCACTGTTCACCCGTTTCCTCCAATAGCGTGACTCTGCTGCACAAAGGGGCGGGCACTGGATTAAAACAGGACAGAATGAGGAAAACAAGATGTGACAGAAAGGAGGGTTTCACAAAGGACAGGAAACCCAGAGACATATCAGAGAGAACCGAAGGGAGAGATGGAGGGACAGATAGACGGCGGAGGGCCGAGAGGGGGAGATGCAAGTGAAGCCAAGTGGTGAATGAGGCGAAGAAAAATGAATGAGACAGAGAAGAAGGAGAGGGCAAGAGAATAGAGGAAGGAAATTGGAAGCACAGAAAATATTAACTTCGGAAGAAAGTGCAGATGTAGTAAATAAAGACATCAAGGGACAACAAAGAAAGAAAAGAATCAGGCAAAACTATGCCTATTACACCTTTGAAGTCCACTTTAAGATTCAAAGGAGTTTGTTGTGATTATGATATGATTTGATAAACAGTAGTGTCCGAGCAGATGAAGTGATGAAAGCTTCCTAATAACAGAACCGAGTCAAAGCTTTTGGATTTTAGCAGCATTAGTCAGCAGGCTGACAGACGTTGCTTTTGATCTCCAGGTCACGTTTTACACGGTCCCAAGCTGAGGGTGAGGAGGAATATCACAGTCATCTCTTCAGTGAAATATAGCATGTCAACTATGGATTTTAAAGAAAGATAGCCAGTTGAGCATTTTCCTTTACAGAATATAGCAATTGAATGCAATGAGTTCGATTCAGAATTTCTTATTATAACGTCAATTAAAAAACAGTTCACAAGACTTCAGCCAAATTAAAACCAGCTATATCTTAAAACAGGTGTCATACACTACAGTTGTGTTTAACCTCTCAGGGTTTTTTAAAATCTTTATCAAAGATCTGGATCAACCTTCATTGGTTCCACTCCACTTTTGTCATTATTAGTCTTTAAAGGCTTTGGGAGAAAACTTGGCCATTCTACAACTTTTTTGCTTCATCTTCAGGACAAAAATAATGAAATGGGGGAATTTGTGATGTGTTCTTTGGTACGAGCTTAAGTTCAGGTAATTTCAGAACAATTCAAACCTGAAAACCCTTTACTTGAAAAAGAGTCTCTTTTCTTTTAACTGGACTGCATGTCTGTTGTGGATCCTTCAGCAAAGCACTTGAAAGAATCCAGCACGCACTCTTTACTGTAACATATGTGCGTTTGCCAGGAGAAAATACAAAAATGAGATGAAAGTGTTGTGTCAACACCAACAGCAGGCTTTTAAAAGAGATTGGAGTTTGTTTAACTGTGTTAGTCAGTCAGCTGACAGACCCAGCTTTGAAGATAAAGTTGCGCTCTCGTGATCAGAGCAAAACCTTAAAACAAAGAGGAGGGAAATCAACCGGCGCTTAGAGTTTCACGACTAAAAGGAATGTTTTCCTAGTACCGTAACAGATGACAAACCCCCCCCCCCACTTTTCCTTGTTGTTGTCGTCGTGTACTCTTACCGTTATCCTTTCGATGAAGGTTAGTATTGAAAAAAGTTGATATAAAATCAGGTATAACATTATAGAAACAATTGCAAGACAAACACTTGTAATCCCAGTGGACAGATCTGTAAAATTGTGTTGTTTTCAATTATATTGCATTGCAAAGTGCTGACTATATTGAGACTAGAATCAAAAGGTACAACAGCTTTTTTTCCCATTGGGGCTCAGGGGAGCTGAGGGGGAATGAACAAAGACCCAGCTGATCATATTCCCTCTCACCCCATAAAATAGATGCAATGATTCCTTTGGATATTATTGTCTCGTAATCTCCAAAAGCAGAGTTGGTACTCATTACCCTGATAGGAATGCATCCTTGGTGGTTCTCTTTGGAGGTCTTACAACACATGTCACTGGAAGGAGACCCTGGAGAGACACACAACATGCTCAATGGGATACATCTCCCTTCTGATCTAGGATTGTCCTGCAATCTCTCAGAAGTGGACGTGATCTCTAAATTTAATAAAAGGCCTTCAATCTTCAACAAAACTTATTCTTTCTGAAGTGTTTTTTTTTTTAAGCATCTTCTCCACACAGTCTTGGCTGTGTCACTGTATAGAGTAGAAGTCTAATGTCACTGGCCACTGAAACTTATGTAGTCCAGATGTGGTACTGCTTCTCATCCAAACAGGCCCTGCTGGAGTTTCACTTTTTATGGCAGTGCAAGACCCAAAAACCCCTTGGTGTTTACTGTGGTTGTCATGGTGATGGGCTTCTGGAACAGAGATGAAAAAGGAGATTGTGAGGGGTAAAGAAACCAAAAGACATTGCACATGTAAAATAGACAGCTTCTAAGAGGAGTTACAGTTAGATTTTGTAAGCAACCCAGTAATATCGCTGGAGTTCTGGTCTTAATTAATATTTTCCATTGTGTCAATTTGTGAAGAGTAAAAAGATCCCCATTTTTATGCTATGTTGCACCATTCAAAACCATCACTGCCACACACACTTTCTGTCAGAGCTCAGGTAATCAAGGGAAAGCTTGCACTGGGCAAAGACACACAGGAGAAAGCGTGCACACACAAGTCCAATCTTTCACCAGTGTGTCTCCCTGACATCAAGCTTAGTGATCTCAGATGCACTTCCACATAAATACAAACACACACACACAGACGGAGACGCTGACACACACGGACTGTCACACTTCCAAAGAGTGAGATAAGCCGCTGCATGTCATGACCAAACTAAAAGCAACTGCTGCAAACAAAACTGTGTTTTTAGGATGCTAGGATGTTTTTCTTTTTTAAAGAGGAGGGAAACCAAACCCAGAAACAAACACTGCCACTGGTCACGAACCTTGACATCATAGTGATAAGCAGTTTAAAGTCTAGAAGACAGCAGAGGGTTTTTTTTGGTATTGATATCATTTTTAACTGTCATTACAAGAACAAGTCATCAAAGTAAGTGGATGTTACATGCAATAACTTGCAAGAAATGACTCCAACTATCTGAGAAATCCAGAATTTTCACAAATGGATGGGTCAGAAATTTGACCAACTTAATGGAACAGGGACAAAAATCATTGTCTTTTTAACTTCAACTAAGCCTTGATGGGACTAAAGAGCACAGATCAGATGCAGATCTATGCATCATTATGAGCAGAGAATGAATTTTAATAACCAAATAAAGTCTGTCGCTAAGTCAGCCTACTACCATCATAATAAAACTTTGCCAGAATTAAAGATTTTCTATTAACACAACCTGGAACGCACCATCCACATGGTGAAACATGGCAGCAAAATTGGTGTCAACAGTGACATGACAGACTTGATGGGAAGATGATTGGTGTTAAGTAAAAGTTACATACAACATGTAGGAAAAGGGAGACATCTTTCTTTTGTTGTTTAAATTTTACACTTGCCTGGCTTTTCAGCTTAATCCTCCACTCTGTCAGCTCTAGAAAATATTTCATTGTGCAATATTAGATTTTTATAAGTTGCATGTAAAATCTGCTGTCTATTTGGAGCCTCTGATTTAACTCTTATGTTTTAGTGCCGATGTGTTTAAATTGGCTTTATAGGTTGTTTCACACTTTTCTGTTTGAGGTCACGCATACCCACTGCCCCTTAGCCAAGCTACTAAATTTCATCTTAAAGGGCCAGTTACCTCAGAGGGGCCTGAGGTATTGGATGTCAAAAACACAGATAAGACCCAAAGGGATTCTCAACCTTTCTTCTTGCCTGTGTTCACAAAGTGATTTAAATTTTTATTTTTCCTCATGCATCTGGACTCCTTTCTTTAACTGCCAATAATTTTTCACTTCAATTCTTACAAAGTAGCCATCTAAAATAGAGAAAAATGTTGTCATGTCCTCACTTCAAGCTTTATACTTGAAACAGGAGTTCATCAGAGCATAACAATAAAATTATCCAATTCAGCAGTTCTTAAACTGTGAAAAATGGAGCGCTGGTTGTCTCTGAAATTAATTTGGATTAATTTCTTCTTTCTTCTTTTTTTTTTTTTTGTTTAACGACACAAACTATTTTAGTGAGAAAATGATTAGTCTTATCAGGTTTTTTTATAAATCTTAATCCATAAATAGTTTCAGTTTGAAGGATTTGTTCAACTGCTCTTCTGCAGCATAACTTTAAAATGTAGCCAAGTTTATGTTTTTTTTCTGATGAGAGTCAGATGGTGTGGATGTCTAAATAAATAGAATTGAGCCTCCAAATTGAGACCTGTGCTGTTTCACAAGGTCCCTGGTGGCAGCAAAGGAAAAGATGACACATGCTGATAAGAGTCAAACGGAGCACATTAAGTTAAATGCATCGCACAGGAAAGAATGATTATATGTTTTTGTGTGTTTGGGGGGGTATGAGAGCTATTTTTATCTGAAAAAAGCCATTTATTTAAGTTTAAGGTTTAACTTTGAATATCTGCTCCAGCCTCCATCATAATACTGCAGAGCTCTTCAATGCTTTGCGAAGAGAGAAAGGCAGTCCCTACTCTCTAACTCTCAGAGTGTGGATTAAAATATTGCATCCAACACAAGACTATCACATCAAATAGGTGAATCATATTGATAAATCTAAATGCAAAACAACACACACCAACTTAAGTGTTTTTAAGTCGTATCCACATAATAATAGAGGTTTTCCAAAATTAATCTTTCGTTTAAATAAAACAAACCCTCATAAAGCCCAGAATAATTCCAGAATATTCACATGTGTGAAACATGTCAGTTGTGTACATCATTCCAGATGTCTTTGTTCATCAACTTATTTGCCTCTATGAAGGTTTATTCTGTTGGGCTTACTGTGTACTGCTTAATGTGTAAATAATGTAATCTGAATTTAGCAATATCTTAATCCACACCCAAAAATAAACCAAAGCATGTAAAGTTTCAATGCATGTCACTGAAATAAACAAAAGGCAATTACAAACAAATGAAAGATAATATTTGGCACGTTTTATGTTCTTGAGAGCTAGGTCAGGCTGTGACATTGTCATTATCTATGGAAATGCCATAAAATTAAAAACACCTCAGTGATATCTGCTTTCACTTGTTTGAAAACAAATAAAAATATTGTCTATGAATAAAATAAATAAATAAATAAATAATTTTGAGGCCCTGGAAACCTAAGGTTCCTGTGAAGCCCTTGCTATTGTCCAGTCAGCTGGCATAGGTTTAATTGGAAGCATATCCCAAATAATTCAGCTTTTGGTCCCATACAATCTTGAGATAAAATTACTTTTATTGGAGCATTTGAGCAAAAAAAGTAGAGAGAAAGTCTTGATTTCCCTCCTTATGATGGGAAGACTGTAAATGAGAAACTGAAGGCGGGCTCAGGCCCCCACAGTAGGAGGTTCACCTTCTTTTTTCTTTTTTTTTTTTTTTAATCCCAAGACAAAACATATCTTTGCTCTTACAGCAGACAGTAAGTGGAAGTCACTTCTATAAGCGGGACCCTGACGGACTGTAGCTTCAACTAACAGCGCCTTGGACAGGCTTTCATCAGAGGGGGTCAGATTCAGAGTCGCAGGAGAAAACCGGCCTCTGTCTGCTGCCAACATCTGGCCGGAACGGGATGCTCCTTGAAAATGTTTAACTCTAACAGCGTGGTAAGTGTGTGGGATTATAGTTCTATATATATTATATTTTCTGTATTTCTTAAATTAATAGCTGTTATGGGAGAATAGTGTCGTTGTCGTATTATTAATAGTTTGACTGTGCCGTCCAGACATTTAGTGACTAGTTCAAAACTCTGCTGTTATAACCTAAAATAACAGCTATATAGCGGATGACAAATGACCAATAAAAAAAGGCTAATACAGAAACAACGTCCTCAAAAAGTTTAAAACGTTTATTTAATAAAATATTTTATGAACAAACATTGTCGGACCTTACATTAAGCACATTAATGGGCAAGATTACGGTTTATTTAAAGTTTTTGCTATTGTTTTCTTTCAGTAAAAAAAAATATGTAGAAACACGTCGGCGTTTTCAAATGTAAGTCATAGGTGTTTATGTGTGACATCACGTTCACATAAAGGACATATAAATTAAAGTACAAATGCATGTCAACAGATATACATAATCTCTGGAATCGAATAGTGAGATAATGTCGGGTTAGAGAGGACAGAACGTCTTCAATGTTAAATCTGACCAGGTGAACACACCTTCCAGCTATTGGCTGCACGTGCGTGCTCGAGCACAATCAGTGATAAACAGACTCAGCTGCGCGTGAACCGGTTCATTGAACGCCAGTTCTCGTTATTAATGAGAGATTTGGTTCAAATAAAATGAAATAAATAAATAAAATAAGTAACCACTAGAAATAAGTACCGTTTGTACAACGTCTCAACCAAAACAATGGCCTTTACTTATTGTTAATAAACGACAGCAACAAGCACTTTCAATTTTTTTTTTTTTTCGTTTTCCACTATGGGTCGTTATTAATGTAAGCGACCAGGAAATATTAGGAGGACGTCAGCTTACATGTTCATTTCGGGTGATACGTCCTCTGGACTCGTGGCTCGCACCATGTCGGAGGGAGATGCGCTAACAGCGGAGGAAATTTTCTCTCAGCTGCAGCAGGAGAACGCCTTTTACGACACAGTAGGTGTTTTCAATATCAAATTAACAGGCCTTTCTCCCTATATATTTGGTGAGAGAGACAGAGGGGGGGAATTAAGGACGGACTGCGTGGCTCGCATGCCAGAGCTCCTGGAAAAATCACACAAAGTTACAGATATTTGAGTTAGTTGGGTTTTTATTTTTATTATTTATTTATTTTTTTTTGCTTTACTTTAGTAGATAATTAGGCTATCAATATGCTTGATAAACAGACTTGGTCCTTAACTTTTCCTGATTTCTGTTTTAATTTAATTGTACTCCAAGAACTTGTGCTATAAAACTTTTAAACTCGTTTCAAAAATAAAAACTGATTTAAATGAAGAGATAGGGCCTATTTTATATAAATTTCAGTATTACTGGTTCTCATATAGACTTCCTCAAGCTTTTGAGCACAGTATTTCTAAATGCTTCAGAAAAAAAAATCTTAGTTTCAATGGATATAATAGGTTACTATTTAAAATTGTGCAAAGAGTCAAATGTAAGACAATATAAGTGGGAATCTATCAATTAAAAAGGGTAAATTACAGTCCCGGTGGGGAAAAAAAAAAAAAAAAAAGTTAAAAATGCCATACACACATTTATGTTTAGTACATTTTTGGAGAAATCTTCATTGGTTTTTGTTTCTTTTTTAAAATAACACAGCAGAAACAGGGCTTGTTGAAAAGTCTTAATTATTCAAGTTATCAAAAAAAAAAGTGTTTTAAACGTTCCATCTTTGGATTATTTATTTAAGCTAATGAAAATCCTGTAATGTTTTCATTTTATTTGGATAGAAATAAAATATTTTTGGGTGGAGGCTGTGAAAATTGCACAGCTAAAGGAGGTAAGTTAGTTCCAACCAATTTTTTAAATAAACTGACTCAATAAAATTGCTTCAATATAGACATTAAAAAAGATTTTTTATAGTACTTAAATTGATTTGGGTTCTAACTATTCAGTTATATGATGACTTCAACAACTGAATAAGCAGATTGAAGCATACAATTTTGCCTACGTTGCTAAAGAGGATGATGGCATATTTTTGAAAATTTCTCAATTCTGAATTGTCTTAATATATTTTTAAAGTCAGATAGATACTTATTTTCACACAATTCCTTTTTTGTCTGTTTTCCTTTGTCAGTGTGTTTTTGACCTTAGTTTTTGCCTCCTAATGTCTGTTTATTATGGTTCCAATTCTGGAAATAAAATTGTTCTTGATTTCATCAGAGAATTTTTTTTTAAGCTTTGCTTCTTCAGGAGTGCAAAAAAAAAAAAAAAAAAAAAGAAACTAGGAGAACACTCATCAAATAAAATAAACTAGTTTCTTCAGTGTTTTCAGTGGCTACAACCCCATGAATAAGTTAATATTCTGTCTCATAATTGTGTATTCAAAGTTCACAATCTGTGATTACTTGTCCCCAACAGGGTTCTTCTGGGGCTGATGATATTTTTGAAGAAGACTCCTACTCTCCTTCCTCTCTCTCGTCTTCCTCCTTGCCATCTGTCCCTCCAGCTACGTCCCACCAGGTGAAGATTCCTTGCGCCTCCTGTGGGCAAGAAATTGTGGACAGATACCTTCTCAAGGTCCGAATCATTCCTTCACTGTCATCATTGCTGATATTGATATCTCTTGGTGTCCTAGAAAAAGTCAGTAGTGAATTATTTTGGTAAAGAACACCCTTCTCCCATAAACAAACCCAACCTATGTATGTCCAACCAAATGTATTTTCTGTCCTGTAGTGTGTGGCTTCTGTTAAGTTCAAATGTCATCCATTCCCTCCTCTCCCATCATTCAGGTGAACGACTTGTGCTGGCACGTAACATGTCTCGTATGCAGTGTATGTAAAACGTCTCTGGGGCGACATGTGAGCTGTTATGTGAAAGACAAGCAGGTTTTCTGCAAACTTGACTACTTCAGGTGTGTTGGTCCTAGCAGTCTTTGTTTTCAGAATTTCATTGAACAATATTGTTTGAGTAGCAAAACAAAGAGATGTTTAGACTAGTCACAAATATGTGTTTGGTGCATTCAAATAATCAGGAGGCAGGAATTGTGTTCCCATAAATTTTAAATTGCATACTGAAAACTAAAGTGACTAAAATGTCAGGGCCTAGTATTTGTATTTTTATTGGTTTTGGCCAATGAAAAACAAGTTTGGACATAGAAATCATAGCAAATAGTGCTTAAATTTTTGTTGTTTTTAGCCTAGCTGCTAAAATATTAATAAGTCATTGTGTTTTCTTGATTAACAGTCTAAAAGGAAAGCCTAAAAGTGAAATACGTCTTATGTGTAAAAGGAATTTTAACATGTCTAAATATGTCAACCATTTGCCTTGTTATTTTCTTTCATTTAGGAGGTATGGCACTCGTTGTGCACGTTGTGGCCGGAACATCCATTCCACTGACTGGGTGCGCCGTGCAAGAGGAAGCACCTTCCACTTGGCGTGTTTCTCCTGCTCCTCATGTAAGCGGCAACTCTCTACTGGAGAGGAATGTGGACTGGTGGAGAACAGGGTCTTCTGTCGAAGTCACTATGACATAATGATGGAGAATCTCAAACGTTCTAAGGAGAATGGTGAGCATACACCAAATGGGATTATGCTTGAGAAGTGAGATAAGAGAAACTGTTTATTCTCTTAAATGCTGTGTATTCAAGATAATCTATATATATTTCTAACATTTGGTGCAATAAATATTATAAATACACATTACTCAACTTGCAAGTATGCTAAGCATTGATATGGATTGTGGGAGTAACTGCATTCCCTTCAATTGATCTATTTTGCTGTGTCTTCTTCTAAAGAGCAACCAAAATTGGACGATGACCTCTCCAACCAAGATGATC
The DNA here is from genome assembly GCA_010277075.1 of Poeciliopsis retropinna. NCBI lineage: Eukaryota > Metazoa > Chordata > Actinopteri > Cyprinodontiformes > Poeciliidae > Poeciliopsis > Poeciliopsis retropinna. The sequence continues at coordinate 10,092,526 of VMRM01000022.1, forward strand.
CAAATGCAATTCCCCGACCAGCAAAGAGGGCCAGGACCAGCTTCACTGCTGACCAGTTACAGGTAATTTGACCTGGAAATTGTGGTCCACTGAACCATTTTCTCATGAATAGAGACAAATTAAGAATTGACGTGATGCATCCATTAAAAATGTACCTTCAGTTAAGACATTTTGAAATGCTAATTATTATTATTATTATTATTATTATTATTATTATTATTTTAATTACCCCAAATATTTTTACTGGGAGCGGCAACAATTCCACACAAAATGTGGAGATTTGAATTCTTGCATCATATTTTATCAAAGCATTTCTTTATTGGTGATACTGAATGCAAACAGAAGTCTCTCTTGGCATTATAAATCACAAGCTCCAGAGATCTGTCTAGCTTGTCCTTTAATGAAAACAGATTAACCGTATGTCTTCAATAAAGTCTGGTAAGTGTTTACTAAAACTTTGTCACTCTATCTGTAGGTGATGCAAACCCAGTTTGCTAAAGATAATAACCCAGATGCTCAGACTCTGCAGAGGCTGGCAGAGAGGACAGGTCTTAGCCGCAGAGTAATTCAGGTAATTTAAAAAAAATTGAATTTTCTTGTTCACTGAATTACAACAAAATAAAGTTGCAGGATACAAACATGCATGTCTGTAAGAAAGGTGTCATAACACCAAACAAAAACAAACTACATGTCTTGCCCTGTACTAAACTTAATTTCCCCGTCTTCAGGTTTGGTTTCAGAATTGCCGAGCTCGTCAAAAAAAACACATTGGCCCAATTCAGCCTTCTTCAACCATGATGACATCACTTGGTCCTAGTCAGCTTACTCCACCTTTGATGGAGGATCTACAATATACAACCTATCTTTCTCCTGACACACCTCTTCTCACTACTCTGACTTATATGGAAGGTAATTAAACTATGCAAACCCTCAACACTATTCTAAACTCCTACTGCTAAAAACAGCCAACAGATTTTCTGTTTTAACCAGATGTCATAAGATGGTCTTCCTCTTACTGGATTTGGCTAATATTTACTCATTTGAAATAAACAGTATTGTTTCTTGACAACCACATCTGGCAAATTAAAAGCCAATCACAATTAAATGACAGATTTGTTTACTAATTTTTAAGTTAACACTAATTAAATCTGCTTTCTTTGACTTATTGTTTTTGTCTTTTTTCCCTCACTTTTCCAGTTCAAACTCCAGACCAACTTTTGCTTCAGCCGCTCATGTCAAATTCACTGACACAGCTCCCAATCAGCCACTCCTGAATACCATTACATGGAAAATGAGTCAGAGGCTGAAGAGATACTCTAGTGGAAATCACTTATTTGTCTATAAAAGTCTTTGCAGGTGTGTAAGGGGTGAATGGGTAACTACCATATAAGATAAGAGCACTAAACTGCCAATATCACTTGGTCACTGCAAAAAGAAAGAATAAACTGGTAAACTCAATGGATTAATTTAACTTATTCATGGAGTCACATGAGAAGTTGTTAAAATACTAATGTTTTCAAGATGAAATTTCTGTTTATATGTATGTTATGAATTTTTGTATATTTAATTTATCATAATATATGAAATCTGGCACTTTGTTATTGAACATAAAACTATTTTAGTTTTATATAAGTTTTCTTTTGCTAAGAATGTAAAGAGAATGTCAGCAGTTACAATGTGGAAATTAAATGGTTTCATTTTTCTTCGTATTAAAACTGTCAGCAGTTACTGGACTATGTCGCATTACAAATTGAAACCACTGGAGAATGTACATGAAGAGAAAATTGAATTTCTGTTTTTCTTCTTAAAACTGTAGGTCTGTACAATGCATGAACAATTAGTGGAACAATAAATTTAGGCTCTGTTTATTTGGCAAAGATTGTTTTAGAGTGCTATAACTGTTGGCTAATGTTTTCCAAGTGTCAAATATTTGCATTATATATATTAATGTTATGTTCACTCAGTTGAACAGGCTCTTTGGCTGCAGATTCTTGCAGTGGACACAAATGACATTGCTTAAAAGGTTAAATGTCACAGAGTAATGGAAACATGGATGTGGAAGAAAAGAAAACTGTCACAAATTATTACGTCTTTTCTTGTCATCACATTACTTAGTATTGTTATTGAATTTCTAATTTTGTGTAGTCCTGTCTGATGGTCTATGCATCCAGATTTAAAGTGTGCAAAATGAAGAGCAAAAGCTGAATGGCTAAAATATCATTTCCATGTGAAAAAGCTCTTTTTAGCAGGTGATATGTACTAAAGCCATCACAATTCATACAGGGTATCTAATGACACTGGATCAGAGATACTGGGTTAAATCTTTTTTTTTTTTCAAATCAAATCAGATGTTTTTATAAATTAATTTCCCCTAAGAATGCAGCAGTGAAAATAATGCATTTTCACTAAAAGCTCTGTTGCTTCAATACAGCCAAAGATCTAATTTGTAAACTTGAGTATTTGCAAAATAAAGTAAATACTAATTTATTAAAGAGTAATTTGGATTCAGAAATATTTACCAAATATTCATGTGTTATACTTAGTTGAGTCAAGTCATAGAAATCGTGGTTAAGATATCAAGTGTTCGTCTGATAAAAATGACTCAATGTATCACTGATGTAGTTTGAATAAAAACCTTAACACCAGAAAAACTACTGAAAAATGTAAACTCAGATCTTTCACTGTGATTGAACTTGAAAGACAGAATGCTTTATAGTGATAAGTGTGGACATAATATCCATTTAAAGACATATCTCATTGTACGTGCAGAAATGTTTTTACAATGCTTAAGAGAAGCACTAAATGTTTACGTAAACATAATTCACGCTGTTTTCTTAAAGATGGTCTTTAACATGCAAATGTGGGAATAAAATAATCTTGACTTTTTTTTTTATCTTTGCGTATTAAAAGTCTCTAACCTATTTCGTTGATTACATCCAATGTATTAAAAAAACACATGGAACTGATATTATTTTATAAGACAGAATAAGTAAAATAAAATGTAATAAATCGATTTGTATATTTTCAATGACATTTTATGGACCATCACAAATTAGAAATACAGAACAGGTAAAGATACAGAAATAAGAAAAATAAATTGAGACGGTGAAGGTTCAGGACAAATCCTGATAACAGTAAATATATATCAGCAATGGCAAAATAAAAATTACAACACTCTACGTAAAGAAATCCCATGGAAATTAGCGCCCTCTGGTGGATGGTGAGAGTAATAAATTGAGTACAGAAGTTTCTATCTTAAAGGAAATGTTCACATCTTTAGACAAAAACAAATGTTTTATGACCACATTTCATTGTAAAATATATGCACCCCCTTTCTCCATATCCCTTCGTGTATGTTTTGCTTGTTTTCGCTGATACTGTTTTCTGATGCTTGGAAAAGATTACGTAATCTCCTAGTTTTATTTTGAAAACATATCCGGAAGCGGAGTTTTATCATTGGGCATGCGCAGTTCACAAGGAGGAAAAGCTTCAGCGGGTATCAGCAGTTGGGAACTGTAAACACTATCTTCCAAGGCTAATTCTCTCTCAGTCATTGGGATGGAAATATAAGGTAAACCCCCTCTTAAAAATACTCACCTCTGTAGCGTATTGTGTTTTATTTTTTCGTTACATCGTGTACAAATAGCTTATACAAACCTTGGCACACAGTTGCACACAGTGAGGTTTTGTCCTAGTCTACAGCTAAGGCGTAAACGGCCACATATGTATGAATTTGTACGCTAACTCATAAAGGTCTGCTTCAAATAGCAATTAAACCATCTGGCTGTAGTAAGTTGCCTCTTGTACAGTGACGACATGTACCGGGGAAGTGCTTTTTATAACGCTAGCTCCTGATCTTAGCCTCTCCCAAATACTGGGGAAGTTGATCAACGTCTGTCAGCAAGTGTTGCTTCGTTTATTCTAGTTTTCTAAGAGAAACATCGGCTTTAGATAATCACCAAAACCATATTTGTACAATAACATTTTGTGCACTCTGAAAATGACCGATATTTCATTGATAGCTTTTTGTTTTGCACATTTTAGATAAACTAGTAGCCTGTGTTAGCTTAGCTACGTTTGTCGGTAAAAATAAAAAAGTGTATCTCATATTACTGGACGTTTTTTATGTACATATTTTTTTCCCATCTTATTTCTAAGGGGGCTTGTTCAGTAAAATTACTGCAATGAGATAATAGATGCGCTAAATCCGACTGACTTTGTGGTCCTAAACATACAAAGGAAACAGAGAACAATCAAAACTGTTGTACACAAATGCAGAGTTTATGAACTGCATTTGTTATTTCATACATGTACACAATGCAAACGCTGCTTAAATTGAAGTACAATAAGTTTTTAGAAATGTCCCCATAAAGTACCTTGATACATTCTCACAGAATCTTAAACTATGACTAATTGATACTAGGGGCATTTTAGAAGTGATTTTAAAACACAAAGATGGGTGAAATGACAAGATTAATGTCTATGTTGTTGTCTGTGTTGACATTTTAATAATGTATTCTTTATTAAAATAAAGAATACATTATTCTTGTATTAGCATGATAAACAAATGTTGTAGTGGCAAGAGTAAAGTTTACCTGAGTTTTATTTACCATTTAAAATTATTTTCTTTTACCATAAATAGATAGAATGCTGTCCTTCAGAGATGTCTTCAGCCTGATCATTGCCTTCCTGCAGTTTCTCATCTCTTTTCAGTGCTATATACGAATCAAAGCATAAAACAAGGGGCTGGTTTTTACGAGGCTACAATGCCTTAGTTGCAGTTGAAAAAAAGACAATTTTCTGTAATATTCAGAAATTTACAAATCTCCTGTTGTTCTTGATACCATACTTTGAAGTACTTTCAGCTATAGACAAAGTCCTTAATATACACTCATCCAAATTGGGTCTTTCATTTGTCAGTCTGCTGTAACTTTAAATTTGCACGCTGTTTCTAAGATGATTACGGCAGTGCCTTATGGTAGTTTATGAATAAAACATTATATCATACCTAATATCAACGCTTCAAACTTCCTTGTTATTGGTTAAACGTTGCAGTTAATAAATGTTGTAAAGTTTTTTGGGGCTTTATATTTCAATGAAGACCAGATCTGACTGGACTTTGTGTGTCTGCCGCTGATGTTGACTAGAACTATATTGTTTTGACGCAAGAACAGAACTGTAAAGAAGGATTTTAATGCTGAACATGACATATCATAACGCCAAAATGTGCTCAACAGATGATGAGCGCGGTCAGGAAGGTTTCTTTTTAATGGAAATTAATTTGATAGCATTACATTACAAAGGCAATAGATTGTGATTTGTTCTGCTGTCTTTACAGGGTGACGTGAATCAGATATTGTTCTTCAGTGCATGGACACAAAGCCAATGCGCAGGTAGGTTCAAATATACATAATTATTTTTCTGTTGCCTCTGGACTCTAGAGCCCTGTCTGAAGGCCACTTAACTGCATTAATGCAGTTTGAGAATTAAGATTTAAGTCATTGTTACTATCTCCAACATAGTTCTGACTATATTAAACTGCTTCTAGGTACTTATTCAGACATCAGCATATTTGCCATAATTGATTTATGGGGAAAAGTTAATGGCTTAACACTCTGGAGTGAAAATGTCACTCTGGAGTGCAAATATAATATATATATATATAGATTTTAGTTCCATAAATATTTGCTAAATATTGAAGTACCATGCATTCAGGCTCTCAATGCCTTGGATATAGTCAGTGACACAAGTAGTTTAATACACATCACTAAAAAACTACAACAAAGTTGTTTCAGTGCAAAACAGCAGACGTCAGCCTATTGTGTTCCAGTAGCTGGATAGACGTCTCATCTGTCTGAAAGGCTCATTTATTGAGATCTGTTTGCTAGCAGGAAGACAGTAAAACCTTTTTAATTTCCTTATTTACTGCAAGTCGTATTGTCGCTATCCCAACAATCACCAGCGTTATCTCACATTTCATTTTTTCCTAATATCGTTCAGCCTTATTGACTTGGTTGAGGGTTGAAGTAGAACAGGAATGTGATTAAACATGCCCACGTGCTATGAATAAACTATTGCCAACACCATGACTGAAAAAAGAACTTGTTGGATTACCATGTGTGCATGAGGTTTAAGAGGCAACAGAGGTTAATTGGCAAAAGGGGGTGGAATACCACTCTATATTTAATATCAGTCAATAATGTCAATTGTTTTAAAGTTGTAGTTGTATTTCTGGAGTTCCGTTTTATTTAGGATGATTAGGACTGAGTGTAGATACAGTCCTAATCCCCTTGTCCCCTTGCAAAATTGTTTCCATCTCTGTAACCTGTTTTTTTTTTTTTTTTTTACATTTTGTCACTTCACATTCACTAGCTTCAATATACTGAGAGACTTATTTGATAGACCAACACAAAGTATAAATGTCGACTTGTAAAGGTGATCATAATATTGAAGTAGAAATAAAACTCATAGAAAGGTAAGAATTTACAGTCACATATTATATTACATCCACTTGTGTGCAGTTTGAACTCAGTGAACTCAGAGAACACAGCTGCTCTTCGAAGGCCTCAGAAAAGTGAGAGAGAATCCTGGTAAAGACGAAAGAGCACATCTGACAGGTCAGGGATAAACTTATAAAGAAGAGTAAAGCAGGATTAAGCTCCAAGTAAACCAGGTTTAAACATCTGACAGAGCAGTGGTCAATCCATCACTTGGAATTGGAAAGAGTTATAAGACACAAGTCTAAACCTTGGTGTCCAACTATACTGATGAGCCAGGAAAAAAAGCATTGATCAGAGAAGCAACTAAGTGAACAACTAAGTGGTGAATAAAAAAATGTCTAACATTTTTATTCTAGTCAGCTGACAGTTGCTTATATTTTTTAAAATATCATCTACATTGTGTTAGTCTGTCATAAAATACATTTATGTTTCTGGGTATGACATGACTCAATAAAAAACAAATCAATGACTATACTATCGCAACAGACTTTAAATGTAATGAGTTGCTTTAACAGCAAAACTAAGTGCTCTCAGCATAAGTGCAGCCTGTATGACCCATGTCTGTAATGTGTTTTCTGTTTTGAAGACAGAATGAATAAATTGAATTGAAGTTTGAAATGATCATAACGATCTATGAATATGACTGATTAGATTTTTTTGGTAAATATTGCCCCTTCAAACAACACAATTTAAATTCAGGATTGCACCTCCTTTACTGAATTTGTCCCATCCAACGTCAGTGAACTTTCTAATCAGACTTGTCCTGGATCGATATTTCACTTCCCGTGGCTCAACAGACTTGGTTTGCACAGACATGTAAAGCAAAGTGAGAGCCGACCACAGTGGCATCTGTTGAAATGGATGTGTTTAAATGCCAGTGACCTTTGACTGGCGCTGTGAACATAATCTGAAGTGAAACCCAGCATCAAAGTGACTGTGTGTTCTCAGCGCTAAAAAGATCTGGGGGACACGCGGAGGTAAGTGACTGGTGTGGATATGTTTACACTGACTGCTACATATACTGGTCAGTGGCTCCACTATATTTGGTTCAGCTGATTTAGAATTAGCCTGGGTCTGTGCAGTGGCAGTAGAGACAGCATGGAATGGACACACCTATTCGGGGGAGACTTTCAGGAGCAGGGAGGTATAAAATATCCAATTGGATTCGATACACAGTTAAAACAAAGTGAGGTGAGTTATAGAGGACTTCAGTCATTAGAGTTTATTCCATTAAGTTGTGCTTATTAATGCCGTCATTCCAAACCTGATGGCCTGCAGATACAGTGCAAAGTGCCAAGCTGAAGTTTAATTTCAGCTCTTTCATTTTTATCTGCCTAAACCGTCACTGAGTGAAGCTTTGCTTTTTTTATGTTTCAAGCTTCAAATTTGTGTAAATTTACTTCATGTTAACAGCTGTAAAATATCACTTAATTTCGTAGAAATAGGTTATTTATGTGATTTGTAGTGTACTTAAGTTACATTACATTTATATTTATGTGTAATTGTTTTTTGCTAAATTGCCACACGTTAGACAGAATTAACCAGACTGCTCGTGCAGCTTCTGATCTGTCAGGTTAGATACATGAAAAATAAAAAAAGAACCTTCTGTCCTTCTGTTGCAAAACAAAACTAATTAATTAGGTTGCCAAGTTGTAATTTTGCTTTTCTTCTTTCTACTTTCAAATTTGTTCCTTTTTGTTTTGTTTTTTTTTACATTTTTTAACCAAAGGGCCACCAGCGCACGTCAGGACGCCACTGGAATGGACATCACCAGCCGCTGTACCCTGGGGGACCCCAACAAGCTGCCTGAAGGGGTCCCCCAGCCAGCACGCATGCCTTACATATCGGACAAACACCCACGGCAGACGCTGGAAGTGATCAATCTACTGAGGAAACACAGGGAGCTGTGCGACGTGGTGCTGGTGGTGGGCGCCAAGAAGATTTACGCTCATCGTGTGATCCTCTCCGCCTGCAGCCCGTATTTTAGGTATGAGAAGGCGCTCTGCGGTTTCTCCCCCTGGCATGTTTTCCATTAAATTAAAGGTCACAAATCTGGAGGTCCTGAGAATTGGCTTCAGTAGTATTGAATCTGTGTTTCGGTGGTCTCCTTAGGGCGATGTTTACTGGGGAGCTGGCAGAGAGCAGGCAGACTGAAGTGGTTATCCGTGACATTGATGAGCGAGCCATGGAGCTGCTCATTGACTTTGCCTACACCTCACAGGTAGGAAGGACGGCACAAAAATACTTGCGCACACATGCTGGTGGAAGCTGAAAATCTGGAGATTTTATAGTTTATTCTTCTGAGTTTAGATCCGGTGACGCTTTTAAAGTGGCTTTTTTTCCTTACTAGTTCGAATTAGGTTTTAAATAAAAGAGTTATGAGGATTTATCTCCTAGAAACCCCCGACCTGTATCGGCGTCATAGGAAAAAATATGTAAACCTTATTCGTGTCTGGCCTTGTAGGTGACAGTGGAGGAGGGGAACGTCCAGACGCTGCTTCCTGCCGCCTGTCTTCTCCAGCTGGCTGAGATCCAGGAGGCCTGCTGCGAGTTTCTAAAGAGACAGCTGGATCCATCCAACTGTCTGGGAATCAGGGCCTTCGCCGACACCCACTCCTGTCGGGAACTGCTGCGAATTGCAGACAAGTTCACACAGCATAATTTTCAGGAGGTAAAAATATAGATGCAAGAAGAGGAAAAGCGTTTTTAAATTTTCTGTTGTTGTTTGTATTAATCCTGTCCTAAGCTCTGCCAAGGGAATTACGTTTAATGGAGACGCAGCACATTACTGTAGTGATTTAGATTTGTACATCTTCTCCACGGAGGTATCACTCCTTCTACTTAAAGAGGAGGACACACTCATGGGAGCTATAGAAGACTGGATTCCACTTAGGAGGAATTGCTTTTTTTTACTACCTGCTGAACAGCCACAATACAAATGTGCAGAAATGGCATTCAGTGTCTTTTTATTTGTTTTTAATACACCGTCATTATTTCTGCTGTTTCAAGCAGATGTAAAATAGATCTGGTCAAATAGCTCCTCAATCAGTTTTCCTAATGTTTATTATTATTATTATTATTATTATTATTGTGAATCTCTGCAAAAATAATCTGGTAGGGAAACAGCAGAAGAGAATATGCCTCTTACTTTCCTAGCATATTTCTAACATATTTCTACAGGGAAATATGTTGAATGTTTAATTCAGAAACCGTTATTTTGACTTTTCTACTCTCATAATGACAATGACAGACTTGTTGTGAGATTAATTCTGTTGATGAATGATTTAATCAAATATAGGTGTCTGTTTTCCATTTCAGTTAGTCAACAGAAAAAGAACATTTATAGAAAATAGTGGTTTGCCTCCGGTGTGGTGCTCTCGTGTGTCCTGGTAATTTAATAATGAGACATGACTGGTACTGCTGTTCATTTCTTAGGTCTTTGAACCTATAAGACATTGCTGGCTTTATTGTTTGGATTTACACACGGTGTCTTTACTTCACTGTGACAAGTATGACATGTCAAATCCTAAACTGGTAACTGAATATGTAAATTCAAAATTTTAATTATTTCAGAACTTCACACTAATCAAAGCTGATTTACTGAGACTTGAATCCTCCTCTGCGTGTGATTGCAGGTAATGGAAAGTGAGGAGTTCATGCTGCTTCCTGCCAACCAGCTGATTGACATCATCTCCAGCGATGAGCTGAATGTGCGGAGTGAGGAGCAGGTTTTTAATGCCGTAATGGCATGGGTGAAATACAGCATCCAGGAACGCAGACCCCAGCTGCCCCAGGTTTGTTGGAATATTGTTACTGCAGGAAGCCGTGCGGTTAGCGTTAGCGGGTGGTATTTCAGGAAGTTCTGGATCATTTAAAACGTCTGAATGTTGTTGTTTTTTTCTTGAGATAAATCTGGTAGTTTTGTTGCATTTCCTTTTGTTTATTTCAAAATAATGTCTGCATTTTGGTATGTTTAGGCTTCATATGTGCTTCATTATTTCCTTATTGATGTTGTGATGAGATGCATGATGCCCCTAATTTTTTCTCTGCAGGTTCTGCAGCATGTACGTTTGCCATTATTAAGCCCTAAGTTTCTGGTAGGGACTGTTGGTTCAGATCCCCTGATCAAAAGTGATGAAGAGTGCAGGTGGGTGTTTTTTTTTATTTTTATTTTTTACTTTTATTAACATTTCTTGAAAAAAAAAAAAGAGTTTTTGTACATAGATATTCAGTGGTGTGAAAAGTGTTTGCCTCCATCTTGATATCCTAATTTTTTTGCAAGTTTGTCTCACTTCAGTGTTTTGGAACATCAAACCAATTTAGATATTGGTGAAAGCCACACAAGTAAACACAAATTTGAGTTTTTAAATGAAGATGGTAGGAGAAAAAGAAAACCCTACATGTGTGACAAACGTTAAAAAAAACCTAGAAAATCAAGAAACAGTCAAACACTTTTCCACATCACTGTATATTCCCATTGATCTAAAGGAAAATAAAATAAACAGAGACATGATGAAGTTTCTCCACTGTTTCAGAGACCTGGTTGACGAGGCCAAAAACTACCTTTTGCTTCCACAAGAGCGGCCGCTGATGCAGGGCCCCAGAACCCGGCCTCGGAAACCCATTCGATGCGGTGAAGTTCTTTTTGCAGGTCAGGAAAAAAAAAATCCCAAAATGCAATTGTATTTCATATGTTGTTAATGTGTGAAATTATAAAACGTTAGTATTTAGGTCCTAATTTTACAAGTTTGAATCATTCTTTTTATGCTATTCTGCAGTCGGTGGCTGGTGCAGCGGAGACGCCATTTCCAGCGTGGAGCGCTACGACCCGCAGACTAACGAGTGGCGCATGGTGGCCTCGATGAGCAAACGGCGATGTGGAGTCGGCGTCAGTGTCCTCGATGACTTGTTGTATGCGGTGGGCGGTCACGACGGCTCTTCGTATCTCAACTCTGTGGAGAGGTTGGTGCAACAACAGCTCATGTTCTCTTTACAAGCCGATCACCCAAAAATACTATTGTTTAGGTTGATGAAGGAAGGGATGAAATTCCCTTTAAAGCAACGCTTGATTTCCACCTGTGCAGATATGATCCTAAAACCAACCAGTGGAGCAGCGACGTTGCCCCCACCAGCACTTGTCGAACCAGCGTGGGTGTCGCTGTACTGGGTGGATTTCTGTATGCTGTCGGAGGACAGGATGGAGTATCTTGTCTCAACATTGTTGAAAGGTTTGTCCTTGTGCATAAATTGAGCTCAGTTGACTTTTTTTTGACACTTTATTAAATATTTAATCTTGTAGTTGTTCTCATTTCCTGCCTGTAAACAGACATTCCTGTTTGTATAATGAGAATTGGAAGCAATAACTGAAACTGACTGTGCCTTATTTCTTATTTTACCAGGAGTAAGTTACTGTGTAATTGATTAACTGTATCTTAACATAACTTCCTTCTAGGTATGATCCTAAGGAAAACAAGTGGACTCGCGTGGCCTCAATGAGCACCAGGCGGCTTGGTGTAGCTGTCGCTGTGCTGGGAGGATTTCTTTATGCTGTTGGAGGGTCTGATGGGACATCTCCTTTAAACACGGGTACTTTACCTCGTAAAAGGGCAATATAAACTTCTTTCTACAGCCTCAACAGGAATAAATTTAGATTAAAAACCCCTTTTCCAGGCTCCTAAAAGCTACTAAGCTACAAATGTTGTTGTTTCTACCGTCTGAAACAATACCATTCTATTTCCATCTATTTTTCTGTCATTAGTGGAGCGCTACAACCCTCAAGAAAACCGCTGGCACACGGTGTCTCCCATGGGAACGAGACGAAAGCACCTCGGATGCGCGGTCTATCAGGACATGATCTACTCTGTTGGGGGAGGGACGACACCACAGAGCTGAGCAGTGCAGAGAGATACAACCCCAGGACCAACCAGTGGTCTCCAGTTGTTGCTATGACGTCCAGACGTAGTGGGGTCTGTATTTGAGGTTAAAACGCTCCATTAATAAACACTGAATGACTGGGTTGTTGTTGTTGTGTGACACAAAGCTGTAAATGTTTGTGTCTGTAGGTGGGCTTGGCAGTAGTGAATGGTCAGCTGATGGCGGTAGGTGGCTTTGATGGGACAACATATTTAAAAACTATAGAAGTATACGACCCGGACGCCAACACATGGAGGTAAGTCTTTTTGATTTCATCTTTAAAATGAGAAAAATTAGGAGGGTACTGTCAAAAATTTATATTGGATTAGTTATTTAAATGTCTTTTTATTTGTTTTGAGTTTTAATTCAAATCTCATCGGACTGATTTAAGTGGAGACCTTCTGTCTGTGTGGGGATGGTGTGGTTTGGGTGATGTGCAATTGTACTTTTCCACAAAATGTATTTTACCGGTGAGCCTTTAAAGCCAAAAAGCATGACTTTGACATATTTGTTGTGTCAATCAAGCAATCAAGTTTATTTACGTAACATATTTCAGCAACAAAGCAACTCAAAGTGCTTTATATCATAAAAACACAAGAATGACTGATTTTAGTCACAGTAAACCTGAGCTGTAAATCACTGCAGATTCTGCAGTGATTTACAGTCTAGGTGATTTACACACCTAGACTTCCCATGTCTGTGAGTCTCGGTGTGTAAATGCACACAGGTAATCTGCTTGTGTGCAAAACTTCAGTCAGATGTTCAAAGCTTGGGATATTGTTCAATAACTAACCCTGCTGTAAAACCTGGTTTTCTAACTAAGAACCTTCTGGAAGCAATTTGATTATTTAAATTTTATCGGTTAACCAGAGTAAACAAGGCCTATCTATTCAACTATTTGCTACTTTGTTCTGTCTTGAATTAAAATGCAGTAAAGCTTCTAGCATTTAAAATGTCAAAAGATAAGGTTACTTTTGCAAGACACTGTATTTTATTTTATTTTATTTTTTTATTCAACTGACATCATCATGTCTTCTGTGACTTGAGTCCATCAACTTGGTGTTTGTACTCATCTTTTCTCCAGGTTGTACGGTGGAATGAACTACCGCCGGTTAGGTGGAGGAGTAGGCGTCATCAAAATGACTCACTGTGAATCTCACATATGGTAACGGCACCCCCCTCATGCGTCGCTCGCCTCGCATACTTTCACTTCTCATGACGTCTCGATGGATATTTAAGCAATTCTCTCGCGCCTCTAAAAGAGACAAGGATAAGAGAAACGTGGGAGAGGGCATCTTGAACTCTGGTTCATCCCCACGCGTCACTCAAAGGTCATTAAGTTCATCCTGGCTATTTTTTATTTTTTTTATTTCTCTGATCAACCATGCTCATTGCAAACTGAGGAGAGAGCAAAGTTTACAAAACCTCACTAAGCTTCCAGTTTGGACGGAAGCGTAAGGATTTTCCGTAGTCCAAGCCTCACGGTCTGGGTTTGAATCAGCATGTGTGACAGATGGAGCACGCCACGCACGTCACTGCTAACCGGAGGGACATTATCTGATCTGCAAGTTTCAGAAGAACAAGGATGTTGGAAAGAACTGGTTCACTAGACAAAGTTTGTAAGAACCATGGCAACCTAAAGTGACTTTATTTTTGTTTTTTCAAATCGGCAGCCACCAGAATATTGTCTTCAAGAGACAACGGCGCACACCGACGGTCAGGAGTGAATCTGTTCTTTGTTTCGGTCTCTTGTAGTTTTTAAACCTGTATCTCAGCTGTGGCTTCACAGCTTATGCCATGTTTTGCGGGATTGAAACTTAATACAGTAAATTGTTATAGGCCTGTACAGTTGGATGTAATAGGCAAGACGGTGTAAATTGGACTGTAACTGTTACCATTTTTAGAGTTGAGTTAAAACGGTGTAGTTGGTGAATGAAAAGAAACCAAGGTCACCAAATAGTGTCACTGTTTTTTTATTTTTTTGAGGTAACTCCATGGCTGAATCTTAAAGGCATAATAACTGTGACATAACATGAACATTAAGTTTAAGTACATCCCACACAACTCATCTGTTGCAGATGACAAATGTTTGAATTTACCTCGATAAGTAAGCAGCCACTTTTCCATCAAAGTCTGAAATGAGTTTACCTTAAAATGTTCTTAAACCTAAAAAATCCCCCCAAAACTATTATCTTTAGCAAATGAAAACAGGCAATTTCTGCTGTTGAATAATTTACATTTGATGTAGGACTGAAAGAAAACTTAATGAAGGATTGTATTACCTGATTCAGCAGTATGCTGAATAGTTTTGTTCTGGGGAAAACAGTAGAACTGAAGAATAAGTCTGTAGTGTCAGAATTGATTCTTCCTTTTTAGTGTGGTAATAAGGTAAAACATATGCAACATTAAAGTTGCCGGGGGGGAATTGCAGCACTTAGAATTCAGCTTGGTGTGAAAAATCTAACCAACATGGATTATTTTAAGAAATGACACCATTGTTTTGCCTTCTTTTGGATCATCTGGGTTACCGTAGACTCATTCAGGCACACCATTTTCCATCTCCATTTAGATCCATAACGTTTCCAGTTCCATTATCCGGAATCTGTGTTGCATTATATTTAAGTCTGTGCTCAACACATCTGCTCTAAATGCAGTTAAAACGAGTTTCTGTAAAAGTAATGAGTAAAGTAGCACTTAAGGTTCTGATATTGGTTTACACAACTATAAGATTTTATGGCACAAAACCATGGTCTGCTCCTTGTTTAGTTTTTATTTTTAACTAAAGTTGCTGATAACAGCGGCGCCACCTACTGGAGAAATAGTATGTTACACTAACCCAAACAGTCGCTGATCTCAGCTCGGTGTAAGAAATACAGCCAGCATAGATGGGAAAAGCGGTTTGGATACATATATTGCATTGTGACTGTGTCCCAGTTTTAATCTTTTGGCTTTTAAAACTTGCTTTGTAGGGAGCTGGGGGGAGGCTTCCATTTCAAAGTGGAACTTTATATCATCAAAAGTTTAAATTGGAAATGAGACATTTAAGGATTTTTTAAGCTGGAATCATTTATGAGAAATTCTTGCTGGGATTCGCTCCGTTACATGCAGTTCATCTGCTCTCTGTTCCGCTCAACCAGTGCACACACACACACACACACACACACCCCCACACACACACACACACATGCGTGGCTGAAACGGATGCGGGCAGGTGTAGTTATTTTTAAACACAATTTTCTGTGCGAGAAGGACCTAATCTGAATGTATGTGAATATTCAGCGGTTTGTTGACGTGTGGAGTCGGCCTTCAAGCAGGTGTTCAGCATAACCCCCAGCCGTTTATGCTGTTGAAAGCTCACTTGAACTTTTGAATCGAAACACTTCCTGCCTTTTTGTCTTTCTGTTTTTTCTGTTTTAAGCCGACATTGACGATGGGCTCTGGAGCATGCCATACGTGTATATTTGTTGTGACATATATTTCATGCTGTCAGTTGCTTAACAAAACAAAATGCTGTCTGAATAACTGTGGTTGCCTCATAAAAGAAACTGTTCTATTTAAAACTTCATAAATGTCTCTGCTTTTATCCTGGGCAATCCACTTACTGTTCAGTTCTTTTCTCTACAGCGATTATTTACCACAGGCTAATAAACTGCTCTATTCTCACTGTCTGAAATCTTTTCTCATTACTTTTTTTTTAAATTTTGTTTTCAGTAACATGAAGCTTCTTCATTTCTTATCTGGCTCTATGATTACATCTTACTCTCACCAAAATGTTATTGTGATAAATTTCAGCAGAACTAATACTTGCGTACCTGAATCAAAGACTTGTTATAGTTTGTGCTGGTTAAAAGATTGCTCTGTTAATTATGTTTAAGAATTTGAAAGCTTACCTCTGAGAGAAAATGTTATTTATCAGACGTATATGAGCCCAGAGTACATCATGCCCTCAAAACTGTTGCTTTTTCTCTGGCTTTGTTCATGTCTTTGCCATTTTTAAAAAAATCACAAACCAACGAGGACATGTTTTTATGAAAACATGAAGAGTTTGAAAGACAGAAAATTAATAAGCATTTTCAATATTTTCCCTCCAAAATTCTTTTTGGTTAAAGAATTTATTTGTTAAAGATTAAACATAGTCTAGAAGTGCTGTACAAGATAGAGTAAAGAATATGGGCTTGTCAAATCAGAGAGAGGAAAATCAGACATAAACATGCATAAGAAGTTGAAGGGAAATGCTAATACCAGTGTAAATGCTAGTCAAATGCCTGACTAAATTGGCTGGTTTTTAAAGTAATCCAGTAATTAGACAGGGTTGACTTACAGAGTCGTTAACCAGCTTCGTCTCGTCACCAGAAACACGGATCATCATTGCTACGCCCCCATCAGCTTGTATTTTAAATACCTTGCATTTCGTTGGTGTAGGAAGATTTTTTTTCTTCTTTTTGGATGTGCCAAAAACCACTCAGTGACATGATCATCACAGCTACTAAATTACGTACACGCCGTTGCTACTGCATTTACACAACTAATACTCAAGCACTGCGACAATAATCAAGTAATAGAAATCAATCTAGAGCCACACAATTTACCCTGCATGCACTAATGGACATGCTCTCCTAACAGGTTGTTGGGTGGTTTAGCATAACCCAGTTCAACTAATAATTATCTGACTAATTAAGAACCCTACTTAAGATTGCAAATTTATTCCCAGATAGAGATAATCAGTTGGCATTAAGCGTATATATAAAGTAGAAAAAGCTGCTATGTACTATACTATCAAGACCTGGTATTAGAGCATGTCTTCTATGAGTATGAATGCATAACGTAGAGAAACTAGAAATGAGCAAAAATCCCAAAGTTTTATCCACTGCTGCTGCATTGATCTATAATACACAGTTGGGCTCATGATGGACAGTTTAGCAGAGAGATATAGATCAATATACCCGGGGCAGAGATACTGTATATTGTATTCCTTCTTATTTTCAGTGCCTTTGCAAATTTATTTTTATTTTTATTTTTTTGTGGTTGCTAAAATAGCCTTTATTTCAATAGCTCTGGCTCCATAATCATGTGAAACTCCTCTTTTCCTAACTCTGCAATGTTGGACTAAATAAAAAAAAAAAAAAAAAAAAAAAAAGTCAATTTAAACAAAAAGTAGATTTTAAGAGCAAGTCATTGATTTTTTTTCAGGCCTGCAGTAAATTCTATAAAAAAGAAGATATGTGAATACTTAGGGCTGGTGATGGTTTTAGCTTCCACCGCAAACTTTTGTTTATCCATCCTTTCTCTGTCTTGTGGATATATATTTACAGACCCACTAAGACTCGACGATGCACTGGCCGGAAAAGTAAGCAGGGATGAGAGAAAGGTAATAGGCTTCTATATATGTTGTGCCCCAAAGGCTGTGCGAACAGACTCCTAACACACCTACAAGCTCCCACTCATCTGAAGGAAAGCAAACATTCACACATCCCTGCTTCTTGGTTCTCTGTCCTTTTCAGTGCTGCTTATTTCTCCATCCCATCCTTCTCCCTTAACTGTCTCATAAATGTACACTGAGCCGGAGGCTGCAGGCTATTCTTCGCTGAACAATCTCCTGCTCGCTGTGTCCGTCTCAGAAGAATCACCCACTCTCTAAAATATACATCAAGCTATGAAACCTTTGCCCTGGGCACATCTCCAAACAATCTGAAATGAACTCATATTGGTTTGTGCCTCAGCTGGAACCTGACGCTGCAGCTGTGTGTATACTCCAAATGTATGTTTGTGTCACTGGGGCTTTCTCACCATCTCGCAAGAAGTTCTAACCTAAACAGTGATCCAGAAATACAATCTGCTGCCCACTCTGTCCTGTTCCTGACCAGCACTTCCACAGAGAATACAAGAACTGAAGATGAACCGACAAGAGGGAAGAGGTTATGTTTATTCATCCGGCTTTGTAATGTAGGGTATCTAAATGCACACCAACTCTGCTCTTGCTTTTATTTTTGTTCTTTGCCACTGTAGATGAGATTTTAAAAATGCAGTCGGCTTAAAAGGCAAATTTTGTTGCCTTCAACATGTGAACCATGAATTAATCACACTGCGTGTCTTATCATTGTTTTTCAAAGCAGATAAATAATTCTAAATGTACTTTTCTAACATAAAGGGAACTTTTGGAGGTGGATATCTTCTCACACATCAAAAGCAGTTTCACTATTCATATATATTTTTTGCAAAGGACTTTGATGCAACTTGTTACACAAGACTGAAATCTTGTCCAAATAGATACACTATTTATATCTGTACAAAATAGATTTATACTGGGACTTTTATGTTCTTGCCTGCACTGCCATGTTATAGACAAGCACATCAAGGCTCACGTTGCAAAAAAAGGGGGTGCTGGTGCCAAACTGTGCGCATTAGAGTAACCATGGTGGGTCAGAGCAGAAATAACAACATATACTCTAATGCAGGTACAATTTGAGTTCTTTTAGTTCACAATCTTTGTCACAGCTGATTATTTAATAATATTGGAGGAACAAAGGTAGACAGGGCTCACCACAGAGTGTTTTCAAATCAATAGAAAGGGTGCCGGTTTACTATGTCTCCAAGTTACTGGCCTCAAACTGCATTTCTGGTGACTTTAATTGTGTCATGTGATAATGGTGATGTTCATGTTTGGTAGTGTTGTATATGTAACTCCATTCTTCTGCTGATTTTGCTTCAGTGTGCAGAGCTTTAGTCTGTTTTACTCAAGTTTTTGTCTTTATTTATGAAAATTATAACTCCTGTCAACTACAAGCTCAAACACAATTCAAAAACGTTTTAAAATTTCTGTTACATAATTCAACTGTTTTATTGGAAGGGACCACAACAATCTTTAATTATAATTTTTTATTTTTCTAACTTTAACTTTAATAGAGAAAGTTCTACACAGGTATGAATTATTGAAAGCATATTGAAAGTAATGTGATGTCATTTACTATAGTTTTTTTTTTTTTCAGGAACATCATGAAGGTCACTGTGAGATGAGTGTTGATTATTATGAAATCCTGATTATAGAGTGTCCTCTCCTCCGGATGTCTGAGACAGAGTGCTGTTAATAAGTCTGAGACAACACTGATGACAAATAAAAAATGAACTTTGGAGGTACTGAATATAAGAAAGAAATCTAACTCCGTTGATAAAATATGGCATTTCAAAGTTGAGCCTTGCCTCAAAGCCTCAAATTTCTCCTGCTTGTCCCTGTAAGGGGACAAGATACATATGTTTTATTTTATTACACTGCTGATGCCATCACACTTGATCATTTCCATGCTACAATTCCAAGATGTAAATACTCCGACATGAACGAGTCTGCCTTTTTGCAGTAATTATACATTTTCTAACACTACATGGCCACTTTAGCAACTATAAAAGCTGAATGTTATGCAGAAGAAAGGACATTTGTGAGGAGAAGATCACATTGATGACATGATGCACCAACTTCTGTTCATGCTCTGCTATTCAGATACCAGACGAGAGTAAACAAGACCTGCCTTAGTTTTGTGTTCAGCCCGCTTCAAGGCTTACAGCGATTTGTCTGCCTTGCCTATGGATAAAAATCCATCAAAAATACTGATTAATCATCTTTCTCAAAAGAATTGACTCCTGATACCATGCCACTTATTTTCCATTATGGCTGAGGATGATGGAGCACATTCATTATTTGGACTCCAATCACATTCTCTGTCCTTGGTAAACAGATGATAAAGTCTTTAAACTTTGTGTGTGTGTGGTTTGACACACACACACACACACGCACACGGAGAAGCTTTAGACATCTTCAATCAGCCAACTCATCCCAGGGGTCCTCCACTGCACATTATAAAACAAAATCAGGGGCCAGAATCATAAACGTTGTTTATGCAGAAAGTCCATTCAAATATCCTTTTTGCACAAAGCAGCCAGGAGGGATGGGCACTTTGTAAAAACCTCAGGCCAGACCAGACCTAATGACTATTTCCATTGCATGTTTGCATGAATGAATAGAGGGACTGATCTAAAGTGATTCATTACACCTTAAGAGAACGAGCATTTTAACGTCTCATCAATTTCCTTCTAAGGATTTTTATTGAGCAACATAATTAGTGTGTTTACTTCTGAACATTAGAACCCCGTCTGGCCCCTAAGCCACTGAGTGAAGCTCTGTTGAAAGATTATGAGCACATCATTTTCTACCTGCAGTAGAAGTCTCTTGAAGTCCTCATTCATGACTCTTTTTTTTTTCTCTCTTGCACCCAGAGGTTGGATTCTCTGAGTTGCAAAGTTGGAAAAACAACAAGAGCATCTTTGAAGCTGAAATTCTGACTGTGAAAGCTGTGTATTGCTCTCAGCATCTGTTGCAAGATATTTAGTGGCACATTTCTTCCTAGCTCTCCTCCCTGTGCACAGAATTATAGTCTATGTTGGAGTTACTGCCCAATGCAAACTTGATTTGAAGATTTCAGAAATAATATTCTCAGAAAATGAAACTCTTGTTTCAAGATAGCAGGAATCTTTTTAGACTCATCCCTTCTTGTAGCAGCAATTGGCTTTAACCTGCAGGACCAACTAGATTATACCTGTTAGAAATACCAATAGACTGCAGGTATCAAATGACTCATAGTCTTCTAACACAGCTTCACTTCAAAACTCTGGCTATTGCCAGAACATCACATTTTTCTTCAACAACAGGAATGTTTGTCATCAGTCATTTTACTTGTTCTTATTTGCCGGATTGTCATTCTCTGCTGATAATTCCTTTTGTTTTGTGGGCACCAAGTCCAGAGCCGCCTTGATTTATGGTTTCGGTATCGTTTCTTTGACCTCTGCTGAATTTTCTGGTCTTGTGGAGCCGTTGCTTAGGCACTTGTGTAAATTGTGTTTGATTACTCCAGCTCTTGTGAGTTTGCGTCCTGTATTAAATTACGATATAAAAGCTCCATTCATGCCTAAAACCTCCCACAAGAACGAACAACAGTTTTCTCACATCCGTCACTTCATGAGGGCTAAATTATTTTTTCATTGTTTATATTCAGCTTCTAGATACTTCCTATCAGAACTGTGCGTGATTTATTACCTCTGACCCCTGCTCTTAACTCACTTTAAGCGTTTTCTTGTGCCAGGGCAGATGCGTGTGAAGAAATTACCTGCGGAATCCTCCAGGCCTTTTCACATAAATCTTTCAGCAGTAAAGCTTAAAAGCATGCATTGTCTGTCATCATTTAGCTCAGCAGAAAGCTGCTGTGATTTATGGTTTTGTGCCTCCTGATGGGAGGCAGAGGAGCTTTGGTGTGAGAAGTGTTCCTTTAATAGCAAGAGGAACTCTGAGCGGTAATGGACAGCTTTTCAAAACACACAACCGGTTTCCATAGTTACCGCCATCTCTCTGTCATATGCTTTGATCTTTTGAGCAGCTAGTAAGATGACATCCTTGGTGGAGTGCGAAGGAAAATTAGGAAAATGGGTTTAATTGTAGTGGTGTGAAGGCAAAAAGCGCAAACTGGAAAGTAATCTTAGGTGATTTCTGGGAAGTTTGACATCACATATCTCAATAAACACAACGGGACGTCACGAATGAAACACTGACATGGTAACGTGGCTGTTCCAGTTGTTAGCAAAAAAACTCAGTATCCTTAAATACAGCTCACAAATTGTACAAAAAAGTCATTATGGTGAATTATATTGTTATAGGAATGATTATGTATTGGCATATTAAGAAATAATATCTAAATTGCAAGGAGACAGATACACACATACAGTTTATATCCTCAGGGTTGTTAATGCAAAAGAAGAAATTGTCAGTGAGGATGTAAACACTGACAGCCCTGTACCTATGTTAAGAAAAATGAAAACAGAAATAGACAGTCTGTCAACGACATACATGAAGCGATCTGATGTATGAGTTCATATTGGCAAAAGTATTCCCAACACCTGGGTGTTTAATCAACACTGTCTTGGAAGTGTCGCCGACACTGACAGAAAGTCCTAAAGATGGCGGGAAACATGTGAAACATAAATGCTAACCACACATCTGGATATTGAGGTGCGAGAGAACTAAGTGGGTTACTACAGCCAACTAACAACTTGTGAAAGTAGAACAGAAATAATTACTATTCAGGCCAGTTTTTCTTATCCAACTTGATAAAAATGTGAAACAGCACCGATTTTCAGCAGGATGGACTTTGGTTTATAATGTACGATGAACCCAGATGTCACTGCAATCTAAATTGATCAAGTTCTGCATTGCTACAAGCACTGACTGTTTAGTAATTTTACAACAAAATAGTGTTGAATTAAGCTAATAAAAAATGCATATTTTTGTTTTGCAAGCACAGGATAGATTTTTCAGAAAACTACTTTTCGTTATTGTGGGTCAAAATCTCCAGAGGCTTAAATCAATCAAATCAATCAATCAAAATTTTATTAGTATAGCACATTTCAGCAACAAGGCATTTCGATGTGCTTTACATCATGAAAACACAAAGTAGCACTATTGCCATGCATGTAGCAGGCGTGATTTGGATAAAAATGTGAAAATGTTATTTGCAAAATCTAAATAGAATAAACAAGGAATCTTTTGGAAATCAAACAAACAGCATGTATAAACAAAATCACATTAGGTAAAAATAAATAAATAAATATATGAGTATTCCTTGGACAAAGTGGCCAACTCAGAGCGACTGATCGGATGTTGAATGAATTGATTTAGAATCTGACTGATGGCCAGCTTTTCCTGATGACAGCTCTGTCCACCAATTGGTCCCCGAAGGAGGAAAGAACTCCAATAAATGTATCTGTTCGGAGCGTAGATCCTCTCTCAAACACACACACGTCAGATGTGCCACATCAGACCAGATAGGAACCATACATGTGACAGGAGTGTCCTCTGAGGTGAAGCAAGCTCGTTCTGCCACATCAAAACAAGCGTGACCCAAGGTCAAGACACTTCGCACATCTTTGGAGGTATTTAGGGATTACATGACACCGACAGCCATTCTGCTTCTGCTCCTGCAGCTCAAACGACTGCAAGCATTTCCAGAAAAACACTTTCATCTCCGATTTTTTTAAATGATTTTTTTCCTCCTCAAACTTTCAATGAATGTTTGTCCTTTGGTTGGACGTCATTCTCACAAATGTGTTGTGTTCCTTTTGTAATTCTCTAAGCTGTTGAGAAAAATAAATGAAGGCAAACATCTTTTTCAATTTTTTGTCACATGTCAGGTGTGAGACAAAACAACGAGATTAAATGTAAATATTTTAGCAGAAATCTCCTTTCTTGCCTTGACAAAAGCACTCTCCTTCTCTGACATGGCTTTTTTTTTATGTTCCTAGAGAAGCTTTTGTGTGTGTGGGTGAATGTGTGTGTGCATAAAGTCAGCTAAGAAGTGTGTGCAACTAAAGATGACAGCTAAGATGTCACCTGCACTGTCCATGAACTGTTTTTTTTTTTGCACAAGTGTAATATCAAAAACTTAGTTTTGCTTTTATAATCGCTTACTTTGTCTCGGAAATAAATGTATATATATAAAACACAGATGAAACATGTAATTTCATCTACAAAAATGATTGGGTTTTAGTAGCAGCTGGATGTTTAACAGTATTTTGTGTTTTGGGATATAACAGATAAAGGGTGACCCATTTATTTCAGGAACTTTATCACTTAGTGGTGCAGATTAACTACACACAGATGGATGTTTGAAAACCTATATTTCTGTTAATTGTGATGATTTTCCTATTCAAGTTAATAAAAAACTGACATTTAAAGTTAGATTACTACATCATGTCCAATACAAAAAAAAATATCAAAACAGAAAACCGGACTGAATGACATTATGAAACACATACACTCCTAAGGATAGTTTTGCCACAAACTGACATAACGTGCATATTTTCGGGCTGTAGAGGGAGGAGAAGCAGGAGTACCAAGAGGGAACCCACGCATGCGTCATGAAAACTCTGTTCAGAAAGGGATTTCAACCTAAGAACGTCTTGCTGCAAGTCAAAAATAAAAAAAAAAACAGACCAGAAATGTGTTGTAAAATTGGATGTATGAATGAATCATAAATCATTTAAAAATTATTCAATTTAATCTTGTATACAAGGCACATAACTGATTAAAGATTAAGGAACATCGATCCATAGTTTGAGAAGACTAAAAATGCTGGCTCAGCCATACCGAATCAATCAATATATTTTTCCTTAAAATTTTAACTCCTGCCAGATCAATTTAAAGAATAGAGAATACAATATGCCTTTTGAAGGAATAAAGTTAAATCCACTTAGATGAGATTTAATATTTGTGTCGGAGTCATCACATTAATGTGTCTGGATCCCACCTGGCTTCCAAAACATCTGATAGCTTGCATCTATTATACAATTGCTCTAAGAAGAGCTATTGATCAGGGTTTTTCGTGTTGATATGGCTGCCAGCGAAGCCGGCATTTTGTGCAGAACTGCAGCGCGCCTTCAGCACCGCCACAGTAAATGAAATGACAACCGTTGCTTTGCTCGGAATAAGTTTTAAAGTTTTAAATTAAGCAGAAAATAAGATGAAGTATGTGGTGAAGTCATTATTTTCTGGCCAGAGATCAATGGATGCATGGAAGCATCTTGTCATAGATTCTTAGTATAAGACAGGTCTTGACTTTGATTACGCCATTCCAGCACACAAATAAACTTTGATATAATTCAATCCACTGTACATCTGTCTGTCTGTTCTGTATTGTTACCCTGCTGGAAGGATCATGATGCCCCCACCACCATGTTGTATGCTAGGAATGCTAGGTGTAGCGTTGATGTGTAGTACTATTTTTCCACGAATGTGGGCCACAAAGTTATATTTTATTTATATGACAAACTTATAGAAGTTACATTGGAATGAATACTTCTTCACGGCTTTATAAATACAGCATTTTCAGCTATATAATTGCAAGGTATATATCAAGCTGAGATGTCTGAGGCAGACAGAAGCAGCAGAAAATGTTACCCCTCATGTTCTCAGATCGATTCTTGTTGGGCCACTTGCTGCACATCTTTCCGTTCTCTTTCCACCCTCTTTCCTGTCAAATTATTGAACACTGCTTGCGCTGATAAATAAAAAAAAAACCCAAATAAAAGATATATATATATATATATATATATATAATATATATATATATATTTTTTATATATTCTTTATTTCTTATAAAAGAATTTCTTTTATTTCTTTTATTAAAAGAATATATATTTTTTTATATATTATATATATATATATATATATATATATAATATATATATATATATATATATATATATATATATATATATAGTATATGTATATTGGACTGGAAGCCCCGAGATCAAAGTGGGGAACACCCCCAAAGGTGGTGGAGAATGGCCGAGCTAAGCTCCTGTGGGACTTCCAGATCCAGACAGACAAAATGGTAAGGTCGAACCAACCGGACATTGTCGTAGTGGATAAACAACAGAGGAAAGCCATTGTGGTGGATGTAGCAATACCGAGTGACTGCAACATCAGGAAAAAGGAGCACGAGAAACTGGAGAAATACCAGGGCCTCAGGGAGGAACTGGAGAGGGCCTGGAAGGTGAAGACCACAGTGGTGCCTGTGGTCATCGGGGCCCTCGGGGCAGTCACCCCCAAACTGGAGCAGTGGCTACAACAGATCCCAGGAACAACATCAGACATCTCAGTCCAGAAATGTGCAGTTCTAGGCACAGCAAAGATACTGTACAGAACCCTCAAGCTCCCAGGCCTCTGGTAGAGGACCCGAGCTCAGAGGATAAGAACCACCCGCGGTGGGTGAGAAGGGAATTATTTTATTTATTATTATATATATTGATGTCGACAAGTTTAAATGTGACTCAGAAAATGTGTCTTTAGAAGGATTTGTTTATTTTTATTTATTTCATTTCTTTTCTTCTCCGTTTCTCCATATGGGGGCATCATTGCTCCACAGTATTTTTCTTTTTCTTTTTTTCCTGCTTCTCCCATGTTTTGCTTGTGGCCCTTATCTGGGACAGAGTGACATTAGAGGAGGCAGTTAAAGGTTAAATACTTTTCTCAAGAGTGCTCCACCACAGTCCCCCACCATACGGTAAAGACCTCATACAGGAAGCTTGCAGGCCCACAGATCGCCGTCTCACAATGCCACAAGGGTTAGGCTGCTGCAATCTAGCTTCAGGGCTGAGTGCTAATCGTCTGGCTCAGATTCATGAGTAATTATTTTCGCCTGCCTTGTTCGCTGTAAAAAGATGTGTTGGGGTTTTTATTTGTTTGTTTGTCCATGCTTTGGAAAAAACAGAAAAAAAAAAAAGGATTAAGGAATTTTGGGTCTTAGTGTTGATTTCTCAGTGTTGTATTGCTTTTGCACCGTGGTTCGACAGCCGTTCTCATTCATAGCATCATTCAAACATCAGTGGATATCAAGCAATGAGATTTGGAAAGGAGAACTAAATGCTTGGGATTTTTCTGTCTGTCTGTTGGAGGATAAAAGTCAGTATGTTCTCATAAAAAAAAAAAAAAAACAATCTTCCAGATTAACACTGAAGTGTTTTTTTTCTGTATACCATATTTGTTAGTAAAAGATCTTGCTTCGGTCACTTAAAATCTGCAGGAAAATGCTGATATCAAGATTAACGACTGATTGCAAGGATTTATGTCAACCTTTTAGTTTAATCAGCCAGTAGGTTGTGAGCAGATATTTCTGCCTTTGTTTCCCCTGCAGATGGAACAAGTGCCATAACTTCCTCCCACTGAACAAATCAGAATGTTAAATATAGCGCAGGTGAGCGCTGGCGTCTTGAGCTTCAAACTGTACCAGCACAAACAAAAGTTCTGTACAGATAGGAAAAGAAACAGATTGCTGTGTTTCTCATTAGATGTATCTTTCTCTCAGAAAAAGAACCTTAATGTCAAACAAAACAACCCTCGAACAATAAAAGAAACCTGCTTTCCAAAGGTGCTCATCAAAACCTTTTACATAAAAATATATATCTGGTACTGTGCCTTAAAAGTATTCCTACAGCACTTGAGCTTTTTCATCCAGCCAAAGCTCAAACATTTAGTTAAATTCTGCGATTGGTTAACACTGAGTGTGTAATTGTAACTTGAAGGAAAACGGAGCAAGTTTTTTTTTTTACAATAACTTCAGGACTAAAGATCTAAAGTGTGTGGCGTGCACTTGAATTCAACCCCACTTAAGTAACTCCTTTTTTGTGAACTTCATTTCACAGTATTTGTCACTGCAAGTGTTTTAGAGTGCGAGTCTTCCAGCCTTGCACATCTGGGGATAAAACTTTTTTTTTCCGCTTTCCTTTTCACAATAACTCAAGCTAAGTTGGATTAGCTGGAGGGCTTCTCTCCATCATGATGCTGAACCCAGCAGGTTCAATAGCAAGGAAGTTATTTCTGAGCACAAAGTGTTTTTCATGCAGGCTAGAAAGTTTAATTTGGGACTCACAAGATTCATGTTCTTCTGTGTTCTCTACATTTCTTGTAGCAAACCTGCTAACAGGTCTTTTTTTTTTTTAAACTTCATTTTCTATAAGAGCCATATTTATCCATCCATAAGTGGAAAAATAAGGCGGGCTGCACATTGCGATTATGCCATACTCCTTCCAGTTTTGAGTGATAGTTCTGCCAAGGGCGGATCGTTAAGATACTGTTTGTTACCTAACCTTGGGCCACATCCCTAACCTGTTTACACAGCAGAATAAAGTTCAAGGGGAATGGTTCCTTTCATTGCTGATTTTTAGACAACTGTTTTCGAGCAGGAGTATTCTGTCGAGACACATGGGGCCCGAACAGTATTCCAGCTGCCATTAGGTGAGAGCGAGGCGGGGAGAGGGCCACGAGACTCAAACTCTTTATTGCACTGAGAGAAGTGAACTAAAAAAAAACTTTGGAAGCTCAGCAGAAATTGGACTGACCCGGCTGCAGGACACTGTTCTAAAGCGTAAAGCCGACACTGTGCAGGAGAAGGCAATGAGCTCCCAAAGTCTATTAGAGTCTGATTAAAAGTTGCTCACAAGTGATCCTAATTTAAGTAAATTTACACTACTTAATAAAACTCTAGTACACACAAGTCAATTTGTAGATGAATAATTAACACATCAAGGGAAAGGAGTGATACACACGTTTAAGGGTGGAAAATAAAAGAAAGATATTAAGAAGAATAAGTCTAATTTCTCTCCGGAGGGACTTTTATGCTTCCTTGTACAGCTGGGACAGGAGTACTAACTCTCACTTTTTGTGAGAAAATGGGGATGAACTGCCTCATTAGTTTAGGCTTGTTGCCGTGGCAGCACTTAGACTACCAGCTAAAGGGAGAGCCACAGTGTCTGGGAACAGATGTCGGGTTCACAAGGATCCGTTCTTGTTCTATTTGTCTGTGTCTTCCTGGGATGTTTTCATTTGCGGGAAAGAAATGATGCAAACACAGAGACATCACCACAAGCTTGCCCTACACCTGCAGCAGTCAGTAGGATGAGGTCAGGGGCCAGCTAAAAGGTGTAGAAATATCAGAATAAAACTTTGAAATTGTTGTGATTTGAGAACCGAAGGACATGGCATGGACTTGTTGTAAGCTGTATGTGGGGACGTCTCCTTTGAAAGGACAAGGTGGGCCTAATAATTCATCACATTGACCCAGTATCACATTCTGGCAGTCATCACTCACTGCTTCACCGGCGGACAGACATGGAGTTTTATTGCATTGCAGAAGAATTTTAATGGAAAAAGAAACAAGATGCAGCACTGTGGGCTATATTGATTAAACAGCTTAAAAAGTAATGCTTTTACACTGACTTATGTTTTCTTTCTTTTAAATTTTGATTTACAACAAAAAATTACTGATTATGTCTCTATGTGTTGCAGTTGTTCAGTGGTTTTTGACAACTACGTTATGGCTGGTTGCCCAGGGCGACGTCAGCAGCAGGGCACAGGAGTACCAGGTTGAATGAGTTCAGTGCCAGACGGCGCACTGGCACTGCGCCAGAGTGTAGTAGATACACTCTTCTTGCTGCTGCATAATTTGATTTCAGTAGTTTGATAAGGTGTCAAAGGTGGCCAGTGCCATAAAGTTAACCTTTGACATTTTCTCTGTTGCTATGAAGAATTAATTTCTTTTTGCTACCTCTAGTTATATGCAGCGGAAATTGTCTTTATAAACTGAGATAGTTTCAGTGGGATGTTGATACCACAGAAACAGAGATTAGGAGAGGAAAAGCCTCAAGAAGAACTGCTATTACATTGAGGGAATTATAAAATCTCAGTGATATTCAGATGTGACGTGTCTTACATAAAGTCAGAAACCGAATGAATGAAAGAAGTGACTGATATGAAACTGGATCTTCAGTCATTTTATGTCAGATTAGATTAACTACTCATCTGAATCAAAAGGAGTCACTTGAGGGTTTTTAGGCTTCTGGTTAGAGGTTATGTCAAGGATGACTTGACAACATTTTGGTTTACTAAGGACTGTGGATCAGAGGTTTTTGAGGGTGTCTGTTTAGATTGCTGATTCTGGTGAATTGGTTTGGTAAAGTAGACAGAAATAAAATATGCAACCAGAGATTGTGTTGCATTAGTTCATTGGAGATGGACTGAGGTACTTAATGATTTTTTTTTTT
Source organism: Poeciliopsis retropinna (assembly GCA_010277075.1). NCBI lineage: Eukaryota > Metazoa > Chordata > Actinopteri > Cyprinodontiformes > Poeciliidae > Poeciliopsis > Poeciliopsis retropinna. The sequence continues at coordinate 10,122,573 of VMRM01000022.1, forward strand.
TTTTACTTTGCAACTTCAACTATGATTATTGAGCCTTGCAAAAGTGTTCATTCTACTTGAATGCCAACACATTTCCTCCTTTCAATGACCAACCTGACTGAGTTTTAAATGGGATTTTCTGTAGCAAACCAACAAAAAGTAGTTAATTATTTTACTTGCTTTCACACATCTAGAGAAGGAAAACTGTACAGAGTATTCGAGGCAAACCTCAATTCAAAGGTTGTAAATTTTATTTTTTTTATACATTTATGCATGAATTGATCAATTTACTTTGTTCTGAATCATTTGATTTTAGCGCTAGTTGTATTTTTTAGGCCGTTCGCATCCTAGAGGTTAAATATACAATTTTTATGCAGCTTTTTATTCATTTTAGCTTCGGGTTAGGGTTATCAATTTGGACCAATTTCCCCCTCTCACCTCAAGAAAAGCATCTCCTGCACCATAATGCCGCCACCGTCAGGGTTTACAGTGGGGATGCTTTCACAAAACATAACTCGACAAATACACTCATCTTGTGTGGGTCAATCAACCAACAACCCAATGAACTGATAAAGTTTGTGGTTGTAGCATGACAAAGTGGTAAAAAAGTTCTAAGGAAATTTATATTTTTTAAGGGCACTGAGTACAATTAACAAACAAACAAACAAAGTAAAATAATAGCTCAAAATAATTCTTCGTATAAATCACGGGGGAAAAAAAATGAGATGTCGAAAGAATGTTTTAGAGAAGGCTGGAAGGGGAAACAACCCACACAGACTGGTGCTGAATGGTGATAGAGAATAGGGCTACACTCAGCCTTTCTATCTTCACTCTGAGGAGGAGGTAGCATGTTTATCTCCCTGTGCATGCAGACTGTATATAGATATGACTGCGTGTGTGTGCGTGTGTGTGTGCGTTTGCAATAGAAATATGAATCCTACTGCTGACTGCAGGCGCTGCGCCCTTCATTTGCACATTTCACGAGCCTCCCCCTCCCTGTTCTCGTGTCCCTGGGTCACTGCTTATTGTAGAAAATGCAGAGTCCCTTCCAGGGGCTGGCTGGAAAACGGAGTCAACTGCAGGAAATTACACCACAAACATGAAAAGCGATGGAAAAGACAATGGTATGTTTTTGCTTGCTCTGAGAGGGGGCAAAAAAAAAAAAAAAAGAAAGAAAAAGAGTTCAGATGACTTCTGCTCTGAAATGGGAGACATCAATAATGAAAGCATGAAGACCTATGCAATCAAAGCCATTCAACCCCAGAGAAAGATAAGAAGACAGGCTTTGTGAAGCATCAGTGTGCTTTTGATTCAGCTCAGGCTACACTTGTTCTTGTATTGGATCTGCTTGGAAGTTGCAGCTGTATTGAAAACACTGTTCAGACTTCTTCAGGTGTCAGGTTTCATTTATCAGAACATAAAAAGTATATGTCATTCAGCTCAGTCCTTTTATGCTTTTTAAATACAATCTTACATGAACAACGTTGAATGGCATACTGGAAGGTGTCATTCTGTATTCAACAAAAACAAAGCTGGAAGGCAGAAGCGGTAGGTGTTCACATAGAGCCTGCAATGGAGTAGCTTTTAGAGTTACAGTTAAAAGGAATAACTTCATTTAGTTACCGTGTCATGATTGATGAGTTTATAAAAAAGAACGGTAAGAAAAACTATCCAAACCAGTGTGGAAAAGTATGCTTGCCTAGATTATGAACTAAATGTGACAAACATTTTCTTTTTAGAAACCTGAGTTGACTAGTCGGTGATTCACCTAATTAGAATGTGCCTGGCTACATGTCGAGATCTCAAAACACAGCACACTCTATCCTGCTCTCAAGAAGAAACTTCAAAACAGGCGAGAAGCAAAATCATTGACATCTATCAGTCTGAAATGGGTTGCAAAGCAATTTCTGATGCCTTGAGACTCACGCAGTGAGATTCGTTATCCACAAATGGAGAAGACGTTGCACAGAGGTGAACCTTCCCTGTTCACCTCTATCAGCTTTGCACCAGGAGTGCATCTACGACTGGTCCTGAATCCCTAGTTCCTCTCAAAAAAAGAGCTAGCTGGTTGTAGCGTGATGGTCTGCAGCTGCTTCAGAATCCTGATGACTTGCAGTAAATGATGGAGCCATAGACTCTGCTCTCCACCAGATAGGCGATTGTCAAGTCATTCGTTTGCACAGGCTACAGGTGCAGCTTCTAGTTATGGAGACAGACAAAGATACGACTCACACCAGCTAAATCTTAATTTGAAAGCTCTACTTGCTATTTACTCAGGCTTAAGTGTGACATAAAAAAAAAAAAAACAATATGAAAGGGGGAAAATGCCTTTATAAATACAAGCTCAGAAGAACAACAGCTCACGGCATGTTAAAATGTTGAGATACACACTGAGCCAAAATGCAGATTTAAGTACAGCACTTGCAATTAATTAATTTTTTATGATAATATATTACAACTAAAATGGAATTTATATTTGTTCTTCAGTGATCCTTTTGTTTCCTGACATCTATTTGAACATTTTTATGTCATGTCTTTGTGCAAATATTTGTTATAGAATCATTTCTACACTGAAACATTTGCAGGCACATGTGTTTCTGCTTGTGTCACAAAGAGGATATAACTGTATTTGGCTGTACCAAGGACAGAAATAGTTCAGAAATTAAGGTCAGAGATGGGAAGGTGCTGCTTATTCCTGGACAGCTAAATGTACGATTCAGAGTCGCAATGGATGAAAATGGAGCTGAATCATGACCCAATGTAACACCGGCAAACCTTTAAAAATAGCTCTAGCTGGAGATATGTTTCATATCATATCATGTAGATAGATGAATGGATGGATGGATGGATGGATGGATGAGAAACTGTATGAAGTGGAAGGAAGCATGAAAATACAGTGGATAAACAAGCAGGAAAGTAGTGCAACATTATGAATGGAACCAAACAGGATACATGGTTATATCATCTAGTTTTGAAAAACAAAGAGGAAACTCTAAAAAGTGTGGACTGCATACCAACTCGCAGTCTGGACCAAGAGAACATTGTTCAGGGAAACAACTGAGGGTTTAACTCTGGAGGAGAAATTGATGCACTTCATGGCTAACAGTAGACTTTTGGGGACTATAAGACACTGTACTTCACTTGAGTGGACTATACTGTCAGTGGCACAATGTGGTGGCGCCATCATGCTGTGTGGATGATTTCCTTTAGTGTGGATAGGGAAGTGCAATGGTATTAAATACACAGCAGGGGAGCTTGCTAAAGGCATTAACGGTCTTGAGGGTCACCTTCCAGCAGAACAATGCCAAACTTTTCTGTCTGTAGACGTACAGAATCAGAATCAGGTACAACCCAGCAACTGATTAACGTGTTTATTGTAAAACACAATTAAAAATGGAATTGATGGTTCTTCTGAAAATGTGGTTGCATTATGACAAAGTGTGACAAACGTCCAAGGCACTTTAATCATCTTAAGCTGTAAGAGGTAATGTTAAATTTTATATTTGTATTCCCAGCAGTGCGGACAAACCTATTTGAACTATACATTTGCAGTTAATTTACTCAAAACTGCAAGCAATTTATAAAAGCTCGTGAACTGTAAAAAAATAAAAATAAAGGCAAGTTACACATGGGAGCTGTAATATTATAGATTTATGTTGCAGTTTATGATGCACCTCTTTGAAGGCACGTTTAATGACTGCATATTAGCCGTGCTTCACAGAAAGTGTAAAACGTGATGGTGTTAACGTATTAAAATGTCAGTGATGAAAGTTGATAATGAGAATGAGTGTTGACTTTGATTCTGAACAACTTGTCGTGCAATAAAAGGAAAACTCGTTGTGTATATGAAGAATGAAAATGTTGCACTTGTACATTTACAACATGCTATATGGAATATATGCCTGTTTTGTTTTTAGCTCTGCATAATTTGGCAAATAAAAACAGAATAAAGTCATAAATCATCCCTTTGCATAAATGCAATAAAGGCTGTTGGACAGCAAACAACTTTACCTTGGGGAAAAGGACATAAAATCTGTCAGTCCTTTTTACATTCCTTGCAAACTAATCATGTTGGGTAGGAATGTGAAAGTGCTAAGCATATCATACATTTCTAGCGATGTAGCTTTTTACACCATATTTGTAATTTTTGTTATCAGTCTTCTAGCAGCTTTTCAAAATCTTCAGAGGAAATTGCCACATGATATGTGATATTTTCAAGCCAGACAGACCATTTTCACCATCTCGTTTTTCTTAAATACTATTCATTAGAGTGTGACAGTTGTGTGTCTGTCATTGAATTCGTGGACTGACATGATTATTTGTCAGTCCAGCATGTCAGTTTTCCATCAGCTTGTATGGCAATGATAGTACTGAGGCAGGCTGTCACACAAAAGCATATTCAGTAGCACATGCAAAAAATAATGGGAAGTTAGTTTCAGCACCAAATTTTAAAAGGTAATTAGAAAAAAAAAGAAAATCATCAATATTACATGAGTTTAAAAGCCATTTATTCAGGACATCCCGTTTCCATTTATTTCTTCTTTTGTGGTCAGAATTGTAACAACATATTCAGAACATAATCACTGGCTATTTTGGTGTTAATCAAGAGTTAAGTAGTTTAGCCCACCGCACACCTGCGGGAAATGGGTTGCTATGGGTTACTATTTTTTTTTTTTTGCTCTAATAGTCAGCTTCAGTCTGGCTCCACCGTTCACCTGTGTAACTAGATCGTCACTATTTAGTAGTTGACTGAGCAGTCAGCTGATTAACATTTTGCTCTGTTAATTTGTACGACAGCAAATTGGAGCGTTGCGATTTTCAGAACTTTGCTCCTTGATGGGGAAGCTCAGACCGACAGCACACCGGTATGTAACTGTAGTACAATAACTGTGAATGAAGCCACTATGCATGCTTGAAATTGCTGGATCTCAGCTAAGCTTTATTTTTTGGCTCTTCTTCCTAAAAAGCTAGGCTGATAATTCTTCAGTTTTGTTCAACATAGTTTAGAAAAATATCTAAACCCTGGCTTCCTACTACTGCATGTCTAATTCTGTCCGTCCATCTATTTTCTACACCAGCTCGATCTTTGCAGGGTCGGTGTAGGAGGTTATTGTCCACTAAACAGGGGTGAGCCCCGGAGTCCATGACAGGGCGAACACAGAAACACATCTTTACTTGTTTATGGGTTTTTTTTAGGAGGCGATTGTGCTCTTATAGTAATCAAAATCATACTTTTCTTAAAATATTCCCTCAACTTCACCATAAAAAAACCCCAACAAAAAATAATAAAAAAAAAAACACGTGTGGCTCAATTTTGTGAACAATAGGCTGTAAAAGCCTTCAATCCTTTAATACTGTCTTTGTGAGCCACTTAGCATTTATACAAAGCTCTTGAATCACTACTGATGGCCTTTCTTTTAAACACCCACACATATATTTCAGCTTATGAAATCACAGCTTGTTCATTGATCTGTCTCAGCCTTGGCAGACTTGGCCTGAGTTTGGGATCGACTGCTGCCTCAGCGACAAACTTTAGAAGCATTTTCGGCTTTCGTTTTTTAATCCTTGAAGGTGCATTAAAGCACCTTGTACATTTCAAACTCAATATCATAAATTTCTGCCAGAGGTGGGCTGTAAATCCACGCTATCACCGCAGGCTGGACGTCAGTCAGCTTTCATTTCAGGCGTGCACGCTGCCACAAGGCCTCACAAGCCGTTTGTGCGCTATCTCTGTTGTCGGTTTATGACTGTGTTTTTGTAAATGGCGTATTTGACTTTCAGCTTACGCGCTCGCTTTCTCCTGAGTGCGATCTAAGCCTGGCGCTTTTTGACATTGCGCATATTCGTTGAATGCATGGAATTCCTTCTCGGTGGATAACACCGCTCCTGGACTTTAAATGCCGGTTATGCAGATAGTGAAAGTGAGATCCATCACCTTGTGTTCTTCTTTTAATAAAGGGAGAGAGTTTCATGACACCAAGTTCAAGGACTGGGGAAGTTTGAGGCTTCGTTGTAAACTACTAATGTTAGGCGACTTGGAAAATGGTTCTGACAGACACATATTGACAGGTATATCCCTTTAAGCAGAATTGATCTGCTTTAATGTACTGAGGTGAATATGAATCAGGAATTCACCCTTCCCCTGCCATAATAAAATCTCCCCTTCAGAATCCATTTGACGGCAGAACTTTGATGGAGAAATACTGCATTAACAGGTCAGGCGTCGGGATTACACAGCAAGCTGTCATAAAACATCCATCTGAAGCTTTTTGTTAGCCTGGTAAAAACACTGTCTGTATGCTTTAGATTAACATTACCCCATACTTTTGTACAAATAGCAAGCTGCTTGGAGAACGTTCATTTAAATGTGTTAAGATATTTACATCATTATAAATATTATATTAATTTCTAATTTATACACATTACTATCTGTAGTAGCTGCAGAAAACAGCAGTCTCCTGTTCCCTGATGGAGCAGGTCACTGAAAGAAACACAGGAGGCTTTGTTGCTAAATAAAAGGGAAGAAATGGCCTGTTTTGACGCGTTACTGCGCCTCACAAAGTGCCATAGAAAGGCTGTAATCCTCACAGATCCAGTGAAATCCACTCGCCGTGCTAATGCAGCCACCGTGAAATGCTGAAGCTCGTCTCTGGGAAAACATGCATTTGTCGGGTGTATTTATGTGGTGTACATTAACAGAATGAAAAATGCAGTAATGAGGCAATGATTCTGAACAGATGTGTGTTCCTACCAGGATGCTGCTTCAGAGTTCGGAGCCAGTTGCTCAGTTTAATTCAGTATATTTGTATAGTTCTAACTCAGACACGCAAAAAAAAAAAAAAAAAAAATGCACCTTGCAAGACAAACGGGTCCAGATTGTAGAAAGAAACAATGCATTTGATCCAGTTCTATTGGATATTTTCCAATTTAATACTAGCTGTAAACCAATGCTGTCAGGTTCAGTTTGTTAGTGAAAAATGTTTGCTTTCAAAGGAAACTCAGCCGGTTGCATCAAGTCACTAAATATGCAGAAATCATTCCTCCTGAACCAGCATGTGTCAGCATTAAATGATTGATTACTCTTTATAATACAAGCACTCTGCATTAAAGATTCATTAAAATATGTTTTTGGAATTAGATATGAACTCCTTTTTTATTACGCAGATGTTAGCAGACACATTAGATTCTACATTTTTATATACGTTAACAGTCTATAGGCCCATCAAGATTTTATTAAAGTCTGAAATATTGACCACTTCATTCCCTTTACAGAATCAAGATGTGATTAGTATATGTGCATGTTAATCTTTAACACTGAATTATCATTACTTAGTCATTTCCCATCCACAAAATCATCACACCAGCAGGCAGTCGTGTACTGTTCATATTCACTGTAATCGATATCCAGCATCGTAGGCCTTTTGATCTGCACTTAAACTCATTTAACCTGCTTTCTCACACTTGGCTCAAAGGCTGAAAATGATCAAACTTGCTCCTGCTGAATCTAGGTTTGTACTTAGTTATTTTTGCCCCCAGTCTAAATTCTCACTTCCATATTTGTCTGAATTTCATGCAGTTGTGTCCAAAGCTCTCGTAAGTGCGTATGTCTCACATAAAAAATGGTAAAGTTACACCAGAACTCTCTAGATTTGTATCAAATCAGTGTCTTTGTTTCACCCCTTTCTTCAGAGATAGGCAGTCTTGATATGGACTGATTTTTAACTCGCCTAACCTCCAGCAGATAAACACTTTATCTGGTCGCCATGTTCAGACTTCTGGGGTGCATGAGAAAATGCCCAATGATGTCATTAAAAAAAAGGATCAAATCTGATTGAAAAAAATCCTTCATTCTTGTCAATACTGGAAAAGCGGAAAAAATAAATAAATAAGTTTGGAAGAAATGTCTGCTGGAATTCACAGAACATGGCATATTTGAGAGTTAAGCCAGAGTGTCAAAGCATTTGAAGGGCTACTGAAAATTCAAAAGTTTCTATTTTTTATAGTTAAATATTAAAGCAGACATCTTTTTAAGGCATATTTTATGATCTGTTTTCTACTGGCCACCACTGCGGAGTGCATCTGTGGTCAGACAGTGTAATTGATTTCAGTGGACAATTAATTTTGGATTAACAAGAGCTCAGAAGGGTATTTCTCACCCTGAGGCAAATAATGAGCTCCTGCTGCGCTGTTTGCTTTTAGAGGGTCATGTGGTTTTGATTTATTGCATCACAGCCAGCAGCAGGAATTTCCAGCACTGTAAGGATCATGCAACCACATCTTTCATTGGGGTTTTCACAAAATCTCTGTTTCGAAATTGTGGGAAGTCAATATTTGGTCATTTTCTTGGAAACGGATTTGCTGAAGTAATTCATTAAGCGACTGTTGTTTCTCTTGAGCAGGACAACTAAAGTGACATGTTCCTGCTGATTTCTCCTCTGTAGGCCATTACAGAGTAAAAATGTTTCATTATTTGCAAGAAGATACCAAACAAACTTTTTTTTTAAGAATGTGAAGACAGGAATAGGAATACAAGTCAACAACCTCAAAGTCTGCTTCTGCACCTGCAGGAAGAGAGAAAAAAGCAAGAAACCATGCCAACAAAATAATAACAAAACTATTATTATTAAGTCACTGAAAAGAACAAAGTACAAGTTAATATAAATTGTAATTATATAGCGATTTATCAAGTTAAGAGAACCCCAAACCACTGTCATTCACGCAAACATTCACACAAACTACAGGATTGTAGCCACAGCCTCCCTGGTGCAGTCTGTTATTGATAAGTTAACTTGACTTTGATCGGTTTTAGATAGTTTCACTTTGAAACTTTATTGCCGATTCTTTGACACACCTTAAAGAAAGTGAATCATTTATTTGATTAAAATTCCTGGTCTTTGACTGAAGTATTTTTGATTATCATTATTATTATTTTTTTTAACACCAGACCTGGGTAATGGAAACATAATGGAAAAAATCCAACAAGTTTTCTAGCTTCTGCTGCTTCTCTGTTCCTTGGCTGATATATAATAGAATGTGTTTTTGAATATTTGCTGCTTCTCATAGCCACACAGAGCCATGAATGTCTTCAAAAATATCTGAATATCTTCAAAAATATCTGAAGATTTTCAAGCCTTAGTAGTCTTACATATTTGGGCATGCTTGCGATGAGAAATTTCTCGTGCATTTTGCAGCGACGTCGAAGGTTCTGCCCTGAAGCAGGCAGAGAGAACAAATAGTAAAATGGAATCTGACGATAACCGAAAGTACAAGAAAGCAAGACATATAAAAAATAATACCAACAGGTTTTCTGCTTTATATAATAATAATAATAATAATAATAATATAATAATAATAATAATAATAAATAGTGATATGGTTTTGATTAAAATCAGTCTAATTGTGATTAATTAATTGCAGACAATTAACCCAGTTAAAAATGTTAATACATTTTTAAATAAATCTAACTAATAAATGAAATCAGTGTCAAAAATATTGAACTACAACTTTTGGAGTTGTGTTTGAATAAATTCTATTTTAGTTTTGTTTTGCTCCCAGCACGTAAACGTTACTTTTACTTGATTGGTGTTTTACTCTGTTAATCCACTCTGTATGTATGTCATGATTTAAACAAGAACTATGTGAACCGAGCTTGTTTTTCTTTTTCGTCCTCCATAAAATCCCTGCATGTTGCAGTGGTGAGAGCGACCTTTTCTCACTGAAGATCACAGCGATCTGGATGATGCGTTATTGATGAGAAGTCTCTCCCTTGATTGTGAGATAAGTTTTTTGTTGGCTTTATTATAATCCTTTGCAAGCAGTAAACTCTTTTTTGTATCCTTTTACTGAATGTGTGTATAACAGTGTGTGTTTTCTAAAGTGTCTTGGCCGTTCCTTCCTAATTACATTACAAACATTTGTCATTGCACAAAGAAGTAGAATCATTGCTTTCAAAGTAGATATATGTTAATTGCTATCTGTGTAACTTTACGATTACACTGCACTGTAAAAGTTTATCAATACCAATTGCTGCTCTCTGCCACAGTGATTGATAATCCAATATCTAATTGCTATTGGAAAACTTTTTCTTTACTTCCCTCTTCTGTTTATATCTGTTTCCCAAAAGTTAAAGCATCATCTGTGCCAGAGTTAAGCTGTTTCTTCCACTCCGATAGTTGTTCATTTGAGATGATATGTGGAGGAATAAAATTGTCTTGATTTACACAGGCCCTACTCTCAGTGGGAACAGGAATATTGGACTATCAATTCTGAAGATTCGCTGTTCAAATACTTTTAACTAAATCCCTAAAGCTTTTAAGTTTAAACTAGCAGAAGTCAATTTGATAGCAGGTCGTGATAAGCCTGGCTAAGGTGTGTAAACTATAACAAAATTCTAAACCCACCAATTAAAGACAAAGAGTGGGTACAGAGATCACACCTAAATACTAAAAGAGACAAGTTATGCAGTTAGAATCAATTAGAATTGAAAGTGAGCCAGTTTAAAGATTACATTCTCCTTTTGTCACGCTGAAAGATAAGACTATCAGGGGGTAATAATTCAGAGTTTATTCGTATTCTTACTATTAAAGACAGAAACTAAAGCGCATTCCTACAGTTTTGAGCATGAATGTTTATATGTTCAAACTTCTCTGGTATCAGACCCTTTTTTGTCAATTATTTAAGTATTTTTCTAAGCTGAGAGGTCTAGTTGGCGTTCTCTTGTCCAATATCAAAAATTCCTAATTAAAATAAGCGTCTCAAAAGAGTTAGAGGATGTGAAGCTTAAGCAAACACCTTCACATCTCAATTTAATAGCTTAGAGTTACTTACAACAGCTAGGTAGAATAGTGTAGAATAGTAATCTCCTTTCCCACAGTGGGAAAATTCAGGAGTAGCAGTAGCAGCAGTAGCACCGTAAAGTTTATTGGTAGCAAGCAATTTCAAGGTAAAAAAGGTAAAAAATAAAAACAGAAAAATAGGAATAAGAAAATGCGTAGTCTGCAAAATTTTACAACATAAGAAAAGTAACACTGTGCAGTTGATAAAAAATGGCATCCTCAAATTACAAGAAATGTGAGACTGAGTAGGTTAATTTGAAAAGAGTGAACAAGATGTGAGTATTTGAGCACAGAAAACAGCAACAGACTATTTACATATTTACAAGAAATAAAACTGTGCAAATAACAGCAGGGGTGCGCAAATAGATACTGTTTTATGAGGCAGACTTTATTTTGGGAAGAAATATTGTGTGAGTGCTTTAATGTAGCAAGATATTGTGGTGCCAAGACTTAAGGAATTTGGACTGTGATGTGGTTTCAAAACACTGAAGTATTTCAGAATCTGCCACTATAGACGTAGGGTTCAGTAAGAGTTTAACATCTGACAAAACAACGTATGAAATGTATTTAAAATAAAAATTGAGGTTATTTGGGAAGTGTTCATTTATTCAACTATGGCTCACTTTAATGTACCTTTGTAGTGAAAACTGCCAGTAGCAAGAAGCACAAGTGGTGAAGCTGTATGTCTCAACTGGACCAAACATTTACGTCGGCGACCAATGGACTGAGCCATTATGTGATGCTTTTCTAGTGCATGTGAAACCTCAGCTTCAAGAATAGCTTGTTGACAGAGTAAATTCAAGGGGGTAAACATATTTTTTTTGCACAACACCGCAATGATTAAATCCATAAGTGAAATTCTTGGACAGTTCTTATCCCTTTGTTTGAAGGGTGACTGCAAACAAATCTCTGCTTAAAGAGGAAATTCAAATAGTTGTTCTTCCCTTTGGCCCATTTTTGAGTAACATCAAATTACTTGACGATATGAAGTCTAGGGTAATTGGGAGAAACCCCCTAATTAAGAGAATCTGCACTCAATTAACCATTTTTCTCCTGGTGTCTCATGGGGTACTATTAAAGCAGCTGCTGAACTGTAGCCATGTGCCTGCGATGCTACACAAAGTCTGGAGCTGAGGTTTCTAGAAAGGCTGTTTGTTCACTGTTGGATAAACTCCTGATTGGATGGGTGCAGCTCTTGCACCCACACTCCACTCTTAAACTAGAAAGTTGCTCAAATGTTTTCCTATTAGGGCCGGATAAAATATCTCATTCAGCAAATAGACTGAACCGAGAGAAGACTCTCATACCCCGGTCACAGAAATGCTGCTCATGTTGCTGCAGTAAATATAGTTTTTTTAGTAGATTTCCCAGATTTTGTTTAAAACCCCAGAATTCAGTATGATTCATTTGGATTTTGTGGATAATAGAAAGTGACGATTAATTAAAACATGTTTTTTTTTTTTTTTTTTTTTTTTTTTACAAATAAATATCTGAAAATGTGCCATGTTATTACATTCAGATTCAAATCCTCATCTCTGTTGTTGTCTAGATTTTTAATAGGTAATTCTAATACATCAATATGATTTAATCTAAACCCTTTCTTTGTAACTTTGGCTGAATGCTGAGAAAAGGATCCCTGCTGTAAGCTAAACCACAAACTCAGATTCAGGTTTTCTACCAGGATTTCTCAAACCTTAAAAATGTTGCATCAGTCCATCCTTAATTCTAAATCCGTGTTTTAAAGAAAGTTAAAATCGGTCAGTTTTCCATCTCCTTTTTGCTTTGTTTTAAAAACTTAAATCACTTTTCTTGAATCTAGCTTATCGCCGTTCTTCACTCCTGATCTCAACAAACCATTATGTGTTTTTATTGCACAAAAAACTTGCAATGAATGAAAGAAGCTGATGTATTGTTGTCAGCTTAGGTTTTATGGCTGATTTCTTCCTGCAGGGAAGTTAAGCTGAGAAAAGTCAGAGACCCATGTAGGGGAACAGCCTTTTTTTCCTCGATTCGCTGACTGTATACTAATCGTCGTGGAAGGTTTCTCTCAAAGCCAGCCTGCTATGACAGGGAAACATAGATACCCATAATTCTGCAGCCACAAGCTGCGGTCTTTGGCTTGCAACAGTGACCAGCATGCTTTGTGTGAACATAAGAAGAGCAACAGCTTAAATCAGAATGGAGAGTAGTGAAATGTATCTCTAGCGGTTTTAAGAAAGAAGTATAATCAGTTCGCTATAGAAGGTGGGAAAAAAAGCAGTGCAGCGGGATTTGGGTTTGTTGTTTATGTTTTTTATAACAAGTAAATAAACAAATAAAATAATAATAAAAAAACGGTCTTTGTTCCTAAACTTGGAACAAAGACCAGGTTATACAATCACAACCTGGATGATTCTAATGGTAAGCTTAAAATTGGAGCAAAAAATAGTTTCAATTGTTTATACATGGCAAAAACTATGGGGTGTATCACATGTATCTGGATTAAAAAGACTAACCTAGATCAGTTGGTGGTGTCTATACAGGAGACTGTAAAATGATTGAACAAATCGCTTCTTTTGAATATTTAGGTGCACACATGCAGAGTGGTTTTAAATGGCACACAAGTGTAAACAGTTTGTGCTGAAGTTCATAATGGTCTTCATGTTTTGTGACAGCTATAATTGTTTGATGTCTATAAGAAATTAAAGTTTGATTGTTCTACGTGGCAGTAAGTATCAATAGGTACGGTATTCCTTGCTTGTTTGGTAACCTGAAAGTTGAAGCAAAGGTCCAGATTAATGATTTGGTAAAGACGGACCAGATAAATGATAATGGGCCACAAGATAATGGATATTCTGATTCCATCCACTTTACAAGAGCTATTTGAGCAGGTCATCATTAAACAGACAATTAACATTTGATGGATATGAAACATGTAATTTCCTCTCAGAATGTTTTACTGAATTCAGGGCAAAGGCTTAGAGCTACTTTATGTAAGCACAGTTGTGTTAAACGTTTGTTTGTTCCTTTCAATTAAGCATTTAAATGACAGGTTGGTAGGAGCTAAACTAAAAGGGTTTGCCTTTTTAAGATTAACTTGTAGGAACTTTTAAAAAAGTATGTATTGTCACAGGTGATGTTGTTTTCTTTGTTATATTTACGTACTGTGTCGGTTTACTGTTTTGTCCATAAACCAAGGAAACTGTGTAGGTGGGTCACCGGCCCCCATAACCTGGTCCTCAAATGCCCCAAACTCCCTTCTCGCTCTCACAACCAGATGATCTGCATGTCAACAATGCATAACGCAAATGCAAATGCAAAGCATCATCACCCTCCCACCCCGTCAACAACTTTGTGGGGGGTTTTGGTGGGGGATGCCACAAAGGTGGTTCGCCCAGGACTCCAAACAGGTCAGGACCGCCTCTGGTTGTAAGATTTATAATAATCACTGTTTCCAAAACCAAAATAGAAAGACCGCAAATTTGCGGTCTTTTCTCATTTCAAATAATATCACTGCTCATATTTTCTTTTTAAATTTTCCTGCATACTTTTGGACTTTAATAGTTAAAGTTATATATATATATATATATATATATATATATATATATATATATATATATATATATATGCAGGTTGGTTTTTTTTAGAACCACATTCAACTTGGAAGATTGTCCAGCTACACAGCACCGCAGGCCTGGATTGGATTGCTGAGCTCCAGGTTCCAACCCAAGACCTGGGACTGCTGGATCCGCTGCCTACTTTGCACTGGATAAGATAAGATTTTGGATCCAAAGAAACACATGTGTTGTGAATCTGGAAGTCTGGAGGTGCGCTTTCAGTTTCTCCTCCAGGGGGCGTCGTGACACTTTGGAGGGCTTGACTGGTGGGTCCTCCTGCACACCTGTGGCCATTTACTTAATCGGGAGGAGTACTTCTGGAGGATCACGCTGACACTCCAGTGCCAGAGTGTTGCTCGCATATGGTAGAATCTGTGCTAAGCTAACTGGCTGAGAATCTAGAATAGGACTGACATCTGTCACAAACCTGATCTAAATCCAGATTAAAACTATCCATCCATCCATCCATCCATCTATCTTCTTCCGCTTATCCAGGGTCGGGTCACGGGGGTAGCAGCTTAAGAAGGGAGGTCCAGACTTCCCTCTCCCCAGCCACTTCTTCCAGCTCCTCTGGGGGAACCCAAGGCGTTCCCAGGTCAGCCGGGAGACATAGTCCCTCCAGCGTGTCCTGGGTCTTCCCTGGGGACTCCTCCCAGTGGGACATGAACACCTCACCAGGGAGGCGTCCAGGAGGCATCCTGACCAGATGCCTGAGCCACCTCAACTGGCTGTGGAGGAGCAGCGGCTCTAGTCTGAGTCCCTTCCAGATCACTGAGCTTCTCACCCTATCTCTAAGGGAGAGCCCAGCCACCCTACGGAGGAAACCCATTTCGGCCGCTTGTATCCGAGATCTCGTTCTTTTGGTCATGACCCAAAGCTCATGACCATAGATGAGGGGAGGAACGTAGATCGACCGGTAAATCGAGAGCTTCGCTGTTTGGCTCAGCTCTCTCTTCACCACAACGGACCGGTACAGCGCCCGCTTCACAGCAAATGCTGCGCCAATCCGCCTGTCGATCTCCTGCTCCCTTCTTCCCTCATTCGTGAACAAGATCCCGAGATACTTGAACTCCTCCACTTGGGGCAGGACATCGCCCTCGACCCGGTAAAAAGCACTCCACCCTTTTCCGGCTCAAGACGATGGTCTCGGACTTGATTCTCATCCCGGCCGCTTCACACTCAGCTGCGAACCGCTCCAATGAGAGCTGCAGATCACGTCCTGATGGAGCCAATAGGACCACATCATCCGCAAAAAGCAGAGATACGATCCTAAGTCCATCAAAACGGATCCCCTCAACACCTTGGCTGCGCCTAGAAATTCTGTCCATGACAGTGATGAACAGAATCACTGAGAAAGGGCAACCCAGGCGGAGTCCAACTCTCACTGAAAACGAGCCCGACTAACTGGCGGCAAGGCGGACCAGACTCTGACACCGGTCGTACAGGGACCTGACAGCCCGTATCAAAGGGCCCGGTACCCCATACTCCCGGAGAACCCCCTGCAGGGCTTCCTGAAGGACATGGTCGAACGCCTTCTCCAAGTCCACAAAACATGTAGACCAGTTGGGCGAACTCCCATGCAAACTCCAGGACCCTGCTGAGGGTGTAGAGCTGGTCCAGTGTTCCACGGCCAGGATGAAAACCTAACCAAGGCTTGACTATCCGACGAACCCTCCTCTCCAACCCAGACCTGCTCTCTGGAAGTGGCCCCAACACCAACAATGTTGAAGAGAGTCGGGCATGTTTTTGTAAAGATGTTGCTCAATTTGTTTTTTGTTGATGTGGCAGATTTGCCATTTTAAAAAATCCATGGCGGGAGCCAGTATCGTAAAGTGCCGGACTCATACATCGTTACAAAAACACGCCCGACTCGCTTCAACATCGTTGGTGTGGTCTCCTCTGGCGTCTTCTCTTGCTGTTCCTCTGGCGTCTTCTCTTGCTGTTCCTCTGTTGTCTTTGCACCTTTCTGTATACTGTCTTTGAATTTAATTCGATGCAGTTTTATTTTTAAAGTTACTATTTCCTCATTCAGTTGATTGTTTTCTGATTCCAGCCATTTCCGATCTTTGGAATGCTCAGTTAATGCATCTTTCTGTTGTTTTCTCATGACAAAATTGGAATCTTTGAGCGCCACATTTGACCTCAAGAGGGAATAGTTGTCTATTCTCAAAGATTTAATTGTTGTTCTTAAATCCTCCAAGTCTTCATTAAGAACCTCGATCCTTTGCTCATATTGCTCTTTCGCATCTAGAAGCATCTTATTTTTTGCGGCTAAGATGGAAACATTGGCCACAGTGTTGCCAGTCAGGCGTTCAATCGTCAGTCTTAGGTTTTCCACAGTCTTTTTCAACTGGGTATTCTCCTCCTCAAGCTGGTCATAGCGATTCTGAAGATCGCGTACCGTTGCAAATAAAAAATTGTTCTGAGCCATGATTTACTCTTTTCCTAAACTACTCAAACCGCAAATGAATTTCTCTGTGGAATCTTGGAAGACAGAGACAGTCACCAATGATGTCACAGAGAGGATGAGTGACATCACACTTTCACATCAAAGCCACAAGAAGTCTGTTGCGTGCCAGGGGGAGGGTGGGTGAGGGGAGGATTTTTTTTTTTTTTTTTACTTTATTCGCAGACACACTGTATGACGACAGAGTGAAACATTTGTTATGCTTCAAGAAAATCAAATACAGATAAATAATATTCAAGAAAAAGCTAAGGGGCTTTGGTTCCCAACTGTACATTCAATGTCGTCATCGGGGTCTTCGGCCTGCACTTTGTTGGTCCCTCACCTAGGACCTGTCTGCCTTGGGTGACCCTACCAGGGGCATGAAGCCCCAGACAGCGTAGCTCCGAGGATCATTGGGGCACTCAAACCCCTCCACCACGATAAGTGGCAGCCTGGGGAGATTAAAACTAATCTACTACAAATCTGATTAGCTCTTAATCCAAATAACAGCATAAAGTTTGTTCAACCACAGGAAACATTGAAACCATAATAAAAGTAATTTAAACAAAAAACCAGCTAAATGTTGGTCCTTATCCAACAGGAAATCTGAAACTTCTACAAAACTAGAATAAAACTCAAGTAGAGTTGCTACCAAAATAAATCGAACATTGACCAACAGATTTGATGTATATTGATCATTTTAACAATGCTACTTAAAATGTGATCATTTTTATGTTTTCACCAGATAAAGTGCTTTGAACTGTTGTGTTGCTGGAATGTGCTCTCCCAATAAATCTGACTGATTTGAAATGAAGTAGTTAAGGATCTTGAATAAAGAAATTGAGAATCTCTCCTGAAGGTTTGTGGTTGGCCAGCGAAGCCAAGTAGTGCTTGTGAGAAAATCACAGTTGTCTGTCTTGCCTTTAGATTTAGTTGAGATGAGAAGCAGAGCATATTTTTATGGAGACATTTTCCAGTGTTTTAATCTCTGAAAAGTCAAACTTGGTTCATTTTATCGGTAATCAACTAATAAACTACTGGGATTTTTTTTTTTTACTGTTCCTCACATTTGAAATGAAAAACCTGATAAATAATTAAAGCAATCTTATGTTTTCCAGATCTTTTTTGTCTCCTTGTTACACATGAAAGCTCATCGCGTCACTCTCTGTCCTCTACATTTATGGAGACATTGTCTCCATAGTGGGATCATTCGCTCTTTGCCAGCCGGACCAGAATCCTCTCCTCCTTCTGCAATGACGGACCTGGCTGACAGCGCCTCCTTAGATCGGAGCCACGACTCCTCTTCTACTTGGACTCCTGAGCAAGGACCACCACCTGCTCCCACCCATTGCTGCATGAGTGGTTGCCACAACTCCGTTTGGATTGAACATGCGGAGCAGCTCCTGGCATATTATCATGATGGAGGCGATAGAGCGCTTGCTGCCATAGAGGAAAACGTTCTTGATGAGAATCTCAAGGCATATCTTAAGATGGAGATAAAACAGCTGAAAAAGACTTGATGCTTTCCATGGACTCTCACTCATGGACTTATGTGGTCAGATTTTTATTCAGTTTATGGGTTTAATCTAAGCTCAATAAGTAACTTGTGTTGGATTTTTTTTTTCTGCAAGCAGCCACAGAGTTTTGACAAGAAAATGTTGAAGCATCCTTGACGATGACACATTGTGTCTCTTTAAGTAGTGTAAAGTTTCGACTGTGGAAAGTATCTGGTTTTTTTTTTCTCCTGTCAGTGTACACAAACGCACATTTTTTGAAAATCATCTGTGTGTAATTTAATTATATTGTATTTTAATATGTTTCTCAGAGATTTTTTTTTTTTCATTAAAGTTTGTTCTATTTATTTATTTTAACTTAAGGGTTCCTACTTTCCCTTCTGGGCACAGAGAAATAGTCCAAAAAGCCAAACAAACCAGTCACTTATCACAAAAAAAAAAGTTAACTATCTGGATAGTTCCAACTATTAAAAGGCTGAAGGAATGAGCTGTGGTTGTCTCAGTCTTGATTCAAAATCAGTTTTAAATACTACTTTTGTGTGAATTTCCACAATCATAATACAGCTGGAAGTATTGACTGATGTCATTTGGCAGCAAACAGATAAAACCACTTTAATTTGATTAATAAAATAATAAATACAATAAATACAATTTTATTTGTATGGAAAATCTGAAGGTGCTTTCCATCACAAAAAGACAAAAAATCAGCAACTGAAACATTAAATTTCTCCAAAAGTCATAATTAATCAAAATTATTAATTAAATTAAATCACCTTTAACAGGTGGGTTTTAGCCTTGATTTAAAGGAACTCTCAGTGTTTCAGCTGTTTTATAGTTTTCGGGAAGTTTTTCCAGGTTTGTGCTGCATAGAAGCTGAAAGCTGCTTCTCCAGGTTTGGTTCTGGTTCTGGGGATGCAGAGCAGAATCAGAACCAAAAGACCTGAGATGTCTGGAAGGTTGCTATGACAACAGCAGATCTTTGAGCCGTTCAGTGATTTATAAACTAACAACAGTATTTTAAAGTCTATTCAGCATAGGGACTTTAGAACTGACGTGCTCTACCTTCCTGGTTTTAGTCAGAACACCAGCTGCAGTGTTCTGGATCAGCTGCAGCTGGAGGATTTTTTTCGACAGACATTTTGCAATTATCAATGTAACTGAAGATAAACACATGGATGAGTTTCTCTCGATCTTGCTGAGGTATTAGTCCTCTAATCCTGGAAAAGAAGCTACTGATTATATTTTTTACAAACAAGCAGAAACCCAACAAAACTACGACTCACCACCAATCCAGACCTCCCAGGTATGCCTGGCTGGCCCGGAAACCCGACCTCCCCCTTTTCTCCCTTCTCTCCCTTCATGCCTTGATCACCCTTAGTCAGCTGTAAAGACACAGGAGAAATTCACAACTCAAGAATAT
The DNA here is from genome assembly GCA_010277075.1 of Poeciliopsis retropinna. Lineage (NCBI taxonomy): Eukaryota > Metazoa > Chordata > Actinopteri > Cyprinodontiformes > Poeciliidae > Poeciliopsis > Poeciliopsis retropinna. Next base: position 10,142,363 of record VMRM01000022.1, read on the forward strand.
CAGCTGAAGAAAACAAGTGAAAGAGAGAAACTTACCCATCCACCTGTGGGGAGAAATTAAATGAACCTTAAAAAGGAAAAGAAAAAAGCTTGACTTAAAATGGCTTTTAAGTCAAGTTAAGTTAATTTGTCAAAGTGCTTCATACAATAAAAACATAATCCTGCAACCAATTATAAAACAAGCAATAGCCATCATCAAAATCACTCTGCAAATACACATCAAAGATGCTGATCAATATTCAGTTGTCATTAATCAAAGGTGGATTTTTAGCCTCTGTTTAAAGGAACTCAGTGTTTTCCAGTTTTCTGGAACTTTGTTTCAGATTTGTGGTGCATAAAAACTGAAAGCTGATTCTCCATATTTTTAGTCATTAAGAGTCCCAGAATATTTCAGACCCAGTTTAATTGTTTCATCTACGCCTGTTACAATAAGCAATTAATGAACTAAATAATTTCCCTTCTCATAATTAGTGCTGTTTAGTGGTCAGTTTTGTTGACAGAGACATTATAATCCATTATATTTATGGTTTCAGTTGTAATTATTTAAATTTTCTTTTTATTGTTCAATTTTTGTTGTTGGGTTTTATTTTGGATAATTAAAATATCTTCCAGTTAGCTTTACAAAATGAAACATTCTTTAATTGTTTAATTAACAATTAAACAATTGTTTAATTTGTAACCCCCATATATATGTGTCATACTATTGTTAGTAGTGTTTTGTATTTTATTTCTATTGGATTTTGTTTTGTTATTTAATGCAACCAGCAAATCACTTTATATTTTAATTTTGGGTTTTCTTTTGATACCAGAGACCGCCAGCAGGTGGCTTGTGAGTTACACTCTGGTTGAGACAGCAAAAAAAATTAGGAGAAGAAGAAAAAACCCGTACCTGGCTGCAGCACGTTGTGCTGAGCTGTTGCAAGCTGAAAGATAAAAGAACACGTTATATGATAAATTCTGATGAATTCCGGTAACGGTTGATAGAAAAGAAGATAAGTGACCTGATCCTTGCAATAAAATCCATTTTTACTGTGATCTTCTCCGGTGAGTGTTGTAATGTATTTTTGCAACCTGAAATGAAGCTAATGCTAAATGGCATCACAGGCATTACTGCTCGTATGTTCCGACAAGGAAGAAAGGAGAAACACAAAACCAATCGGAGAAACGTGTAACATTGGAATATTAGAATGATTTTCACTGTATTGCATTTTTGTTATGTACAAACTTATAATGGTTTGCATACAGTGTGATATGTTTGTTTTTTGCAAGCTTGCCATTAGTTGAATATTATTTTTGTGATAAATGGGATTTAAATAGTTTAAATAGTTTTGCTATTTTCAATGCACAGATGTACACATTCAACCTTACTTTGAATATGTATGCCTCTATCTACTTCTAACTTGATGCTGGTTTATATAAATTTTAACGCTATGGAATAATAAAAGAGTTTTCCATTCTATTTTATTCTTTATTTTTAAAAACGTTAGGTCTTGACAACAACGGGTTCCAGCAGTGAGAACAGAAAACTCAAAGATAGTTAATGGAATGGCTGATAAACACCAAAGCAAACAAACAAAAAAAAAAAGACAAAGAAATTTTATTTATCCCTAAGCAGCAAAATAAAAATGCTTCAAGAGTTAGAATAACCCCTACTTTAACAATAGTAACTCTCTGCAGCTCATGGCCAAATCTCCTCCAAACACACTGAATGCACCAGAAGCTTTGTGACTTGACTTGTTTGATAACCTGGACCACTTCCTTGCACCTCGACTCATAAACATGGTTGTTTGTCTCAGCATTTTGAGACAAATATGTTTTACTTTAACACATGAAAAGCATAGAGTACTTAAACCAACTTGAATTTAACAGATTCACTTAAAGCTTATGAAAATATTTATAAAGGTGTGAAAACAGAAATCATATTTTAGGTTTTGGCAACCACAGCCAGAAAAAAACGGTTAATAAAAGTAAAATCTACGTGGCGATATTAATTATATTAACAGTGAGAAAATAGATAATATGCAAAAATAGGAAGTGGAATTGATATGGCACTCACAGAATGTGCAAAATGGATTGACTGTGATTTTAGTTGAGTCTAACAGTGAAACATATGTGTAAATTAGATCAACTAGCTCAGAAGTGGATGTTCCTATATCTGAAAGGCCACATATGGACGTTCTGTTGGTATTTTTCACTCTTGCACTGCAGAAAAACAACAGTGGATCAAATCTGGTTGTTGAAAACTGAACTAAGTCTGGAGGCATTTGAGAGTGTGGTGGAGGGGAGGAAACTGAAAAATAAAAACTGCTATTCATCATGGTCGACCTGAACCAACCCCTCCACTACACACTGGAGAGACAGCAGAGCACCTTCTCCAACAACCTGCTATATCTCTGCTGTTGATAAGACAGAAACAGCAAATCTTTCCTTCCACATGCCTCGACAGTATCTAAGTCTAATTACTATTGGTCACTGCTCGTCACCATTTCTCCATTTGGACTTCATCAATATGCAAATTTTTGCATAGCACTAGTTTATTGCTCAGACAATATTTTTTTTTTTTTTTTACTTTTGTTGCCCGATAATTTCCCAGTTCTGGAATCAATGTACCTCTTATCACATCTCAGATCTCATTCTTACAGACAGCGTCTTCAGTGAACTCCTGATGCTGTTTGAAGACTGGAGCCTCTGTAAAAAGAGCTAACTTGGCCTTTTTGGTGTAGAGCTGCAGAATACATCTTTTCACAATACATCTTTGAAGTTTTCCCAAAGTCCTACATCTCAAGTCTAAAAAAAAAAGTCATTGTTTTGCTCATATTCAGTGTAGATTAAGAAGATAGCCCTGGGGTGTAAAGTCTGGTGGTAAAGTGAATCTGATGTGTTTGGAAAGTTGTTAGATTGAACAAAGTATAAATAGAAACCACAATATTTACGTAGATACGACCTTATGCATTAATTCCATTGGCTGCAGAATGCTTTTTTGTGCTAGTGTGACCATGGAGGCACATCTTGTTAATAAATGCTTCAATCCCCCTTAACACGTTCAGTTTTCTTCATCCCTGCCTTTCCATGTCACCTCATTACCATGTGCAAGCCGTTAGCCAGTTCCCTCTGTTTTCCTTTGATCTCATTATAACAGAAGGGGAAATACAATTTATATCTTCTATACAGCAGATATCTAGACCCAAGTGCCTTTAATTGGCCCAACTCTGGAACAGTAGGCTGGATTTGACACCTCAGATTTGCAGTCAGCATTTAAACATTTTAAATTTGTCCTCTTACTCATTCATTGTGTTTTAAGTTGTTGTATTTAGATTGATCAGATCATGAACAAATTTAGTATCAAATATATTCTAGTAAATACAGAATGTATTTTTTAAATACTTTTATTTGATGTGGAAAAACTTAACTCTTTCATGCATAGTGGTCACTGCAGTGGACAGCTATCTAAAAGCCATTGTCTTGTGCTTCTCGTGGATTGTTATGTTATAAATGGACACAGACCACTGAAGCACACAAAAGTGCATCATAAAATACACTATCAACTACTGGTCATCAGCTGCAAATGTAAGAAATTATTTTTGTTAAATCCAATATGGCTGACAGACAAAAGAGCATGCCAAGTGACCCGGTCTCTCCTTCTACTGTAGACGACTCTTGCAGGTAAAAAAAATATTGTGACATCAGATAACCCCTAAAGAACAATACTACTGATGTATTTTTCAAATAACAACTTTGTATTTGGAGAAAATTACAATTGATCACCTAAAAAAATAAAAAATTATAAAAAAATTTTCCTACCTTTTTTATGCCTTAAGAAAATAAAAAAAAGATTGAAAAAAAAATCCTGACACAAAGGATCATTATTCATGCATGAAAGGGTTAATTTAAATTAAGCTAGTTTGATGTAAAAATAGATGTTTCTTCTTGTTAAATCATGAAATATCCCTTCTGACATTGTTTTATAGCCTAACTCCTCTTTAAGCTTCATCACAACATTGACCTGTCCGCTGTGTTTCTTGGTCTTCATGCTGTATGTTCACCATTGTTCTCTAAGAAAACTCTCAGGTCTTCACAAGATAGTTGTATTCATACTAAATTGCACACAGGCTGTCTCTAAATACCATTTAAAAGCAAATAGAGACAGATAATTTGTTGCAGTGGATGCAACTGTTGTGATAAAATGTGCAAAATGTTGAATACTTTTGCAGTAACTGCAAATGCATTCGGATGTAAAGCAGGAAATTACCGAAAGCGTTCTTTTTCTTTTTCCATTAGGAAACCTAAAGGAGACTTTTAAATTATATTAAGGCAATTCTCCTTCAGATCAACGACTTGCTGTTTAACACAACACACAGTCCCCTTTGAAAGGCAGCATAATTAATTTGAGCAAACTGCAGTTCAGACTGATCCTTTACCTAAACAATCTCTTTCCCACTCACGCGGCACCGCTATTTTCTTTGTTTTCTTCTGTCTCATGTTGTCTAAAGCCAGTGGGCCAACTCAGTGAGACACTGGCAGGCTGAACAGTGATTAGTTTCATAATTAAATGGTCCTCTTTGAAAAATGCCAACAAGACCCCTTGTGGTGAGTTGTATCAAAACATAAACATGGGACCAAACACAGAATACGGATTCATAATGTTGGTTTTGATTAACTTTTTTTTTTCTTAATAAGTTGCCCGGCCCTGCACAGCAGGAGATAGTGTACACTGACTGGAATGAATCCCCAGAACTAAAATGCTTGCTTGATCCTTCATTGGCTTCTCAAGCATAAACACTGCCAGGTAGGCTCCGGCGGGCCAAATTGAATCGAACACTTGAGAGTTGGTGAACATAATTAAAACCTCCATGTGAGTGGTCTGAGTTGCTCCAAACATGGGCGATGACTCATTAGTCACATTTGAGTTTTTCGAAACTGCCAAAAACAAAAAGTCATCGCATCGAGTTTCTAGTCCTTTAAAACCAAAACTTTCAGTTTATGTGTCGCTGACGATGAATAGTTATCTTTCTAAATTTTGGAGACAGCAGTCCTTCGATGCATTTGTTCTAATTTCAGATCATTAAATTAGTCCAAGTTTAAAGACAAAAAAAGCAGAACTGGTTGTTCAGACTTTGGTTTCAGTGTGGCATGGGCCAAATATGGGATTCTCATGGCATGATGACATTTAGTAAAAATAGCAAAATTTCACTCAAATGTAAACACATAACCTGATCAAATTTCTTAGAAACAGATGCATGAGACAGAAGCAATTAGCATAGCTTTCACATCATAACTTTTTAACATATTGATATACCTTTATACATGTAAATGATCCATGCAAGACATTACACTGCACCAAACTGTTCTTTAATAATTCTGACACAAAAAGTTCTTCCTATTTCCAGAATGACATTAACTGCCTGGAACATAATGGGTAAAGTCATATTAGCTGGTCTAATCCTTGATTTTGCTTAACATTTGAAAATATTGACATAATAACTTCCTCCTAATTCTGCCTCTTAGATATTAAATTTCTTGTATTTAACACTGCCAATATATGGATTTATGGAGGTTTTGACACCTTCTGAAAATGTCAAACACTGTTCTGCAGGGCTATCTGGGCTCTGCAAGAAGGTAAAAGTGATTTAGAGATTAGGTGACATGCACACGCGCCCACACACGCGCAAAAACACACACACTTGGAATTACACTCTCTAACAAACACATTCTGGAGACAGCCAGAAACCGAACATGCTGAACTGACTTGCTACCTGTGGATAACTAAACACTCACAGTTCATTCGAATCAAATCAGTCAGCGTTGCTGCTGGCTACAAACACACAGATAGCAGCTTCACCCATTTCAGTGAACTCATGAATTGTGGAGGCACATGTTGAAACCTAATTCATGAGCTCTAGAGGTAACCTGGAAGACTTTTCTGTTTCTGTTTCAGCACAACTTTTATTTGAACACAATGGCAGATAATTACACGTGCAAAACAACAGAATGAATCAAAATTCTCAACTGAAACAATATTTCTCAAGGCTTTCCACAACCATATTTATATTTTAGTGCTTGTTTTACACTGGATAACCTTGGTACCCTTGATGTTTTTTATTTTGTTGTATTTTCTTACCTAGTGTCAGAGAATCCCGATCTGCTGTCCTCATTTTAAAGTCTAGGCGCTTTATTAAAGGCAGCACAGTATATGCTGTTGAATAAACTTTATTTGCCTCCAACTGAGGGAGCAAATGTACATCTAGGGGCAAGTTTGATTCCCTGTGGTGAATGTGCATCCATTAAATGTTGGCATGGACTGAAAGTTAAGTAGACTGTTTACTGAGAAAATGAAGCACAGGGGTTAGAATACGAGCAGCAGCAAGCAGTTTCAATTTGAGTCTAAATTATTGAAATGATGGTGAGCATTAGCCCTCAGTCACGAGCCCTCTTACAGATTCTGACTTATCATAACCAGAGTGCAAAGGAGGAAAGACTATTGGGAAATTATACCAAATAAAAATACAATTTCAAATAAATTTGCCATTGGAATTTTATGAGCCCAGCATGAATCATTAAGAAGTTCATGGGAAATCTGTTGAAAGTTCTAGTGGTAAGGTGAAGCGACTGTTTAGTTCATCTACCAAACAGTGAGACATACTCTCAACAAATAACTCCTTGGTGCATTGAAATAAAATAACCTAATGACCATTTGCAGAATAAGGTATGGTTCATATTTTTCAAAATTGTTTCTGGTTTAAAAAAGCAACAATTACTACAACTGTCATTACACTTATGTTAAACACATGCAAATATCATGATAACCTTATACTGCCTAAACAGCACTGACTATCTATGGTATCTGATGCCATGATGATAGCATTACATCCCGGTCAGTTGAGAGGTGTTGGCTCCATAAATATTATTTGGTTAACCAGCCTATCGATTAGGTCTCAATTGCATTGATATCTGAGAAATTTGGACGCCTTCGGCACCATAAATGTATGCTTCTTAAATCATTTCCTTATCAAGTGTTTTTGCTTTGTGGGAGGATGCTTTGCTTACTTAGCTGGTAGATGTCAAAGTAACATCTAAATGGAGCCAAAGTTTTGCAGCAGTTTCCCAAAACATCCCATTGTCTCCTCTGGCTTGCTATATTGCATCCTGGTCTCCTGTGTTCCTCTGCTGAACAATGCATTTAGACCCAGACATCCTTATGATGCAAAATAAGAAATCTGTTTGTTCTTTTGCTGTTCTACGGTGGATATTACTTGTGTTGCGACTTTTTGCTTTCGCTGTGCAAACAAGCAGACCCACTGTTTGTTTGCAACAAACAGTGATGCATTTTGTGTTGTGATACCCTGAAATCCGAACCAGTTTTAACTTCTTCTGTACTTTGCATCAATGTGCTTTGGTTGATGTCTATACTACTGCATTGTTGTTCCATTCTTAAACTCCTTTGCATAGATACTAAAGCTTACAGGCCAGAAATAAATCACAAGATCTGCAGTTTGGATTTGCTCTCATGCAGTCCTGTGTCCCTTCATAATTTAGACCTTGTTAAACTTCATTTAATCGTCTTACTTTCCCATTTATCTTGCTTCTCTAACAAAAACTTTGAAACAAAAAGTATTTGACTACCCTTCATATTATTCAAGGGATGAACATTAATGAGAATAAACTGTTGTTGTTTCCTGCATGACAGCTCTAAAACTGATGATTCTGCTTTGTCAGTAGTTGTTCATGCAGATCCTTCATAGTACATTAATTTCTGTACATTTTTAAAGGTTATCCTATCCTCTGTCAAAACCCAACAACAACAACAACAACAAAACCTTAGTAGGGGATGGAGGAAAAAACAAACTTCTTCCTGGAATAGTCATTCTTAAATTGTAGAGAACAACTCATCAAAATCTTACAGAGAAAACATGAGTCATATTTTTTCTTTTTAAAGCAACTCTCCGGTAAGTCATCTTAAAACAATCAGAGTGCAGAATATAGTTGGACCTTTATCAAAAATCCTGAAATTTGAGGTTTCTTTTGTATGGTCAAAAGACTGGATACTTAAACTGCTGTAAATGTAAATTTTGAGATTTTTCTGAGAAAAATAAATATTGTTGACTTCGTATAGGCAGTTGCCACTTCCACCCTACAAGGACAAGTGGGTACCGATGATAGATAGATGGATATTATGGATTAATGAATAGGTGGCAAAGACAAGATGCTAATAATCTGTGAAGAGGATTGTGTAGTTTTTAAAGTAATGCTTGTGTTGGACATATTTACATTACTAAGAAAAATTGCAACAAAAAACAAACTTGTTTCAAACATTTTAGCAATTTAATTTAGTGACATGAAGCCACCCTATTAACATTTGGATATCAGAGTGAAGTGTAAGAAAATCATGGGTGCATTGAATATGTAGATGAACCTTTTGTTATACAATGCATGTCAGTAATCACTCAACAAGAGTTGTGTCATACAGTGCAATGAGTTTTATTATTTTGCCTTCTAATTTGTTAGTAATCTAAGTTATTTGCTCGACTGTACAATTCAGTACTCTATTAATTGCTAATTACTTTCAGATAACATTTATGTAATGATTCACTGAAAAATAGGATATTGGACAGCTAAAAATATCCACTGTTCTCCATTACAGTAGAGACACTGTATGAAGGCACCACAGGTCATGCTGATAACACTCTTCAGCAAGTCGAAGCTTTACAAACACTGGAATTTGGAAAATGGCTGCAAAGGCCTGAGAGATGCATCTCTATTTTTAGCTTTAGGGGTGTATTATTGCTGACAGAAGGCTGGTTGTTAATACAAATTACTGGGATGTCTTTTCAAAAAGGCTGGTTGTTAATACAAATTACTGGGATGTCTTTTCAAAAAAAAAAATATATATACACAACTATAACTATTTATTGCTGCATATTTTTTGGACAATCCCACAATAATAATTAGGGATTTTGACAGAAATATTACACCAAAGGCTTTTTTTTTTTTTTTTTAATCTGTGCATTTGATATGTCGCAACAAAAGTGTTCAGAATACTCCATCTTTTATTATTTTTGTCATCTTCATGCTCCTTCTCTGTAAGACACTGCTATGCTACATTAAAGGTGACCTGCAGCAGTTCCGCTTGTTCCTCCTGAACCTGACCACAGTGGGTTATGGGAAGGCCAGCACAGCCAGCATTCACATTAAGTAGCGAGGCGCGCTGTTTCCTCAATGATCTCAGCAGCAATCACATCATGGCCTCAGCAGCCACTGTAGGTTCCTGAGGGGAAATGCATCAGAGCGCAACAACTCTATGAAAAGCCAGTTGCAATGCTCAGTGTTGCCTCCATCTCACAGGCAGTTAGTCTCATTATGTATGACAACAGATCTGGAATGGAGGATCATAATCCTTACTAAGGCTGCAGTCAAAGTCCAAGTAGGAAACTTGTTTCTAAAATATACCAACATAAACTTGCATTGTGTGAAATTGAAAAGGAACTTCATCAGTTCAGCATTTGCTAGTGCTAAGATTTTTCAAAGAATACCTGAAACAGACATTGAAGTTAATTAAGAGTGTTTCTTTTTCTGGTGATGCATAGAACATAATTAAAATATAATCTCTGAATTATTATCTGGTGTCTATAGAAAGTTGGGAAATGGTACGGCGTTCTTCTTACATTGCATATTCAGTGTGTTTCCTGGATATGCACCTTTTTGTTCAGCTTGGCTGGCTGCAGCAGTCAAGATGGGGATGTGATTTCCTGACTGTTCAACATGCACTAAAGCACCTCCACTTCAATCTTTACTTGCCAGGTTGGCCATGGTTACCACAGTGTGTGAGCCACCAAAGTCAGTGAAAGCAAAACTCAGTGCAGTGAAGCACTGATCAATCCAGGAAACAAAAGTAACTGGCAATCGTTATGCCTGTCTGAAGTTAGGATTTGGATAAATTGCTTGATATCTTGACTGAGGGGGAGTAAGACTTAATTAACTGATTAATAAAAAAGTCTTTTTCTTTCCTACTTAGAAAATGAGGAGAGTTTCATTGCCGACAAAAGATTCTGATAGTGGTAAAGTAATTCCAGCCGTTATGCCCTCAGAGATCTAAACAACCATGAATTATTTTATGGACTGTTAGTATTTATTAATCAAACAGACTAAAAAAATAGAACTCAAAGTTTTTGTCACATTATCTTGTCAATCATAAAGCCGGAAACACAGACAGCAAATTAAAGTACACACAACAAATAATGTTCAAACTTTTCAAAATGAAACAGGAAATGAAACAGCAATGAACCACCAGAGAAAAATAAGACAGTGAACGTGATAATCCAAAAACTTCTGCTAATTTCATGACTATGACAATGTCTTTAAGATTTAGTTTTCTACAACGGTGAAGTTGTTGCCATAACAATGAGTGATGAAACACTGAAAGAGGATTCAGCTCCAGAATCAACAAAACGTGAATTTGGTGCAAAGAAGCCGGCAGCAGTATAATCATGTAACACTGGTTACCTTATTAATGCTGCCGGTTTAGTGTGATAATGGATCTTGCGTTCCTCACACCTCAATTAACAAGTTTCAGCACACCACAAATAATTGGCCCCAATATAGGGTTCAAGTAGTTCCTCAAATTACTTGCTTTAATTACTTAGTTGAAATTCAATCACTTTTTAGATTAAACGCAGTTTGAAGAGCAGTATCTACACCATTAATAATGCTGGGCAACACCAGCGGAGCATGTGTGTCTCCACAGCCTGCAGTGACTTCAGATAATCAGGAGCTAATGTGCATAGTGGTGTCTAACCATTTGCACACAAATGAGGTCTGGCTTGATTTTATTTGTATTATAATCACAAACCCCATTAAAAGATGGCTTCTTGTAATGACTCGGAAAAGAAGACAGCATAATGCTTTTGATTTAGGATTTGTTTCAAAGAAACGCTTGTAATGGCTCGGTTTTTGGATTCGCTTTTGGAATGAAAATTGATATAAACAAATAATATAAAGATGTTTCATCAGTCCTGCTGTGTTACAGTCCGAGTTGTTGCTATGGAACCCGGGTTGCAGCATGAATGTCTGAAAGGGGATAATAAATAACAATATAAACAAAATGCACCTTTTCTGTTTTGTTTTTTTTTATTATTATTTCAGTGATAATTTAAAATCAATTTATGACGTAGATTTCTATAGTGTGTAAGGATACTTAGAAACACCAATGGATGCTTTCTTGGGGGGTTTGTTTATGCATTCAGTTCAATATTTTAACAGCCAACTCATTGTAGATATTTAAAACCAGATTAGACATTTTGACTTTCTTCAGTTTAAGTTGGTGTATTATAGTCTCAGCTAAATTAACGTAACTTTATATAATTTACATTATTTACATGTTACATTTTGAAGGATTTAAATCTTCTTGGACTATGATTTGGGCTTACTATGTCCATGCATGCCATCATATTGAAACTTGCCTTGTAATTTACATTTCTTCTTTAAATTGTTTTTGGCAAACTGAAGCAATTGTTCGAGGTTTTAATGAAGTGTTAAAACAGAATTTGTGCATCAAAGTACGTTACTTGGCCTTCATTTTCAATTGCATTTTTATCTTTTGCAGACAACTGTAGAGGGAAAACTGATAGGAATCTGGAAAATAAAAATGAAGATGCCCCTGCTTGGCTGCAAATTTTAAAAGTCCTGCTCTTTCCTTTCTAAATGAAAAGTGGAAAAGTTCAACAGGTTTAAATACTTTCACAAGCCAATGTATAATTCCTGGTGGTTCATGGATGAGAAGTGAAATAGTACGGAGGGGCAGTGTAAGGAGGCAAGATACTATAAATCTGCTTACCTCAGACTAAAACCCCAAGAAAACGTAAAACTGTCTTTCTCATTACCTGAAGTGCTGTCAAAAAATATGAGTCTAATTATTGCTTCCCCTTCAGTGTTTCTCTGAAACATTATGTCCACTCTTGACCTCAGATCTGCTGTATTTAAATTATTTCTGTGAGTGTACTGAGAACCGTGAATTTCATTACTGTCACTCCTACGCAGATGATTAAAACATGGCCTTCCTCTCTGCAGTTTGCTGCTGTATGCAGGAAGTGGCCTCCCAAGTATCTTTGAGACCAATTTCCATTTCATGTCCTGCTGTGACACAAACGGGAATTACTGTGACCTCCCACATTGATTGGCTGGGACATAATTTGCAAGCGTCCATAATTAGGATTGGAGTTAATCCCTCTGTGTCTGGTTCCCGCTTCATATTTTCCTTCGTAAGAGCTGACCTTCGGCAGAGATAAGGAGCACACCTTCCTTCTCTCCATTCGAGAAGACTTCTGAGTCCAGCTGATAAACCTCGCCTTTGAGCAGATTTTCTTGTTCAAACCTTAATCTTTGTTTCTGGTTGTCTCTCCGTGAATCAGCAGCTAATTAAGAACATCCCATGCTGGCTCTCCCAGATTCTCACCTATTCACTCTTTCTTCTAATTTGAACTTTATGCCTGAACATTCAGCTCGACGTGTGGATGTTGACAGGATCACACAGACAAAAAGGTCAGAATATGTTAAGTCACAGCAGATGGGTGGGGGGGCGGGAAGTAGCTCGTCCAGGTGGGTTTTAAGATGTGCTTCGGGTTTAGAAATAAGGACTGGATGTTATTAGTTTGCCCAGGAGAAGAGTAATACTAATACTAACACCTAAAATCTTGACACAGCTGCTTCAAATTGCTATGAGGTGTAAGAGTCTATTATCATGAGGATTTAAGAGTAAAAAGTGTTGCTAAAATGTGAAAAATGTTCAACTCAAGAAAATTGAATCTAATGAGTACCATAATTAAAAGTATTGAAGAAATGACTCTTCTGTTCCTTGCTTGAAAGGTCCACTTTTTTCTACACACCCCCACTTGCACACACAATTAAATGGAAATATTCTAAAACAATTAATCCCTATCTGCAGCTTACATTTTTTACGATATGCTATATCAAACCGTTAATAGAAATGTAATATATGTTCTGTTTGAATTTTTACTAGATGCGGATGCACAGACAGATTGAGATATTGTTCTATAGATAATGTAAAACAATTCAGGTCACGCTTGGCCAGTCTTTATTTTGCTTTTATAACTCCTGTTTTTGTCATAGGTTATCAACAAAGCCTTAAAAATCTTCCTCCTTATATATATTTTTTTTTATAAAAACAAGTTTGCCAAACTCAAAGTGTTTTTTCAAAAGAATCTTTGGTCTGTGTGTCACAACAGTACATGCCATGTGGTGAATGACTGAGCAGCGCATACACAAGTGTGATTTACATTGCTAGAAAACCCAGATTTTTCCCCCCTATTAACCATTACATTTTATACTGTCCAGAAAAAGAGGTAGTTTCATCAAATATGATTTAAAAAAAAAATAAAAGTTACTCGTTGCAGCTTCAATTATAAGATTTAAAATGTGAGATAAATTTACTTTGCAAAACAGAATTGTCAAACGTGAAAAAAACATTCAGAGGGTGTAGCTGATTGAAGGCAACATCATTAACTACAGTTTATTTAGTTTTATTTACACCATAGAATACTTGTTTTTATCAGACTTTAATTGTTTGGAAGGGGAACAGCAGCAGGTGTGGGCAGGAATGGGCGTGGGGGTTCAGGTGAATGCAGACTCCTGGGAACACGCAAATGGAACTGGATGTGGAATGAAAGCTGATTTAAGAATTGGCAGGTGAAATAGTCAGCAGAGAATTAGCAAAAATAAGAACCAGCTGCGTTCTGTTCATCTGGCATGACACTTTTAGCATACCCCGCCTCAAGGTGGGAAGTCTGCTTTCACAGTGTGAAACTCAGTGAACAATGGTGTGATCCCAACTGAAAACTTCCAATTTTATGGTAAATGAAGGCGCAATTATAAAATTATCCGAATCACAGTTTTCAGTGAAGTAAGGCTGCAATTTGAAAGTTAAACAAAGAGCCTTCTTGTCGAATTGATCTGTTCTTCAGAGACATAAAGTGGCTGTATTCCCCTGGTCACCTCCCAATTCAGTTGTAAATAATCTTACCAGTGATCATTCGAGGGAACTTCATTTACAAAGATGCAAAATAATAAAGCTATAAAAATCCAGCATGCTGTTTAAAATATTTACGAAACTAGAAGAAATAAGAGTTTGATTTCCAGACTCCTGTGTCATCACACCTTCCCTGCTCAGGATCACATGGTAAAGTCGGCTTTTTTCTCTGTTATTTTAGACCAGTGACTTTTCATCTTAGTCCTGAGAAACCAATGTCCTTTATATCTTTGATGTTTTCCTGCAGCAGCACAAATTAATCAAATGAACAACATCTGCATTACATTAAGAGCATGACATTAAGAGCTGCAGAAGACAATGACCCGTTTATTCTAGTCAGGTGTGTGATGGCAGGAAAACATCTGAAACATTCAGGAGAGTAGTTTGTGAAGACCAGGACTGAAAACCACTGGCACACACAAATCTCATTTTTCTTTCTCAAGATGCCTCTTCTGTGTTTGTTAAAGCCTTTTTACATTCTTGAACTGCTGTAAGGGAACAATAGGTTACATAGGCCTATAAAAATATTATTTTGTTTGATTCATAATACATACTTTGATTTAGATGATTGCTGGCTTGCCAAAGTTACTACTTTAAATCCAACTCAATCATCCATCCATCCATTTTCTTACACCCTGATCCCACTGGGGTCGTGAGGGTCGCTGGTTCCTGTCTCCAGCTGTATACGTGCTAGAATCGAGGAACAGGAACAGGTCGCCAGTCCATCGCAGTCCAACTCAATCAAATCATTCATTTGGTTTTTTCAAGATATTTCTATATCTGCAGTCATGGTTAAATGAAAGCATTGTCTAATTTGAATCTAAGAATAAGGATCATATAGTCTTTTATATAATTTAAAACTATTAAACTCTTGAGTTGAATTGCACAAAAACAGACTGGATTTCACTTACTGAACATGTATTAAAACAAAAAACAACAGCAACTAAACATAAGTACGTCTTTGTTACCTTTGTTATACTTTAGAGGAGAGGGTTAGGGTTAATAAAACGCACTGGATCCACTTGACATTTTTAAAACATTTTTATCATGCTGTCACAGATTTATAGTAGGGCTGTCGGTTATTTAGAAAACACTCATTTGATGAAAGATCAACTTGTATGTTGACCACAGCGTGATGAAGCGAGCCACCTCTCCCCCTACAGCCCTCCTCACATTGTGTGGATATAGAAATAGAAAAAGGAGGAATAGATAAAAGTCACATTTTCTGTTTCTGGATTCACTTGAGCCTCCAAAATAGACATATTTTCATTAAACATTTCTTCCAAAGGAAGTGGATTGTTGAAATCTTCTATTTTTTTGTGGTGCATAAATTCACTGAGATGAAAAGTACTTTCCAAAAATAAATTTTAATACATTTAATCTATTCCCCATCTATTTTCTTATTGCATTTCTTTCATTCTGCATTTTTGTGAAACTTAATCTTAATAAATCTGAGACAGAGGATCTAATGTTTTATCCACCAATGAACTGTTAATCTGGGTAAATAATGTAAGCACTCGAAATAAAGTTTAATAATGTTAACTCATTGACTCCTTTAATTAAAGATCATGGCCTGCAATGGCACACTCCCATATTTCTGTGGCACAAATGGATTAAAATTGAGATCTGAGCTGTATTAATGGAGCTCTGACAATATTTCCCTGTAGAATAACCTCTCTATTATTAATAACTTTCTTATTACTCGCTCACAGATTTAGTTTCAATAACTCTGACCAGATGTGAAATTTTATTTGACTTGACACATATCAGGCTTCATCATCTCAGACGCAAAGGGTACACTAACGGTTTTCCCATTTTCTTTGGTTTGCCGTTTTGCAAATAAGTAAACAAAGCATAACTACGATGCTACAAAAAGAAGAAACATGCAGAAGTCATTTGGTCGAGTTGGGGTTCTCACATCTGTATTTGCAAGAAGTTCATGCAACACAATTCATGCAAAGCATCATGGCTTACAGGGAAAATGTGGATAAGAAGTGATGTACTGAATGACAACTGGGTTGAAATTTATGAGCGTTTTGTTGGCTTTTGGGCCCAGTATCAAATGGAAAGCATTTATTATTATATTACCCCTAAAATCTATTTGTGTGCTTTACCCTCATCTTACTTAGCTGATTGCATAAATATTCACCCTCATTACAGTATAGCAAGAAGACAAAATAAAACTACAAGCAAATCAGATAAGAGGTCAAAACAATCTCAAAGGCACCAAAGATTGTCGTGAGTTTGGTAAATCCCTTGTCCCTTGTCAGGAAATGTAAGAAATTTGGCCTGTGTGAATCTTTTTAGATCAGGTCATTCTCACAACTAGTGAGAGAGGACGCCAGGAGTAACTTAAAAAGTTTCAAAAAGACAGGAGAGTCTCTGAACTGTTGTCTACATTCTTCACCAGACAAAGCTTTATGGGAGAGTGACAATAAGAGAGCCACTTATATTAGGACTCAACCAGAGTTTGTCAAAAGGCCTGTAGAAGAGTCAGTGGTCAACTGGAAGAAAAATTATTTGATCTGATGAATGGAGCTTTTGGTCTCATTCCATAGTCTCATCAGACAAACACTGCATGAAGGATGTTGGTAGCAGCATAATGCTGTTGGGATGCTTCTCAGCAGAAAACTCAAGCTACAGAATGATTGGATTGCCATTTTAAGTGCCAGTTTTCCCTCACTGTTATTTAAGTAATTCATCTGTCTGTTTTATGTATGACGTGTTTTTGGTAGACTGAGTTTAAGAACATGGAAGAAAAAAGTTAAGAAGAAAAAAAATAAATCTGTCATATTAGACAAGAATGAGCAATAGAATTCCTCCCTTGTCACCTGTGGAGTTAACAGCTTTTATTTCAGCACTTCCTATAAAACCGCATGTTTTCCTCTCAGTGCATACGGGTGATAATTGATGAGCCGGTAAAAAGGATGCCTGATAAATGTCTGTATGTAAAACTTTAATTGTGACACACACTCCCTGCTGGTGTGCCTTTACAGTTCAAATCAAAAAATGAATATGACAACTTCTTGAAAGAGGAATGCAAACAGATTTCTACATTCCTAATGTTTTCTTATACCAGCTGTTGTATGTGTTATTCTTACAATGCGTGCTCCCTTTCGGGGGAAGCTGTTTCCCCCGAAATGAGTCTAACTTGACATGGGTAATGAAAGGGTTTAATTTTTTTTTTAACTATTATATCAATTTCCCATAGAGACTTAAATCACATAATAACTTTTAATTACAGTTCAAGTTTAGTAATGAAGCCAGAAGAGAATGTTAATATGACTTCATTAAGTGACTTCATTAACTGAAGTCATATTAACATTTGGGTGGACTGATTCCCATGTCCCTGTACTCAGTCCACCCAAATGTCCCATATTAAATCCCACTGGATGTCCCCATGTTAAATGCACCCATATGGAAACAAGCAATTCTCTTTCAACAGGAAGAACCACCAACCAGAACAGAGTTGTGTTTGTCTCCAAAGTATAACTTTACACTCCCCCTCAGTCAGTGTGATTATCTGGTTGTCTCCTTAATAATTACATCTCCTTAAGAAGACTATCTTTCTTTTCTAAATTAAGCTACAACAACAACAAAGAGGTCATCTTGTAAAAAAAAAGTCTTACTTTCTAGTTTACTGAAGTTTTCATTTATAAAATACATATTGTTTATGTATTAACAAAGCGTGCTGGTAACCAGTAATAAGAGAACAAAGGCTTGAATAATTGAAGAACAGCCCCTATAGTGATGAAATAATCGAAATAAACATCTACATTATCGAACGGAAATTTAAAAAATCAAAATTGACAAGTGTGGGTGCACATTACTTCTCTAGTACTGAGACCTACACCATATATTTGATTATCTGTCACTTTTTATGAATATAATATCACATGGAATCATAAATGAGTAGCAGATAGAAATTCACATTAAAGAAAAAATCAATGAGTGCAGTAATACACGCACACACGCACGTATACAATGAATGGTCAGTTGCTAAGGAACACGTCGTTTGTTGATGTTCTCCTCTGAACAGTAAGTAAATTGGTGCAGAGCTCACTTGTCTCAAGGACATTCATTGTGTTCCTCAATTTCCGCCTCATTCTGCCCATGAAGGCTCATTTTCTTTCCTTTGTCATCTCCAAGGCAAAAGATAGAATCTGCTCTTGGACTTTGACCCACCGAGCTCCTCAAGGTCTCGAAGTAAAACGTGCTCTCTACTCTGGCGTTTAGCTCCGCTGTGTTATAATGAACGGTAAAATGGGCACAATAAAAGAAGATTAAAATATACTGAGGGTTTTTTTTGCTTAGCATGAAATCAAAATTGGCATGTTTCAACTAGCTTCTCTCTTTTCTAGAACAGAGTACCTTGAAGATGGACAGAATTCATCCCTTGATTAAAAAACAAACAAAAAGAGGATCTGCACCAAGAGAGGAACTGCAGTGGTTTAAAGTGATGCCTAATAGCCAAAAGTTTTAGATTTAAATCTTGGTTGAGGATTTCTGAAGAACATGTCCAGGTTCTTTTTGGTGATTTTTTTATTTTATGCCCTAAATCCAAAATTAGGCGTTAGAAAGTATTTTTCTTTGCTTTTTTATGCTAAAGAACTATGTCACAAACAGCAGGCAGACAAACAAAATCAAAAATAAAAAAATTGATTCGGATTTGATTGTAATCATTGAATGTGTGCTGAATAATCAAACCTTTTTAGTGAGATTGCAGTAAGGTGCATGTGGTAAAATAATTTAACATGTTAATGTTTTGCTTAGTTTAAATGCCACTAATGAGCCCATTCACATTAAATGTACACATCAAGTAATCCAATTAAGTAAAATGAAAGCTAATTAGGCTGTAAATTAAGCTTTGGGTAAAAATCAGAGTAAATTTGAATGACAGGGAAGAACTATTAAACACATGATTAGAAGGATGCACAAAAGTGAAAAGAAAGCCAAATACCCAGCTGACAACTGGTAATATTTAATTGAATCTTCATTGTTATCAGCTAGTTTAAAATTGACTGTAAAGTGTCTCAACCAAATTTTATGAGACAGTCAGAGGCTTCTTCAAATTCCCTGTGAACAGACCGCTACAGGAGACCCTTCCTGTCCACAGTCATCAGCATTTATCGTCTTTGAACAACCTTTAATTAACGTGAGTTACAACAACATTTAACGTCCTTTTAGGATCAGTAAGGCATTTTTGAATTTGAATTGAATATCACTCAGTTTGAAACTCTTGTAAACCTAAAGGAAAACTAAATCTTGAAAAACTGGCAATGTGGGTCTGGCTTTTAAAAAATGAAAAAACATTAGCAATTACATGATGAAGTATAAGGAAAATCTACAATCATTTGAAAAAAGAAACAAAAAAACTATTTAAAAAGCCCCATTAAAATGTTTTTATGTTTAAATGTTTCCATCTTGATTTCCAAGATTTTGTTTACTTCTGAATAAAAAGGTAATTTTACTACAGACATGCATTTTTGGTAATTTCCTGACCCACCAGCTGAGTAGTCTCAGGAGGCAAAATATTTAAAAAGTTTCTTTCACAATGAGTTGAGTGATGAATGGTTACTGGTCCAGTTGTGCCGGAGACTCGGAAACAGGACACTATGAGCAGAAGGCAAGAGGTGAGCGAAGCGATGACTGTGTAGAAGGGGTGGAGATGAAAGAGATTACTGATTGATGAAGGTGAAGTTATGCCAGGGAGGAATGAGTGGAATCCGTTGTTGTTGGTTTGCTTGGCGATATTAGGCAGAGGTTCAATGGAGATGAAAAAGAGCATAAGAGGCTTGGATCTGAGAACTAGCAGATGATGCATGAGACTTGAGCAGGTGAGATGGGGTGATGGCAGAAACGTTGGCTCGCAGGAAGAACACGGTGAGGAAAAGGAGCGTGGAGGTTGCCAGATGTGCAGGAGAGTGCTTAAGTGAATTTTGAATGAGGAGGTCCTGGGAGAGCTTAGGTAGCAAGTCAAAAAACAGCACTCAAGTTACCTTTGAAAAAAAGCACAAGGAGAAAAATAAAGAAAGGCTCAGAGAAATAGTGGAACACAGAGGAAACACCAAGGGCTTGGCTTCCCACTAAAGTTAACACTCTGGCAGTGGATGTATGGCAGCCAGCTCCTGTTACTCTCCTGATGATGACCAGATGAGTAATAGTCCACCTGCTGGGCTCCACCCTCCAGCTGAGACCTGCAGCTCCAAAACAGAGAGAAAAATCACCTCACAAACTCAACCCAGATTCCTGGCAATTACATGAGACACAAAAATGACCAATAAACAGTTACAACATCTTTTCCTGAAGTGCCTAGGGTTACCTCCTTTGGTTAAAATAACAGTAGTCATTAGGTAGATGGTTGCATGTCTCAGGCTAATTTTATATTTACACAGCCCATTGCAAATGGATTTCTTTTTGCTAAAACATAGAGGAATGAATAAAAATGTAGATGATTTATTGTCTTCAAAGTCAGAAGATTACATACACTAAAACTCAAATGCCTTTGACCAATTTGGGAATCCCATGATGCATTAGGATAGGTTAAAAGTTAATATTTAAGTTTTGGGGTGGCATAGTTGAAGACATACATTAGGTCAACACTTGATTTAAAATACACCCTACGTGAATTTTATTTCTAGTAAAATTCACAAGGGTAAATTTTATTGTCTCAGGTAGGATAATAATAATGTAATGTAAAAGTCATTTACGTTACATTATGTAATGTAATTTCAAAGTAAGCTTGAAATTTAGGTTGTTTCTAATTTATAATAATAGTGGTGTTAAAAGAATATTTTAAAAAATCGAAACTGAAACTTGAAAAATTGTTATGGTCAGAGAGAGTCTGACAGCCAACATGGCAACATGAGAAGGGAATTATATATATATATATATATATATAAAATAAATATTCAAGCACAGTTCTTTTTCTTTACTCTTCACAAACTAAAGAAGTTTGTTTCTTTTCATTTCTGTCAAATTTAATCTTTCACAAAGTTTAGCACTCTGATTTCCAGAGGGTTTTAGTTGAAGAATAATAATAAAAAAAGTCAAAACAAAGCAAAACAAACAAAAAACAGGGGATGCCCTCTTTTACATGCATAAAAAGTATGTGACACAAATCCACAGACAACAACAGTAAAACTCTAAAGCGAGTCATTAAATAAAAGCTTTCACTTTACTCATATAATGCAAATTTTGCACAACCGGTGACACTCTGACCTTGTGTTCATTACACATTGATTAAACATCTGTTTCTGTCTTCTGCTGCACCATCCTCGTACACCTGAATCTGTCAGGATGAAGAAATTAATTCGCTCAGTACAGGTGATCCAGAACAACCTTTCATGAAAAAAATATTGCTGTTATTGAAAGCAGAAACAGAAACACGCTTCTAGAGAAAAACACATCCACTAAGCACAAAGCAGCTTTTCAACTCAAGAAATCTATTTATTATACTGTACTTTGTCTTTACATGGATTCACTATAAAACTTTGTTTGTTGTTGTTTTTTTTTAGCACTGCTCATCTTAAAAAATTAAGGTGAGACCTTGAGAGGATTGGGTATTGACATAACTTCAGAGCAGCTTCCCATGCAAGCGTAAAGGGCGGTGATCTTAGCGAAGAAATGCGTTTTCAGGCGTCATGGCGGATAATGGAGGACATTGCTTGGCTGCATCTGCACCACCCACAAAAGGAAGAAAATGTTCTGCTCTGCTGCCAACAAAGCGTTGGAGGAATCCATGGAAGCAGGCTCAGCTTATTAAAGTATACACGTAGGTGAATGGTAAGATGCCAGCATGTTTTGTGGAGCAGTCTTAAAATATCAGGTACAGGGTTCAGATCACAATGTAGGCAGGTGCTTAGCTGCACTAAAATCTGAAGGGGAAACAAATATAAATCTTCCACCCATAAAGACAGAACTGTGGACTGAAACGATTATCGTCCTTCCTCTTGATTACATAAATATGAAAGTTATAATGTTACTGCATGTAACAAAGTTTTGTGATATGTATTCAAACCTGCATTTCATGAGCAAACGAAGTACATGCATGAGCATATGTACTGAGTGTGATCTTCAAATCCACTTCTAGAGATGTTATTATTAGCTGAAAAGCTCAATTCAGCAGAGAGCTATTGTTAAAACAATGTGTCATTTTACATTACTTTACAATCCCCACACTTTGATCTGAACCATTTCATGATATCTGATTGAATGATCAGATATAACTATGTAGCTACATTCAGTGATAGAAGAATGTATCACTGAATATCACCGAATGTCACTGAATGTAGCCACATGGTTACATCTTGCTATGCCGTGCTTTTTATATTTGGCTGACTAAATAAACAGTTGACAGTAAGAATTTAGGTTTTTGGCTATTATTTTATAGACCTCCACACAACGTCATCGTTTGCCTGTCAGGAATGCTCACAGGTCTTCCCTATGCTGATCGTTCACTAATGTTCTTTAATGAACACTAATGTTCTTTACAGAACAGATGGATTTCCACTGAGGCTAAATTACACACAGGTGAAGCTTATTTACTACAGGCAGTTGCTTGCATTGGCTTTTTTTAGGGGTATGAATGCCTAACACTTGAGCAAAGTATTCATTTCATTTGTCTTGGATGCATGAACATAAATTACATCTTTGTGTTCAGTTTTTTAGTGGAAAGTTATGCGTCTAATGTTCAGAACCCTTAATAATGATATTATCATAGAAAGTCTAGTTCAGTGTGGAGAAAAATATCCCCGGAGTAAGATGCTATGGAGTAAGCCACCTACATTTTGTGGCTAAAATTTCCAGTTTGGTTCCATCACATTCTCTTCACATTTCAAGGGCTGAAACTCAAAACACATTGAAACAGCTTTCAGTTTCAATGTGGAATGGAGTGCATACTCTTAGGCACTGTGAATAGTGGTTTGAGATCATGAGATTATGGTGGTCAGAAAAGGCAAGATAAATTAGCTTCTAATATTATATCTATGCAAAGATTTTCAAATGTACAAGAGGTCAGACAGTTTCATGACTTAAAAGTTTTATGTAACTTTGTGGGCTTCACACATCTGTCACTGTCATTACACCAATGAGTCTCTCATTATCTTGTCAGTCAAAAGACAAACTGTGTGAAGGTTTCTTTTCCTGTGGTCTCTTATAATTGAAACTCAGACTGTTTGGCACGTTGCCTTGTGTGAGCGATCTCAAAATTCTGAAATCTTCATTACATAACCTATTAGGAAAACAACTGAAGTTTGCTTCCTACATTTAGTTTCAGTTGTACTGCTCACAATCCATTGATATTTACATTCCACTGACTGGCAAAACAAGTTAGAAGAAAATGGTCACACCTCAGTCAACACATTAAAATGTTTGTCTGGAGAAGACAGGTGCAATCTATTTCTGTTTGACTGATCAAAGCAAAACACCTATTACTGATGTTTTCATGATGGCAATTTATGACAGCATGTGAGAACCGACATAATGTGAAACTGATGGCTTATAGAAAGGACATGAAATTGTCTAGTGGCTGCTGCTACTACTCAGACTGTCACAAAGTGTATTTCTTGACTTCACAACTCAACAACATTTTTACATAACATTTGCTTGAGTTTGCTTGAGCTTGTGGTCATTTTTTTGTTACAGATTAAATGTTATAATCAGAATGAGGATAATGATTATAACTATTGTTACATTTTCCCCTGTTTACTCTCCATATACATCTCCACTGGTCAAGGTCCATTGTGGAAAGGTTGTCAGTCCAATACAGAGGCACAAAAGGTTGATTTACATTAAGACCTGTTGCTTTCAGTTTTGTCTACTAAAATTGTATCTTAATAAAAAACGACCTCTACATGTTGACATTAAGTTAAAAATGGCTCTGTAAAAATGATTGCAAAAGCTGCAAAGACAGAACCATGTCATGCTGTTTAACATGAGATCTCATGAGCTTAGCTGCTCTCAGGACAAAACGATTTGGTCTTCCAACAAGACTGAGTGCAGGCAAGAGACTGTTCATATCTATGTATTTCCTGGCCAGGAACGTCATCATTAAAGTTGCTGTCATTGGTATTGGGAATAGCAGGATATGTGTGAAACTACTTCCTCTCTGTAATTCATGCCTTAGCTGCTTTAGTGTGACAGTTTGGGAGGACAAACTGCATTCAGCCATGTTTTTTTGAGTGTAAAGATTATATACACAACAATTTCTGTGTCCGATTATTGTGACTCAAATCTGGAGCACTGTAACCTTTCGCTTCACTCTCTCGAGAGAGAGAGAGTACATTTGGAATTATGGGAATTGAACTGACTTCAGAAACCATCAGGGGATCCTCTGAGGAAACTTTCATTTTCAGAAATGATCAGGCAAGATAAAGTCACCACCCAAATATTTACCCAAGTAGAGAATTTCTTGGAATTGCATTCTTGTCAGTTATTCCACACATGAACACACACCCACACACACACACCCCCACGCCCACACCCCTGCACACACACACACGATTTATTTCGCACTGAATGAGATAGGTATTCATAAAGTGTTGAGCAACATGATGGTGTGGTTTCTGATGAAATATGAGGAGACTTTTAACATGAATCTACTCCAAACATGTGATTTAATAGAGAGAATGTGAACAAATTTAGCGTCAGAGTTGACCTTTATTTGGCAATGTATTAGATTGTCATTTCATTCAAGAGTAAAGTCAATTTTTCAATTTTCTACTGTTGTTAGTTGAAAATACTTGAGCAGATGCCAGTCATTGAAAAAAGCATCCTGAATATTTGCTATTCCAAAATGAGAGTATCAAAAGACTTTTGTTTCTGAAATCTCAAATTATTCTATAGACTCATCTTTATCTCTTCTTTGTAGACTGACTTTATAAACTCAAGGGCGAGAATTTAATTTCTTTCTCCAAAAATCTACAATTATTATAAAACAGCAACAAAACGAACTTTTCAATTCAGGATTTCATCAAAACACAAAGTTTAAAAAAATGTAAACACTAAAAAGTTCCAAAAATATTTTTTGCATAGAAAACATAAAGAGTAAGAGGGCTTTATAATAACTGGCAGTAAACCCTTGGAATAATTATTAATAACAGGGACTGAGACAAAGATCCTTGTTTGCTGGGGATTTGTCTGCCTTGCTGGACGAGGGACTTTTAACAAATTCTCAGAATAATAAACTTTTCTAAATGGACAAAGACCACTGAAGTGGACATTAATGCATCATACACTGTCAACTACTGGCCATCAGCTACAAATGCAAGAAATTATTTTGGTTAAATCCAACATGGCCGACAGACAAAAAAGCATGCCAACCGACCGTGTCCCTCTTCCTTCTGTAGACGACTCTTGCAGGTAAAAAAAATATTGAGACATCAAATAGCCCCTAATGAGCAATACTACTGATGTATTTTTCAAATAACAACTTTGTATTTGGAGAAAATTACAAATTGATCACCTAAAAAAATAAAAGAAAAAAAGAAAATTTACTAAAAAAAGTTTTCCTACCTTTTTTTATGCCTTAAAAAAATAAAAAAAATAAAAAATGGAAAAAATCCTGACACAAAGGATCATAAGTCATTCATGAAAGGGTTAACTGGAGTACAGACTCAATAAACAGCCAGTGGCTGAAAGAATAACATATTCAGAGCAGCAGTTAAGCCAAAACTGTACAAAAATATAAACATTTTGCATTTGCGATAAACCCCCCCCAAAAAATACAACAGCCTTTGTTTGTAAAAAAAATTCCACAGACAATAGGTTGTTTGTTCTGCAGACAGGGCTCAGGATTTGAGTTTGGTTTGCAGAGTTGCAAATATATTCTTTTGCATTTCTACAGTTTTAAAATGGCTGCAGAGCTCTTATAGATATACAAACACAATTCAAAAACATTTCCATACATTTAAGAATTCATTCATGTTTATAGTTAGTTTTGCATCCTTAACAACAGCAACATTAATGCTTTAAATTGCAATTACAAAATTATAATTTAAAGTTTATGTTAAAACTGTGGTTAGCTACTGAAAAGATGAAAACATTCCAGGATCAGTTTCCTTCATTATTCTTTAAGATATTAACTGCTTACTTCCATTATGTCTGCCCCCTGCAGCAGATCGATTTTAGTGGGTGTCTTACTTTTGACATACTGCCGTATAACTTACTTTGCAGTCCTGTCTCTTGTGCTGCTTTAAGCAATTTAAGGTAATTTAGGCTCATGGTGAGTTAATGGACTAAAAATTATCACACACCACATCCATTTTGGAAACTCTGCCAAGGGTTTCAAGTATAATTTTGTTATAAAAGTCATAAAAACAAAATCTCTGTTCATTGAATACCAAATACTTGCAGAAGAAGCAAAAACAATGCCATGTCATGCACTCTATGCATACAGACCACAATCACAGGCTTATATGACTGTCTTCTAGGCTCAAAAATATGTCTTTATTTCATATTGAATAGATCATAAATAGCCTAAATTTGTAGATTGTAGAAGCAATAATGACTGTTCAAATCACAGCAGTTAATAAAAACTGATGTCATGTAATTAGTGATTCTGTGCAACAGTAGCTATGACCTAAATGGATCACATTCCTGGTCCTCAAGGTGCCCTGCCCTGCATGTTTGTGATGTTTTCCAGCTTCAGCTTACCTGAATTAAAATTAACAGGCTTTTGCTGAACTGCAAGCATCTGGATCAGGTGTGTTAAACAGGGAAACATATGAAACATGCAGGGCAGAACGCAGTGAAGACCAAGGTTAAAAAACACCGGCTTAGAGGTTGGAGACGAGAGCTTTAAGCCAGCAAGACAGATAAATACATTACTAATGCAGTGACTCTCACACTTTCAAATAATGCAAGTCAATTAAGTGCATACCTATGATTGAAACTTGCACAATTAATGGTTGATCTTCCATGTTTTCTCAACAGAACAAACATATTGATGTCACTAGAACAGTCCTTAATCTTCTACTTATCTCTTTTTTCTAAATGTTGCAACATTTATCATATGAAGAGCATGTGTGTGTTTACAGTGGTGTGTAGAGATGGTGTGTGTGGTAATTACAGTAGAATCTAGTGGGGCCCAAAGGAGGGTCAGGCCAGCCTACAGTCTATGTTCCACAATTTTTTTAATTAGAAGAAGGACACATTTAAATGTAGTAACCATTAAAAACTTACTTGTTTATTCAATTTGGCTCAGTTTAATAAGAAACATCTTATTAAAGATGAGGAAATATATATTCCAGTCTCAGACAATTAAAAATGACTTGTGCTTTTTATTGAATTACAAAAAGATTTAGCACATTAACAAATAATAAAAAAACTGGTAGTCAGAGTAGAATAAAATTATCACAAAAGAAGACAATGACTTCTTCTGCTCTGATATTCTTAGTTATTCTGCAGCAAAGAGGCCCAGACAAAAAAGACCATATTACTTTTTATTTTTCTGAGGAATGATCAGGCGTGACCCTGCAAAAAAAGACTTGAGATTGAATTCAGGCCTGGAAAAGGTCAGGCGTATACTCCAGAGGTAATCCTCAATGTTAAAATAGGTCACCCAGAGTTTAAAATCTTTTAAAAAACAGAGTAATGCGTTTCCCCTTGCTGGATCCGGTAATAGCTTTAGTGTTTTCTGAGGTTTTGGTGGCATTTGATAGGAGTGAAGATCATTGCTGAACTCTAAAACTGGATGAATTTTCTTCATAGGAAAATATAGCGCTAGGTTTTACATTATTGGTTGATTTTCTTACAATTTGAAATTGGTAATATTCAAGAGTTAAAAAGCCTCTCACAGCCTAAAGAAAGTGTGGCCAGTGTTTAATAAAAAGAGAACTTAAACAGGATATAAAATGCATTTCTGTCACTTTCAATCCTGATACCCAGGGATCTCAAACATACACAAACCGAGCAGTCCCTGACCCCTGAAACTTAGAGGAGATTGCTGAGGTTCCCAAAACAAATGCCCTCCTCTCCAGTGTACTGAGTAGTGGTGCGTTCACAGTGAATGCGTTACAAAAACGCATCTGACGCTGTAAGTTTGACACATGAGCACTTTTGGTGCGACTACACCAAACATGTTTTGAGCGTCAGGCGCGTCTGATTTACTGTCAAAGTCTATGTGGAGCTTAAGAGGCGTTGGATGCCCTCAAAGCATCAAATGCTCAAAACGATTCAAATTTTTTGAATTTTTCAAAACGTGCTTGGTGTGAACACACCATTACATATACAGTCTCCATTATATTTTATGTTACTTTTTCCTGTGTGGAGCATCATGTGAACAGTTGAGCAAAATGCTGCCCAGTAGGTCAACACATCAGGTCCATGAAAAAAAGCTTAATAGAGTTGAACAGATCGAGTTAGCGACATAGCATGTTTAATCACACAATAAAAACAAACCACATGGTGCAATACCAAGGAGTATATATTGCAGCTAGTTATTCTCTAATATCATTGTGATCATTATATTTTTCTGATGTTTTACTCTCTCTAAACTGATGGTTGCAGCAAATAATAAAGTTTTATTTGTCCATTTTCCCTTGAAAGAAGATGTAGCCTTAACTTCACACCGACTGAAGGTAGGTGATGATTCCACACTCCCCACACCGCATCCAGTTGTGATTTCCTTCACAGCTAAATAATTAACAGACACCCGGTAGCACACACTGAACAGCCATGGTTTTAGTTGTACACACAGACACGCGCACCCACACACACACAACCCCACCACAGCAGATTTACTGTTGAAATTTTGACCCGATGATCAAATCCAGCACATTAACTTTAAGGAGGGTTGAAGTCAGTATGCATTGAACCTCCTGTTTAACTGAGGATATTCTAACAAGTCAACCAATTTCATAGGCACTGCTCCTGCTTATATAACTCTAATTATATTGAGGTTCATTAGTAATAATAATGAGGCATGGCTGCTGGTGTCTGTAAAATTAAGTAATCTCCCATCATATGTTAATGATAAGCATCAGAGAAAATGAGTGAATTTCTTTTTGTTCATGTGTTTTGTTTATTTAACCATATGAGTTATTAAAAACAAATTCTTATTTATGAGTCCTTAGGCCCTGCCATAAGGATCCTCAGGTTAGTGATAAGCTTTTTCTTGTATTCGAATTATAATAGATTTTAAAACACATTTTAATACATAATGATAATTACTTTAAACAATGTTTCCCAATGACTGCTGGAGATAGACGCCAGTCCGCCCGCAACCCCAAAAGAGTAAAAACGATGAATGAATTAATATAAATGACATGTATTTCAATATATAAAAAAATTATGCATCATAAATGTAAAATAATGTAGTTAGTAAACCTTTACTTTACTTTGAGCCAGCCTGACCTTACTCTGACACAGCATCAGGGATTTACATCGCATCTACATTTATTAATAATGCATGAAATTCCACTTTCCAAACATAAAAACTTTTTAAGTGAACAGAATACATAATGTGATTCCATCAACCAACACATAAAAATAAATAAATTAAAAATTAGAATATGATGAAAAACTACCCACTAAAAACAATAAAAAACACTGTGATTTCAATTAACGTGAAAGAAAGAAAAGAATGGCCCTGGAACAAAACCTATTAAAGTATTCTGCAGTGTTATGAAGCCTGGGATTAAATTCAAACTGGAAGACTCTTTAGCCCCACCTGCATCATCCAATCGCTGTGTCCCGCTCATCACCGTCGACCTATCAACGCTGGACCAAGCCACATCATGGCCAATCAACGACCATGCCCCAGTTGATAAGGACGTCCTTCCATGGCGTCTTCCGCTTTGCAGCTGCGCTCAACCCACGTCCACCGCTTTTCCACCTCTACTCTCCTGGCTTTCCAGGCACACTTCGTTCACCGACCTCCACCACCAGTATCGGGCCCTGGAGGATGACATTCCTATCAGCATCGGGAATGCTCATCCGAACTTATTGCAATCACAGCTCGATGTCCTGAGCCGAGGCCCGAGCGCCAAAGACTTTAATACATGCATGTCAATAAACTTTTCTAATCGCTTTCTTTCTCCTTCTGAGTCTCTCCAGATTGAATTGCAGCTGCATAAGTTTCTCCCCAAAACACTTGATTTTAAGACGTTCTTCTTGCTCTCTGCTCTTTACAGAGCCATCAGCACGTTGGATTTTGATTGGATTCAAGTGTTATTTCCTTTCTATGATTATTTGAAGAAGAAATAAATGCAGTTATGGCTTAGCCTACATTCATTTTAATGCACAATACAAAAACAAAAAACAAAAACTGTCCAAGGCAGTGTGTGCAAGAGGTGGTTGCTTAGTGCTCCTTCAATGAACCAGTGGTCTGTCCTTTTAAGTGAGCTGAATTCTCTGCAAAAATAAGAAAACATGGATATATGTGTAATTAATGCTTTAAAATAAAAATACAAAAACAGCTTTATAAAGGGACAAATCTGAGGGGGGGGGGGCAGTTGCGAATGCCGTTACCAACTTCCAATCAATCCTTGGATACAGCAAGTGCTTCTTTGAGGTGATTAGAGCAGAAAGAAAACATTCCATACGTATGGGATCTAATTTGTCCACAAATGTAATCTGATCCACAGTAAGATTTTTAAAACATCAACATTCACAAACTACTTTGTAACATTGAGAAAGGCCGTATTTACACAGTACATCTCTTTATAAAATATGTTAGTAGTTGTTCTCTTTGCAAAGTTGTCTCCCATATGTTCAGACAGCTTTATGTTTATATGAATCAAACATTTATGAACCAAGAAAAAAAATAATTGTACTTTTTGTAAATTTACTATTGTTTAATCATTTTCTCATTATAAGAAAAGTCTATCTGAACGAGCTAAAGAGATAATTCAGCTCAGTCTTGAAAGGTTAACCTGCAGGGAGATTCCAGGCGTCTACAAAGGAGCACATCTTTGAGAAATGCAGTTTGTCTTGGTAAGCCGGAGAAGCAGGTGGTGAATCCGGCAAGGATGGGAAACCTGAGCAGATACTGAGGGTGTGCGATGCGCCAGCTGCAAGTTCAGCTGCTTTTTGCAGCAAAGGACGTGGTCAGCACTTTCCTTTGCCTTCCTGATTTTACTGCACTCCTTCAGAGGCCCTTCTCATTACAGCAGACCCCGTCACAAAGCTGGGTGATAAGCTCACCGTTCCTGTGGTTATTCAAGATAGAGTTCAGCCCTTTCGTGGAAGCAGAGACCATTTAGTGATTGTATGTGTTGTGTTGCAATAAAAGACTTGGTTTTTTCGGTGAATCTTATAGCTCAAAAACCGACTGGCAGTGGTAGAGAACAGCTTTTCACATCCCTAGAATCGTACTTCTTCCTACGAATATTACACACTTCAGTTGCTTGTTGTGTGCTGAACAAAAAATATGGAATCCCCCTGAACTCATCATTCAAGCACGTAGCAAAATAGCAGTGGATTGATTTGAAAATAATTTTTTGATGAAATACACATTGAACCCCAACTGAAAATGGCCTTTAGGAAGAATACATTGGTATTTCTGCTCCTCTTTTTTGTTCTTCCTTTCTGCTTTTTTACCTCCCGAACCGACACAAGGACAGAAAAAGTATACCTGTTGGGAGTAGTTCTCCTGACTGCAGTTTACAGGCTTAACACAAATAGGCTATATTTTCATTATGTTTGATAGCATACATATCATTATTAATGTAAATTGTCTTTTGGCGAAGCTGTAACCCAGTATTGCTTCCCGTGGGCGATTTGTCCATTACCCTGAGCTTAACTAGAGATTTGCAGACATCCTATGAATGATGCTTTGCAGCACAATAAGAATCCTGTAATCTGCAGTATCAACACGCCTGCAGAAAGCAATAAGGAGACCAACAGAGAAAAAAAGGTCTGCTTCAGCTCCTTACCAGCAGCTCTCGACACTGTGTCACTTCATTTTTTCTCCCCTTTGGGATTAATGAGGAGAACTGCACTTCCATCTACTGTAATATACATGGCTTATTTGGAGAGACTATAAAATATTTAATATTTTCAGGCTCCATTTGACACGACTCCAGCTGTGCTCTCTGTTTATCTTCAGCAGATTTGACATTAACTGAAGCCAGCTCCTTTTTTCGGGGAACGTTTGACGACCTGTAAGTCGACTAATGCGTTCACGTCTGAGCTCTTCTTTCCCTTTATGTGGTTTTTATTTTGTATTATGTGTGGTCGTACTTTCTGTTTTCTGCTGTATGTCATAAGTCGACTCACAAGTCAAACGCAGTCTGATTGACCATTGAGCAGTGTGTAAAAGTGTGGACAGGAATTCAGTAAAGTTCAACAGGTCTGCACATTTTCAGAATCAAAGCAGGCTGTCCTGCATGAGGAGCAGGGAAAGTCTGATTAGATCAAAAAGAGCGATTGTGTTTATTGCTTTAAAGAAAAGAATAGATTTACAGGCTCATACCATTTAAGAAATTTGGAGCAGCTTGATTAGCTTTGATTTAAGTGTTTTATACAGAACTCAGTAGATTAAATTACAGTGTTTTTTGTGTGTTTTTTTTCTGTTCAAGGACAATTATTTTGTTGAGAAATTTAACTCCTACAAATATTCAGGAGTTCAATTCATAAGGGCTTAGAAGGGCACTTAGTGTAAATCCAAGTAATCTTAATTCCCTTTATGTTTCTCTGTATTTATCTTTGATGCTTCTAATAATGCAAAAAAATAGAGTAAACATAAACTCAAATATATTTCTTCTTTTTTTAAACGCAGCGTTTTGTAATTTTGATATAACTAAAGAGCTGTGAAAAACAATAAAAATAGTTTTACAGTGAGTGAATCGGTGTTACAGTATTTTTGTGTAATCTCTGTGTATTTTACTAATATTATTAGCCAATGGAGATGATCTGTTTTAATTTATTTAAATGTATTTATATTTTGTAGAAAATGGAAAGATCTTAGAACTCTTCGAATCTCGCAGTAAATTATGGAAAAGCACATAAGCTTGCAAGAAGTTGGGTGAGAAAATGTATTTTTCTGTTTGAGCTTAAAACTTTGGTCACATCCTCGGTCATCTTTATGTATTAGCATAAATGATTTTATATAATTCCAAAAATTATATATCCTCTTATATTTGAAGCAAACTGTTGGTTCTCAGAAAGCATCAGTAAATAATGATGTGCTAAAATAAAATTAAAGCCAATTCTTGTGTGGAGAAAATGAGGATCTTAATGTAACTAGCTGAAAAGCCATTTGAAACCTAATACAGTAATTTTCCATCATTTCTGTTAAGATGCTGATAAGAAGACAATATTTAGCTACACGAAGTAGGAAATATGATTTGTTTTTGAAATGAAATGTGATCATCACAGCACAAGATATAGGCAATATATCCACTTTGAATTATTCTTAAAAGGAAAAGTTGAAGTTATGACCTTTCCACCTAAAACAAGCCAAAACCTAAATATGTGTATAATTTTATTTTAAAAAAATGCTCGAACTCTACATTTTTGTTCATCGTTTTAATGAACAAAGTTATTCATTAAAATAACAATGTGCTAAAATATAAATAAATTTCAGCACATTAAAATTTGCTAAAATTTTAATCTTGCACATGTTCAATGTTGAATTTTTTTTTTCTTAATTTAACCGCTCAAATTAAATTAGTTTTATCTTCTGGAGAACAATCTTTGCAGTCTGGTCTATATGTTTTATTTACAAAAGTCATAATTTCTCAAAGTATGGACATATCCAACCAAATTTGGTGTTAACATAACATTAAAGATTATACATAATCTTTCTGTATAAAATTCAATTAGCCAAGCAAGTAATATACAGCCTAAGATTCCAGGAAAACAGCAAACAATTTATGACAACCAAATAATAAAGTTGTGACTTGAGTGAAACAATTCCCTGTATTTCTGTGAGGCAAAATTGACTGATATGAAACGCTGCAAGGTTCAAAAAACATTCTGAAGTCTTGATATACAGACTCAGATCTTAACTTTCTTTGCATGCTTGAAGGGTTTGTGTTTCAGTCAGATACTCAGCTTTGCTGCAGAAATTTCCTTTTTCTAAAGGCGGTAAGCTAAGGTCAAACCAGTCACGCACTGATGCAAACCCAAAGCACATTTGCGTTCTGATAAATTCATTTACATGCAAGACGTCTATGGCAAAAAAAGAAAAGAAACCACACTGAAACAAAAATAGTCAAATTATTGATAAGGAGTTTCCAATTAATTATTTAAATAGAGTATGCTTTTTATGTGCGTTTTCAGAAAGTTTGAAGTTGAACTAAACTGGAAGAAACTCTTCAGTATTTTTTTGAGAAAAGTATTTAGAAATATAACCAACCGCATCTTTTTTGGGACATTAGCCCAACCTAAATGATTATAAATGTCTAGGAAAGTTAGACATCATATCATGATTTTAGAAAACTGAAGAAATCCCCAAATCAGCAGAAGGAGGTCAGCAATTAGTCAGATCATTTTACTAGAAATAAAATGAGTTGGTAGACGTTTTCAAATTTCATCCTAAATAAAATTTAAGGAATGAACTGCTTTTAAAAGAAATATAATACAAACCACTAACAATGGCTAATTTAATTAGAACAAACTTCTTGATCTAAATTAACCTGCTAAATTGTCTTAAACAGCTACTTGCCCTTCATCCAGCAGTGAAAAGAAAAATAAATAAAATTTAGTCCAAGACGTTCATCACTCGGATTCACCTCAATCACCTCCAACCTACTGCAGTATAAATAGTTCTCTCTCTTCTGAAAATGTATCTCTGATAAAATGAAGCCAGTCTGTAATCATCTTTCATTATTTTATTACAATTTTCTTCCATCCATGCTAACAACATCTGACGCAGGAAGCTGGGTCATATTCACTCACAAAGGCTGTGCATTTATGATAACCTGCACCAAAATCAAAGTGAACAAATGGCGACACTTTAATTCACCTGCTTTTATCATATATACTTATTTATGTTAACGTCTAGATAAAAAAAGCTGGTTTCCATTGTTCCAGATTTTCTTTCTATCCTCTCTGAAGCTGGAAACACATGACACAACTTGTACAGTCTTCACAGATTTTGAAAAAACAAAACAAAACATTTTTTCAAACTAAGAAACTGGATCAGCAGAGTCAGTCAGAAGTACAAATCTTCAGCCTCCTCTGCACTTCAGACCTCAAAAGAAATGTGGCTCGTAGCTCAGATCCTCGGCCTTGTTCGTCTAAAAGCACCCTTTGCCTCAGACTTAGCGAGTCTGATTGTCTGAGTGGGTAAAATGTGTGTAAAGTCTACATAGAGCTTTTTCATGCAGCTGTGCTTTTTCATTGTCGTCATTTCTTTCCTTTGCAGTTGCCTTGTTTTTCGTCTCAGCTGAGGACCTGCGTCTGCTTCAAACCTGCCCTCAGCTCATCACACACACCACCCACTTCTCCGCTCAAGACCCCTTCACCT
The DNA here is from genome assembly GCA_010277075.1 of Poeciliopsis retropinna. Classification (NCBI taxonomy): domain Eukaryota; kingdom Metazoa; phylum Chordata; class Actinopteri; order Cyprinodontiformes; family Poeciliidae; genus Poeciliopsis; species Poeciliopsis retropinna. The sequence goes on from VMRM01000022.1 coordinate 10,177,812, forward strand.
CTCAACTTAATATGCGCACCTGTTCAGTCAGTAAATTACGCTGTTATCTTTTATCGTCCCATGTCTGTCTGGGTCTGCACTCGGGTTCACTCGGTTAGCTTCCCCAGAAACGGATCTAATCTACAGAGATTCTGAAGAAAAAGATGAAACAATTTAAGCAGATCCTGATCTTTAGATTACGCAATAAAAAATGTAAACACTTTAAAAGAATGTCTCCAAAACTTTGACACTTATTTGCTCATAACTGCTCGTCTTATTTTTTTTTTTGTTAATCCAGCACAGATCTTATCATTTAATTAAGAAGGGGGGTTTTCTTCTGGGCTCAGATGATAAATTTGAGACACAGTTCTGGATTAAAATGTTTATGAATTATAATTTAAGCTTTTCTATTGTAATTTTCTTTGCTCTGTAAATATTTAAATGAACTAAGAACTGTGTGTTTCTTATATATATGTGCGGGTCTAATAATTCAGTCACAGTCCCTCATTATTCTGAGAAAATATGAGGATTATGACTAGGAGAAGGAACATTTTAATTTGGTTAAGGAGTACAGTTTTAACACTCTAAATACAGCATGTCTCTTTTTATATACTGTTTTTTTTATTATTTCTGTTAATGAGGAGCTTTTTATTAAAGGGCTTTAATTCACAAGAACCAGTGAAGTGTCAAATGTCAGCAGTATTTATATAAAAGTTATTGTTAATATCTGTAAAGTTTTAACTTCTTTAGCTGCTTCGCTTTCAAGATAGAGAAAGAACGGTAATAAAAGTTCCAATGTTCTCCTTCCTCGTGTTTTATTACTCCTCATAGTCATGTGGCTTTATGGCTTATTTTCTGGTCTCAATATTGCATACATGCTTGAGTTTTTAAGGAGAAACTGTAGATCAAGAACGTTTCAGTATTGCCTTCCTATCTGATTTTGCAGCATGACTTGTCAAAATCATTTCATGGCAATAAAATCCCAATGCAGATGTAAACGAATAATTATCAGACCACTTGGTGGCAATAATAGGCTTTGTACATAGAACTGGACTTTCAGCCCAAGATGGTCAGGTGATCATTAAGTACGGGAAACTGAATAAAAGTTTGTAACACCACAGCGAAAAGTAACATACACCATCTTCATACAGTAGGACATCAAATATTTTACTCCTCTTATGCTAAGAGAAACTAGAATGTGAAGATTGATCAGACCAGACAGATTTAAGCATATGCCTTTGCACAGCATGAGCACATCAATGGAGGCATGCTCAAATTTAAAATCTGCATTGATCCATTTTTAAATGTTCACCTCAGGAGTATCTAATTTGTTGAAATAAAAAAATGAAAGTTATCATTTCTGCATGAACCTTTGTAGGGTTTTTTTCCCGCTGCCGGATCCTGCTGTTGCATCACAGCTTTAACTCTTTGAGAAAGGCAACGAACTACAAAGTCTTCTTTGCCCGGTGCTGTTTTATTGACCTTGATCATTTGAATCCACAGACATTAATACTTCTCTATGGGCATTTGGGCATTTGGGTTAAACACAGTATTAATGGCCTACAATTTAATGTCCACTATTCTGTCAATAAGTAAACTTATGAGCAGTTATAGAGTCTTTTTTTACAAGGTTAGGTTAGATTTTGTTGTTCATTACTTACTCAAAGGCTCATAACCAAATTTATTACATTGCAGATTTTACAGCTGCACATGTACTGTAAGTGTTCACTGATTTCATCCTAACTTCTTTCATTAGAAGTTATGTTTTCTTTGTAAAAAGTGTGGCATTTCTGTAAAAAAGTCACACTGGACGAGTTAGACCAGCGAGTCCAGTGTGATTGCCCTTGTCTCCAGCATGCTGGTCGCAGTATGAATGTTTAAAGGATTTCAGTGCCGTCTTTGTTTTGTGTTTCAATGCTCTTTGTAGGTAAATAATTCAAGAAAGACCTTATGTTATATTGATGAAGGGCATTTATTGACATTTTCAAACAATCTTCTTGCAAACTCAGAAGCAATGTCTTGTTGTTACTCAAGTTGTGGTGGCCAAGTGAAGTTGGAGATATGCCAGAAAAACAACTAGTAATTTGTTACAGTCAGGAGAGGAGAGGATTTATGGACTTTGACAGGACAAGAGGAAAGATACGTTCCATCTGTATGCAGTGCACAAGAAATCCCATGTAGGCAAAATAACACATACCTTCACAGCTTAATGAGTCTTGTGGGGGTTAGTCCGGGATATTAGTAAGTTAGATTACACATTACATTGTTAGTAACATCCAGCAGCTGTTGTGTATTTACATAAAGATAGAGCAACTCAAATCCAGCAAAACTCTCATCACTTTCATGTTGCAGAATGTTTTGGTTAACATCTTCCTAAACTTTGAAAATATGGCAAATCAAAAGCAACACAGTTAGATACTTTGCCTTCTTGAGGCCTGCACCATGCTGCACCAATTGCCGTTTTTACTCAACCCCACACGTCTTTTCCACAAAGCTCAGAGAAGGAACAAAAACTCCTGTAATTGCTATAAGTGTTGTATTATACTTGGTCCTGTTGTGCCTGGAATGGTTTATGTTTTTGTGAAACACCTTGTGCCTGCAGTTCTGTCTGTCATATGGCTCCATGTAAACTGTGGCGTTGTCTCTACAATGTTCTGTTTGCCATCATCCCACCTACTGGTCCTTGTAGCTCTGCAATACACACAGAGTATAAATTGTAATTTTACCTTGCAGCTCAGAAATACCCACACACAAACCCTGCAGTGTAAAGCGTCTGAGGCTTCACAGGGCTTTTGCAGACAAGTGTCTGTGAACACACTTCTAAGAGTTTGCTAAGAGGATAAAAAAAACAGCTGAATTTATTCCTGCGCCAATGCTATAATTATAGGTGTCTGCAGGGACTTGTCTGTAAGATAGGGACAAAGAATTTTAGCGGAAAACATGCTGCTTGGAAAATGACTTTACCTTAGGATGCCACTGTATCTTGAAAATGCAACATATAAAGTATAGCTGTTGATTAACTTTAGAGTGCTGAAACTTCCTACACTTTCTTTTGTGCAAAGAGTTCACACAGGAGTTTATCTGCATGAACATGACCAAAAACAACAACATGCTCTGTACAAGTTTGAAACGTTTCTTATAACAAGTGGCTGTCGCTTAGTTAACTTTTCCCAGGTGCATATTTGTTACATTTTGTACTAACAGGAAGACAGTTGGTTTTCACAAGGATGGATTTTACCCATGAGCAAGATCAACTTAGTTTCATAACTAAACATGCATCCTATATGCAAACAATAATTGTTGTACTTTGTTTTCCTCATAACTGGTATTTTGAATGTGATGACAACTATCACAGGTGAGTTCAGATACTTTTCTCATTTTGCTCACTCCCTTGTTTTTTATCTTAATGATTGTTTCATTGTTCTTCCAGTCATACTTTGTCTGTGCAGCTTGACAGTGGTGTGATTTCCAATCCCATGAATTTCATCGACCTTCAGGTGACTGTTCTGCCTCTTGAACAGTAGCAACATGTCCAACCACAACTTACCTGCCTGGCAAATACTCGACCAGTGTCACCAGTATAACTGGACCTCATGCTCCGTAAAGTCTCTGAGTTTCCATTTTAAAACAAAACAAAATGCTAATCTTGGCTCAGTGTCTTTGGCTGTTCAATCTGAGTCCGAATGCACATACATCTCATTGTATTTGAGTTTATCTACAACCACATGTAAGGATAGACACAAGGCTAGTATGTGTCAAATGTTTTCTTGTTTTTTTTGTTTGTTCATTTTGATGATTATGTTTCTCTGAAAATTAGAATATTACTTTGGATCAGTAAAAATAACAGAAAGGTTGTCTTGTAAATATGTTACGGTCCACATAACCATGCAGAAGACTTCTTTAGTTACAGTTGATGATCATCAATTCCTTCCACAGGAACAGTAAGCAAAAAAGCGCAATGCTCAAGGACATGACTGTTTCAGATTCTGTATGCATACATTTAAACAAAGTTTAATAGGGATATCTGAGGTACTAATGAGCAACAAGGATAAGTGTAGTGTTGAAAAGAAAGTGAAGAGCTAATTCAAGGGTTTGAAGGAGATTCACGAGGTGTGAACTGCGGCTGAAGTCAGTGCTTCAAGAGCCATCTTACACAAATAGATCCAGCTGCAACTGTCAAATGTCTTCTTTTAAGAACCAGACAAATCAGAAGCATCTTACCTAGGCTAAGGAGAAAAAGCACTGAACTTTGTCGCCATAAGTCCTTTTTCAGGTGAAAGTAAAATTGGCATTTCGTTGAGAGAGCAAGTTCCCAGAAAATGGAGGAAAAGTGGAGAGGCAAAGAATCCAAGATGCTTGTGCTCCTTTGTGAAGTTTCCCTTGTCAGTGATGATATAGAGAGCCATGGCATCTGACGGTGTTGGTCTACTGTGTTTTATCAAGTATAAAGTTAATGTGGTGGTGAAATGTTTGAGATTTGCTAAAATAGTAATATTGTCAAAAATGATTTACAAACTTTAACTTAAAACTGTCAACTGAAAATCACTTATTGGAGTGAAATCTTTTAAAAGAATGAGTGCTACGGGAAAAGCTAAGAAACTTTGAATAAACTCTGAGCAATTTGCAATTTTGCTGATTTTGCAGGCACTTGACCAAACAGGAAAAACTTTGCGAGTGCTGCATCTCCAGGGTGTTCATGGCTACAAAAGACTCTTAGAGATTTGAGACTCAAAACTTGGAAACTCTTCAGAATGTTATTACTCTGAAGTTTTACCCCTGTGGGAACGGTGAGGGAAATGCTTCTTGTACATTTTCCATCTTTCCAAGTTATCATATGTAGGACATTTCCATTTACTGATGTAATCCAGAAGACATTTTCAAGACTGAAATTTCTTTGAAGTTTATGATCAGTCCCAAGGAAAGCATGTATTTTTTTGGAAAACAGCACCAAAACCTAGTACGAAGAAAGTTTTGAGCAAAATGGCAAGCAGGAGAAAGTTGTACTCGTTATCTGCAGCAGTTGATGGTCGGATGTATCACACATCGGCGTGTGTTCCCAAGTTGGATACTTTGTTTGAAAACGCAAGAAAGCATCGTAATGCAAAGAGCACTCATACCGCATTCTGGAGGGAACAAAATTTGAGTTAATAAAACATCCATATTTTAAGTGTATCTTCTGTAGTTCTTCAAACTGTTTTTGTTTTGACATTTTGAAATCAAAGAAACATGATTAAGGTTAATACATAAATAAATATTTACAAGACACAAATGTCAGTGTGACTGTCTGATATGTGAAATGACAACTATCCATCTCCCTCTGATTTATTCCTTTTTGGGGTTGTACATGCAGCTGAACCTAATTATCTAATTGTCATGTCTTTAATAAGACTCAGACGGAAGCTCTTATTTACTTTACAATGAGCTTATATTTAGTGTCAAATAATGTTTAAACCAGATTTTTACATACATAAAACAATTTTAATATACTTGTAATACATCTTTTTTGGATGAAAATACTTTTTCTCTCTAACATTAAATATGATTGAACATTAAACCAAAAACTGAGAAGATAACATTTTTTACTTTTTAAAGCTCTATAACAAAATTACTGCATCTTGTAAAGATACGAGCTGGAAGATGAGGCAATGCAGCAAAAATAATGAATGAAAAACAAATAAAGTGGCTACAATTTTAGCGTACTCCATGACTGCCCTTTAACATTAGTTTCAACACAAATCTCAATGCCATTATTTCTTTTAAAAAACATAAGCAGCTGAAAATGTGTTTCGCTGCCACTCACAATACATAAATACGAGGCATTTTTCTCTGTGGATAAATGAATCGTGCAAAGGTTTTGTGTCAGGAAATAAGTACAAGAAAATGTCAGCTGTACAGATGCCATATGCACAACACTATGGCTTCCTGCACCAATTAATCTGAGCTGAAAAATACATGTCTAAAACGGACAAAAGGAGCGGGAAACACACTGGGAGTGTTTGTGCCACTACACTCCATGCTTACAAATGAATGAAAGAAAAAGAATACAAAACTCTGACTTTGCTGACTTTGGTTTTGAGAAGACTCCTAGATCCATGTGTCTTTAGAGAACACCAGAAAACAACTAAAAAACCCCAGTTTAGGTTAGATGCTTGTGAAATGTCTGAATATCTGTGAGTTACATCAGAATTGTTTTACATTTCAATAGGCTTGGTTTTTCAGTTCTTGTGATATAGGAGCGTGAAGGACCCTACAGAGCCCTGTGTCTGTGCAGCTTTGCCTGCAAAGAGACGGTGAGGCTTTAATGGCACAGTGAGCAAAAGTGGATGTAATCAACTCTAAAAACACTCAAAATAAAAATTACCCTATTGGGAACACTTACCTACTTGCAATGCATTTACCAGCATTTTCCTTTTTTCTTGCTTTGACCTTGGCAATTTAGTTTAGATGAGCGTTTTACTCAAAAATATATTTCCACACTATGCTTTTTAATACATTTTCAGCTTTTCAATTAGACCACAGCTGGGGCAAATTTAGATGCCCACTTGTCAATATGTGTTTTAAATGGAAGCCAAAAAAATATCTTGATGTCAACCCTTTTATATATTCACAGTCAAATTATGGATTGCTGAGGCAAAATCCCCCTGTAGAAAGATTGTTCATTACTGATATCCTCCTGAGAAAAGAAATGCATTTCTTTTTCTTTTTTGGTATCTTGATATACATAAAAATAACAAATTACTTGCTACACCTCGAGGACTGAATGAATCTTCTTGTTTGTTAGTGACATTGGTCTTTATTGTTCCAGGATAATTAAATTAGTTTGCTCAATTAACAGAAATTCTAGAAGTTTGATTTGGAAAGATTGTTTTTTTTTTTGTTGTTTTTTTTACGTTTCTTCACAACTTTTGATGCAGAAGTTTGCAAAGTTTTAACTTTGCTCGTTTGCTGGTGTGCAATTTCAACTAAAACGAGCAACGTTTCGGTGCTGCTGAAACAACCGTTTGCAGACTTGTATGTGTCGCTGTTCATTAAGAAAGAGAGAAATATGTTGAACTGGTACTGTTTCTGAGCACTTGACCTGGCAGAACATAATAAGATTTACTCCATTACTCATACTTTAGATTCCTCCAGGGATGGTCAGTCGTTTTGTTGCTTTTCTCAGTAATTGCTCCGACAACAACAGAGGTACAAAGTTTATCAGTCCAATCACTCAAGTGGATTTTGTCCATGTGCTTGTTAGCAATTACAATAAGATGGCTCACGCCCAAGCACAAGGCCTCCTCTCCCTGTTGGGAGACAATATTCAACATGTCAGCTTGAATGCACCGAAATAGCTCGCTGGCTCTGGATGCCTGAGTCTCCCCACTGGCATCAGATCAATTCGCGCTGGAGCTTTCATGCTCAGATCTCCCGACTCTGTCTCGCAATCTGCATCCCGTAGTGCAAATCAGCGGAACAGGATGGAAATAATTTGAGCATGTATTTTGCTAACAGTAGTTAAAAACCCAACATTTTTCAACCCTGCTGGTACCGTGAATGAAATCAGTGATAAATGTTAGAATACTGTTAAATAAAAAGTAGCACCACGCTGAAGTTCTCAAGGCAGTCCAATAATACAATCAGTAATTAATATGGACCGCACATGGAAAATTATGGAAATAATGTTTGAAGCCAGAATCTTTTCCCCAAACTATTCAGTGTTTTTACTGTAAAAATGTGAACCCAGTTTCAAAATGTAAAAGAGCATTTTATGAGACAACCTTGTAATAGAAAAAAAAAAATACTCCAAAACTACTCCTTGCTGTGTGCACACTACAGTAAATTTGTGATGGGAAAGCAGATGGACACGGGAGAAGTGTGAATTCTGGCAAGTTGAGTCTGTCTTGGTGAGTCCTCAGCCTTTCCAGCATGATATTGACCTATTGCTCCACCCATGAGAAGGCCCTGGGCATTTTGCACTTTTACCTGCCTCTGTATGTGTGGCATGTGCTCCTGGACCCCCAGCATTTTATATTGTGCATGTGACTTTGTACATGTCTTCATATTTTTGGTTTCTTCCCCATATGTGCGAATTTGCAGTCTTAAACTTTTGAAAACATACCACATGTATGTCTACGTTCTTCTAAAAAGAATCCATGTCTTTCCTTCGTGGGAAAAGACAGTCAACAATTCTCAAATTTCAAATGTCGGCTTTGTTTCTCAGACTTTTCACCGTGGTCAAACAAAAATGTGTTGAACTGAAGTAAAAAGGGTTTTGTTTTTGTTTGTGTCTCTTGTTAGGACATCTCTCCATCATGACCTAATTTGGCACTGGCATTTTGAAGTCTTTCAGCTCCATAGAGAGAGAAAAAAAAATTCACTTTTACAATTGCAAATGTTATAAATATCTTTCTTTTAGGGGTGAATGGATAGAGTGTTTAGATTATGTGCATGTATGTATGTCTGGATAGATGGACATTAAGACAGGCGTATTTTGACAGGCACTCAGAAAAAAATAATCACCAGTATATTTGGGAATAATGATAAACAAAACTTCATATTTTAGGTTGAGTATCACCATATAAAGGTTTCAAGGCATTTGTTGTGGACCTAAAGAGAAACATTAGCTGTGTTTCCATTTCAGATGTGCGCAATACTTCTTAGCAATATTCTGCTAATGTCGGAAAAACAACATTTTAAATTTGTAAATTTTATGGTCAATGAAAATACAGATACTGTCAAACTAAATCAACATCCCCATCCATTGAGAGTTTGAGTTCTACCATAAGAGACTAAATTAAATTGTTTCAGAATGAGCTAAAACTATGAGATCAAAAATATTGTCGTTGAATTACTTTCCACAAGCATGGTAAAAACTGTTTGTCCAACTCAAACAATTGCTAAAAATTATGAGAAGTATTTTTTTTTTTTCACCATTATTATTGGGTGATGATCTACTTAACTGATCTACTCTGGTCTCAGTTTCTCTGCACAGATTCATTGCTCCACTGAGGACCCACATTTTGACTTTTAATACTTTCAGCCTTAATATTTTAGATGTTTTTGCAGCTCCTGAAGAAAAATGGGAGAGATTCGTAAAGCTTTTCACCAGCTTAATGACCCCACCAGAGTCATTAAAAGACAATGGAGAGAAGGATGTTGAAAAGGATATACCCTACAAATATTTTGAAATGATAAAAATCTCATGACCTCATAGAAGCAATGAAATCATTTGAAGCACTACATTTTAACTTTGAAATTGTTCAAAAATCAATTCAAATAAGTATATTCACACTGACATTTTTCCAGGGGAGAAACCATATGTCCTGTAATATTCTAATTGTTCATAAAAACATTTTTGATCAATTTGTGGGTGCTTCCAATATCCCTTACTTGTTGAAATGCCCCATTTTTATTTATTTCATTTTTCTGAGATGGCATTGGATTTGCAATATCTTGAGGTTTTCCTAATATGCTTAGAAGGGAGCAAGCATCAGTTGGGGGTGATGAACATAATTTTGTCTTGTGCTCCAAATGATTTGACCCGACTGTGGTTCAGGTTTTCTCTTTGTTATTGTTCAAAGAGTGAGAAAATCTTGATTATCAAAGATATATTTCAAGTCAACTCTTTATAAAAGATTCTTTGTGAATTGAAAAATACATTTATTTCAAACACTATAAATCGTTCCCCAGTGTGTAAGTTATTGTATGTGAAATTACTGTATGCTGACCAGTCTTTCAAATGCATTGTGCTTTCACCTTCCACAGAGGCCAGACTCATTACAATCTTTGCCTCTGCAGTCTCTTTCTTATTTTTTTCAGCCTGTCGTCTTTTCGGTCAAGAAAGTCTTACTGCATTACCTCTAAATATGTTTCTTTAGGGCTAAATCTTACCGCAAGGTCCAAGCAGTAATGAGGTTTACCAGAAACATAAATCAAAAACCATCAATGAGATTGGGATGGAAAATTTTGTTTTTCAAATTGAACAAAGACATTTTTTCCAACTCAAAGCCTAAAAGGTCACTTTGACATGCCCATTGACAGATGATATATATATATATATATATATATATATATATATATATATATATATATATATATATTTTTTTTTTTTTTTTTTACCAAAATGCATCTGTATTAGTGTTTGATGTGCCATTCAACATAAAAAGGCCAGATGGAGGCCGTGTTTTTTTTTGTTGTTTTTTTACATCTCGTCCTTTAAAATGGCTAAAGATTAAAAAATAAATAAATAAATAAATAAATAAATAAATATATATATATATTAATATATATATATATATATATATATATATATATATATATATATATATATATATATAAGTCAGGCGGTGACAGGATTTCAGATGAAATAAACTGCCTATACTTACATTAAGAAAAAAAAAACATTTTAGCATTTATTTTATTTTACTTTCCTAAGAGTCTAGCTGTTTTCCCTCGAGTTCTTCGACTCTGCTTAGATGCAAATAAACCAGTCAAAAATTAGGTTGCAAAAGCAATAGGAAAAGTGGAAAAATAATTTAGAGTCTATTGGTATTCACCCCGGTATTGCTTTTGAATTGATGGGAGAAAAGCTTCTAAGCAGACACAGTAGGATTCAGCTAAACCAAAACAAGCTCAGATGATAGGATGGAACAGTTAACACACTTCTCCCTTATCCACCAGAGCTCTTGGTCTTGAGACTGAACTCATCCAAGGAAGCAAATAGACGGAGCAATATGGGAGCTCAAAGAGCAAACAGTGAAAATGAGACGCGCCATCGGGAGGGAGAGTACGTAAAATTGATAGAACCAGAAAGAGGAGTTAGGTCTGATGGGGACAGTTTGACAAAATGTAATCAAATAGCTGTTGACATATGCTACCAATTAAAATTTTCTCTCGTCCTATATAAGAGAAGATGGATTAACAAAAAAAACCCAAAAAGAATTGTAGCAGTAGTTGTGAAAGATACAGTATGAGCTTCGTGGGGAAGGTATAGCAAAATTTGATTCCCTGATTTCAGAAAATGAAAAAGAAAGTGACACATGGTTTTCAAAATTCTCTAATAATAAAACTCTAAATATACATAGGTATTCATTTGTGTTTTAATTTTAGTTTCGTCTGATCACAGCACTCCTACATTCAAATTCAAATTAAAAATTTCTTTAGCAATCTCAAAGGGAAATTAAATAATAATAATGCCATTTTCGCAGATTATGTCATTTCTACAGGCCACTGGCTTTACTGGATGCATTTATGGGCTCAGAGTAAAGGGGGTTGAATAGAAATGTACATAAAGTCTAAGTAATAACCTTTAGTTTGTGTATTTAAATTGACAAACTATTTAAAGGTCCAAGAGGACGCATTAATGTAAAATCTCATCTGTGCACAAAATGTTAACAAGGACAACAAAATCTCATTTATCTAGGGTTTCCACAAGTTAAATTTATAAATATTTCCAGCATATCTACGAACATCAAGAAACTCAGTTCCTGGCCAGGTTTTAATCTGTGTACTGTGCTAATTTTTAATAGGTTGCAGAGAGCCTTGAAGAGATCATCAGCCTTAATTATATTCACGAGTTATACTCCAAATCTCACAGCAGGAGGTGGGAGCCGGGTTGCCTCTCAAGGCCATGTCAGATCAGAGCCACACATTGTGGAACACCACGGTTCGCCTACAGCCTCTATTACCAGCCTTCTTTCTCTCTTTATGCTTCTCTGTATATTTGATTCAGAAATAAATAAATAAATAAAACATTCAGTGGCTGAGAATGGAGCACAAAGAAAACATTTTGCATCGAAATGAAAAGTGTAAACATCACAGCCTCGTACGATAAGCAACTCTTCAAAAACCTGAGGTAAAAAGTATATATTGCTATAAAAATATAAAGCTCTTGAATGTTGAAATTTGTGCCCTAAAGTTGTCGAAATGTTCTCTTTATTCCAGGGAACAGTTCTTTCACTTTGTGGTTGTGCAGTTGCATTTGCAGTTTTGTTGAAAATAACTGCAGTGTGTTTCGAAATGCCCAAAGTTTTTATTATTTCCATGAACATAAGTGGACTAGAAACAAGGTACACTTTATTCCAAATCAAAACATGTAGAGCAATTTATTAAATTTGGTTTCACTTCACAGAATGTGAGAAAAGAGGAAAATTAAACTGCCAAAACTAGAGCGTCAAATTGTTGATTTACAAACTCAGACATTTGCTGTATTAACTCAGGCTGATATTAATACAGATAAAATGCATTTGTGTTTAATATTTTACCACCAAAGTTACTATGATATGTTGTTATATATATATTTTTTTACAGTGTATCATTTTAAATGGCAGAGAAATTGCTAAATTAGAGGGCTTCTCATTGTACACTTTGGAGACAAACTACAGATACGCCCAACTTACTAACATGTCAAATGAAACTGCAACTCCATTTTAGAAACTAAGTGATTGATTGTAACTGATATGGTCTTTCTCCTTGAAATAGCAATCCGAAGTCAAAACTGCCAACTGTAAATGCCTCAGATTGTTGACAATCCCTCTCCACTTTTCACCAATCAGAGCAGAAAATTGCAGGCAAATAAAACTTGAACAAACAACTGCCAGCATCAGTCACAACAGCATGCAGCGATGCGTGTTCCAACAGAGTGAAAAAAATAAAGGAATGCATGGAGACGTAAAATGCTGCAGGATAAAACTTTTTTTTTTCTGCTGTTCCCATGTAGGATGGGAGCGCTGAGCTGTCAGCAAGGAGGTTTAGGAAAAGAGGATAAAGGCAATTCTAAGCTTATTAAAACATGAAGGTGTTGAATAGTCAGATTAGAATTGCTCCGCCCTAATTTTACAAGCAAAGCAGAAACGTTGCTGTCAATGCAGAACAGATTTGCCGCAAACTGGGTTTAAACTAATCATCATTCAGCAGGCCACTTTTTCATTTGCATTATCTTTCTTTCACACCAGTTAGAGGGCAGAGGAAAACTGTCAAGCTATTTGTTTTGTCTATCTTCCACTGGGTCTCCTGCATCCTCAGTATATATCCTCTGAAAGTTGGAAAGAGCACCAGCTGGTGGGGCTGTAGTTTGCTCTCCCTATAACCAGGGGCAAGGTAAGACACTGCTGATGTGACATGGAGAAATAACTGCAGCAAACTTTTTAAATGAACTTTTCTGGTTAGAAAAAAAATCTCTGTGATACAAGACATCTGCAGCGTCCCTATGGTATCATTCATCAGTTCCACATTCTGGAGATTAGATTAAATTCGACTGCCTTTTCTTTTTACATCCCTTAATTGTTTAATTATGTTAATACAGTGCCTTGCAAACATTTTCACTTTCTTTGAACATCTCCGCATTGCAACTACAAAATTCTATGTGTTTTATTTTGATTTTGGAGGAAGACCGAAGCAAAAATAGTTTATAGTCTTTAAGTGTAGAGAAAAAGCAAAATGATTGCCATCATTTTCTTATACGGGTGAAAATATGAAAAGTATGACGTGCTTGGTTTATTCAACCTCACAGAACTTTGTGAAACAACGCTTTGCTGTAATGTCAACTCTACAAATCTCTCCTTTATGTAGGACTGGCTGAAAACACATACAACAGTAAAAAAGACTGACGTACAAAACGGAAGATCCCTTGAAGGAAACAAAAGCTGCTCTGTTGTCGAGTCTGACTCTAACAGGTTAATGTACAGTTCAGCTCTAGTTTGGAGACAATACTCATAAATACAGTCCTCCACACTGTGATGCTCTCTGTTAGTCAAAGCCCAGTCAACAAATGCACTCTGCTTTCATTCAAATGGCTTGTGTGATACCTGGCTTGGCGTGGCTTGTACCGGCCCTGAAATAGGGAAGAGAGATGCAGGATCTGTTAATGGAGATGACAGATCTCCTGCTAAGGCAGGATCTGTAAAAACATCTGGAGCAGATGTTTGCTTCAGATGTTTGAGTCTAAAGCAAACATCTGAAAAAGACACAGTTGAACTAGACCCTCTAATTGGGAATTAGAGGCTTTTCTAGGTGAAGATCCATCAAATCATATCGTGCTCCAGGTCTTGAATATATTTCACAAAAAAATATTTTGCGTTCTGCATTGTACACTCCTGAAATTTTTTTTAAAATCTTAACCTGATAAAATAATAATAATAATAATAATAATAATAATAATAATAATAATAATAATAATAATAATAATAATAATAATAATATAAAAAACCATAAAAGTTCTGAAACTCACCCCATGAATTACTAAAAAGTATTCCTGCAGACTTCAATATCTTTGCTCGTATAGGTGGTCTTGGTGTGTGTAGTTTTCCTTCAGCATCTTTTTGGTGGATGTTGTTGTCTCCAAAGTAAGGACTGTACACCAGCTTCAAGATGTTTAGTTTTTCTCTTGTTCTCATACTCTCTTTCTGCTGCTAAGGAATCTATTCATGCTTTGTTTGTGGTTGTACAACAGTGTCCCATGTAAAGAATTCGCTTTTCTTCTCTGATGACATTTGTAGCTGGTTAAGGATCTATCTGTCTATCTGGCAATGTTAAGTAGCCATGAGGTCCTTTCAAATGTGCAGCTTATTGGCTGAAACCATCGAATTCATGCTAATAGCCAAACAAAGTTACTATGTAAGTCAGGTATAAGTTTTCACACATAACTGATAACCAAATGCCTTCCTGCTCAGATTTAGTATTTAAACGAGCTGACCTGAAACCCTATGTTTTGTATTTTATCAGAAATTGATGGATTTTATTTCTGCTTGAGCTGTTTCTTGTTTTGCTGTGTTGTGTCACAAATATGAAACAAGCAGGTGTTACAGTAGGTGCTTATGCTTATATTGCTTTCTTCCACTGAGCTTTCTCTTACAAGAGGGCTGGTGTGTTGCACTCCTCAGTGATATCTGACCTGAGCAGTGTGTAGAAACAGTCATGTGCTTCCTTCATGGACAAATGATGTTGCATGCTGCTCCTTCGTACCCAGATCTACATATGTGGTAATGATGGGTGAGTGCTCTTTCTTTTTTTTGCCAGCTGCTACACTGGTACATTAAACAGCCCAAAGTTAGATACAGTCCAGTAACTATTTTAAGCTACTCAGGAATGTATGTTAGACATAATTTGACAAAAACATATTTGCATTCCTCTCTTTTATATTCATGCTTCTTCCTGGCTGTTTATCTTCTGTCTAATTAACCATCTGTTACCTATTCATATCAACGTCTCACATATTTTTCTTGTTCTTCAGTGTCCAGATGTTTTCATCTGCATAAAAACACCAGTCAGCCAACATTAGTGTTTGATCTTCTTAGGCAGATGAGTTGGTTGAATCTTGAAACAGCTACAGATGACGTACCGAAGCGTGGACTCCATTTCAAAATACAGTTACATACAATTTTGTACAATTTTCTGGATATCATCCTCTAACTGG
The DNA here is from genome assembly GCA_010277075.1 of Poeciliopsis retropinna. Classification (NCBI taxonomy): domain Eukaryota; kingdom Metazoa; phylum Chordata; class Actinopteri; order Cyprinodontiformes; family Poeciliidae; genus Poeciliopsis; species Poeciliopsis retropinna. The sequence continues at coordinate 10,193,185 of VMRM01000022.1, forward strand.
AACATTCCTATGATTTTCATGATAAACTTTTTGATGTAGGAACCTCATCAGTACTATGGTAGCCATCCACAAAACTGTTCTCATTTATTTACTTATAAAACCAAGCAATGTGTTTTCACTAAGATGTAGCTTCTGGTTTTGAGCAGATTCCTTCATCCAACACAATTTACACATTTCAGTCAGTTTTGAATCACCTTGGTGTTACATTTACAATAACAATCTTCTCAGAAGAGATTAATTTCGACAGATGAAAACACCTTTGTACTAACAGCTTTTTTTTTGTTTGTTTTTTTTTTTACAGTTTTTGCAAAACATGTTATTTTAAGAAAACTACTGAAAATATTCTTAAACATTGAGTCTACAAGAAGGAGTAAGAGCATATACAACTGAGCCCAGGTTGCTTGGTGCAACCCCCAAACTAACAGTAAGAAAGATTATCTGGGGTCAGATTAGGAGTAAGTGGAACCTGAGTCCCAGTCGGGGAGATAGCTTTATCTGCTCACAGTCCCTAAGTTCAAATTCTCTTGTTTCACATCAGTCAAGTAGCATTGCTCAATAGAAGGCAACTTGCAAATTCCTCATTAGCAAATTACTGCAGACCTTTACAACCAAACCCATTATTAAACAATCTGAGCTACACATTTAAGTCCCTGATAATGTACGCAGCTTGTAATTTCTCCACTCTACAAAAATCAATAAATAAACAATTGGAACTCACAAAAATTAATATCTCAATCGTTGCGATCAGCATGAAGCCCGCAACTGGTCAGATGCTGATACCTGTGTCACCACAGCATAAAACGGTGAGCTTAATATGACTGGAGAACAATTAATCCAAATGCTTCGATCCAAGCTTACTGAAGCCATTTCGATCTTTGGCTTTGTTAAAAGCTTTGACCTGAATGTCAGCGATTTTAGCTGAGTTTAATTTTGCATTCAAAGTGTTCCTAAAATGTTTCCAAAGCCTTCCCGCTGTGATTGAAGTATTTATATTAGGAGCAGAAGCACATATGATTGAGAGAGAAATTACTTTAAAACATGGATTTATTATTTGAAAAGAAATCTGACTTTTTTTTTAAGCATACTCATTTCAATTACAGGGCCTTGAAAGAGTCCTGTAGTGTTCATATTTTTTTTGTTTTTTGTCACTTCCTCCCTCATTCGGGAGTGGATAATTTTCATGCCTGCTGCTACAAAAAAAAGATTATAGAGTGCACATCTCAATTGTATTAGTAATTAGCATGGTTAGCATTAGTAACTGCAAACATCAGTTTCTGTGGGTATTCCCCTGACAAAATAATTAACAGTGAGAATTATGTGTAGAAAAAAAACAATGTTTTTTTTTTTTTTAAAGGGATTGATCTCTCTTTTGTTCTTTCTCTGATGTCCCTCCTTTCTATAGGCTGATAGGCTGCAGAGCACAAACATAATTTAGATGTGATGCACTGACTAAAAAAGATTATGTTTTTGTGATCCATTCACAACCCAATTTCTCAGTGTGCATTCTTGCCACCTTTTAGTGAATCTTTTCATCTTTTAAGCAAACATGTTTGTTTAAAAGATGAAAAGATTTGTCAGCTTAAACGCTATAAGTCAGACCACATTTTCTGAGCTAAAAAAATATTGTTGTGAGACTTTAAATGCTCATAATGAGCTCGTAGAAGCTTGCTCTATTGCGCCGAGGAAGGCATAAACAAGTTGTTGATTATTCTGCCACTAAGTCGCAATAGGTGCAACGGTGGTTTTGTTGAAGGAGTACAGGAATTACAATTAAAATTAATTCCACATTCCATCATTTTATTGATTTCTTTTCATATTTAAAACTGTAATGTACTGCGTTTCTCAGTTAGCAACATGTGACGATTTTTTTTTTTTTTTTTTTTAAGTGCTCAGTAGAGCCTGGGTAAATCTTCCACTTTTCTAAGGTTCATCACAAGATTTGAATTTTTTTTTTAAACAACCCTGAAAATGCTGACTTACAGAGTTCTCTGTGCTGTAAAGATTTTAGTTTTGTTTAATGAAATACGCAGAATGTCTATTAATTTTTATATAACAGCTTGAGAAACAACCTAACCAAGACACGACTTATACAACTCCCGACAAGTTGGTTTAATTTTAAACACCTCGATGATATTGAAGACAGCAACCTTTCAGTCTTTTTCCGACACCCAAAACTTCCAAACATAAATACTTTGATTTTAGCACAACCTGTTAGTAGCTAGCTTTTGATACAGACTAAAAAGGTCCTGAAGTTTTGAGCTTCCAACTAGAGGGTCTCCATTCAGGGCTCGGCAAGCTGTAAAACATTCAATTCTGGCCATCAGCTAATTTCTCAGTGCAAATACAACAACCAACAAGGGCTTTTCAAGGTTGTATGTCAGAATAATACTTAGACACCCACATCACATCTATGAGGAATAACCTCCGATCAGTCATAATTTTATAGTTTTTTTTTTTTATGTATTTAACATAATATGGCCAAGGGGAAGGTAATCATCAGACTCTCTGAGTTACTTTTAGTGACTGAGGTTCATTAAGCCTATTAACACATAAAGCCTAAGATTTTTGAGACCTCTCTGTCAAAGCCTGTTTGTCATAGCACAGTCGAACCTTAGCTACCCCGAGAGCGGAAGAATATGTTTTTCTGGAGGTGTCGTATTCCACTTATGCCTCTCTTTTTTGCCTGTTTGTTACCCTTTCACATCTGCTCTCCGGGCTGTTGTGGCAGCACAGCTTGATATCCCCACTTCCTCTGCTTTTCTCATCCTTCCTCAAAGCCTGGGAATGATCGATAATCCAGCACACATGCAGCTTCATGATCCTGCCTCAGAGGTGTCTTTTGGGAAACTTTAAGGAGTACTTGGTGCGCCGCCGTGTATCTGCCATCCCATGATTCTGAGAGTAGGCAGGGAATCCCTGAGACAGAGCGAGACTGAAGTACACTCTCATATCAATCCACCAAACTCACGAATTTCTTTGAATCCAGTTGGTTTCAGTTTAAAGAGATACTCAAGAGATGCAAATGCTAAGTTATTACCAAACTAACTAGTGATTACATCCAGCCTAAAAACCTGTTGAAGGCCAATTAAAGTATGCCTGAGCACATTTTAGCTGCTGGCCTAAAAAAACAACTTCTTTTGTTGACGCTGACTTTATTATGCCTGAACAAAGGAGCAAGTGGAGCAGCTGCTCCACTTATTTCAGATGTGCAAATGTGTAAACTTGTGCTTTGAATAAAAGTATTTAAAAAATTCAAATCAACATTTTAGCAATGTATATATATATAAACTAACACTGATAATAATCAGATCAACTAGAAAACACAAAAGTGAAAGAAAGTGTCATCCAAAGACAGCTTGACCTTAAATAAGACTAATTACTTTCATACTTTGTTAGTGTGAGTGCACAGCTGGGCGTACGCAGTCAAAGGAAAAACTGGGGGTCATCAGGCTGCTCATGTCAGTCTACTTGTCCTTCACTCACTGTCCTTGTTTTCCAAAATAAATCTACTTCCAGGATTTAGGTCACTGGCCAAAGTCCCAGTAGAACCAACATTCATCAGAACATTAAGCATCTCTGTCTGTTTGCAGGAGAAGAGTGATGTGAAGATAAATTGACAGATGGAACTAGCACCGGACATTTCTCAACGTTTGACATGGAAATCAGAAAAAAAACAAAAAAAAACAAACTATTCTTGCTTTAGCTCATCAAAATGATTTATTTTTGTTAAAAACTGAAATAACGATCAGAATGTTTTACATTAATTTACTTTTTTGTTTAACTTATAACCTACAGAGGACATGTAATATAGGTACACAAGTGTGGCAGTAATGTCACTCATGGAGCATGAGGATCATTTTTCTCAGGTTCTGGAGGAAAAAACACTTTTTCTCTACAGACTGAGAAAGAAATCTGTATTATGATGTCCCATAACAAAAAGTTAGTGAAGTCTAAGTCGATAATCAATCATGCAACTTCATGATCCTGCCACAGAGGTGTCTTTTGGGAAACTTTAAGGGGTACTTGGGCATATGACTCATGCCCACTCCTTAAGGTTGCTGCATTGACCTGACATTATTATTATTGTAAATACTGTTCTATCTATGTCTTAGCACTCTGCGTTGAAAGACAACAATGTCAGAGAATTGCCACAGTGTATGTTTCTTTTATCAATTTGAATGTGACAATTTGAACGAGGTCTTAAATCTAAATAATCCATGCGTCGTAGTCCATATTAAAATATGCCTGATTATTCTAAATTATATCTCTTTTAATTTTGTTTTAGACAAAAACCAAACAAAACAGTTGTGTTCTTACTTAATCTGCCTCTAACTGCAGCAATATATCATCTGAATTTGTTTGAAATTTATGGACCTTGTCCTCCCATTAAAAATTACCTCAGTAGAATGTTGTCAAGAAAGATGGATCTTATGGTGCAAATAGATCAGAACTTCCCAACGGCCAGAGAAATCCTTTGTTTCCCAAAAGTCTCTTTTTAATGATGGTGTGAGCAACAAAAACCACAGAGAGCATCTGGAGATTATTTGTAATTTATAAATGGGCAGAATACAAAAGAGGCTGAGCTTATAATACCCCTGAATATAAGTGAGTAAATGCTAAATGGCAGGAAGTTCTTCTCTCAAAGTTCATGGTTTGATTTGGGATAATTAGCTGATAAAACTGGTGGGTTTTATTTCTGAGTAGAAGAGGCCATTTTCAGTGTTACTGTTTTTGATTTATTCCAAGTACATTTAGTCCACTATACTGCTTCTATAATATGTTATATCCAGAAATGTCTATGTTGGTTTATAAAAAAAATACTTTTACATATAATGAAATCAATCTGCTTTTTGAGGAGCTTGAATTCTTGTTATGACTTTGAAGTCCATTTTCATGCCCATTTTGTTTGTGCTTGCCTTGGAACAAGGAGTCTGAAATGTCACATTTGAAGAGGAATTGATCTTTATCAGTGTAAAAAAGAGCATCTGCAAAGTGTTATATGAAATAAAGTAATATCCATATTTGGCTGTTACCATAAATGTAGAGGACTTTTATAAATTTCATATCATGCATAGATCCAGTGGCATCCTGGCCTGCTGACCAAATTGTGTATAACAGTATCAGAGGTGTAGGAATCCAATGCTGAGGTATTATTTACAGAAGGCAGCATATAAACTTTGCTATTGAAAGTCCATGCAAATGCCCATTACTGTGAAACATTGGATTTCTCACAACACAGAAAATTTTAGCGAGCGCAGCTTCACAACACAACATACAAACCAGGTAGAATCAAGATCTGTGTGTTTTACTTTTGTTCAATTTATCAGTTCTCTATTTTTCTACTAAGTTATGTTGATCTACTGTCTGATACCAAACAACAGATTGTAATCTGTTTGGTATCTTGGCCTGATATTCATGCCAAGAGACCAAACAACTTCTCTGTTATGATGACTGATGTGGTACCATTTCTGTTTCCTGTTATGCTTTTGAATTTCCCGTAGCATCATCTTCAACAACATCTTTTTACTGTACAGTTTGTGTAATGTAAGCAAATAAAATGCTAGTTGTATTAGTTATCAAAATAAGCAGTAGTCATACTGGTAAAGCCCACCAGACTGTAAATACAGGAAGTATTGACACTTTGATGTCTCTCTTCTTTTGGATCACAGTCACTTGACTTATTGTGTAACAATCTCATCCATCTTAATGTAGTCTGAATAGCTTTACTGAGACCTTTGCAGAAAACAATCACTTTGGCACAACGGAGGTCGAGTCACTTCACCTTCATCCTTTGGCAGATACAAAACCCAGAACACATCACTCTGGTGTCCACGTTATTTATTTATGGAAAAAGGTCCAGATTCGCTCCCATGAACAAGTATTTCTGAAGTAAGGCCAGATTTTCTTTCCCCTTTCAAATCTTTCAACAACTCTTCTAACTTAAGGGACTGGAAGTTGGAGGTGCTTCCTGACCCCAGATTGTAATCAGTGCAGACACATCCAATAGAGCCAGGACTGGCCAATTGACCAACTGGCAATTGGCTTTTCTCCATCCATTTAAAGATCGATATGAGAGACCTCAAGCTCATTTGGTCAACTGTACTGAAGACAGAGGGAAACTAAATGAAGTATTTGTGCCCATAAAGCAATGAAACAGCAGAACGAGTTGTAAACAACATGAGCATAAAGTTTTTTTCTCTTTGGCTCAACAATGGAGAATAGATTAGAAACCTTTCACGGAAGATTGAAATACTGACAATTAAATCTGGTAAACCTTGTGATACTCTTCTAAAGAATAAAGGAATAAATAAGAAATACAATTGTGAATATTGCACTCTGGTGTTCTTCACTTAAAATGATTTTTTTTTTTTTTGCTTTATTTTTTGTTTATATGGATTTACAAGGTATTAGAAAAAAATGCATTACAGCATAATTACATACAAATTTATATCTCTAGGTGAAGCGCTGAAAAAATGTGCATTATTTCTTTAACAAGTTAAATACACATTATGGGTATTTAAGAGAGACTTCAAAGTGAGAGAACTGGCTGCAAATCAAACTATTGCTCAAGGTAGAGAAATACATGGGTTAAAGTATGCAGAGAGACTCATAGGCAAGGAAGAAAATATGTTCTTCTGTTCAGCCTCTCCTGCTTTCTACATGGAGATTAATTTAAATCTCACATAAGGTACTGAACTCATTCCATCTCCTCATTATCATGCTGATACAGAAAATGTTTTTTTCCCTCATACTTTGCCAGGATTAAACTTTTTTTTTTTTCTTTTTGCACGAAAGACAAATATGACTGAAATACACCTTCACACTTGGATGACGAATACCGGTGAAGCTCTGCAGGGGTGTTTGCGCCTGTATGTTGAGGAGATACGGAAAAAGGAAATCTGAGCTGCACTCCGGCAGTGTTCCTGACATGTTCCTTCCCTTTTACTCCCCCAGTAAAATCCTTTATCTTAAAGCATGACTGCAGGAAGAGCTGTTCTCTTCAAAAAGGCAAATCATATGATGGGAAAATAAATCAAATGAAGGTGGGGAGGGAGACTTCAAAGCGTTTAAACTCGCATAACGTTCGGGTTGATAAATAAAGCTTTTAGTTTTTTGCTTGTTTATGTTTTTGCCACTCAAGTAGTGCTGAATAATTTTTGATATTAAGATCTGCCCTTCCCTACACCGGAGAACTTTCTTTGTGTTGGTGGGCTTATAATTCAAAACCTGAGCCCAGAGATGGGAACTGTGGTCGGAGGCAGGCTCCAGTTGTACGTTTGTCACAATTGAAGACTTGCTCTCGAGGTCTGAATTACGGGATCAGAGAATGAAAGTATGTGTGGATCATCATTTGTGTTCATCTTTTGAGTAAATAAAGTTATTGCCTCCGAATTACCGTAGTGTATTCAAATGACCACTTGTCACTGAAAGAGTTAACGGTGGCTTTTACGTTAATTTGTTTTAATTTCACACCATCGAGCAAGTATTTATATTCAGTGAGACACAGAGTGCAGCTCTGTTGGAGGCGACATATTCTCCTATTAAAGAATGCGTTTGATTTATAATCCGGGGATATTTCAGGTCACAAACCAAACCCCCAGACTGCAGGAGACTAAAAGCTGACACACACCTAATCCAAAGCCCCATGGTTGATGCACAGTCACATGGTTGTGGATTGTTTGTGTTTGGGCACAACTTTCATATAATGGTGCAGAGTATACATCAGAATCAGAAGGATTCACTCTCCCTTCCTGGATCCTCCAGTTTGCTTTTATGAATCAACCTCAACAAGAATGCCACATCCTTCTGCAGACATCCTCCTCAGTGGGCAATGTTTCACTTTCCATCCAGAAAAAGTTTTTTTAGCCACTTAATCTTTGCAGCATTTCTGGGTGACTGTGGCTGCAGTAATCGGCTTGTGATCGGAAGGTTGTAAGTTTGATTCCAGCTTCCTCCTGCCACATGTTGGTGTTCCCCTGGGCAAGATGCTTAACCCCACATTGCTTGGCAATCTGTGAATTGGTGTGTGTGACTGGAATTGTGAAGTGCTATAATGGGTCAAAATGATTGGAGAAATGCTATTAGCAGAGTCCATTTACCATCTGTAGTTATTTAGTTAAGAATCACACAGATGTACCTAATTTCTCACTGTGTTCGATAAACATTTCTCATAAAAAAGCTTTTATGAGAAAAACTTACCACTGCATATTAGGAACATTGTAGATAGAAAAAAAGGAGTAGTAAATTTCCACCAAAAACTTTTCCAGAAAAAAAAAATAAAACAATACAATTTCTGAGTTTGAAAAGTTTAACATTTGCTAGTAAAACCTTAGATTTTTTTCCAGAAAAACACATGGAAATTTATGAGTTTAAAAGTCACAAATTTGATAGAAAAAAAATCAAATTTATATCAAGAAAAAAAAAATTAAATATAATTTGAAAATCAGTCTTGTAGCACAAAGACATTATTCAACGTCTGTCAGGTCACATCCTGATTTCACTTTTCCCATTCAGCCTTAATAAAGAAGGATCAGGACACAGAGGCAATTTTTTTATCCCATGTTTGAAAATGCGATGGGTGGAGCCACAAAAATAGATGAAGTACTTTTAATAATGTCGTTTCACACTGTTACAAATGAAAAAGTTTAATTACACACTGCAGCTGTTGATGGGATTTGATTTTGGTGAACTGCACTTGATGAAAGGTGAAGCCTCTGTAAGCTTAAAAGGTCTGAGTTACGCAGGGTCAAAAGTATATTACAGCACATTTTAATACATATGAAGTCTGATGACCTGAAATAGATATGGAAATGAGAGTGGAGTGTGTTGCTTCGATGCTATTATTCACTCAAAACTCAAGTGGCTATGCTGTCAAATACAACTCATTTGCATGAATGTTTCATTTTCATCTCACAAACTCATATCCACAGTTTCTCACCTCCGAGGCAGCATTGCTCCAACGTTCTCCCCTCATAGGTCAGAGCCGAGACCCTCCACATCATGCCCCCTCCACCGACTGTCATGACGTGAACTCTTGTGGGAAACCGAGGTAAATTGCAATCATTTTAATCCCTGTGGACCGTGGAGCTGTAAATTTTTAATCATCGACGTAGATCTTAAAATTAATCTTGCCTTCGAGTGGAAAGAATTATGTCAGCAGGACAGTGCGATGTATTCCTGACAAACTCACAGACAAAAAGAAAACTGGACATAAAGTTTTTTTTCTAAAATAGATAGAAATAATCCTTTCAAGTGATGTATAGTGATGCACCAGTCAGAACTATTCAATTTTCCTTGTCCAGAGAGGAAAATGTGTTGCCTTTCTGTGTTGAGATATCATTAGTTATTTATAGTAGAAGGCAAGAAAATGTCAGACTGCACTGAGAAAGCTGCTGTGTAAAAAACCCATTATTTTAAATAAAATGATCACCGACAGCAAAGACTTGTAATACTAAAAGATATGTCTAATGTTCACATTGGAATGAATTTTGTAATTACTCACTATTTCTCAAAGAATTTCAAACCAGTTCTGATTCCAACTTGTAATGTTGTATTCCAAAATTTGTTGAAGAAATCAGTTTTCTGTCTTACAGTGCAGAAAAGGGTTTTGGTTGATGAGGTAGAAAAACCTCATTACAAAAGTATATATCTGAGCATTTAACTGGAACTTAATTTGAATAGATTTGTAGCTTTTTATTCCTGTACTGTCAAGAGACTCATTGAGGTTTTCATTTATGGCACGAGAGTCAAATCCACCTCTCCAAATGATCCATGTTCATGTTAATTTCAAAATTTTTTTAGTGCAGAAACATCACTAAACTATGAAGTTACGTTTCTAATAGGAAAAGTGTTTCAATAGTTTTACCTCTCAACTGTGTGTCAGAAGTTTAAATTGTGACCAAGTCTTTGTCAGAGCATAAATGTAGCTAACATGAAATATCAGTAACGATATCTATGACAAACCAGCTAAATTTTAGGAGCAACTGTTCAATAAAACAATAAAAAAAAACCTTGATAAATATTTTAACTTGTAGATCACGTTAATCTAAGCATCATTTAGCTAAAAAGTTCTAGCTTTATAAGACAAGAGGCATTCAGTGAAGTTGCTAATATTTTTAGATGAGCTCTAAAGCTGGGCTCAGATTATACAGTCTATGTATTTACACAGTTTTTTGGTTCATGACTGAAAGACTAAGTGTCACACACTTAGCAACAGAACCTGCTCCTATATCACAGATTAGAGGATTTTTCAGACCAACTAGACCCACCAGAGTTAATCAAATTCTCTACAGTTTAAAGGAAACAATCACAACAGCAGATGGTGTTAATTGAAAGTACTCTCAGGATTCAAATGAGTTATATTTCTGTTTAGATTAAAAATATGTCCAATTTAATGGCCATCTAAATATGATTTGGATGGTGTTTATTATCTTTGGTTTCTTTCAGTAAGGTCCTTAATTATTTGTAGTGGTTTTGTCTTGAGTGTCCAACTATTTCTTTGTTGTCCTTTTGTTTGTCTAATCAACGTGTGATTCTAATTTGTTACTAGCTTCTTTTATGCCAGCTGCTGTTTTCCATTCGTGCTCATCACGTCGTAGCATCACACTTTTGCAGTTGGGTCAGTGATCTGTGCACGCTATCCGACTACGTCCAGATCAGGCTCCAAAAATTGAAACAAGTTTGCAGACTCCAGCCTTTACCTCGTCTCACACTGGAATATTGTCTGTTCTGACTTACTTGCAGACTGACTGCAGCTCCTGGGGATTGATGCAGACCTTCCTCGACTGGAAATCAACAGCAAAAAATGTGCAATTTCACTCCAGCTTGCCATATGTTTATTTACAATTTAAAAGTGCTTTAAGCCATCAGAATATCAGGATAAATGTTGTGTACATTCACAACATTTAAGTGATTTATTAAACAGTATTATTTTACTCCTGAGTTAATCCCAAAGAAGCTCCCATGCAAAAACTGTTGGAGGTTACAATCCAGTGAAACATTCACTACTAAAACCTCATTTTTTTCCCATTAAACCATGAGAGAAAGTCATAAAACATTTTGATAATTTATGGGAAACTTCTAATCCAACCTACATGTCTCCTGAACACACTTTGACGCTAACCATTTTCTCAAAGCTATCCTTTACGACCATCACTCATTCCTACTGGGAGCAGGCAGCAGAAGGGGAATGCAATTACCCAAATGTGTACACTCACATCGCCTAAGTGCAGCAAAATATATCACACAAACATGCAGTAGGAAGGGGCAGCCCTGTGCTGAAGCTGTGAGCTGCATGCATCATCGAAGCCTCCTGGGAAATATAAGTCTGCGATTGTTATTCTGTTCTCGGAGCCGGATTCCAAACACATTTTACACCTCTTATTTCTGTGGGTGTAAACGTGCCGGTGAGTTTATCAGTGTTGCACTAGTGATCTGTCTCCTGTGTTTTCTTACAATATTGTGACCTCCAAATGACACACATTCTGTGCATCCCTCCACCGCCTGCAGTCTGGATATTAACAAAGATGGCATTCCAGCTGTCTACACTTGGACTGAATGCAACTATTGTATACATCCAGATGTAGTGAACATTCACTGCCTTCAATATGAGGCACAAGCGCCTTGCTAGTGCAAACTTCCTTTCGCTTTCAGAGACGCCCCACTTCTTTACAGCATAGATTCGACAGTGTTGCACACATCACCAAGAGATTTTGGCTCCTATTCACATGATAACATCAAGCAGTTACTGCTAATCTGTTGGCTGCACATCCAGGATGTGATTCTCCCATCCCATCCCATCATGACGGTACTTCAGGATCTGGGGACTGTGGAGGCCATTTCAGTACACTGAACACAATGTCATGTTAAGAAAAGAATAGCTTCAGACGATGAGAACTTTGACACTTTGCATTATCCTTCAGGAATTAACCATGAGAGAATTCATGCATTTTTATCACAGAAACGGGATATGTGGTGTTATAATACCTAAAGTGTGCCAACAAGATATACCCACACCATCACCTTAAACTGTTTATAAAAGGCAAGACAGATTCATGCTTTGTCTGTGCTATGTACCTGAATTATACAGTTGAAATTTAAACTTGTCAGACCAGGAATCATCTTTCCAATCTAATTTTGTCCACGTTAGCTGAAATGGTGAAAACTGTACCCTCAGTCTTCTGTTCTATGCAGAAAGGCGTGGCACCTGCTTTGTTGTTTTTCCTTCCCTAACCATCTGCTTTAAGATTCAACGTGTGTGTTGAGAGATTGTATTCCACATACCTTGTTTGGAACGACTGCTTATTTGAGCTGCTCCTGCCTATTATCTCAAACCAGACTTACCTCAGACATCAACGAGCCGGTTTGTTTTTACCAATAACTGCTCCTCACTGGATGTTTTCTTCTTTTTGTACCTTTCTCTGTAAACTGGGGAAATGGTTGTTTGTGTCAGTCCCAGTGGATTAGCAGCTTTGGAAATACTCAGGCAAGGCTGTCTGTGACCACAAAGCACACTACACTTAAAGTAATTTTAGTCCGCCTTTTCCCCTTCATTCTGATGCTCAGAAAGACATTTTGACCACATCTGGATGTCTACATGCCAAGTGATTAGTCACTTTGCTATTTGTGTTAACAAGCCTCTGAACAGGTGTGCCTAGTACAGTTGCTGGTGAGGGTATAAAATTAATCTATATTGCCACTCAGCTGAAGAAAAGCATTACACTATTGGGTGTACGCCTTGCACTGCAATGACATAAGACAATAGATTGCGTTAGGTCAGCAACGCGTGACATAAGGCCTGCATGCACAGAAGTTTAATGTAAATACTCATGCGACACAATGACAATAACAACTCTTATTTAATCTCATGACATTCTGTGCAGATAATCTGTCTGTCCTGATAAAGATTATTCACTGAATACTTGAAGCGGCTCCAATTAATGTCAAATTCACATACTTCCTCAGTAATTAATTCAGACAGAGTCAGTTCAAGTCTTCCAAAAATGTTGTTTTCAAACAGGGACAAAAGTAATACGTATCATGTTAACACTGAAATGTATTCCCTGTGTCCCGAGACGCTTGCACTAAAGAAAGAGCATCAAATCAAAAGCAACAAAGATTGTTAAAATATTATAGAGCTTGATTTTCCTCAAAAAAATTTTTTTTTTTTAAATCTATCTTTGGGTTTATACCAACATGCCAAGGAAGATTAAAACAGTGTCATAGTTCACTGTATCCTTTCAGAAATGAGACAATGTTTGGTGTTAACACTATTTTAATTTTCTGAATCACATAAACTTCTAAATGTAGACCGACATAAATTACAAGATTCCCTCCCAAGTAAATTGAAGGAAGATAAAATGGTACCCCTGGCTATCAGAGAAAACCAACTTTAATGTATGAAAAACTAATAGAATAAATAATCACATTTGACAGGAAACATAAAGAAAAGGCAGAGCAACAAAGTACAAGAGGAATTCTGAGGGATAAAAATGAAAAGACAATGAAACATTTGGAGCCATAAAAATAGAAAAATATTCAAGGTTATTATCAGTAGCAATTAACAGATGACTTAATGTGAGACTTGCATGAACAAGGAATTGACAGTTTTGAGGAAGTGATAGTAGATAAGGACAATACTTTCTCATTCCACTTCTTAAAGGAGGTGTTGTTTGGTTATTAGCATGCTTTGACAGTTTTTTTTAAAAACTGAATTGTTTTTCTTTCTTCTATTTTTTTATTTTATTTACAAAGTAATACTTCATCTGGAAACAGAAACATCCTAATATTTGATGGGGACAAAAAAAAAAAAAAAAAAAAAAAAACGGTCACTAATTGTATCGTTAAAGCAGGATAAAAATTGTATACAGGACTGTGGAGATTAAACATCATTTAAAAACAGAATTAAACTCACACGGAGGACATACAGAAGGATATCAGGATTTGAAACCAGGACAGCACATAAGAAAAACACAGTGCTGGACAAAGGAAACCAAGGAGCAGAAATACTGAAGTAACAGTACAAAATGACATTGGATCCTGGTGAACTTAATCTCGCGTTAAATTGAACAATTCACAGGGAGCTGACATAAAGCAATTTACAAATCAACAAAAGAGGGAAGTCTAACACTAGCATGAGAGAACAAACCAAAATGCACCGACTGAAAAACACAGGAAATACGTCAGAAACGAATCACCAAGGAATTCATTCATATGGAGGGACCATAGAAACAGCAGTAAACACAGAGGAATGAACTGAGGATGGCAAGAGCTTAAAGGCAATTATAAACCCCTAAATTAAATGAAAACAAACAGAAAATCAATACTTGTCAATCATGACAGAAACTAGCTGCACACTTTCAGAAATCCACTAGTCTTTTGCAAAAAATAATCCCTAAAACGTTCATATTTAATGCTTACGAATGAGATGAAGCCAGTGGGGAAAGCTACTACTGGATGTTGCTCGAATTTTCTTTTTGCATCATTTTTTAATCTTCTGGGAGATTAAAAAACAATCAGGTTTTCCTCCAGGACTACATTGGTTTAGCTTTAGTCAACTTTTTGTTAACTCTAACCAACTTTCCACTTGCTGCCACAGAAAATCATCCCCGCAGCATGATGCTGCCATGATCGTCTTTCAAAATGGAGACAATGTGAAAAACATAACCTACTTAATGTAGATCAAAATATTACAAAATGACATACCCTGGCTTTTGTCCACCAACTGCAACACCTTCACAACCGCGAATAGAAGTAACCAGATAGATGAAGGCAAAGGAATGGTTAGTAGTGATTAAAGCTATTTTCTAACTTTGTGACGACAAAAAGTGACCAAGAAATGCTAATGGCAAGGGTAATGCCAGCCATTTCCAAAAGGTTACTATTTGCATATTCCGAGGTTTGCCAAGCAAAACATGTTACTGCTTGCTAAATGAAGCTAGTCGTGGTGAGTGCTGCTTGACTTTCATTCTCGGCTGCCAGTCTCTTGTCTGTCTGGCATTTGTCACTTGGTGGTGCTTTAATCACTGACAGACTCTTCCAGCTTCTCAATATTATTATTTCTTACAAGACCCAAGCAGCTGCTACCAAAGAGGCTTTTTTAAGAGTTTGAGAAGGTGTCAGTGTTTTCACTTATCTGACTTCAAATATAGATAGCAGCGAAAAGTTGGCGTGCAGCTGAGGTTCATTGTTCAGCAGCTGTTCTAGTGAATCCTGGCTCTTGTAGTTTTAGTGTTTTCTGTAACAGTAGTCATGTCAAAAGACTGACTTTTATTATTATTATTTTATTTTTTTTGCTGCTCCTCTGATTGATGCACTCTTTGCCAGTGAAGTAAGACAGACAGCTGTGACCTGATATGCTTGCAGTTGTGCCATAGTCTTCATTTTATGATGGATTCAAAAGTGCTTTTGAAAGTTCGGTTTTACAACCTGACTCTTTTACAACCTGACTCTGATCATTAATTATTTCTAAACGCAGTTGGTTGCAATGGAATCTGCTTAATGGTATCGGATAAAAAGAGGGCAGAGCTCCAAAACATACCACTCTATCTAGATTTTATTTTCCTTCCTTTAGGTTTGATTCCAGCTTCTAGGTTAGATTCTAGCTTCCCGCTGTCGCATTTTGATTTGCCCTTTGGCAAGGCATGAAACCCCGAGTTGTCTAATGATCGGTGTATTAATGTGGGCAGATTTGAAATGCACTATGTATACTAATTTAATTTCTTTACACAATTAATTATTACTTTTTTGTAAGTCTAGCACATAAATAAATAAGTTCTTATTATAATAAAAAATAAGCTTTTTAGTGATTGTAGCATTACGCCCAATACGTGAACCATAACAGCTAAATGATCTGCAGTTCAAGTTCTGTGTCTTTCTCATTCAAGGTAGCAAAAAGTCAAAAAACAAGGATCCTAGAATTTTATTAATAATTTTTATCCTGTTTACTTTGGTCCTTGGTTTGCAATTCTTTAATAGCAGCATTCCTGCACGTTTCAGAGAAAGTATTGTCTTAAGTAGGTATAGCATTACCACTGACAACTTCAGCACAAGGCGCAATGCTTTCTGTGCAGGTACAATCATATAGGGAGGTAGTGTGAAGCCGCATGAAGCCTCAGACTGTGTGGAGTCATTGTGATGGGAGAGCACAATAATGATTGTTTGAAATTTCATCACTGGTTTCCTCCATCATGCTCATGCACCAACACACCGTCTACTTCTCTCGTCGTTTTAACAGCTATCATTCCTCCCTATGGGGATCTCGTTGTCAATTCCTCTCAAGACTCATAATTGCTTTGCTGGCCTCTCCATGTAATGGCCCCTTACTGAGTAATCCTGAGCACGGGGTTTGTGCTATGTCTTTGACTAAAGATTACTTTATTGATCCCCCCTTCCCTCCATCTCTCTCTCTCTCTAAGTCTCATTTCTCAATCTTTTCATGGCCAGTGGTAATTTCCTGAATGCTATCCTTTGCTTTTTCTTACTGCTGGGTTCACATGACTGCATGCGATGCAAAGCTCTGTCCCTGAGGTAAAATATTCTCTTGGTAAATATATTGCTTTGTTTTTGTATTGGGAGTTGTGCATCTCTTCAGAGTAGACAATTCATTGTGAGTGGCGAAAGAAAAATATATATACATATTGTAAAAACTGTTATAGCATGGTTGGTTACATGGGAATGTTCTCTGCAGCTCTCATGACAAAAGCATTAAAGCATTTGCTACTATTGCAATAAAGGCAATGATCAATAATTTCTGAAGTTTCTCCACCTTCAATGACACAAATAGATTGCAAAAATCATCTGAAAAACAAACAAATCTGTTAGCTGGGGAAAATAAAGCCCTAAAACCTTGGTCGCACATGGGAGCACACTCTAAAATTATAAAACCTGGTCATTTTATTAAAAGTTGATGAAAACACAAGACATACCGGCTTTCACAAAGCTGGCAGTAGCATTGCAAGAGCAGCAGTCCTATCAAGAATTGATTCTTCACTCTGCGTGACAACAATCTGTTGTCTTGTTCATATTTCGGGAAAATGAAGGTCTTCAAGACAAAAACCATCCTCTCAAAGAAAACACCCAGGCCTGGCCAAAATTTCCCAAGGACTTTGTGGCACAATGTGTTATGGTCTGATTGAACCCAAACTGAAATTTGTTTGGAAAAATAACAACAGAAAAGCAACCAAACAACAGCACTGCATGTCACTAAAGTAATACACCATTCCCACTGAAAAACATTTGTGAGAAGTGAATAAACTGGAAATACCATAGGAGGAAAAGCAAACATTTGGAAATGTAATTTTATGTGGATATCTCCTGCTTCTAGAAACAGCCCAAGAGAGAGAGAAAAAAAAAAAAGCTATTCTAGCTTGTTGAAGGAAGCATAATACTCCACCTTTAAACTTAAATCATGCTTTATATTTGTGGGATGTATGAAAACACAAATGGACAACAGATGTATCACAATCAGTTATTTGATGAATGTTTCCATGCTAAAACTTTTGCATGGGCAAATATGAGTCACAATTTGGGATGCTAAACTAAAATCAAATAAGACTGAAATTATAATTTTTTTTTTATTTTTTTTTTTTAGTGGCTTATTTTACCTATTTTTCTCTGACCGACCCTTAAATAATTTTTTTAAAATACCGTCTATATGTAAGAAATTTTTTTTTCTTTTAAATCTTATAAACTTGGAAATTTAACAATTGCATCTGCACTTTTTTAAACTAAAGTAAATCACGAAGACCTGAGAACACTTAACCACTGGGTTGGAGAAAAGACTGACGTGCAAGTGTGTTTCCCTTCTTCACACACATATTTACTGTCTCTTTTCATTTCACAGGCAGTTTAACAAGTCCTCACCAGAAAATTTTCTGGAATTCCCTCTTTTTAAACTACAGTCTCCTTTGTGGAAAAGCTGTGATTTTCTCTAAATTAAGTTTGTATATCTTTGTTTATTGTAATGACCAACAGAAGTCGTAAAATGACAGCTTTGTACTCATGGAGGGAGCAATTTTGGAACATTATTGGTTTTGCAATGTTGAACACAAATTGAACATGTTATGAGTGTGTCAAAAACATAAGCCAAAGGGGATCATTATAAAGTGTTCAGAGACTGTAAGAAAGAGAACTTAACATAAAAAGTCAGGAGAAATACTTTTACTTTTCAAATTTAGAAGGAAAAAGTTTTTTGTTTTTTTTTAGGTATATTTATGACCCACATGTTCAAACACTCTCAGGAGACAGGATTTTAAAAGTTTTATTTTACAATAAGTGAGATAATGAAGGGATGAAAGTCTGTGGTGCTGGAGACCGGGACACAGTAACACTGTGAGGAGATGGGAGAGATAAGTGAAGAAAAATTGACATCTGAGAATTAATGGAGAACATGAAGGAAGGAGCTTACTGGAGAAGAGGAAGATGAACGGTTGAATCTGATGTCTGATTGCATAGTGACTTGTTCGAGTGGTTTGATGAGGCTTGGAGCGGAGCGGCACTAAAGAAGCTGGAGGCTTGGAAGGATGAGCAAGAACAAAACAACGGAAACCTGGTGCAGGACTGCAGAGAGAGCATTGGAGGGCGGACAGGTAGGTTTGTTGGAGGATCCTGATGATGAAGAGGAGCGTGGAGGTTTGGTGGAAGTGTGGAGGATTGTTGCAGAAGTGAATCATAAGCGACAAAGTCCGAGGAAAGCTTGGGCAGCGAGTCCAGAGTTAGCAGCTCAGAGGCAACCATGAAGGAAGAAACCCAATGAAATGATAAACAAACAGTTTGAGTATAATCAAGGAAACACAGAGGACTTGCGCTACCACAGTGGATAACACTAAGGCAAAGATTGTTTGGCAGCCAGCTCTTCTTCTCCTCCTGCTGATGATCTGATAAGCAGCAGTCCGGGAGCACACCTGCTGAGCTCCACCCTCTGGTGATATCCAGATCTTTGCAGCGCCCCCCGGTGGAGAACCTGCAGCTATAAAGTAAGGAGAGAGAGATAACCAACACACAAACAGGAAATCCAAATTAATCACCATTACGGCCTTTTTTAAAGGGTATATTCATGATATTTTTCAAAGAGATTGCTTACATAAGAGTTGAAACTCCGCTGACAGGGTTCTGGCATTCAGGATACAGGGGATTTCACCGGTGGGCCAATGGTTTAGTGAGCAGACAATTTAGCCTGTGGATTAGCTGTCGAACTCTCCCTGTAGTTACACAGAACCACTATTGCCTCGAACTATATTATATCAAATGTACTCTCTACCTCTCCTCCTCTCCAGTCAAGCAGATCTGCAAACATGTGACCGAGCACTACGGAAGAGTGGAGATCAGAAAAACTCTTCCCATAAAGCCTGGAAACAAATAGCCTCTGTGGCACTTATTAGAAACTCAGTAGTCACAAAACAGAAAAGCCTTGTTCCTACCAGTGATGCATAAATTAAATTTTCCCGTTTGTCTGTGCCAGTCAGCAGAGGGATGTGCACAGCTGTGGATCTGCAGGGCTAACCCACAGTGGTATGGATAGGTAGAATAAGATTTAGGGGAGCATCATCACCACTAATTTCAATACAAATTTGGTGGAGTTTGGGAGAAAGGGGCCAAGTTTATTTGCCTAGCAGCAGTCACTGATAATTGGTTATTATGTGCTGAGATGTGTTTAGGAACAAACAATGCTCAAACATAAATATAGAACTCATTGCATCATATTTCAGCAATATATGTCTAGTTTAAACAGAAGGATTAAACTAGAAAAAT
Source organism: Poeciliopsis retropinna (assembly GCA_010277075.1). NCBI lineage: Eukaryota > Metazoa > Chordata > Actinopteri > Cyprinodontiformes > Poeciliidae > Poeciliopsis > Poeciliopsis retropinna. The sequence goes on from VMRM01000022.1 coordinate 10,212,934, forward strand.
TATCAGTTGCACTTTTACAAAGTAAACTTTTATATTAAATTTTGAATTTAAAATCTGTCAATTTAGCTTTGCTAAAACCATCACATTTAATAACTTTCTCTTCCTAAAAAAAAACAAACAACAAACGTCTACTCACTTCCTGGTTCTTCTTTTGTGCGATGCCAAAGCATGTATGAATACACGGACAGTCTGAGAAATCAGATTGTATCGGAACATCGGGTCGTAGAACATAAAAACAGATTTTTGAGCTGTGAATCATTGAACCATGTAATTTTGTCGTTCGGTTTGAGCTGGAGCTGAATACATGTGCATACACGCTTATTTTCTGCTACTTAGCAAATAGGAGAACTACTGCTAGAATTTGGTAAATGTTTTTTTTTTTTCAAAGACAGACCTGATATTGTATAATTGTAACCGTGTTGGGACACATGGTGGACTGAGAGAGGTGTGTATACGAGCCAAAAAACTGGGAAGTTTGAGGTGACTAATCAGCCAACTCACTGGACAATCCAGAGCTGTCTGTTGCATCATTTTAGAAAGTTTGCTTATTATGTGAGGAGAAATTTTTCAGGTGTTTAGCACAAAGATCTGTTAAACTGTGAGACTTTATTATTTTAATTGATCATTTTTATAGACACATGCTTCGTAAACAAACATAATGGGGTCTCAGGGAGAAGCTGTGGTATTTACGGCATGCTGCTAATCTCTATCCCTTATAACAAAAATATAACAGGTACAAGTTGAGAATGATAATTGTCCTTCGCCGTTTATGATAAGGCAGAAGGAAATGCTTGCCAACAAATTTTCTGGATAACATAGCTGTTATCATAGGCCACTAACAATGCGGCACTGACTTTTCCTGCTGATGCGGTTTCATACTTCACTACTACTGTCGGCGATAACAGGATGGATTCTTTACACCTTATTCCAGATTAATGCGGACTTGTGATGCATTTCTAAACTAAAATCAGAACTGACACTGACGATGGCAGAGCGCTGCTTTGGCATAAGTACGTGTAACAGATATTGATTGGTTCATGTATATTCATAATATTCTTTATCAACGAAACTCAGAAGAGCAACATTTGAGCATTTCCAGCAAAATAAATAAGCAATTAGGCTAAAGAAAATCTCAACTCCTCTATGCATTTCCCTGACCTGTCTAGTTTCTCACTCTCTCTCAGTCGTTCCTGTTTTTTCCACCCTCCCTTTACATTAATGGTCTGTCTCAAAAGGAGAGACATGGAGCAAATTTTTGAAACTAAGCTTTGAAGAGATCCATAGTTCCCTCGGTCACCCAAAACCAATAGCTATATATGTTCATGCTTTTAACAGGGTTCATGCCACTGTACTACATACAGTGTTGACAGTACAAAGAAAATGTTTTGAAAAAAATCTAGTTTACATATTTTTATAAACAAGGTGTTAATTAAGAAGGGAAAGGTTGGAAACAATATTTAGCCAAGCATTCAGCGTCAACATAGAAACAGCATTAGAGAAATGCAGTTACAACTCATCAATAAAACTTACATTAACAATTACTGACATGTAGACAATTTTACTTTAATTTTTTTGGCAATTGGAACTGAACATATTCACCCCCCAAAATAGTTTCAATTAAATTCAATTTCAAGTTCAGTTTATTTGTATTGCTTCAAAATCACAACGCATCAATTCAAGGCTTGTTGCAAACAAAGTCATTTCAATAAATAGCAGGAGAGGGAGAATATTTTGCTGTTGTTAGCATGAACTCAGGCTATGAGCTCCTCCATGAAGCTCATAGGCAGCCAAACAGACTGATAGAGTAGATGTAGCTTTTATGGAGAGAAAAAAACATAAATTTAACAGTTCAACTAACAACAAATAATGGAAATGGAAAAGTATCAGGAATCCAAATTTAGTTGTTCCTATTCCTGCGCCGTTCCACATCAGCAGCTTGTACTTTACCATCATGATTGTCTTGTGCTAACAATATATCTGTCAAGCTGTGCTCTTTTGTGCAGTTTTCAGTACTTTTAACAAAACAACAGCACATAAATAGGTCACATGAACAGCTTGCAATTTGAAGACAACAAAAGATAGAGCAACTAAATCCATTTTTGCTAGGAATGGCACTCAGATGGCTTCATGGGTAAGAGTTTAAAAGCAAGATGGAAAAATAATGTAAGGAGACAGAAGAGTCGTGTAGCATTGAAGTTAGAGGAGGCAGGTTCAGAACATTATCACTGCTAACCAAGTTTTCCCTGGATGGAATATACATTCTTTACTCACATAAATACACTCATTACCCACAAAAATGTTAAATTACCTGTTGTTTCTGGCACATAAATGCTAACAAGAACAAATTTGTAATTCTAGCCATATTAGGACTTTGCGTTGACTTCCATTCACTTTAGTAACTGCACATGCCTCATCCAAACATTTTCCTTAACAATAATAATTTCAAGTCAATTCCTAAAACTAATCTTAACCAAAATTTCCTCTACACTTTACTTCTAAACTTAACCTCTAACCCTAAACAGGGCGGCCCACCGTATTAGGACCCGGCCCTGACACCACAAGGCTTATTGGTCTTCAATAGGTTAGCCAATATGAGAGAAATGGTTCAAAGAAGTACACACAGAGATATCAACAAAGAAAAAAAAGAGAGTGGGAGAGAGAGAGAGAGGGAAAGAAAAAGAGAGAGAGCTCACTTTCATATACGAAGAGAGAGCTTAGTTTACATCATGTCATAATGTGTTACAATATCATAAGGAGGTGGTTAGCGTTCATATTTCTACATATTTGTGCAGTGGTGATCCTTGCATGAATGGTACCATGAACGATATACAAAAATATGTTTTCACAAATAAAGAGAACATACAAGTGGTATTTGTGTACAACAGAAACTTTATTATGGTTACAGCAATGGATCAGTTTTTTTCTTTGTGTAATGGCTCTGGAGCGGAAGGAGAAGAGACACGATGCTATGTCAAAATCCACATGCGTGTATGAACTCAGTAAAACAGATTACATAATTACATTATGTCTTGCTGTTTCTAGGTTATGTTCAAGGAGGCAGCTTATTCATTCACACAATTTGAGCTTAGCAATATTTTGTCTGCCACTCATGACACTCGTGCTTTAATCAGAATTGAAAGCAAAGCATGCCGTTGTTGTAGCTTATTTGAAACAGCTGACCAAACAGTGAATTGGTTTTTGTTTTGCTTATTGAAAAAAAATCAATATGTTGAACGAGATCATGATGAGTCCTCGGGACCTGGAAATCTTTTAAAACATTGTAAACTAACAATTTTCAAGTGGTCCTTGGGAATAACTTTGACTTGGAGCCAAAAGCTCCATTAGTAAACTCAGCTGAGCTGCACGTTGGACAAACATTGAGCTGTTACCAAAATTATTTATGAAAAAAAAGTCAGCGTTCATTCCAATTTCTGTTGTAAGTGCATCCACTTTGCATAAATATAAAAAAGGCTCACATCTGAAAAAAATATTTGAATAAGTCAGAAGATACTTAGACATACGTAATTGTTTGCTGATGTTTAACTGTTTTAAATGAAATGCATAAAGAAATACTGTTACTCCACACTATAAAATCTTGCAATGATATCCTCACACCTATACAATGTAATTGTGTGATATCCCAAGTGATTACAATAGGCCTTCACTGCACTTTGCTGCTCGAGCCTAATTACCCCATTTGCTGGAAATGAGTCCTATTCAAAACCGAACATATTGTGATCATTAAAGAAGAGAATGTCCTGGATGACAATGACTCCGTTACTGACATAACATGTGATTCTTCATCTGAATTTTCTGAACTTATGTGAACCAAAGTTTATTAAAGCTCATTCTTTAAATTTTTAAAATTTAATTTCAACAGAACGTGTGTCGTAACACGCCTCCTGCAGGTACCAAAGAACAGCAGAGACCTAAAGAAAAGATGTTTTCATCCAGCCAATGCAATGTTCCCAAATGTCCTAAACTCATAAGAAAAACTGTGGGTTTCATGTATAGAGCACATAATGTTTGACATGTCAGCATGTATAAAACTGAACAATGAATGAAGGTTTGCACAAATAAATGAAAACGTTTTAGTTGCTGTGAAAATGTGCAGCAGCCACGGAAATGTTTTCAGTTGTCACTAACAAACAAAAGCACAAAAACTCACCTAAATACACCAAAATAGGACTTCATCCTGTGTTATTTACCTCTAGGACCATTGAACCCGAAGTTTGTTCATGATTTTTAATCTTTTATTAGCTGAAGATAAATGAATAAAGAAATAATACTAATATGCTTGCATATGACGATGAGGGGCTTCTTATGGCATATTTTATTGTGAAATAATGCTCTTTTATGCATGAGGACCCAGCAGAGGTATGTTTTTTGTTCCAAGTTTTCAGTTTTGTACTTTTTATTGTAATTTAATTAATTTTTTTGTAAGTAGACATCAATGTTGTTTTTCTTGTTTCATGTTTCAGAGGAAGAATTTATTTGGAGAAAATGCTCTAAGTCACTTGATAGAAATCACACATCCTGATTTTTTATGTTTCGCAGAAACGCTCTTTATATGGTCACATTTCCGCGCTGAAATGTTCCTCATCAGTGGTTGCTTTTCAGACATAAAGAGCTGATTTATGAACGCTTATCTGAAGTGCTGATGTCAGGATGTGTCTGCTGCTCAAAAACTGGGAAACACTGACATGGGCTCTAATGTGGGGGCCTGTCATTTGTTGATTGAGACTAGTAATTCTACCCTACCCTTTGTTGGTGATCTAGTTTTTCTTTCTGTGAGTTTCATGACTCAGTCTTCCTGTTTACACACATGTCTTATGGCAGACAAAAGACAAGTGTTTTTATGTCTCTAAAATGAGAAAGAAAGTCTCAGAATTGGACCTACCTCACACTCAATTCTGGCAAGACATACAATATTTCATAAAGCATAATCCATTACGTTTGGCCAGTTCTTTTACTTTTAAAAATAAGTTTAAAATCCATATATAATGTATGTCTACTTTAAACCTGTCTTCAGACCTAGGTGACAAAGTGACAAAAAAAAAAAAAAAAAAACACTCCACCATTTTCTTTTACCTTTTCAACAACTTTGTGTTCTAAAGTGCTTTATGGCTGTCTCACTTACTAGTTAAAAAAGAAATCTGACTTCTTAATATTTTTGTTCTACTTACAAATCCACTCGTCACTCCTGCTGTCTTCATTTTGTTTGTTTTTGATAATCTATTACTCCATTAGTGGGCAACTGTGGCTGTATGGCAGAGTAGTTGTCTTGTGATCAGAAGGTTGTAGGTTCAATTCCAGCTTCCTCCTGCCATATGTCAATGTGCCTCTGGGCAAGGCACTTAACCCTAAATTGCCTACCAGTCTGCATATCAGTGTATAAATGGGTGAATGTGACTCTAGTGTAAAGCGCTTTGAGTGGTCAAAATGACTAGAAAAGCACTATATAAGTTCAGTCTCATTTCTTAGGAATAGTGACTTTTCAAGATTTTTTAAGGAGAATAATAAAAAAAATTAAAACAATAAAATTAATAAATTTTTTGTCCCAAAGCTCTCTCCCACCCTGTCCGAGCTAGGTTGATTTTGCTATATTTTATATGTGTGCTTGCATATTATTCAAGGGTATTGCTAGTCATGTACTGATCCACCAGCTGTCGACCGCCTTTCTCTTTTTTTTTTTTTACTCTTGCATCTTTTGCTGCATCACTGAGGAAATTGACTGTTTTACCAGTGTATAACAGATCTCAGAGCTTGACATGTGCACAGGCTCTGGGGCACAGGGTAACCATTTCATCTGAGTTTTCATCAAGAATATATACAAAACAAAACAAAAAAACAGCGCACTTTAATATTTTTTGTTCACATTCCGTAACCCCATTTAAACCTGTTGCCTCTTTGTCTCTCACACTTTAACACAGTGAATTTGAAAGCTAAAGCCTTTGTTATAGGTTTGATTTTTTTATTTTATTTTTTTTTACCTTTGCCCTCACCTGAATTGGATATGTGGAATCTAGATTTCTTTTTCCCCTCCGGTCTGCGGATATGTACGAGTTCTCTGATCTTACAGTTTGATCAATATCTGAGTTCTTCTGAGGAAACAATGGGGAAAAGAACACACATTCTACCCATTTTAGAAATGCACAAGTAAAGCAATTCTTACAGCTGCTACCGTGGAAAGCAGCAGAATTGGGGTGGAAAATCGAGTCCTGATTTCTTTTTTTTCCCTTTTTCTGGTTTTGGTTTTTGTTTTACAACACAGACACTTCATACATCAGTAGTAGTTCTTCAAATGACAAAATAGAAGGTTAAGTGCCTCTCTGCTTACGGAAATAATTAAAATTATCCAGCCACTTTTACGACCAAATATTTGACCATATCACCGCTATTACAAGCAACCCCTCTTACCTTTTCTGTTGAATTAAAGCTTATGAAACAGTCAGAAACTCCTGCTGAGCTCTTGCTCTGAAATTGATTGCAGGGGCAGCTTTTCAAATTTTGAACTGAAGCAAACCCCTGGAGAAAACATCAGGAGTCCACACCTGCTGTGAGTTTGTTCACTGTCCATTAAAAACACTCAACATTAGAATACTAATTCTTAGGTAATTCTCTTTCACCAACAAGCTTTTAATTGTTCCTAAAAGTGTATTATGTAGAAGATTGAACTCTTTTGTTCTCATTTCCAACCCCTTCACTGCTTGAAGTGCAAGCAGGCCTGGATATACACATTCAGGAAAGTCATTGAAATGCAAAAATGTAAATCTGTCTGAAATACACAGCCATATTTTGATTTATTATTTCAGTTGCATTAAGAGTGCAGGAGTGCTGGAACATTTCTCCAAGGGTTCTTCCTTACAAGTTTTGTATTCACTTAGTGGACATAGTGTGTTACTGCCTCTGCACTTCCCAGCTAATCTCCCCTGACGATTTCTGATGCAGTTTCTGCCCTCCTTTGCTCAGCTGGTCTGCATCCTATGCTGTGGCTGCCCCATCTTCATCGACACCAAGACCTGTGTTTTTGCTCATCTCTCTCAAAGAAGCAGAGGGCACTGAAAGGGATTGGACAGCAGACTTTTGCTTCCTCTTCGATCTATTATTTTCCACTTTCTCTGCTTCTCTTTGAGCAAGGTCCCTGGTGCCCTTTTACTTCCTCCTCTGTACCTCATCTGACAACAAGCACACACAAACAGGAGCTGCTGAATCGTTTTTCGGTAGTAAGCATTCCGAATGTGCCCGGAAGAGCATCAGCTGAAAACCCAACCAAGAGATAAATGCCTTTGGTTTTTGACTCATACATTGCCTTACAAAAGTATTCAAACCCTAAACTGGAAAAGTGTTAATTTTTGTTAATATTAAAACCAAAATGGGTTTTATTTGTATTTTATGTGAAGGGACACTAGTGGTTTGTAATTTTTAGGATACTAAAAAAGGATTTCAAAAATATCTTTCAAGTAAAAATTTAAATGTGTGGCCTGGAGGTGAAATCACTCTGACACCCCTAAATAAAATCCACTTCAACCAAATCAAACAGATCTTTCTCCAGTGGCTATTGGGCACACATATGTAGAGCCAAGCCAACATCTGAATATAAAATAAATATTGCATATGCTCTCTGCTGAGCACTTCACCTTGTGCTTGTTGTCTTTCTCATTTGGAGAAGCACCAAAGGAGTTTGTCCATCTGTGTGAAACAGCACGACATAATTGAAGTGTTGTGTAAAATGAACTTTTTTTTACATTTTATATTATGTTCTATGGTTAGTCCCTTGTCAAAAACATACCTTCAGGGTTCCTTGGATTCTTTCATGCAAGTTTGAAAAATCTTTCTCCCATGGCAACCATTCACAAATCCCCAAATGTTTGCTCATCCAAGGTGCTGTCTATTTACACAAGGATCCTCCTTGGAGCCGAAGTCTCCAGCTCATCTTCCACCAGCAAAATGGAAATGCACTGTTGTGATGACTCGAAGAAGGCGGATTGTTGGGAAGAGGAGTAGCTTCTTAAAGCAACAGAGGACAATTTCAAGGTGTCAAATTTCTTTTAACTTATGTTGATATCTACAGTTGTTTTTTTTTTATAACAACTGAAGGTAACAAAGTTACGTGGTTGTGCTATAAAGTACAACTATGCGCCTGAAAAACACAAAGTACAGCAGCTCAATAGATGTGATTCGTTACACATCTCTGGCCCCAAACTATGTCAGCAACATCACAAACACGCAGAGGTGGGCATTGTGATCAGATGAGAATTTTTTTTAATTTTTTTCCCACACATGTAAAATGTTTGATGTGAGATGATATATCTCCCTGACCATACCACATCCACAACAAATTGGGGAGTGTCAGAATTATGCTGTGGGGAGGATTTTCTTTAACAGAAAAGCAAGTCAGTTAATAGGAAGATGGATGGAGCTATCCTGAAAGCAAACAACAAAAAGCAAAAAACTAAATACTTGGGTATTGGTTTATCTGAATGCTACTCTAAACACACAGATGGAGCTGCAATAAAAAGATTAGGTCCAAATTGTGTTGATATTTAGAGAGCCAAGTCATAGTCCAGACTGAAATTTAATTGGGACTCTCAGAAAGGTTAAGAGACACTTTCCAACAGATGTTTGGCTTGAAAATCTGGCAACTATTTCAGTCCAAAGTGTGTAAATCCAGAATATCCTAAAAGATGTGTCTAGTACATAAATTCTGAATAAATACATTGAAGTTTGTGGTTGTAACGTAGGAAAAAGAGAAAAGAACCAAGAAGGAAGACAAATTACGAAAAGAAAGTCAGATTTAACTTGCCTAATGTGACTGCTTTGAATATGCAACCCAACACTGCATGAAGAAAAAGTCCTGTGCTTCTAGATAATGAAATCACAAAATCTCAATTACTCTTCGCTCCTTATTACAAGATAAATGTCCTCTAATATGCAGGCTGCAGAGGTATTTTTGTAAACCGAGAAGTCAATTTCCTGAGTTGTCACGGCACAGAGCAAGAACCAAATGTGCAGTGTCACATTGCATCAGATTGCAAGTTTATCAGCTGGGGAAGGCTAGAGATGAGCAGAAAGGCAGGGAGTGTGACAGAGATGGGGGTAGAGAGCGAATGCTGGCCAGCTGGAGGTGCTTGTTTTTTTTGCCCTGTTTTCCCGTAATGAGGTGTGGAAGGAGTCACTCTGGATTGAGTTAATAAAAAGTTATTCATCTTCAACATGGCACCCACAAAAACAGAAGTGGGTTTGCCCTTGGGCTAATCTTCAGGCCTGCAACAGACAGCTAATCCATCAGAGGAGTATTTAGTCTGCATACTGCAAACTTCCTGGACCTCCCAACAAAACATGCAGGGAGGGAGCGAGAGAAAGAGAAAATGAGGCAATAGGTAGGAGATGACTTGGAGGGAGTGATAGAGGGTAGATAACGTTGAGAGTAAGTGGAAGCGAAAGGGAAGGTGAGAAGTGTTGGGCTACTAGTCCTGAATTGATTTATGATGTTTTGAAAGTCAGACTGTTTTGAATTTAATGAGCTGCAGTCGGTGAAAACGACTGGCGTGTGCATGCAAGAAGTTTGCAAACTCCAAGTGCCTTGAGGTCATTTGACGCAATCATCAATAACTGTGCACATTTGAAGGCTTGAAATTACTTTGAAATTACATTAGGAGCAGTGTATTTAGGAAAATGATTCATGTTTGGCAAAAGAGTCAGGCGGAATTTCAAATAAAAGGTTTGTGATTGTTTGACCCTGTCTAACAAACCACCGTGTTGTTACAAGGGAAGCTAGTTAGCAAGTGCAACAGCGGCACATCCATCAACAACTGATAAATCGCAAAATTCTGGGTCTCTCCCAGGCACATGACAGCTTGCAAAATTATCTAAAAATTAGTTTTTCCTCCACTGACTATTTCCTGAGGGTCACTTGGCAAACACATTCATTATATCTGACTAAGTACAGACAAGGTCACCTAATAAATTCAGTGGAGTTGCAGAGAGCGTTTTTTCTTGTCAGCACACTGAAGAAAACTGATTAAAAATGCCTTTGAACTCTGATAAAACTGCACATCAAAACATCATACTTTTCATTTCACACAGTTGTAACCGCTGACTATTTATGCTTCCATTGAAACAACAGTCTTAACTTCACTTAGCGAAGCACTTAGTTTGTTGCAGATCTGCAGTGACCCGACTGCACAACCACACAGTCAGACCAATCACATTTCAAAACTCTTACACTGCAAAACACAGAATCGGACCAAGCGGTTCTGCTCTACTTTCTAGTGCAAATATCTTAGTAAATGTGAAATAACACAAAACTGACTTAAAAGTAACTTTTCAGGAAAATACAGAGGCTTGTTTTGAGTAAAAAATATTCTTAATGTTGATGAAAAGGTTATAGTGCCAACATAGTTTATTGGCAGATTATTTTACTTAAAATATATATTTTCTATGTTAAAAGTTAATTTATCTGCCAATAGAACAAGTACTTTTTCATCGGTATTGAGGAATTATTTATTGAACACAAGCCTGTACAGCTTGCTAAAAAGTTACTTTTAAGTTAGTTTGTCGCAGTTCAAGTGTACTAAGGTATTAACTAGACCAAAATTACTTAGTAAGATTTTGTGTTTTTGCAGTGTACCGAACACAATAACACAATTAAACTCTCAAGTTTCTGGGAGTCACTTCAGTTCACATCGTCCTAATTTGTACTCATCAACTAATATAAGACTTCATCAAAAAGAATATAATATGTTTCATTTAAGCAATATTCTGTGGAAATCAGCAGAAAAAGATGAAAAAGTCGTTTGAGTCTTGATTTATTCTCAACGTCTTCCAACCAAAACCATAAATAAAATGAATTACAACTGTTGGTGTCTTCTCCTCTCACTTTCTCCCCTTCACAGTAAAAGTATACATTCGGGTATGAAATTGTATCCGCTACAGTTAGCTGCTTTTTAAGCTCCATTGTGCCGTGATCCATGTTATGTTTTTCAGTTGGGTTTTGTGTTAGGATTTTTTTTTGGGTGGTGTATTTACTTTTATTCTGTAAATTGTTCTGTCCTTCATTCCCTCTTTTGATTGGTAATTCTTAGTGCTTTCTTTGGTTTGTTCTTTGCCTATTGGTCTAGAATCTCCCTTGAGTTCTTTGTACTTCCATTTGTATTAATTTCTGTTTTTAGTAATTATTAATAAGATCTTCTCTCCAGGTCCTCTCAGGTATATTACTGGTATTAGCCAACCAGTTTAATCTACTTCTTGTCAGTTCTTTTCATTGCCTTTTACAGTAAATGCCATTCTCCCCATTCGCTTGTCACTGTTGAGTTTGCCTGTTTCTCCCAGATCTTCATTTCATAGGGTAGCGCAACAGAAACATAATCTGTGTTTGAGTCTGAGATTATCTTCTGTTACTGCCCCCAACTGTCATGTTTGTTTCTTCAAAATGTCGTCATCATGAAATTTTCCTCTAGATTTTCATGTGTGCATTTGACCTTTTAGTCGGGACTCTAAAACCAGTCTCTTAATGGGAACACCTAATCTTTTCAAAATCTGTGACAACTGTCAATAAGTGTCCCGAGCTTTAGTTATAACAGTTCAAATGGATTGGACATTTTTTCCAGTACATTCTAATAATATTTGGTGGGATTCCTTTCTTCCTTGCTGTAGAGAGAGTTATTTTTGCAGAATAAAACTTTGCGTGGAAAAATCTGTCCGGCACTGTGAAAATAATTAGGCTATTCAACATTACTCAGGTTTACCATTAGCAAATTGCACAAAAACAATTTGCTGCCAGATTTTTAGAACAAGATCGACTCTACAGGGTGGCATCTGGGGTGCATATTTTGATGAAAAAAACATTAGTAAAAACACTGTTTGAGCAGAGATAAAAGTACAATCCACTGAAAAAAATATCTGAAAATTACTCAGCCAAATTAAAGTAAAAACAAACAAAAATAAAGAAACTCTTTCAATCTTTGTAAGTGATGCACTGTGCCCAGCCATCTACATTCTGTAAAAGAAAATACGAATGTGTTGTTTTTTGGTCTTGTCCATTATGACTCATTTTTATTACTAGTCAACACATAGGCTACACATGCTGTCAGGTGCAGGAGAAAGCTGTGGACTTTGTGTTCTGATACATTTCTGGCAATAACCAGCATGAGCCTTTCCAACGTTGGAGCTGCATTTGTTCCTCTGTTGAACTTTAGGAAACCCAGTAAATGAGAGATGGACTGCTTGTTCTCATTTTCTTGTTCTCAGTGACAACGCAGCATGAGAGCAAGAGATATATGTGAGGAATGAGGGTCAGCCAAAAGTAAAAGCTAAGGCACAATAGGACTTTGGAGCACTTCAGCAGCAGAAAAAAGTTATTATTGCAGTAAAGTTTTATAATCCAAGTTAAAGGTGGGGGCTATTATGTAAAAATGAGCCTTTGAGCTTTATATCATGTTATGATGTTATCCCTTCATCAAAAACATATCTGTAGTGTAGCTTTGATTCTTTCAAGGATTTTTGAGAAATCCTTGAATCCCCCTTGAAGTCATTCAGGGTGCTTTACCTTTTATCTCATAAGGCACTGCCTATTTCCACAAAACTCCTTCCTATGTAAAAATTTCTGATAATTAAATTTTTCTTCCACATCATTACCATAGAGTAGTTTGATGTGTGCTCTACAGAACACAATGTCTGTTCAATACAAGTTTTTAAAATTTGCGGTTTTAATGCCTGGCATTGAATGTGTGTTGCTGAATTAAAACAGTTAGATGGACCGAGGCAGTCTCAACAAACTAAAACTACCACAAGGCTGTGGGAAATAGAAAGTATGTATTCTATTAATTCTATGGTTTTAATTTATATGTTAGCTGGTCTTCACTTGTGTTTTCTAGCCTCAAGTGTATGAATCACCCACTGAATATTCATTTATTAAAGAAAGAGGAAGCAGAAATGAAAAAGTTCAGGAAAAACATTTCTTTTTTTAAAAAACAATTTTTATGGCGAAATTCTCAAAGAAGAGAGAAAGCCGTGGGGATACGGTTTAGCATGTTGCATCAGTTTTGCAGGTGAAAAATCTTCCAACCTGTGATAAAACATAGCAGGGGCTCTGTCATCTTGTGTAACTGTCTCACTGCCTCTAATACCGGATGCATTTAATGTATCAAAGAAAGAATCAAATCAAAAGCTTGCTGGAGGTAGAGTTTATTACCTACTGTCAAAAAAATATTTTTATATTTTTAGGGTGAAGAGTTCTGTTTTATTAGAAGGAAGCAAACATTTCACTGAACCAAAAAAGAATTAAAGAAGGACATGTTAGAGTTGTGGAACTTTTAAACGTGCTGCCTGGAAAAACAATGAAATAAAATAAAATACAAAGTGACTTACATCCTGCTTAAGAAAAAAAAAAAAAATTGCCTTGATATTTTCCTCATGTGAATTGTGTTGTTGGTTTGTGAATATTCAAAAAGGTGAAGTGAAAACACTTTCAAACACTGACCATCCAGAGACATTGTTTTCATGACTGTTTCAGGTTGGCCAGTCCTAGTCTTCATTAAATCAAGAAAGAGCCAAATGTATGTTGGCAAAAATGTCCTTATATGGGTAATGAGTGAGGCTATTTAGCACGTGACATCTTTTCTTTCTTCTTAAATATGATTACGTCAGAGGTTGTTTTTGACTAATATTTAAATTGCTTTGAAATTCTGAAACACTGAGACGTGACAAATATTCAAAAAATGGGGGTCACACACTTTTTCACACCACTGTTTATGTGCATGTTCAATCTAAACACTGGCTTTGTTTGGTTGCAATTATTTTTCCTGTTATTTTTCTCAGTTGTGTTATGTTCTTTATACTTGGTAATGTCCTGCTTACTTTGCTTAGTTTCCCTCTGTTTTATGGTTATTGTTATGTCCTTCTGGTCGTGGTCCTGCTGGCGCACCTTTCTTGGCTTTCCATTTATGTAAGTTTCTGGACTCAGTTCTTCATATCGATTTGTTCTTTTCACATCATTTCCTGCTTGCTTTTCGATTCCATTCTGCTCTCTCAATAGAACATGTTTTGTCTGAAACCTGCCATTCCAATATATTTGTTTTTAGTTACAAAACTCTTCTTTTTTTTCTGTTTTTCAAAATACCACATTTTGTGTCATCACCCCGATCTTTTAAAAGGCATACTTTAGTGTTTGTGAGCCAACAGTTCCAGTAGGATAGGACAAGTCAGCATTGCATAAATGTGAAAGTGTTTTTTATTGAATAAAGGTGAGGAAACATGAAGCCAAAGTCAGAGTAAGAAAAATAAAATGGTCTCAAAGTCTAAAGATCATCCGTTAAAACTGAAAAAATGATCTCTTTAAAACAATGTATGCAACACCACTAATGTTTATTTCCAGTCTGGCTGAGTTTTTGTGGCTACAAAATCCATCAGGTAGTGGATGGTCAGTAAAAAAAAAAAAAAGAAGTGGTACTATATAGTAAAATAGACATGCAAGCATTTGCCCATGGTCTAACAAAGATCAGTGAATCAATAGGCTGATGGAAGGCTGACAGAATGACAGCTCTTAGCAGACTGCTGAAGGGCATTACGCGAGAGAAGAGCTGGAGAAAAGGTGAGCGAGTGAGTGGAAGGTTGACAGCCAGCTCTAATGAATGATAATAGTTCACCGAGTGGACACACTCAGTATGTTGAAGCTAACGTGCACCTCAGTCGGTCCCTGTGCCTCCTACACAGCAGAGTCATGCTTGTCAACGCACCCACACGGACACTGAATGTGTGCTTGATCAGGTCTGTAAATACCCACGGATGAAATACCTGCAGCATTGCTTTATTGTTCATGGGGGAAAAAAGTAGGAATAATCAGCTGTTATTCATTTGTCCATGTACTGTTAAGGTACATGCTATATAGGATGATACCTAGTTCGTAATTATGAATATGTAAATGACTATATTAATGACCTCAGAATAATAAAAAAAGGCAAAAAAAGAACAACCTACAAATATAAGTTATTAACAGTTAACTTATTAACAGAGACAATCTATTCATCTGCAATTTCTTAACTTTGATATTGTAATATCATGAAAACAATTATGCTGTAGTTTTATTTAAAAAAAACAAAAAAAAAAAAAACAACAACAACAACTTATTCCACAAAACCTGAAAAATAATGATTTCTAAATGAATATGTCAGAATAAATCTAACAAGTTTTACTGTACAAAAATAAACAATTCCACTTCTTGTGGAAAAACAAAGTTTGAAAGCTTCTCTTTATTCATTCATTAGGAGGTTTAAAAATGGAGCAGAAGGACAATGTGTTTTTAACAAATGACACTGGTGTTTAATTTGCAAATTACTTCTTGTTTTTTCTCTCAGAAAAAAATACTGAGCAATTTCACAAACTTGTGCAACTCCAGCAAAAATGACCTTTCGCCGTTTCCAGGAGTAAAATAACTGCTAACGATGACCTTGCAATGTCAACCACAGTCATGCTTAGTATGTTCATGAGCACAAGAAGTGATTAGTCTTCAGTCATAATTTGCACTGTAATAAAAAGCAGAGGTCATCAGACGATCAGTTGTAGAGCAGCTTTTTAGTCAATCAGTGGTTTTGTTCAAAGTAATTTTATCAATTGTAATTCAGATAATACCACATAGTAGAGATCTAGCTGTTCCAAAGAGCTGTTTAGAAATATTGACTTACTCTTATGTTTATTTTATCGTAACATTATTTCCTCTGGTAACAAGTTTTATCAGATAAGTAATCGCTAGGAGAAATAATTTTGACTAATTTGACTAAAAGAATCAAGTCATTCTACCTCTAGAAGATGACTACACATATATCAATATGTATGGAGAATAAATTGATGATGGCAATTACAAAAAGCTCTTTATGACATTCTTCAGTATTTCTTTGAAAGCTTTTCTCTTGCAGCTTTTAGTTTTCTTGGCCAGTTGAAGTTTGAATCTGGCAATGAGGTCACACCCGAGCTGAACTTCTGAGTTCAAAATAGGAAATTCTGCATAATTTGTTAGATTTGCTAAGTTACTATGCTAACTGCAAACAGAAGAAATGGTTACAAATTTCTCTGTGTTTAAATTATTCAAACACTCACCCTCATCACTCCATGGCTTGTCTCCCTTTTGTTTCAATGGTGTATGAAGATATGTTGCTATATGTACAGTCAGTAGTTCTCCTGTATCACCTTTCCACAAGTCTAATATGTCATTTGATTTCCTGTTGAGACAGGCTGTTCACCTTAAAGATCTGACATATAATGCACATGTCCTGCTGTTCAGTAATATTTATTTAAATAATACGTATTTGTTGCAGCATTGCTCTGATAAGATGCTACTGAATCTGATGCAATAAACCTGCAGACACCAAGTCTGCACGAATGAGGTTTTACTTACCTCGACATGCCAAGTAGTTAATGTTCTGACATATCCCAAGATTGACTGAAATACTGACTATTAGACCGCCTGGGATGCAAAAAAAGACCCATCACACCATATTCAGGTCAATACCCACCCACTGCACAAAATGGGGCACAGTGACAAAGAGTTATGCTTTCAGATATGACAGGATACAAGGTGAGAAACATGTTCACAAACAGAGGTTGTCCAGTGATGTGATTTACTTCTTTAATGAGATGCAGATAGATTTATTGTTTTAACTTCCATACTCTATAAAATACATTGGAAGAAGGGAGTTGGATAATAACTGAAATGTTGGCTGAGATTAATATTCTGTTTCATTTTTGTGACTGGGAATATATGGATTACAACCTTTAAAATGTAACGTGTATTATCTTCAGGCTGATAAGTTGCGAGCCAGAGGCCATTAAAAAACATTTCTAATCTACCTCCTGGCACTTATAGAAAGTTCTGAAAGCAATTGTTTTATTTTTTTTTTTTAAATAAGAACAAACTCCAAAGTAGATAAAACACTTTGCTTTTTACTTAAGCAAGCTGAGCACAGAACAGCTGAAAATGACATACAGGGCTTACTATGAGAAATTGGCAAAGTAAATGTATTATCATATCAAGTGTCTTACTTGTAAGTCTGCAACTCTGACGGGGATCCTTACTGCCCGAGATAAACTTTCTGACCGTGCATTTGCCGTGATAACTGCTGCAGAATTGTGACCCACACAAAGAGAGAAGAAAAAAGAAAGCTCGATTGACAAAAAGCAAATACCGACTTAAAAACATGAGACTAAACAAAACTGTTTAAAACTTTTAAAACCATATTTAAAGCAATAAAAAAAAAAAGGTCCATCAGTTACAGAGATTTTGTATAACTGGAGATTTTGCAGAACAGTTACATAGTGCAAGTACTGGTGGGCACTGTGAAAAGTGACTCAAATTCTTCCACAACACTGAATTGAAACAAGAGCAGAAAATGTGACTGGCATTTGCTGTACATAGAAAAGCTACATTATCACATACTCTGGAGATTCTGTCTGTTGTTCTGTCCTGGTAGAAATATAAAAAGCGAAACAACCTTTTGCTTCAAAACCAAACACAGAAATTAAATGTGCTTCTTGTTTTAACATTAACTTTCCATATAAGGCATGAGTCTGTTTTGTTATAAACATTTTTTTGGTCTTTTACTCGGTTATCTAGAAAGCAATGTGCACTTGTCCACAATCTTGAATTAAATGGAGCATTATTTACAGCACTACATCCACAGATCCCCTTGTTATCACATCGTGTGACTTCTTTCTGTCACTTTCAGGTTAAAGAGTAAGAAAAGACAGCATATGCCAATGTTTTTTTCCACTCAGATTGCCAATGTGTTTATCTGCTTTTGGCACAGACACACCACCATGAACAGAACATCACTAACAGGCTTCTCATTTGGATGATAATAGATATACGTTTTAAAATGCCAGATAAAATGGAAGAAGTGGATTAAAAAGAAATACTCAAAGACATTAGCGGGGGTCAGGATTATCAAATTTCAAACTGTTAAGCATAACATAACTTATTCACCACATGGATAATATAACCACCCTCCATCCCCAACCCGATTGTTCTTTTTCCAAAGAAAATAGTTATAAAAGGAAAATCCTCTTCTTTTGACACATTTTTTCAACTCCACTCTATTGTTCTTCTTCTTAAGATCAAATCTTGGCAGAGATTAGACTATCTCTCCAGTTCAAAACAAACAATAAAAAAAAAAAAAAACAGACTGTTAAGAATAGATAAGATGCTTGACCTGGTCCAGTCAGAGAGTTCACCAAAAGCACGGCAGTAATAGCAAAAGTACTCCAACCGGTTGGTAAAGCAGAGTCTACAGAAGACACAAGTTGCACAAACCAACCAATGAAAAATGTGAAAGAAAAGAAAGGCCCAGCATAAGACTTCAGAGTAGGTTAATCTTCTTGTAACCGATATAGGATTGTCTGTGAAGCAGCAACTTCACTCTGGGTGCAGTAAAACTCCTGAACCAAGAGTGCTAATCTAGCTAGCTGCAAAGCTGGGCCAGGTCAGGTTCTGGAAAAGCATTAGGGAGTTTGGAGTTGAAGATCTGCAGAGAATCCTTGATTCGTGCCACCTCTCCTGCAGACAGCTTGAGGCGGTGGCGCAGCAGACAAGAAAACAGGTCAAGTGGCTGTGGCGCTGGTGGAGACAGACGGTTAATCCGATCTCTCATCTCCAGCAACATCAGAAAGGCAGCGTCCTGTGTGCCCTGCGTGTAGGGGTAGTCGAGTTGGAGAATCAGGTCCTTGATGCCTTCGGGATCAAAGTGCATGCTATATCCAAAGACTTTCAGAGTGTTGATCTTCATGTAGCCCAAGTTTGACGTCTGATCATCCAAATCCAAAGGTTCATAAAAGAGAGTTTCGTTCACCGTTGGATCATCTGTGACAATGCGGCTCCGTAGGTAGATGTGGACTGTTTCAAAAAAGGACTTCCACTTGTTTCCCAGTGACAGTGTCCAGTTGTAACACTGGGCATTGGGAGTGCTGTCCAGTCTAGTTCTCTCCCAGTCGGGGAATTCGGGCTGATTCACGGGCATGAACCAGCTCTCTGAGTGGCTGCCCCCAAAAGGATTTACATAAATGACAGGCACAGGTTCCAGTGTCGAATTTTTAGTTGAGCATATCTGAAAAGAAATACCCATTAGCATGTGGATGAGGTTGGATTTGTTTTTGTTGCTCTTGAGTGTAAGTAACATCCTTTTTCTCCAGGCAGGATTGAACCAGCTTCCCAAGCGGACGTCATTGCTGATGTAAATGGCGTGGACCTCAATTCTGCTGTCGAGTCGCTGAAGCAAGTACTTCACCTAGGACAGAGCGAGAAGGTAAGCAAGAGTGTACTTACGAGAAAGGGTGCATTTTCTGATATGACTTTGAAGTTGTATTTCTCTAAGCTTAACTGAAAATAATCACAAATATGGAAAATGTAAAGAAACTAAAAGTCACCATGAACTTCCAAAAGCCTTCCTTTAAACTGAATTGTTCAAATCTTGACAACAGTAAAAATGATTTTGGAGTAATTTTTGTAATCTAAGCAAGTGTTAAGTAAGAGCATTTGATTTACTTGTTAGTCATGCTTTTTGGCCCAGTGACCATGTTGTTAAGGGATTTCAAAGCCTTACTGACTCTGACTTCACAGAAAAGGTCTCAGGAACATCATAGTATAAAATCTACCTTTGGAAATCTTACATATTCAATATTCAATGAAAGTCACAATTTCTACATAAAGAGAAAATTGTACTTTTTTTCTAGAATGATAATGCAACTGACAACTTGAATTAAAAAATAAAAAAGGGTGACCCCCCCATTGATTTTCTGGCAGATTGTGTCAAATCCACACGTGGTTACAGTTTGACATAAACCCTATTAATCGTTCGGTTAGATGTCCCTTTGGAAATTACGCTGCAATTACACCTTTTTTGTTCCCGAGATTCTGGCATATCTATGCCTGAGTCTTGTATCAGCTCTGTTTGATAAAGATTTTAGATTTAAGTTCCTGACAAGGACTTGCCTTTCAAACATACCCCATACATTTTGAACACAGTTAAGGTTGGAGTCTGTCCTGAAGTTTGATCTTAGGATGCCACATCCATTCCAAAAGGCGTCTTTGTGATCTTTACCTCTTTGGAGTATCTAATATGTCTAGGTTTCGACCACATACATAGTCAGTCCCAGGAAACCATGGCAGGCTAGTATATCTAGTATATCCAATAATTATGCTAGAAGCCCGCAGATGGCTACACAGCATGTAATCTTGGTGTGGTTTGTTAATGACATCTCAAATGTTAGCAGAGGATATGTTTAAAAATCAATCTTTTGTCTAACGTTGCCTTTGTAATGGATTTGCATAAATGTGGAAGTTAAAGCTCCGAGAACCTCAGCATCTGGCATGTCCAGGTCAAAATTCAGATAATGGTCGAGCGAGGCTCCAACGCTCGGACGGCAGGAACCAAGATGGAGGATGTTGCCGTGGTGACAGGCTCCGCATCGGGTGGCATTGTCGGTGGCACACTGGGAGCAGGAATTGGGAGAGGTGCCCACAACACATGGGATTGCTCCTTGGCAGGTGGGCTGGTCCACAGGACATGTGCAGCTTTTCGCCTCCTCGGAGAACGTTCCCAGGACTCCATGCTCATGGCAGTAGAGCAGAGACTGAGCTGTACTCAGCCAAAAGCCAACAGGCCTGTTGGGAAGGAGAAGGAAGACACATCAGTAAAAGTTTGTGTGAAAAGTCTGGCAGTGCTGTCAGGAGACAACTACCCTTTTAGTCACGTACCATTGTTCAGAGTTACTCCACCATATAAATCCAAGTTAGATGTACAAATTTAATAAAATGTTATTCTTCATCTCTATGATGAGATTTAAAATGCATCTCACGATAAAATTAACTTACCTCTGAAATTCTTGTTAAATTGTGCACAGACAGAATGTTATTCTCTGTAAGTGATGCATTCTTGCACCAAGTAATTGCCTGCCAGACTAATTTACCCATCTAATCAACTTTCTGAATATTAGTAGATCCTTGTGTTTTGATGTTTGAGTCATTATTTAGTTCGGCTTTGTCCCTTGATCTTCTTGTTTCTTCTGTTTACTCCCATTGATGTTGACTATCAATTGATCATTGTTTGGAGGAACTCTGTCCTTGTACAGTTTGAACTTATTTTGTTAGTTACACATTGCATTATATGTGCTAACATCTTCTCTGTGTTCAGGTGATTAATTACTAGCAACAAAATACAAGTGGGGAACTAAATTTGTCTGAAACAAGGACTGTTTCCTCCTGGCATAGAATGACTAATCTAACCCGACGTACCCCAGAGTAAAAAAGTTCAAATTGTAATCTCTGTTGTCATAATGCTAATTTTGAAATAAAAGATGTTACTGGGCATATGAATGGGAAAAATGCATCTGTACTCACATTATTAAGTTGTAGACAAAAGCCAGAACATTTGAAAACAAAACTTTTTTCTTCTTTTTTTTATATATTTTTTTATCATTCACAACTGTTATTTAAAATTCTGTTTGATTTTCTAGTTAACTTCTTTTTGTTTGATCTTAAATTTGGTTTTCCTGAACCTAGTCATATTTTGACTTGCTGTGCTTCCAGCTAGTTTTGCATCTTTTCTTTGCCTCACACCACTCTCTAATTGGCAATTACTGGTTTTGTGTCGGGCATTACCTTGCTCCCCATATTATCTGCTCAGTTTGCTTGGTTCTTTGCCAGATCAGTGTGTCCCAGCCCGTTATGCTTCCCTACTGCTTTTGCTTCCTTCCAGCTCGATCATATCCAATTTCCTGTTTTGAGACCTTTTTTCCCTGCTCTTTTTCTTTTCTTTTAACAGCCATCCATGTTTGGTCTTTATTCACAAAGGAATTATTCCAAAATATAATTTGAAAAGGAAAACTTTAAGAAAACTTTATAGCAGGATAACATATCTCCTTTCAACCCATGCATTTAAAGTTAATAAACAATTGAGTGTTGGGAGCCTCGATTGGGGTAATTAATGTTTGTAAATTATTGTGCTCCACATAGAAATGGGCTGACATGGTGACAAGACAAACAACTACTGTGGCAATGTATTGTTTTCCCTGCAGCCTGCCATGATAAAGTTAAATGGCAACATGTTCAATATTGTCACTTTCTTAAAATAATAGCCAAAGGTGATTTTGGCACAAAAAAATCCCACCTCTTTCATTCTAAATAATGTTATAGGCACAAAAAAAAAAAAGACTTAAGCCATTATTTGGTTAATTAATGGAAACGTGTCAGGTGATGGCACAAGAAATTTAGTCTAGTAGAAAAAAACAATGTCTTGACACAGGGGGAAGAAGTCAAACAGGGCAGAAATCACATCTCAAACAAGTGAATGTTTTATTTAAAAAAAAAAAGAAGGCTACTGCTGGATGTTGGGTTGGCTTGAATTGTAGTTGATGACTCATGCAGCATTCCTTTTGCAGACTGTTCAGCAACATCAGGAAGTGACAAGAAGGGGAATTATTAAAGCCTTGTCTGACACACCAAATGTCTGTCTGTTAATTATCCTTTTTTGCATCCTAAGCTTATACAAAGTCTCAAAGATAGTGGAAAATCTTAATAGTAACATTGAGAAAGCTTAATCTTTTAGTTTCACTTGGGAAATTATTATACCGCTGATATTAAATCTATGCATATCTGTTGTTTAGCATGGGAAATATAGGCCTCGCCTATATGCTGATTTTTATTTGTTAGAAAAACATCATCTTTTTCTTTCTTTGTGAGGAAAAAAAAAGAAAGATAGAAAAAGTAAAAGATGATTTAAAAGATGAACATTAGTTGTACCAAATTACACTGTAATCTTTTAGTCTATTTGCTGATAGTGTCGTAGAAGCTTACCTTTCTCGAGGCAGACTTATGCGGGCTTGTTTGGGGCAGCGTTTGCTCAGGGTGAAGAGCTTCCTCACTATCTTTTGGGCTTTTCCTGAGACCAGCACTGTGCTGGCCTCCAGCTGAGCAAAACGCTTCTGGAGGGGCAGGTCAGTTGACCAGAACTTGGCAACCGTGGACACATTTAAAAATCGGTCAGTGGGGAGACGCTTCAGAAAGGCTTTGAATTCATCTGGAGGGAACACAAGAGAGACAGGAGGAGTGTAAAAAACATGAGACAACAGAAGGAAATTAGATGATCTCACGCAGTCTGTTTGAGCCCGTCAAAACTCTTTAGCCTTCGATTCCTTCATTGGTGGCATAAACGGAAAAATGCACGAGGAGCTGGAAGAGCTGAATGTCTCATTAGAAAATACAAAAGCTGTTTTCAGCTAATAAATTGGATTTACAAGGTAAACACAAGCCCTTTAATGTGCGGGTGTTCTCGTTCTGCTAACTATTAGAGTCTCATCACGGTCATTGTAGTATCACTGCCAACTCTGTCATTTAGAAAGCTTGATAAATGGCTGTCTGGTGTCACATGCAGATGGGCATTTCCATTTATGTTGTAAATCTTTCATTATGAGTCCAAACAATTTAGGAGTGGACCCATAATCACAAGCTGAATAGACCAATAAAGCTATACAGCAAAATAGCAAAAGGCCAGCTTCTAGCTTTGGATGTCCCCTTCAAAATGGAAAACAGTCCTTTGACACAGTTTACTGCACACTCTGCAGCTGTCACAGCAGGTGTTAATCAAAAGCAAAACAAAATAAAGAAGCAAAGTGTAACACAGACGCTCCTATAAATTTGACTGTTCTAGGACGACAGTAACACTTATGTTTTACTGCCTTAGCAAAGACATTAATACCGTTCACAAATGAACTAGTTTTAAACAAAATTAGCAGCATTAGATTACAACTTTTTATTTCAGAAAAATATAAAAATTCAAGACTTTTGATAAAACCTGAAATTTGCCAAAATATGCCTTTTTGACAAGTGTAATATATCTGTGTAATTTAACAGAATCAAATACATTCATATTCATGTACAACTTTTAAATAAATGCTTAAGAAGTCTATATTATAAATAGAAATAGACTGACATAATAAGTGGGCTATAATTTCCTTATACATTTGAATGTACACCGGTTAAATGGTTTAGTTTATATCTAAACAACCTTTAGATAAAAACAGATTCTATTTTATTCCATTCCGTTTATAAGATTAGATTTTGATTAGATTTTCTTGTTTAAACATTTACAAAATAAATATTGCTTGTGGTATGTAAAAGAATGGCATTAAAATTACATAGGTAACACAAATTTAAAGACACAATTTTATCAACTTAAAAAGAGTTTTGTCTGCTTGGTTGATACAGCAGGTTTAAATGAATGATTGAACTATAAGTGTGACATAAGGACTGTTATGTACTAAGGATGTTTTTGTCTAGCACTGATGTTCTTGTCTTTTGTTTAGAAAGGCGGTGGGTGATATTAAAGAGGATAGCTTTGATCCTGATAAGTACGAGATAGAAACAGAAGGATTAGTCCCAGGGATCAAGGATTCATCCCCTGCTGTTTCATGATACTGTATGTTTAAATATGTGTGAGACCAGCTGAGAGGCCTCAGAGCATAGATACATTCTGCCCTGTGTGTTTCCTGTATGCAGGGACTGACTCACACAAAGTCTTCTCAATCGAGTCTGGTTGTTTAAAAGCCCGTTTGCTACCACAGTTTATGATATAGGTAGTATGGCTCATTGCCCAAGGTGTCGTGATCTTGAAGATAAAAACATGTTAAATTGCATGAAGTTAATATTTGATTCTCAGACTTTGGTTTGAAGTGAAATTAAAAGGCTGTGTCAGTGTTTCAAGAGTCCAGATTGCATTTGATCCTTTTTATTTCAACGGTTGAAATAACTACAGTTGCCAACCTTGAATCAGATTATTTCACACGGCTGTAAGATCTTTTATAAGACTGTCTGATGTTTATGAAACCTCCAAAAACAAAAAGAGAACATTGCAAAAACTTTGTTGGTTGTAAAAATCTCTTAAAATAAGTGCAATAAGAGCAAAACATACACTGGCCAAAACTGAACTGGACCCATCTTAAAAGGTACACGAGATAATTTCAAACAGATATGTTGTGGTTTAAAAACGCAGTAGTTGTGATAGGTTGTATCATAACGAAGTAAAAAGTTGCAGAATTGGCTTTGTCTTGAAAATATGTGAGTGTATTTGGTTTTCTCAAGGGCAGTTTGAGAGCAAATTAAATATTTATTTGCAATAAACAAAGATAGCTGCACTAAATTACACAGGAGCAATCAATGACATGAATTACACCAGGTGTTCTTATGTTTCACTATGAGGATGCATAACATGCCAGTTATGAAGACTTCAAATTTTATTTCTTCCACAGTCAGCTAAGTGAGACCTTCTCAGATTTTTTGGGTCTGCTGGGGAATCTTATTCCCATGCGCTGCTTTTGGCATGGAGGAATCCGTAGTTGAGTCGACCTGCGCTGAGCCCAGCTGACAAAACTCAAGCCTATTACAGAGCTCAGTGATCCCAGATGACACAATGGTCAGGTTCTTTCCATCCCTCTCTTTGTGCTCATCTGCCTCCTTCCCTCTCTGTGATTGTTCTCTACTTGACAAGATGAGGTTGTCTCTCTCCTGAGTTCCCTTGCTCAGCTTGCTCGAGTTTGTTCACTTTTGCTTCCTGGCTTTTTTTTCTCTGGCTTCCTGATATCTCTCTAGAACCATTTGTCAGCTCCTTGCTTAAGGTCAGAAGTGCAGTTTTGACTTTCTCACTGACTGAATGAATTAATGTTTTTGTTGCAGGCTACTTTTTGTAGCTTTTAGTTCTTCACTTTCACAGTTGTCATGAAACATTAGAAAACAATTACTTAAATATGCTGTAAAAACACCATGTGTGTGACATGACACAAATCGCAGACCATTTTTTAAATCAAAGCAAACTGCTATTAAAATATCGTATAAGTTATGCTGCTCACCAGTCGTCACAGTTTTTGACAAGGTTATAATGGATCTTAGATTATACACAGCCTTGGCTTAATTAAGGTTTTCGTGTCTTGAAACGAAGTAAAATAAGTCTTGAAAATAAGTAATAATTCAAAACTTTGACTGTAACCTTGAATGTGACATGTATTTTGTACAATTCTACTCAAAAACAAGCATATGTGGTGGTGGAAGGATGTGGAAAAAAAGAACATGCAATAAATGGGGTGTTTTATTTTTTCACGGTGTGTTCGTATGAGTTTCAGGAGTTTCAGTTTTCAGTTTTCTTTGGGAAGAGTCTATCAGCACATCACATTTTGACTAGGCTCTGCCTCACCTGCCTTCCCTGACTGCACGTCACTGGTTGAAATATCTATTGTGGGAATGACTTATAAAGGACTCCAATCATTTGACACATCCAAAATCCTCCACTTTTAATGGAGTGTGTACATCTCTGAGTGAAATTTAGTACTCTATGTTAATGCAATTTATTTAGATTCCTAAAAACTTTAACTGTAGATGAAATGATGAATCTCAAGACTCCTAAACAAAATTATGCAAAAAGCACATCTGCTTTTCCCAGGACGTGCAGCAATTAGCCACGGCAGTGAAAACGTCTGAAACGTAAAGTGGATCCTTTGTGGATATCAAACTGACATACCTTAATTTTCAGACATATTACAATAAACAGATTACACTAGGACATTTTGTTCGTAGAACCAATGACAAAACTGTCCAATTACAAAATATTGTGTTGTATTTGACTCGTTTACCCAAGAATCTGATCAAAGTTTCTTCTAAAAATAAGTTTATCCCCAGTTCATGTCAATAAAGATACGATTATCAAATTGCTTCTGAAGAAAAAACAGCGGGTTTAACCCTATTGCTAGCAAGGCTTATGTAATGAATTGGCCAGAGTGATGGTGCCGTTTTATAAAGGTTCATCAGTCTTTTTCTTCTCTCAGACACATATAGTGTGATCCATGTTGCATTTCTGCTATTCACTCATTTTCCATTTTTTCAATCACTCATGAACTCAAAGAGAATGCATCTTCATTCTTCAACCATCCAACTACCCCCTCTCTATTTTATGTTTTAATTTTCATTTTTTCCTCTTCTACATCCCCTAGTTCAACTCTCACTTTCCATTTAACACATCTTTAGTAATCATTTCCAGTGTCATTAGGCTGGAGGAATTTGTCTGTCTATTTTCCACCATTTCCTTGACATTTATGACTATGTTCAAAATTTATGGTAAATTTTACCCACTCAAAATCTATCAGATAAAGAGCCAGGGGTGTTATTTTCCCTAATGGGTGACAACCCGGCCTTGAAATCTTAATATCGGTGCTGAGTAAATGATTCATGCCATTTTCAAGCGGAGATGGCAGCTAAGTGACTGGCTGGCAGAAGTCTGGTGGTTGCTTTCATATTCTCTAAAAACAGCAGTAGACTGAACAGATCGTAATGAGATTTTAGAATCCCAAAAAGCCAAATAAACAACTAAGTTTCCTACACTGATTATACACTGAATTGAATATTTAATTGTCATTTTGAAATATCTAATTAAATGCCCTGAACCATACTTGTTGAGTGTAAATAAGGAGGCATCACCACAGCGTCCAAACTATTCATGACACTTTAGAATTGAAAACATCGGTTGTCAATATCTGACGTAGCGAGAACAGTTGTGTTTTCTTCAACAGATAAAACTAGAATCGTGGGTAAATATGAAAGTGAGATTTGCCACAACATGTTAAACAAAGTTCTGAGATAATCTTAAACTGCAAGTATAAAAAAAAAAAAAAAAACAGTACAAATGCCACTGGCATGCATTTGCCAGTTACCATCTTGCAATGGAAAAATTTATTCCAGATTGCCTGTGTTGCATTTCAACGAAACTGGCTTTACCAGTTTAATCTTTAACACATTCAACTCTTCAGCTATCAGGTTTCACATCCCAGAAATAGGGTAACAAGGCAATTTATAAACCAGTTGTTATTTTACAAACAAATGATTGTAGAAGCTGGTCTATATATATATAAAAACTGATTCTGCAAACTGTGTGCGGGCGGATGTTTTCTCCACTGATTTACACTTTACAACAGAAATCAGATGTCCTGACTGTTTTGTTTTTTGGGGGGGGTTTTTACCATAAATGTAAACAAGCTCCAACCATTGTCAAACTGTCTCTATGATAGCTGGAATCAGAACTGATGGTCTGACATTTCTTTCCCAGCTAACACAATTGTGTCTCTGACATCTTATTTTGCTATTGTTGTGTTGTGACTGACTCATCTGTCAGTCACATCTCACTGAGGAGTGTTTCATTAAGTCCCGGATGATTTCTTGCAATACCAACTTCAATAATTATAATGCTTCCAATGTGCTTTTAATTTGATTGCACAGACAAAATGACGGTGGTGTTGGGATGTCTTCAGGCAAATGTGGCAAAAACTCCATCTTTTTTTAAATTTTTTTTATTTTATTCAGCTGAGTTGCCAGCTGGGGGATGTGAAGTGGAAAACAGAGGGTCCATAGCTGTCGACAAAGCTGCAATCTCCATCACTTCGAGGTGTCTGTAACACATTAAAAGCTCCATCCATCATACATGACTGACACTGCTGCTCACATAACAGTTAGACTTTCATGAGTTTTTTTCCCCCAAACAAATTCGCTAGATCCTCTTTATTTGAAACGGAGCTATAAGCAGCTTTTGAGGCATGTTTTATTACACGTGAGTGAATTGGCTTATCTGCTAGAACAGTGGCTCAGTATATTAACATAGATAGTAGTTGTAAGGCATTTTGACTTTTATTTTTTGTGAATTATTCAGAGGACAACCAAAATAATTGCTTTCAATGGAAATTGAGGGAAGTTAAGAACATAGTGTGATTTAAAAAGTGCATACTTTGCTACACAAAACAAAAGCTTTATGTAACTGTTTCTGACCAAATTTTCCTTTGTCATAGACAAACAGCAACAAGAAAGTTGGCCTTTTTCGTGTTGCACACATATCTAGGACTCTGTCAAAGATCAGACAGAAAGGAGTGGTAAAAGAAAAAAATCTGTTTCAGAGATTTATTATAATAAGAGGTCCGTAACTCTGAGTAGTTGCCAAATACTTCCTCCCAGCCTGTGGGAGTTATTATAATAAGCGCAATATTGACATTTTCCAAACACCATAAGTTTAGCTATGTAATAATAAAATTTGACTTGTGAGAGAAGTTTGCAGCCTGTGCTGCCTTTTAAACCGACCTGATTTGCACTTCGCTCAGTCAGTAGATTAAAAGTTGATCTAAATTTCACATTTTTAGGACATCATGCTCCAAATGGAAATTTGATGACTAAATTAACATACACATAGAGATACTGGTGGAAGGCAGTGGGAAGTAATTTTTAGTTTAGTTTTTTTTTTTCAGCACAGCACGCATATCACACAGGCTTGACTGCAATATCATTTGAAATATATTAGTCTATTTTCACTGTTTACCAAAAACACATTTTTCTAATGTTAGAAATTAAAGAAAAAATAAAATGTCCATACAGCTACTCTTGTATATTTAGGACCAGAATGCTGGTAATTCGACTACCAGAAAATGCTGGATTAAATGGTAATGGAGGGCACTGCTGGTCAACAGGGTGAAAAATGGCTCCCACATTTGTCCAATGACCACAAGAAAGATAGATTGTATGGTCCCACTTTATTTGACAGGGTGTGCATAAGACTGACATGACACTGCCATAAACAATGCATAACACCTGTCATTACCATGAATGTTTCCAACTGTCGTTATGAAGTGTCATTCGCTAAATAAAGACACTTTTAATGCAAAGTTGACCATTTTAATGGACTTTTAAAGAAAGTTTTAATGCAACTTTGCATTAAAAGTATCATTTACTGAATGATGAAAGTTGACACTTACTGCACTTCCCATGCAATGTTGCATGAAAACTGTTAGCATTTACTCTTCATGAAAACTCCGTCTTCATAACAGGCGTTACGTCATCACGTTTATGAGATATTTTAGAAAATCCAGTGTATCCAGTCTGATTTGTTTTTTACTGGTTGCAAAAAACAAATGACTTTGAATGGGAAGCTGAAACATTGTCACTTATCCATAGTATGAAAGTTTGTCCCAAAACCCCTTCAAAACTCCTGCTAAGTTTAATAGGATGTTTTCTATACCTGTGGTTATCTCTGTGCATCAGAAAAGACGTTAATTTAAATAACTGTTATAATTTTAGTAATTGGAATATTATGTTATTTTAGCGGTAGCACAAATGACTGTTGGGTATCTGTTTTAAGCTCTAGGATTAGGTTAAGGACTTGCTTTTTCTTGATATTGTGGTGTTTTTAGGAAAGGAGAAGCATCTTGAACAGGTTCATGCCAACTCCTGACAAACAAAAGTGTGAATACATTTCAAAGCTCATGCAAGACCTCTGTGGTTTAATATTAATTTCACAGAAGAACGTATGAACTACTGGAAACGTTATTTAAATTTTTTAAAAATGAAATTTTAATAAAGCATGAAATATTCAGATTAGCTTAACCGTTAAGATATGTATATATCAATTATTAAACTTTTTTGATAACGATTATTTATAACCAGAAATATATTGCTGTGTTAGACTTTCATCCCTGCTTTCTTACGAAGCAGGAAAAGTATTACCTGTCCCTGCTGATGTTCTGCCATGTCAGTCCCGTTCAAAAGCTCTCATTCAAAGACTTTACCTGAAGCACTAAGCTCCAACTTTCTGTGGAATACAAATGAAACAAATGACAGACCAATTCGCTCCCTGTCAGGCACTGCTGCAGGGGAAGTTCGCCTTGCCCACTTGAAAAATAGTCACTCTGTGCCACAAAAAAAGCCCCTAAATAGAACCACCCTTTGCACTAATACTGCTCCAACTGAATGAAACTGAAGTGTGTTCGAGTAAAGCACACAAATCCTAAAATATGTGACAGATCCACTCTCAAGATCGCAAACCTATCGTCTAAGTGAGAAATGGGATTCATTTCAGTTTGTGAAACCAATATATGCGCAGGCACAAAACATGGGAAATAGTGCCTCCAGGGTGTTTGTTAGTGGACCCCTGTGGGTGATCCTGACTTGAAAAAAAAACTCTTTAGTGCTGTACCTTCAGCCCTCAGTAAGTTGTAAAGAAGATCAATCTGAACTCGGAGAACAACTTTCCTTTTTGTTTAAAGCAGCAGCAAGGTATAAGACCAGAAAGCTTTCTGAGTCGGAAGGACAGTAAAAACAGCTACCATCAGTCTGTAACAGCTTATCTTTACTGAGATACTTTATTTCATTTGTATTTATAATGTTGCAACGCCCAGAATAAAAAGGCATTTCTTGCACTGCATTATGTAAGAAGAAAGAATATAAGAAAATAATCTTTCTGTAGCTTCACTTAAAAATATTGTAGGTTATGATACTGACAATGAAGTCAGTATCATAGGTTAGCGAAAGTAGTGATGAGTGACTTGATTATTTACAAAAAGTGGTAATTATTTTTATGTTTAGAACCTTGTATAAAGTCTGGAAACAAGACAAAGTAGAAAAGAGCAGTTTATTTTAAGTTAGATATTTATCCGCTTTGCACAAATGGCTCCCTTTGGCACGAGAGACCACATAAAACAGAAGAGCTCATTTAAGCAGAAAATGTGTTTACTTGAAAATGATTGTGGAATTCTGGCCACCTTTGCCAAATACTGGAAGTGCAGTGACAAATGCCTGCTTAAAAGTTGGTAGATTTTCAAAGTGCTATGTGCCAGTCTATGTGTAAGGCATAATTAAATGTGACTCACTAAATGTCAGCTGATGCTATGAGATGGCTGATTAGCCTGTCAGTTTGAGCAGCATTTTCTTCTGTCTGCCTGCTACTCGTCCTTGCTACAGGAAATAATTTGGGATTGAGAGGATCTAAAATAGCATGGTAAAATTAACTAGTGACTTTAAGGACATTTAAAGGATATGTATAAAGGAGTATATCTCAACAAAGAGCTTGTTTTAACTGCATCCTTTTTTACCTTTTCCATATGCCATCATAGAAAACTGAATTTAATTCTTTCATAGACAGATTTAACAAGCCTGAGTTTTCCATAATTTAGAAATAGCACAGGGGAGTCTGCATTTCCATTAAATACAACTATAAATATGTAATATTGAGATAACAAAAAAAAGAAAACAGGTACAAATTGTTTGAGTTTGGACCATAATGTGGAAAAAAAGCAACAAACCATGCTGTATGAAGAAGCATTTGTATTTAGAAATATAAATTTGTCTCGCAAACTAAAGTTTTCAGTCTTATAACTTTAATATGATTTTAAACGTTTCTTAGACTTTTATGAGTTAAATGTAATCCACATCTCAATTTGAACTCTATGATAAACACATGCGATATTCTTCTCCCAATTGTAGCAATACTTGGCATGTTTTCATACATAATTACCACAAGTCAACGTAAACACATAATACCCTAAAGTCTTTGATATGTTGCATAATATATCAGTTGCAAGAAAAATCCCTCATCTTCCTCCTTGCTTTGGTGCCGTTTAATCCTCTAGGTCAGATTGTATTAGCCCTAGCAGAAACAGACGCTGCAGGAGGCCACAGTGCCTTCAGCATTGCTGTTTGAAGATGAAGTACCTCCCTGAGTACTGCAGAGAGATCAGAAATGGAAAATGGATTTAGGAGAACATGGAGGGCGGGGGAGGTCAGTCGTTAATATCCAGTAGGCTACTTTCAAGCAGCGTCCACCTGAGGGGTAAGCCTCTCAATCATTTTTTCCCCCTTTTTCTCCCAATTTATGCATCCGGGGTTGACAGAAGGCATATGCACTTTTCCATCAGGTCTGTTTCGCACTTGCTAAGTTACACGCATCAGGGGTCTGCACAGGGAAAATACAGCCTCACATGATTGGGCGCTGAGAGCGGCCAACTAAAACCTCTGCTTTCTACTATAGGCCATTGAAGTGCTCCGGTGGAGCAGCTGGAGGTTGCTCAAGGACATCTTAACAGCAGCTGCTCAGGAAAGACTGAACATCGCTGGCTCGCTTCACTCCATCATGCACAACGATTAAGATGTTGTCTGAAGATGTGACATTTCAGGGTATTATTCCCTGCAAAGTCTAGGTTGTCACTATTAAATTGAAGGCTATTGTGATGAACAGGATGTGGATTCATTGTCATGCAGCGCTTGCCTCGGTGTGTTAGTTGGCGTGCGCATGTGTGTATTAGTAGAAGTGTGAAAAGGTCCGACAAAATAAACTCTTCTTTATATTTCTATTCATTGATCCATCCCCTCAAATGTCACAGCCACACTGGAGAGGACCCTGTGGTATTTGTAAAAGAGATGTCTTTCATGTACACAATGCTGACATCTTTCGACACCGACTTTATAAGGAGCCGGAAAACACAACCAATCCGTTTCCCCAGGAAACATCAAGAGTTATTTAAATGTTTCTATTCTTCTGAGGAGCTCAACAAGAGAGGATTTTCCCAGTACAAATAAAAAAAAAAAAAATCTCTAGCTCTATACAATACATCTTTCACATCAGCAATCATCAACAACAAAAAAAGAGAGGTCTCCCATACCCATCTTAAAATTACTTTCAAAAGTAATATCACTTTCATAATATTTCAGCTCACTCAGCACATCAGGCATTAAAGACAATTCTTTTCACATCAGTTTCAATGCCAAATATCTTCAGACATTAGAGCCAACAAACCCCAAAATCTTAAAACCATGAAATATAAATAAATCACCATCTGCCCATTGTTTTGTTGTACTGCTATTTTTCAAAGTGAATACGTAACCATCATTTCTCTCAGTCAAACTATCTAAAAAAATCATTCCTCCCATATATAAAGTGCATTTTTATCAGTCATCCATTATGTGTATAATGAAGTGTTTGGTTAAGTAGTTTAGAAAGGCAGCCGATTTCTATGGCTATGAATGCAAAACAGGTTGCAAAACTGTTGAAGAAGTCTATTGGGTTTCAAATATAAACTCATATTAACAAAGGTTAGCATTAGTAAACATCTACTTTACAGGTGTAAAGCAATCATTAGCATACAGACGTCCTACATTAAAAGGAAATCTATTGCTGGGTCTAATGCCCATGCCTAATAAAGGGGCATTAACCTTGAACACTCCTGAGGTCTCATTTAGCAAAAAGAGTCCATATGGGCCATTGCTGCATTTGTCTCCAGACAGATGGGTTTTATCTGTGCACCCACTCATCCTGCAAATGATCCCAAATTATGGGAGAGCTCTGTTTAGATTTTTACACCTTTGGCATTAACCACAAGCTCCTCTGTGTGTAGGTTAGCAAAGCCCAGTCTATAAAAACAGACTATTACCGGCCGGGTTACATCACATAATGTTTTTTAGTCTCCCAGATTCCCACTTTTGTATGGTTGTTATGTGTTTCCGATATCTTTCTAGCCATAAACACATTCAGAAAAATTCCAAGAAAAAGATATGCCATTTTCAACTTATGCCATTTCAAAAAAACATGAAAAAAGCTACTCGCTTGTTCTTCCCCAATTTGGAACATATTTAACTCTCTAAACAACTGATATTAAAATAAAAAATGAATAAAATAATATGTTTTACAGTCATATTTTATAGTAGTCAAACTATAAAACTAAATTGAACATGAAAAAATATGTTTTATATATATATATATATATATATATATTTATAAAACTACTTTCACATCTTCTACTTTAACTCTTCAAGTCACAATGTTATTTCTGATATCTGTGAATCTGATAACTTTTAGCAGTTTATAACTCCTAATCTAAATGGATACTGAAGTCATGGGTTTTCCAAAGCTATGTTTTTTAAAAATCATATCAAGGTTCCCTGAATAAAAAATAGCAAATATTTTTAGATCAAGAGCACATACTGTTCATTTAGTATTCATATTGGTTCAACTGAAAAATAAATGTTCCCTCAGGTTTTCGCTGATCTATATTCAAGGATGCTCAGCAGATTATCTCTCAAGGTAGTTCAGCAGGTGATCTGTCCACCGTGATGTAAAAATATCCATTCAACTCTGAACCAAAACACAGTTTTCTCTTCAAATTAAACCCAACTGAGCTGTTGCCAACATTTATGCAAGCATTAAGATAATAAAAAAAAATAAAACATTTGCAAAAATTACACATCAACAGAACTTCAGCACACTTCCATGACACAAAAACATTGTCTTTTAGCAAATACTTTTTTTTTTTTTAAATTCCTTATTCGATGTTGCTTTACTTAGCACTGCACTAAAGGCAGAGATGATCTCACAGGTGATTTGCACTGCAGCCCAAGTGGATTCAGTTTGACTGACACTGCCTAACAGCTATGCTCCCTGAAAGACAGTTCATGTCCGGGAAACTCAGGCGTCAGGTATGTTGGGGACAACAACTTTGCAGTCCAGTCATGTGACCTGCTCCCTCTTTCAGCTGCAAGCATGTTTCCTATATCAAAAACTATTATAGGCATGTACCTGTCCTAGTAGAAGTACGCAAAAAAGGAAACCAAGCTGAAAGAAGTGCATGCCTCGTTATAAAGTTGGGAAAGACAGAATTTAACCTTGAAGTTACTCCAATGACTCAGCTGAAAACCTGCTGGAAAGACTAAAGTGGAAGAGAGACACGCTGAATAATTTCTAGGTTGTTGAGCGGCTTCTGATCAATGTATCCTGGATTGTGTGTTTACCAGGCTCCCTTCTTTCATTATACTCAGCAGTCTACATGTAAACATCAGAAAGTAAAGGATAGTAGCCCAAAATGTGTGCCTGCAGTAGTTGATGTAAGAAAAAAAACAAAAAAACAAAAAAAGAACACCTAATGTGCCAGCAGAATTTAATATGAAACAAAAGCATCAAAACCACTAATAAATAAATTGAAAATAGCAGTGGCTTAAAGAAACGATGAGAAAAACAACTGTAATCACAAAAGAGGGGGGGGGGACGCACAATCATACAAACTCAATCAAAATGAGCATCTTCTGTCACTCTCTGTTTTTGTGGGACATGTTAATTGTCACTGTAGGGCATTTTATCTTTTCTATACATGTCATATGATTGCTATGCTCACTGGATGAAATGAATAAGTTCAAATATGTCAGGCTGGTTAAATATCTTCACCTGCTGATGGTGTGCATGGCATTACAGTAGCAATTTTGGAGTAAAGTCCACCCTGAAGTCATACTCGGCTCATTTTGGAGAGTAAGATTGGAAAAGAAATTCATCCATCGATAGTATATAGTTATCAGTCCGTCAAAGGGTGACATAGACACAAACAGCACAAACAGCCGTAGCCACACACACGCACACACACACTCGTACCTAGCTAGGGGCAAATTTAGAGTAACTAATTAACCCTTGTAGGCTGAATATGACGGTGATGACACAGCCAAATTTTCAGTACCGTAATTCCGCCTCTCTTTGTGCTATCTGAAAAATTCCAACGGTTTCTGAAAGGGGAGATGTTGCGATTTCCAGCCAATATGGGGTTATTATGGTAATTTCACTCCCGCCGTAGCACAAAGCAAAATTAATCTGAGGGGCGCTACTTTATTAGAGATTGTGAAAGTAACTGCTAAATATTTAAAGTTCCAGTTGTTATGGATAAATGGGCAATATATATTTACTCACATGACATTTAAAGAACTTTGTACAAGTAAAATAAGCAAAAATATCCAGTCAAAGATTTGAAACTTAGGAGTCAAGGGGTAACTAAACAGTTGGACTCTGAGAGGAAAGGTGGTAACCTGAGCATAACCAAGGAAAACATGCAAACTCCATGCAGAAAGACCCCCGGCTAAGATTCAAACCCTGGACCTTCCTGCTCTAAGGTAACAGTAGTACCAACTGCGCCACTAAGGAAGAAATGCATGCCTTTTTGGAAATAAAAAAAAAATATATATTGTGAATTGGCACAACTTCCTGATTTCAGGAAGTTGTGGAGAAGTGATCTGTTTAGCCAAACCTAAACAGAATTTAACATCAACTGGGTGCTTGTTTGAAATTTAAACCCAGAACCAACACTGAAGGGATAATATTGTCAAGTTACTGGTGCATAAAGTACAGCTGGATAATCAATACCATTTGTATCAATCAGCAAATTTTTCGATGGCGGTTTGTTATTCTAGACCACATTACAGAGCGATACAGCATGTAATTCTTCCAGTTTAACAGATGTCTTTTCTCTTCTTGTTTTAACTTTTTCCCCACTGAGAAAATAATTTTTAAATAATAATCATATTTCCCACTTACTGAATCCTAACCAAGAGACGATACCTGATGTTGGAAATATATGGTGTTAGTCTTAGAAAAAAATGTTACTGCACTTCTGAACTGATTTAATGATTTTAGCAATTTGTTAAAAAAAATTAAAAAAAGAGACAGTAAAACAATGATTCTAAAGTTGTTTGGCATTAAGATCTTTCGGCATGCATATTTACTTTTTTTGTGGTAGAAGGAATATTTTTATCTCGACTCCGAATAAGTGAAGGATATTATTTTTCATCTCTTTCAGCCTGCAGAAAATAGTTTCTTTGGTCCTTGGGAGAATTCACCTTTTGATCCGTACAAGCTGTGCTTTTAAATTGCTATTCATCTAAACGCAATATTTTTTGCCTCTCTCTTTCTATGCATCTGAAGTCTGATGATTTTTTTAACAATGTTGATGTGTCTATGGTTTGATAACAAGGTTTCATGACACATCCATCTCTCAAGCACCAAATTCCCACTTGGTTTTTTTTTTTTCTGACTCACAAAAAAAGCACAGTTTCCCTTCATAAAAGACTTCTAACAACACCTACATGGTATTCAGTAAGCAGTTATGTTACTGGAGCCCTTGATTACCAAAGACATGACAAATTCAGTTTACGGCTCTCCTATCAATTCTGTGGTAAAGTGTCAAACACCACTTCTATTTATTGATCATTTTTTTCTAACTTGCCTGTTAAGTCGGAAATGTCTTAACAGGCATTTCCACAATGCCTGTTAAGACACAGCTGAGGTGTTGCTTCCAACAGCAAGCAGATAAACAGTTAGAGGTGAAAACATCTTTGTGCAACTTCACGGCAGTCTTTTGTTCTCACAGGATCGCATGGAGAAGTTCTCCAGGCTCTCACTGTAAGATGTCAAAGGTACTTGTGGCTCAGGGTAAAGTAAAGATAGGCAATGTTTGCACGAGGCTTAGACTCCACTGAGCCTCCTGTACCGAGGCAATGGGAATGACTTTGTTCCCCGCCGGCTCTGAAGAGTCAGAGGGGGAAAAGACAGATTAAAACAGATTGGCTGAGAGAGGAATAGAAATAGAGATTGCTCCGAGGGGCTTGGCAACTGTCGCAAACCGGCAACTTATGCTGAGGTGCATCTCTCCACTCCTACACTTAACCTTTTACACAGGGAGATATAATTAAAAATCCTAATGAAGAGCACATTTAGAATTTATGTACAGCAGATTTGTTCCCAATTATCTCCTTCCAATAAGATATACTGCTGAGAAGAGTAATGGGAGGCTGTAAATATCTCAGGTCATTTGGTATTAAATAGAAGTTGATCATCCAGTCATAATGACTCCTGCTCTGCTCGACTTAGTTACAGGTGGATGTAAACGGATACTAATTGTTCAGTCAGTCGGTCAGTTCTCTGGTTAAATTAGATTACAGATCGACTGAAACAGTGATTCTTCAACCGACTTGGCCCATGACGGAGAAGGGGGTGAGGGAAAGGCTCTAAATGATGACTAAATGTGCAGTGGGCTGCAGTCTAATTAACGAACTTGGGATCATTTGTTGCCAAGCTCTTATACAATCACTGAGAGCACATAGGATGTAAGAGATAAACAACAAATTGACTGTTTGTCAATGTTGTACTTTCCTAAATCATTATGGGCTAGCAAGGCTAAACTGGTGAGGACTGGTCAAGGTTTTAGGACGTTATACAGAAGATCATGCAGTTTTGACTGCATTTAAAAATTTCTCCAGTGAAGGTTCATTTTCAGCACAAACTCAGATATTTAAAATAATGGTAACTATATTGCTGGGAAAAAGAATTTGCAAAGTCAGATTTCATCTATGCTTTTTTTGATATAGTTAATTATTACAAGTTTTCAAACCAATTTTTATACCAGACAGGTACACCTGGTTAAACAAAAGTTTAATCCAAAAAACATTTTTGTTGATGAAACTAGTGTTTGGGCATATCATGTATTGAGCTGTGTTTTTCATCCAGAAGCTCTCATATGGATTAAGATTTTCTTATTATCCTTAACTGAGGCAACTGAGAACTGCAATATTTCAGATGTTGCTCCACTTTTCTTTTGTTACCTCCTAGATGAGTTGTTCATAAATGTTTTGAGTAATTTCAGAGTGATCAGAGAAACAAATGACTGTTTCTCATCTGTCCTGATATTTAGTTTGTTTGGGGTTCTAATGCATTTGCTTCTCGACATCTTCTAGTCTACTTTTCTTTTTAGACAAGTTTTATTTAACTGTTTTCTTGAGTCGACACTTCAGCCAGCAATCAGGGTTGGTTCTGGCTTTTAACACTGAACCCAACAATAAGTTGATGATCTGAAACATTCAAATATGACAAAGAGCACACACACAAAAAAAAAAGATCTGTAAAGAAACAAAGGCTTTTTCATGACACTGTTAAACTAATATAAGAACACAAGGATCACTATTTTGGAGGAGGTATGTGGAGGTGTGAGACTTTTTTCGCATGATAACCTTCAATGAAAACCACACAGTCGCAAAATTAAAACAAAAAAGCATTAATTAAATGGTTGGTAATTTGTGCATAATTTGGAAGTCTTTTGTTGACCAAGGTATTAAAAACCTTGCTATTGTACTGAGAAGGCGCAAACCCCTGAGTTTCAAGATGAGGCTGGAGAACAACTCCTGAAATTGATGATCAATGATATTTGATCTTAGTGTTTGTCTAAATAAATTACATTCCTCTAAACTATGATGTATGCCACATATCGAACTCTCAAGCAATTCACCTTGTAGAGGTTCATTTACAAAAGAAAAGAAACCTTGACCAGAAAATGTTCAGTTGTTCCTGACTGTAAAGCCGTTAATGAGCACCTCATTATTGAAGGGCCTTCTGTA
Source organism: Poeciliopsis retropinna (assembly GCA_010277075.1). NCBI lineage: Eukaryota > Metazoa > Chordata > Actinopteri > Cyprinodontiformes > Poeciliidae > Poeciliopsis > Poeciliopsis retropinna. Next base: position 10,252,964 of record VMRM01000022.1, read on the forward strand.
TTATAATGTACAGCTGGAGTTGTTACTAAAAACTGATAACACAAGTGCACAAAAAGTGAACACACGTGTGTTGTGTTATAATGATATTTGATTGGCTATGTGTCTAATTGAGTCTCCAGAGAGAAACAGAGGTACTTAGCACCAGGACAGCGTTGGTTCAGCCAGTCTGAAAAGCAGCTAGAAATCACTTAACAGCATTAAAGTGCCAGATGATTCTAAGTTTTTCAAAAAGAATGACAAACTAAGCCAGAGCTACTTCTGCCTTAATTTGGTCTGTCAATCATCTACGTGTAACCATGTCGAGAATAGTTGCATTTAGTATCATCTCTGAGTTTTTATTTAATTGAATATTTCCAGTGCATTAAAATTTTTAACTTGCTAATCACTTAATGCCTTAGACTGCATGTTACCCCTGTAGTAATTGTGATGGACAAAAATATTTTCAAAACTCCTGAGGTGGGTTCTCTAACCTCACATAAAAAAGTGCAACTATTATTATTTTTTTTCTAAACATAAGGCCAAAGTTGTTTTAAGACATTTTTACATGACTGTGTTTGTATAAAAACATCATGAATCTTTGGAATAATTTACTTAGAAGAACCTGCTTACAAGACTGTTTTAAAATATTCTAAATTATTAGATAAGAGGATGTTTCAGCACTGGGTATAAAAACATCCACTTCACCTATTCTGTCAGAGAAACTCCGATCATTATAAGTAATGCAAAACTGCATTCTACTTCAACAAGGTTACTGTTGAGTAAATGTGTGTTTTGTTCATAAAGAGCTTACATCCTGTTAACACTTGCACCTGTCGTTCTGCATTGATATTGTTTTGACACAACAGACCACATAGTTGTTATATTTTAATAACAGTGATTGTGATTAATATATATAAATACTAACCTCATCGTGATGAACATACTAGTCACTAATGCGCCACAATGTTTTTACGTCATCTTGTTATTTCTTTAGCTGTTTAAGTGTCTCAAATAACAGACCTTCTATCAATTACAAACATATAACAATAACTATTTAATGGCATGTTTTTATTCCCAAGTAATTCAGTAGTAATGAAACATCTATTGTATTGTGCACCCTGCTACTTTTAGAGGAATAATTACCCATACTAAAAATAGATCATTTATAGTTTTATAGTCATAATATTATGATCTATTTTAAATGAATAAGCTCTGGTTCAGAGATCCCATTTTTTGCAAAATGTATTTATTTATTTATTTTTTTACATTTTCCTTTTTCTGCTGACCTTAACATTTCATTAATATTTATTAATGGTTATTGCAATAATAAAATTCCTTTACAAGTTTTATCAACAACTAAGGAAGCATTACTTGAGATTCTGGTTTTGACACTGCTGACAAGAAGGCCCAGATGACTATTATTCCACCTCGTTACATCATAGGTCAAACATTGATAGGTTTATATGTGTCAAACTAGAGAGGCTTCAAGCAAAAACTCTCTTATAAAATGATGGTTGATGCAACAGTGTCTGGTAAAATATTTACAATCCGCACTTTTAGGTTCTTAGATTTATAATGGAAGTTTCTTTTTTCTACAGAGAGACTGTCTTTGCCAGGGCAAAAGCAAACAATGTAGAGAAGACTTTATATATTTCAAGTTGTTGCAGATAGTTTTGAATAGTTTTGAAGCCTGGCTTTATTCCAATTCAACTTTGAAAAAACAGTCTGCTGGGTGTCTGTACCTACAAGGAAAGAACCTTGAAAATCAGAAAAGAGCTAGGGGATTGGCTGATGCTAGTGAACTCTGTGGAGTTGAGATGCTTCAGGCGTCTGATAACAATAATCCCAAGGTGTCAACGTGCCTTTATATGTGAACGAGTGAAGGCAAACCCAGGAGTTGCTGGACACAGGGAGCCACGGGCATTGTGCTGCTCATGTATAACTTGTAATTCTGACCAGCTACAAGGAATCCATTTGGCATCACAGATGTCACACTTTGTTTAAATAGGTTTAAAAAAGAAAATAGAAGTGTAATACTTGGAAATATAAGCAAACTTTATTTATTTGCCCTCGCATATGAAGGCTGGCTTGGAAACTTTTAAAGGTCCACTTCAGCCCCAGGCACAGTTCTTCTGCAGAACGCCCGTTTCTTTCAAAATCTTATTGCTGCCCAATTTCTCTATTGTGGTGTTTAGACAATTTCACATGCACCTTTGGCAATATGAAAAGCCTGCTTTTGAGTCTGTTCAAAAATAAACACAGGAGCTACATATGTTTTCTTTATTTCTCCAATACGTTGCAAAATCTATTTTGTTCTGGTCATAGTTCTCAGAAGCAAATCGTTGGGCAAAGGTTTGCTCAAGGATGCAGATCCAGCAGGAATTACTTTCATCAGTGTAAGCATTGTAATAATCTATGTAACTTAGATGGCTGTGGCAAAGAGAGACAATAAAAGAGTCTACAGAAAATTGAGACATTAGTGCAGAAGTTTTGTCAAAGCTAAACTTTTCAGTGAAACAAGAATTTACAAAATAAAAAAAATAGAAAAAAAAATAGAAGAAGAAAAAACAGACATAAAGCCAATGATGGCACAAAAATCCCACCATTTTCAACTTGAGTGGCGGTGACCTGTGACTCCCTGGAGTCGCAATCTTTTTCTGATGAGTGAGGACGCCATATCCAATCGCTCATCAGCTCAAAAATAACTACAGATTTCAGTGTAGAAGTAAAAGTTTAGGAACAAAATCTCAAAGTATGCCATTTTCAGTACAAGTAAAACATTTAAAAATACAAGTTAAAGGAGAGACAGAGACATTCAGAAGCTATTTAAGGGTCAACTGTATTTTTGGTGACATCTTGAAACATGTCTAGTCTATTCAAGCTTCATGAGAGAACAAGGGACAACAGGACGAGTAGATGTAACACATTAAAGTTGCTTTGTTTTGTCATTTTTCAATTTAAACTGAAGGTATTCTGAAATTGTTCACAAAGTTCTGATCTGAGGTCTGTTCTCTCATCATGAAGTGGTCCAGTCAGATTCCAGACCTAAAATTGTGTGTAAGATGTGGCTGAAACGTTAGATGACAGAAAAGCCTTCCAGGATGAAAGGCCTGGATGAAAGGCCCAAGGAATTTCACAGAGTTCAAATAGTCCATAATGCTACCATAGACATGAAGGAAGCTTGTTAGCATTTCCTATTTTTGAAGAACCCATCAGGCCTCGTTTGAGCAGTAAGGCACAGTTGGTTGTGGTTTGGTACGTTACAGTTCGCACATTCAGTAGAGCGTTTCCTGTGCCAGTTGGACTCTCACTGGGTATGTGGGGTTAAACCCAAATGCTTGTATCATATCAGTGAGAAAACAACTGTGATGTTCAGGCTTGTGGCAAGCAGTGATGTTTTTCTCTCTTGGTAGATATTTTCTTTTATATATATCACCTTTTAGTGTTATGTAACACGGAACCATTTACCTGGGAGTTGTGTGTTTTTCTTCTCTACCAACCAACAGCAGTATTTACATCTTTTTATTTTTCATTTGACAGTTGGAGGACTTTCTGTCCAACATCCTCCTCTGATTATTTGACAGTTTTGTCTCCAGTTTTCCTGTTAGCCAGGCTATGAGTTTCAACAAAGTCTTTTAGTTTTTGCCTGTTCTTCTGCCTTTTGGTGTTTATCTTTGGACTGACTCAGAACGAAATGTTCAGACTGGAAGAACAAAGAAAGAAAATCCACATATATATACACATCTCTCTTTCTCTCTCTCTATATATATATATCCAAGTTCCAAGTTTTCACCTCTCGCCCATTTCCATCTTGTTCCAGTAGCCCATTTATCGTCAAGGTGCTCTGGTTCCCCAACAGACCTTGTTTGGCCGGGTGACGTCTGAGCCGGCATGTTTCCTTGCTTCTCAATGAGGGACTCAAAGCGCAATTTTTGCCGGTTTCGGCCTGGATTTGAATCCGGGTCTTCCGAGTGAAAGACTGATGACTTATCCATTGAGCTATCCTGTCAGCTCAGGGAGGAACTGGAGAGGGCCTGGAAGGTGAAGACCACAGTGGTGCCTGTGGTCATCGGGGCCCTCGGGGCAGTCACCCCCAAACTGGAGCAGTGGCTACAACAGATCCCAGGAACAACATCAGACATCTCAGTCCAGAAATGTGCAGTTCTAGGCACAGCAAAGATACTGCACAGAACCCTCAAGCTCCCAGGCCTCTGGTAGAGGACCCGAGCTCAGAGGATAAGAACCACCCGCGGTGGGTGAGAAGGGAATTTTTATATATATATATATCATTGTCAAGTTCAAAGAGCATGTTTACCAATTAACACCATCGTGATAAACTCCCCTGGGTGTTGAGTCTCAGGTTGGTTGGTTGCTTGGATCAGGCAGTGAAAGCAGTAAGAGATCTCAGCCAACACCAGTCATAGACATCTGACATCCCCAGAGTTTAACAGTTACTTGGTTAATACTGCAAACATACAGCAGATCCATTTAAATAGTGTAATTAAACTTTATAGAGATTGTTAGATTTCAGGTGGGTAGCATAAAAATGCTTTTCGGTAAACCAACTCAACCCCAAAACCATCCCAACAACACAACTCAAACACACAACTCAGCATGCTATTATTCTTTGTCTTAAAATTCAAGATATTGCCAATTAAAAAAAAAAAAACCCAAACAGTTTCAATAAAGTCTTAACCAAAATCTAGTGCTGTTATGTTTTTCATTGTCACTGTCCTTCCTTTTTCTTTCATTACCTTTCTTTTATCCCATCTTCATTTCTGGACTTTTGGCCTTTATTACCTGAAAATCTTTAACAATTTCTTCTCTTTTCATCTTTTCGTTTTGCACCGCCCCAATTTCCTCTGACTTTCTCTTTTTAATCTTGTCTACGTTAAAGTCCTCCACTCTTCTTTTTTTTCTCAATTTGCACTGCTCTCTCTCCTCATTGATTTACTACCCTCCCTTTTCTTCCATCACATCATTTTTATTCCCTACACATGTTAACAGAATTAATAGCTACCAGGTTATGCCTTAGAGAACCTCTGCTATCACCTCCTCTGCACAGGAGCAAGGTCCTTAGGAGAACTGCTGCCGCCTGGCCATTTGTCAGCTGGGGGATCATGTCAACGGGCCGTCTACCAGCCTGGGAGTGGCAAAATCAAGGTTGGACAAAAAAAAAAACTGAGCTCCTTTAAGGGATGTCTCCATTTCAATTGAACAGTCTTTGAAAGTACAAAAACAATGTCTAGATTTTTTTTAATCCTTACTAGTAGATATGAACCAATCTCTTATTTCACATACAATAAATTATATTAAATAAAAAATGTGCCTATGTATTAGACTTCTATGCCTTCTATATTTAGCCTTCATTCGCTATTCATTTCATTCATTTGCTTCCAAAGAGTCACACTTGTTCAGTGGTTGATAACGCATTCAGATACTTATGAATATTTGTTTAAATCAGATCTTTCTCCTCAAAGTGTGGCCCTGTTTCACTTTTAAGTACACACTTCCTAGTATGCTGTCCTGATCAAGGGCTATACAGGAAATGGGTGATACATTATCTAATTAACAAAACAAACAATATTTCTAGAGACAGTCTGGAGAAATGCCTATCAATATTTGTTTACCAAATGACAACTAATGCATCAAGGTCCCACTCGAGTGAACAAGAATGAGGTTAAGCTCTGGACTTAGACTGGAGCAGGTATTGCAACACCATTTCTCATTTTCACACACTTTGCTACAGTTTTGATTTGGGGATCATTACTGTTCTGCATCATGACTCAGTCTGGGCCAAGCTTCTGCAAGCAGACATAATTTGACTTCATAATTTACAAATTAGATTTAAGCCAACTCTATAAATGGTGGTGGAGGGATAATGATTTCAACATGCTTCTTATTCAGTATGAGGTGTTTGTCCTGATATGCCTCCGTCTTGCTTTAGACAAACACAGCTTTGTGCAGTGAGACATCTCTACTTCGGTCCTATCTGTTCAAAAGAGATTGTTCCAAAGGTCTTGGTGTTCAGTCAGATGCAGCCTTGCAAGAGTAAGTCGTGCAGCCACTTTATTTTTAGAGGGAGAAAGCCTCTTTATTGGAAACCTTGCCATACTCTCCAATATGTACGGTGAAATTTAAAATCTTAAATGAGGTCTGCTAAGCTGCCAAAACTCCCACATTTATAGAGATGGCCACAACTTACTTAGACAAGTTCAATAATGAGAAGCATCTGATTGATATTTTCACTTTGAAATGCATTTCTTCAGTGCATTTCTTTTTAGCAGTGAAAAGAGGCAGAGCCTTCCTGGGACATATTTTCCACCAATAACAGAAGGGAATATATAAAATATAAATTGCATTGTTTCAATGCAAAAATATCAGACAAATGATTGAGTTTTGATAGCATTAGTACATGAAATATGAACAGCAAAATGTAATGATCTAAAATAAAAGATTACTGACTACATTGTTAACTTACTCTTTGCAATTTCCATAAAAAAAGATATGCTAGGTATATAAATATGAACAGTAGTCTTTGACTGGATGTCTATTTTTTTCCTCCTGTGTATTTGAATTTTTGTGCAACTTTGTTTAGTTTTTTTTAACATTTAGGGAAAACTACACACTCTGACTTCACTGAAAATATAGGCTTTTTTCTTTGAGAAATTTGTCAATGTCTAAAGGAACAAAGTCTTCTAAAAAATATTGATACAACTTATAGGCAATTTGAAACTATATTTACTTGCTGCTTGACAAAACTTTATGACAGCTGCTGTGCTGTTTCGCTGATCGGTAGCTTAAGTGCATTTTGCTCCACAAATAGGAAATGTACACCCTCTGCACAGTCATTAATCCCCCGCCGACTAGACCATTTAAATGCTTTTTCTCTCCTGCTGGTTTTTGATGTAACACTTTAGCAGTGACCAGTGGCCACTTCCTGTTTGCAGGGTTTAAAGCTAAATGGAATAGGTTGAAACAGCAAAAAAGACAGATAGGAAGAAAAAAAGGTCTGTAGTACAATGCTACTCATTCAGCAGTTAATACTTCAGTTTTGGTCTGAAATCTCATAAATCTGAAATCTGTATTTGAAGAAAGTAAAATCTGCCACTGTTAATTATAGAACAAGTTCTGGTTTTAACTCAAACATAGTCAAGTAGAGGGATAAACAATGCATACATTAATGCATGTAAAATGTTCCTATTATCTTCCACCCAGCAAGAACTGATAAGATATTTCAACAATGTTATCAATTTGCTACGATGACATTTTTGACTATTTTTCTTGCTTCATAAAAAGTTTTAGTTTATACAATGCTAATATTTTGTTGAAAAAGCTTTAAAGCAAGTGTAACATTTCTAGATACATTTGTAATTGGACAGGGATAATGTTTGTGATGTTGTGAAGTGGGGAGCAGCACATCTGAAGGTGTGATTCTCAACCAAACTGCTGTGAGGTAGTAATAGCCTTACACCTGTGCTCACAGATCATGCTCAGACACTATCTGTTAAATATCACAGTTATAAGGTGTGTATTTCTGTAACACCTTCACACTAAGAAAAAGGCTCTCTAAATTGTGGTGATTGGGTCACAGTGAGCAGCTTTCCTTTATGTAGTATGATCAATAAATGGTGATGATTAGAAGGAAGGAATAGTCTGTAGCTTCCATCTTAAGTCTAAGAACGGTGATCTTTTTACATTTCACCCGTACTACAGGCTGTTCAATTTGTGAAAACTATGTGGAAAGCTGTTGAAGTCTAAAAATAAACCGGGGAACTTTAAACAGCCATATATTTACTTCCAGAGGAGTTAGAAAATTGCACATTGAAATAAAAAATAATCTAAAGCACCAATAAGTGATTACATTTTAAGGACAATTCACATCTCTATAAGTAGTCAGAATATGTGCATAATATTTGCCAACATTTCAAGTAATTCTGAGATCTTTTAGTATAATCTTCATTCAAATTAAACAGTTATTTTATCATTTTTAAAAAATTATCTGGTTACAGAAATAAACAAAACAAACTGTGTTTTTAGCTTGTTTCTTTCATCCAATTTTAAACACATTTGGCCCCTAAACTCAAAAATAAGACAATTTAAATTTAAATTAGTTGACAAATACTTAGGTTCACATAAAGAGAAGCCAGACTATGGAGTGCAAGTTGGAGTGTTTGCTCACACTGCAACAAAAATAAAATGTGAGACTTCGGCTCAAAGCTGAGCCTGACAGTCCCGAAACTCTCAAAAAGGCAATTATATATATTTTACACTGTGGGAACAGTGAACAGATCCCTCTGGAGTCAGGTATACTGAGCTAAACTGTCATAAAACTCCTATGTGCTGCTCAGTTGTGCCAAAAGACCAGAAAAAGCCTCAAGCAGGGCATCTAATGATTTAAAAAAATGACACATCAGCTGAAGTTACTCTGTTTTCTGTGAATCTGATGGGTGGGATAATCTGCTCTTACCCTGTTCATCAAATTCACCCTGGAAAATCACAACTTTCTTTATTTTATGTTGGGTCGGAGATGTCAATTGCAGAGTGGGGAGGTTTCGTAGAAAAGCTATTGACATGGAGGCAGCAGAGAGCACAGCGGGTCAGGTGAAGAGTCAGCATCCACCCACCCTGACTGCATATGCCTGTTGTCAGTGGCAACCACTTTCAAAGGAAGAGAAACGAGCATGTCTTCTTACTCTTCCTGCAGTGGTGACATAATCACATAATCAGTTTTAAAATAATACATCTACTCATGTAGGTTATTATATCTATTTGTTAATTTTTTATTTTTTTTTAAAAAAGGAAATTCACAGATAAACTCTGTTTATCTGTGAATTGAACAAAGCAGAGAGATGAGAGCACTGAAATACATCAATCCAAGATTTTTTTTGTGAATGATTTCTCTCTGAACTGATCTCTATTCCTATGCAGGAACTTTAAGTAATAACATGTTTGTTTCTACTTCTCGAATAAATTGGCCATTTAACCGTCTTCACAGTAAAATGTTGATAGGATTTTCCTTTAAAGGCCGAGTTACAGAGATATGTCTCTCAGTGTCATTAATTTATATAGAGTAATATTGTCAAGGTTATAGGACATATAGTAGGTTTTTAACAAATGGAATCCAATTTTAAAAACAATTACACCATATCTCACTTATCCCTTTATAAGAAAACTTCACCATCAGCCGATAGCCTAATATCACTGGCCTATTAACCTGCAACAAGGCTAATCAGCCCAGACAATCAATCACAAAAGAAAGGCCAGAATCTGATGAAGCATTATAAAAAAACCCCCAAAAAAACAGCTACCTAAAATAGGGAAAAAAACATGATAAAGTATAATGGCACACCGACTGGGAACAGGGAAGATGAAAGGCTACTCTCTGCTGATACCTTATTAAATTATAGTCAGCAAACTTTGAATCTTAATTTATGTTCCTTTGGAAAACATCACCTGACTTAAACATAGAAAAGCTTTTAACTCATCTATGCGTACAGACAGTATTCATTAGTGATTTTTGATGTATTTCACCGCTCACTCACTCAAGTCTGCCAATAAAAGACTCCAATCTTGTGCCTCTCAGTAGATGAATAACATTATTATGGAGACAGCGCAATTCAGTAAAGGCTTTATCAAAGCCATTAGAGGTGAATTAAGTCTGAAATGTGTGTGAGGGTATAATAGGTTGGCATTGTTGATGGATCCTGAGGAAGCTTTTTGTCTAGGATATACTTAGACATTGGAAATCTGTCTTCCAACAGTTTTAATTGTGTTAGCCCTAATTATAAAAGACATGTAACCAACATTTATTATAGGAGTACATAGCTAATAACCTAAGAACAATGACAATCCAATAATTTATAACCCACAATAAGCCAAACATTTGTCCCAACTAAATACCATTTACGTTTTCCTTATCCATAGCAATGGATATGAAAATTGTTTTACCCAAGTCTAGAAATATATGTCTTCCTGCTTGCCCCAGTAAAGCAAACCAGCAGTGACTGCATTATTAACACACTTTTCAGTGAAAAGTACTGGGATGTCATATTGCCCTTTTATGGAATATGGGCATTTGTTGTCTTTGTTTCAATCATGCACAGTGAAGTAAATCAATACACACGATTTATATCAAGAACTTTAGTCACTTACTCAATTGGAAAAGTGACCCAGGTGATCTGTAATTTTATGCAAATTCACATTCAGGCAAGATTACTGTATTATTATCAAATTCCTTTAATATTTGGCCTGTCAGAAATAATGGAAACCTTTTCAGAAGGCAATTTTCTTGTGTAACTTCATCTTAGATATGCACGTCAAGACAAAATAGGTTACATTTTTAATGGGGAAAACTGATAAATTTAGTCTTTATCTGACTGCAAAATATGGGGATTCATAACCGAGGACCTGAATCTGTATTGAAGTTGATGTTTTGTATGTCACTTTTATGTTTCCCCACACGTCAGCACAGTAACTCAAACATGGTAAAAGTAACACACATAAAGGATAGAAAGTTTTCTGATTGAGGATGTACTTTGTTCTCCCCAGGATGACAAAGCTCTGAGCCAAAATCTCCCAAGCATATTTAAGGTGTGGTTTCTAGCAGATTTATGGCTTAACATCACATCAAGAAATTTTCATTTCATTTACCCTTTCAATATTTGCATCATCAATGCATTTAATGCAATATCTTTTGCATGTTTTGCAAATAACTTGAATGCAGTTTTCAGTAAGTGTAATAATTTCTGATCTTGAGGATCTTGTTGAGGCCAATTTTTCCAAAAAGTATTACAACATAATTATTATGTGCTTTTTTTAAATTATTCATTGTATGTAAACACTGGGTAGACTTTATGTCACCCTCTTAAACATATTATGATGTGAAGGTTTTCGTTTTCCCATCAAACCAGAATATATGAATAAACCTTTCATCCAGATTCTCTGCTCATGAACTTAGAAAATAAAAGCTACATATCTCTGGCATGTCCTTGTTTATGTGAAAAAATAATAATAAAAAAAGGACAGATGTACTGCAGAATAAGAAAAATAAACCAAGAAAGAAATGTGGAGGAAGCAGAGACTACCTTTGCCAAACATGTTTGCCGTGGAACAAAGGAAGAAAATTAGATGAGAAGGTGGAAGAAAGGGTTGCCAAGTCTTTAGCTAAGTTGAAATCCATCTTTAGAACTAAAAAAATCCTCCTTGTGTTGTTTTCTTAAGGAATCCAGGAAGTGCATGTGCTAAATCAACAGCCTGACACAACATGCTTTATAAAAGCCATAAAAGCAAAACTGGGCAGACAGTCAAAGCGGTGGAGTCCTGATAGCATTGAGAGGAACCCGTGCCAAGACTATTTGTGGGTGGTACCGGTTATCAAACTGATTCGTTAGCTTGTGGGGACGTTTGCTTTTTGTTTGTTTTTTTCTTCCACTGACATAACGAAGATAAACAATTAACCAATCTGTAATCCAATACAAAATGACTCGAGGAGACCTACAAAGCAAAGCGGAGAAGGTGAGGAATCGCAGAGGGAAAAGAAAAAGCCTCGGCCGTGGCATGTGGCTGTCAGTTATAATGAGGAGATGATGGTTAAGCAGTTCTGCCTATTACTGATATGAAGGTATAACACAGCAGGAGGAGCAGCACAATGCAGTGCTAAACGTTCATAATACACACAGTTTAGAGTTGACAACATGAATGTTATTGATTGCACAGCAGAAGGAGCAAGTTCAATAATGCCAGCAATGAAATTTTAAAAACCACTGAGGTTTTGTCTGAGGGCAGCCAATGGATTAAAGTGATTTATCAGTGCAGACAGCTTTGATTCGGAGCTGGCATTCACTAAGATCTCACTCATCGCAGCGGAATGAGGGGGAATATGACAAAAATATTGATCTGAGGAATTTTGCTTCATTCACTGCCCTCGTCGGTGCAAATGGGTGTACTTTCAATGCTCAACACGGGATGTAGGAACATGCTTTATCCTGAAATTGTCAACCAAATCAGTGCAGCAATTTTTTTCCCCCATATATAATGTGACATTCAATACCCTAGTCAAAGTAATCACATAAATGCATATAATAATAATTTAAAAAAAACCTTAATATATTTCTTTCTCCTTTTGCAATGTATATTTTATTAAGTGTTTTGCAACTATAAAAATCCCCTAGACACTAGTGTGGAATTCTGAATTAAAATAGAAGTAGTACCTAGTTCTTAAATTTTTCTTCTCTTTTCTTTTTTCTTTTCACAAAGAGTCTTGGAGGTGTTGCATTCATTTATATCCAGCACTCTTCAGTCTGACACACCAAATGAAAATCCAGTGAAAATAATTTCTCTGAAAACAAAAAGTGTGAAATTTAATCTCAGTACGTCTTTCCTGTAAAATAATCACTTGGGTAATAAGTGAATAATACTAATGAAATGTTTTTGGATGTAATTGAAGGCCATTCAACTAAATATAAATATTGATTTTACATTTGAATAACGGCCGAGGCTTTTTCAGGATATATATCAAAAACATATGAAATGTCTCCTGGTCTCATTTTATTACAACAAAAAAAACAAGCCTTTTAACAGAAGTATACCAACTTGTACAACCGATTTAGGAATCCTGCCAAAGACAGGTACTGGGTTTCAAACTGGTAAAAATAAAACTAAGTTTACTTGGGGTATTTAATACATAAACTGTTGTAGACTGATGCATATGTTGACAATCTCTCCTAACAGTCCTACTGTTAACATGTTTCCCCGCTTGACATCCGTATCTCATGTTGGAGTTGCAGAAACATCCAATTAACACTGACTGATGACATGAAGCACCAGAAACAACAGCTCCACACACAATAGCAGCATTTCTCAAATGCTTGTCTGAACTTATCCTTGCATGGTCAATATGGACTGTTTTATAATTAGTCCACTAATGAGCAGGAGTATGTAACAAACAGCTGGTCTCAACTTCTCCCTATGCAAGCAAACTCTGACAGAACCAAAGTTTGCAACAGCACTAATGACTCTGGAGCTGCAGGGCTTATTATAAAAAACCTGATAAAAGTTGGTTGGAAGTTTAAAGTTTAAACTTAAAACTAATGTGGAAGTGAAAACTTTAAAAACATACATAGTCTCAGTCCTCACATTTACAGACGCAACTTTGATCAAGATATGAAACGTCTCAAAATAAAACCATCTTCTATGGTAGCAGCATAACTGAGAATGCATTTCATTCATTGCCAATATTTTATACAAGAATTTATACAAAAAATTGTATAAGAAATTCTTCAAGGGATATGCAGCACTCTCATATCTTTTGGTCTTTTGCTTCAACACACACAAATCAACTTAATGGTTTACCACCAGACCTTTGAAAAACTTGCTGACATGCCAAGTAAGTAATTCAGGTGTGTTGGAGAAGAGATGCATCCTAAAGTTGCAAAACAGTCACATTTGAGGACTGGAGTTGCAGAGCCATTGTATAACATTTCATAGTTTAGAGGATACAGAGGTATTTGGACATTATGCTACTCTGCGTATAATGTCTAGAGTCCTGGATAAGAAGGACGGTCAATGTTGTGTTAGGTGGACAACTTCTGCGTTATGGTAATTTGCCATGACCTCTGAAAAGGTTAGATAAGTTCACATTGCAAACAATATGCTTTTTTGTAATTATCCCTAGTTCCACACCAAATCCACTTGCCTCTGAAAAAATGTTTGGCAAGTAGATAGTTTAGTTGTTATGGGAACTTGATGAACCCACAATGCCACTCATTGCTCAGCTTTTTTGTCATTATGCTTTGTAGACGCTTTTCCCTTGCTTCCTGATTCATTGTGTGTGGTGAGGATAAATATGGCATTATGGCAAGTGCCTAAAATAACTCAAACCATGCACCATTTCAAACCTCAGGGAAAGAAACTTTTCACGAATGAAAAGTTTTTAAAAACTAAGAATAACTTTATATGTGAATTAAAATGAAGGTGTCAGTTCCATTTATTTTCAGCAATAGTCGAATCTACTGCAAATTTAGTTAAAAAATGTCATCAGTATAATGGTTGCCTTTTTATAAGTTCCGAACTGTATGTTCTTGCAATAGAGCTTTCTACACATTTTCCTCCCAGAACAACAAACTAATTTCACCATATTTAGCAGCTTTCACAATGCAAAATGTTAAAAGAAATAACCTTTTTTGGGTTTGATGTGGAAATCTCCTCACTCTAATGCATCTTGCCAACAAAAATACTCACTTTTATTTACGCAATTATATAACTTTTAATAAACAGTTCGTGGGGCAACAAGCCACCATTAATGGGTTGGTTGTATGCATTCATCCAAAAGGATCGCCACACGGATGTGAAAGCTCCAATGAAATTGTGTTGCGTGAATGCTGAACACGCACAAAGCTTTTCAAATCATTGAAAAATAAAATGTATTAACATGACCAGAACTTCCCATAACCAACATGAAGTGAATACAGAGGGAGATGGAAAACTCTTTTTTTCTTTTTTTCCTCTCTCTGTCACCTCCTGCCCACCCTCGGAGCCGGGAATTGAATCTTAATTACCTAGAGGCTCCGTCTTATGTTTCATGGATGAGTTACCTCATTTGTTAGTTACATCCTATACTCACGCTCCTCATGCTCAGTGCCTGAGAACCCCTGTTCGTCGTGTGAGCCGAGTTAATGTTTCAAAGACCCACTCTAATGGGTTGCATGTCGAATCTAACATGGCATCAATGTGCTAATTCTAACCGCTATCTGAATTTCATTGCAAGAGATTAACTCTGAAGGTTTGCAGATACACGGAGTTGATACACATGAACTTGTTTAACCCCGTTTAATTTGGCAGACTTTGGTTACCAAAACACCAAAGATTTAATAAGGTACTGTTTGGTTTCAAAACAACAAAAAAGATATCCATCATTCTGTTCCAGTAAGTCATTACATAATGCTTTTTAAAATGATTAACAGCTTACATTTTTAGTAAGTAACAATTTTATACACAACCTTTGCTGTTTTCAAATGTGCATTTTGAGCAATTTTGTTTTGATTTAATTTGATGCCACTAAAACTGGCAAAAAGAACACATAAAATATTCTTGAGTTATGGAGCAAAGAATAATTCTGTGATGCTGGCCGTCACCCACCTTCTGCTGCACACTGCTGGTCAGATGGCTGAATGAAGGCAACTACACTTTTCCCTCATGAAGCTAAAGGAGAACACCACATTTTTTTATTGCAGTTTTGAAACCACAGTAAACGGGTCAAAACATTTTGCACAATTAGCATACCAAGACATTACTACTTACTTGAAAACGACTTTAACAGGCCTTGATTTAAGATTTTTATTAACAGTGTTAAAATTGTAATAATCAGTATAAAAGAATTTGTTTATCTTTGATAAATTGTTTATAGTAATATCATTAATTGTGGCATTTTATTTAAATGAATGCAAATTTGTCCTGTAATACATTTTTGCATTTTTCTTTACAATAAACAAAAATTCTAAGTAGGGTTATAAATTGCATGTGAGAACATCATATCCTCTTAAGTTGTTATTATCATTCTGCTGAATTAATCCATGGGTAAATATTCTGTTCATATCTTTATGAAACATAATGCAAAGTCGTTTTGGTTGCTTCTTGGAAATGAAAATGAAGAAGCAGTTTATTTTGAAACAAACTCGGGCATTAAGGTCAGTCAATAAAAGATTAAAAGCAACAGCAGGAGCACTAGTTTCCCTAGAATTCATTATTACTGGACTTTGGTGCACCAAAAGCTCCAGGTTGCTGGCTAATGATGTGATCAAAGTGACATTCCTCTGCAAAACCCTGATTGCAAACCGAAAAGTTGATCCATGATTGTCATTAAAAAAAAAAATAATAAAAAAAAATAATAAATAATAATAATAATAATAATAATAATAATAATAATAATAATAATAATAATAATAATAATCTGGCAAAAGACAAACATAAAAATCAAATCTAAATTGTGACTTTGTGTTGCCATAGCTGAGTATTATTGCCATATAAAAATATGGCAATATTTGTGCCATTTCACTTGAACTTGTCCAGAGTATTACTAATATAATCAGTTCCCTTCATCTTGTTTTGTGTGGTTTTATTCAAGAAAAGTAAGTCAACTCTGAATAAAGGTTTATGAAGGTGGAAAAAGTCTGCAACCATATGCAATTCAGCTTCTGTTATTAAAGGGTGGGAGGTTGGAGAAGTGTTGCTAAATCGATTTCGTTTTAGCCTTACATCAAGTTAACTATATTCCCCCATCAGAACCATACCTGAAGTGTTGCTTTCACTCTTTCATGCGTGTTTGAGAAGTATACTTGAATCTCCTGAGGGGTCGTTAACTGCTTGCTCATATAAAGTCCTGCCCATTTCCACAAAGCTCCTCCTTGCAGCCTCCAAGCCGACTGCTCCCCCATGCCTTCCCCGCTCAACTCCACTAGACTAGCTGCAGCAGCAATTAGCAAATTATGTCTCAGCCCAACAACCCTAGAAACAATGAAAAGGCATTGTTGTGATGACATGCTGACTGGAAAGAGTAAGAGATTCTTAAACAGGCAGAGGCCAATTTCAAGGTATCAAAATTGCAAAGTCAATTTTGATATATATAGAGTATTTTTATAACAACTTGAGGTAACATAATTACTTGATTGTGCTATAAAATGGAACCATCTGCCTGAAAAATACATAATACTGCCCTTGTCTGAAGAACTCTAACACATTAAATATGTCATTAGCGCACCACCAATTAACATTAAGATTCATTATTGCAGCAAATTATGTGCGTGATACCAGTATTTCATAATGTGAATGTGAAAAGTTTAAAAAAAAAATTTGTACAGTGTCTCAAAGCTTAAAAAAGCACAATGACAAAAAAAATAAAAAAAAACAAAAAATGTGGATTAAAACTGTTTTTGTTTTTTTTTTTTCTGAAAGCTGGCCTGGTTACCAATTTCACAAAACCAAAGGTGTGATGTTCCTGAAGTTTTCACACCTTTCAAAGACATCTTGCCTTCCATAACTGAACATCGCCTCCTCTACCGAGAAAGAAAACATCTTTATAGCAGAGAGCTTTTATGTAACTTGTACATTGTGAGATGGCTTTGATAATCTACTTTTAAATTGCCAAGTTTTGTATGCAAAATTCACTTCTTCACTTTTGCAAACCCAATTATTAGACTTTTTTTGTGTCTTCTCTTTGTCTTTCTCGTGGGAGATGTAAACCAACTCTTACACACAATCTATAGCACACAGAATACTTCAACATATTTTAGAAAAAAATAACAAACAAAAAAAACATCTTCACTGGAACATAAAACAGACTTAGAAGCCAAATATAGACAAGTTCAAGTGAAATGGCACAAGTATACAAATCACCTCAAACCTACAAGAAAATTGTAAAAGAAGCACAGTAAAAATGCAAACCTTAATTCTTACGGCCCTGGAAAGAGTGGATGGCTTCTTAGGTCCAAGAGAAGGTAAATAAACATTAAAAAACAAATGAAGCTTTTTACTAATCTTTACCAGGTGATCTAATAAGAGCTAAGGGCACTGCATGTCTGAGTGAAAAGAGGAAGGAGAAGATCAGTAACAGAAACAAGGAGCCACAGAGGGAGGGAAAACCAATAGACAGAACTCAGAAATTCAAACATTTGCTATGTAGATTTCCTTTTGCCATTTTTTTTGCAATCATTTTGCATTCCAATTTCTCTCATGTGCAGCTGTTGCTAGTGCATGAATGCATAACTGTAACTTGTGTGCTCCCAAAAATTAGATTAAACTTTGATGAGCTTCTCCACACAGCCATGCCTCTGGCAATACAGTGTATGCCTGTTCTGTCCCTGTGCCTGCTGTGACATTTTCAGCTCACTTCTCATACACAGCCCTCTGAAAGTACTACAGGACTATTTTCTGGATGAACAACAAAAAAAGCTAGCTTTCTGATAAAATCCACAATGTCAGCGCAATGAGAAAAGTGCCTTACGATTCACGAGCCGCTTTTGCCCTTTTTCCTTTGACACCCCGCTTGTGCATCTTTATAAAGTTTTATTATCGAGCAAAAACGCAACTTTGCAAAATCAAGTGCTGTCAAAGTGAGTCTAAATGAATGCACAGAAAGCCTGTTTACCTCTCTTGATGTCACTCAGCAACTGTTTTCCTGCACAAACTGTGGCTCGCACACAATTACCTGAGCTCTACAGGGAAACACAATACGCTCGCAAAGAGCGAGGCAAGCTGCCAGAAACCTGTTTCCAATTAAATCCTGCATACACCTTCCAAGTCATTAAGAGGTGAGCTGGTAATGTGTTGAGATGTGGCAAAGCAGAAAAAAAAAAACAAGAAAAAAAACAAACAACTAATTAAGAGAGTGACGCCCGACTTGTTCTGCAGTGTAGCTATCATTACATCACACACCTGTGCCATTCTTTCTATGGTAGATAGTTTTGATGGAGCGGCCCAGCATGTTGTACACCGGATATAATCTCTACCAGGGAGGCCCAGCGATGCTGAGGCATAACTTTCATCCGGACAGATGCCGTCTACTTTTTTTCCATATATGGGTAAGTTCATCGTATACCAGCTTCACGCATGAAACGTCAAAAAGATGCTAGACTAGATTTTACCCTATAACAATGAATGGGCTTAAAGGAATACATAATAGGGACATTAAAGTTTTATTAATATACATGCTTTGACACATGTTGAAAAATAGTTTTTCAATAAGTTGAATGTGTAGTGTTACTCTGTCAATTAAATGACATGTTCCTTGCTAGACCAGAGATTCTCGAAGTTCAAACTTTGATCCAGATTTGCACAAAATGATCTGTCAATCCAGATCTACTCCATGGTTTATCTTTAGGAAATGCTCAACTAGGCCTGAAACACAAGCTTTTTTTTTTTTTACCTAATTCTGCTGTTCTTTGTTTTTGTGTGTTCAGGAAATGACATAATTTGTTGGAACGAAACAGTACTTAGTTTCTTACTTTTTATATTTTCCTTATTATGGTTTGTGGTCAAACATTAATGGGCTAAAGATCACATAGAAACTGTGGAACTAAATTGTACTTTCTGCTGATTGTGAAAAGACAGCAAGTGAATTAAAACTGATTCAAATCAAGTCAGATTTAGTTTTTTGAACATGAAGTTCAACTGAGGTAACATTGTATGCCTGTTCTGTCCCTGTGCCTGCTGTGACATTTTGACTTCCCTGTTATTATACAAATCTAAATTCTTCAAATTAGTTGAAACATAAAACAGGTTTTGCTCTTTGTACCACTGAAGAAATATTATATATATATATATATATATATATATATATATATATATATATAAACTGTTCTATCAGTAGTTTTTACATCACCAGTTGGTTTTACTAAATGAAGCAAACTTCGTGCACACAGAAATTCCTGGATGAGCATCCAGATGTAATATAATTTGTGTCTTTATGAATAAAATGACATCAAGTGAGCCACAAACCAAGTAAGTTATCACTAATCATCTCCGTTTGTCGCTTTATTTTATGAGTAATTATCATTAATGTAATCACAAAAACACTTCACAGGTACACTCTGTATAAACACAGTGGTGGCGTGCACAAGCTGTCTCCAGCTTGGCTCAATAAATCACAACCATCCCACCTGCTCCGTCTGAAACTCGAATTAAACAAACTTATGCAACACGGCCCCTATCCAGCTGTCCACATCTCGACTCTCTTATTTATGTACTGCAATACAGTCGGCAGCTCATCCTTAGCTGCCGTCAACTGTGAGGCACCAAAAGTATTTCATTGGTAACAAACTCTTACAGTATAATAGACTTTTTAAAAAAGATTTTGTGGAATAAATAATTTAATACATGAATAAATCTATTTATTAAACTGAGTGTTTTTCCTCAAAGAGGGAACAAGTTCTACGTAGCAATATTTATAGTCAAAAGTATCAAAAATACTTGGAGATAAATTACAATGTGTAAATGTCTTATTCTTAAAAGAAAATAGGAACAAAATATAAGCAGCTGTTAGACCCACTCCATTTAATGTTGTCCAGGTGCCAAAAACACATTGGAAAAGCATTTTTGTGTGTTTTCAACCCTTTAGAAATGGCTTCAGAAATACCAGTGTGTTTTAAAGAATCTCTAATAAGTGTAGAATCATACATTTTGGATTTGCCCAGTCAAGTTATTTTAGATTCTTTAGATGAAAAATACATTCTTGATCCTTTGAAAACACAGTGCAACAGTTATTTTCTTTCTTTGTGCTAATAGGGGATAAAACGCATTTATTGACTCTAGCATTGTTAGCCAGTCTCTAACACTGTCACTTCTTTCTTGGACCAAGTGCTCAAAATGCAGCCATGCAGGCAGAGCAACACAGTAGTGCAGGAATTCCCAATATTAATGTAACAAATTGTTCTCAGGCAACAAGAAAAAAACTGCTTCTATTAATGAATAACCTACTGTGACACCAGAATACCGTAACACGCCGAACGACTAAAGACATTGATATACTTGGGTTAGCATTTTCACAAAGTTCAATTATGTTACAACTTTATGTTCTAATTTACAGAGACAGAAACTTGCTTTTCAACACAATAATGTGAAATACTGTTTCTTTAAACAGTTTTTGACAGCAAATCAAATCACCATTAAATATCATTTCCTATCCGTCTTCAAAGTCTGCCTAACAGACTTCCTGAAAACAGCACCTGCACATACCTGATTCCATGAACTCCTGATTGAAGTTGTTCCAGGATGCTTTGTTCTTCTCCAGGTTCTCCTCCATTACTTTGATGTCAGCAAAGGGGCAGTTGCATTCTGGGAATCTGGGGGAGCACTGGCACCAGCAGTCGTTATTGCGGCAGAGCAGCTCACCCTCCGAGTTACAGGCCACGTAGCTGAGGGCCGCCTCCACAAAACGCCCACGGAGGAACTCTGGCAGGACATCCTGCAAGCCTGACATAAAGTCAAAGGTTAAAACAAACGTGTGTGAGAGTGCAAAAGCTGCAATTTCAGCATGAAAAAGAACATTCCCAATACAGCTGATTTATTTAAACTTTTGGGTTTTTTTTCAGGGATTACAGGCTGTGATCTTGTCCGCAGCAGGGAGCTGGAAGAATTTGTTGTTTTGATTTCCATAATTCTCCATGTCAGATTTGATTTTTTTTTTAATTTGTCAAATGGATGGATATAGCAAAACATTTTTAAGAACTGCTCCGGAATATTTAGCCATTTAAAAAAAAAATGAAATGGAAAGCAAGAATTTCAATTTCATCCTGCATGTCGTTTTAACCCAGTAGCTTTAGTAGCTTTTGCAGGGTATTGAAGCAATTAAATGCTTAACTTGTAGGAAAGAAAGTTGGAATTAATTTACCAGCTTGAAAATATGTCACATTTTCTCTGCTGCTTTCATGGTTTAAATTGTATTAAAACATGCAACCCTAATTATATTGCCAAGATCTATGACTGCACTGTGTATTGAGCCACATCAGAAGCTGATGTTTTTGCAGATTGACATCTCTCAGAAACACACCATGCAGGTAGCATGGTGTGTGTAGCTCACGCTGTGTTCCAGAAATTGTCTGTGGTCTGTTCCTGTCTCACTGATTTCCAGTCTAATAATTGTTAATTTGTGTCAAAAGCTGCCTCTCTCTTCACTTCACAAGCTCTTTCTGGATGATTTTCGGCAGCCAAGTCAATCCCACTGTGCCCTGCTATGAATATGCATATCTCTTCTTTGGTATTTTCTCTTTTACTGGCATGGAAAGTAATGTAATTAGTCACATTTTCCATGTTCTATGCTTTGGCAGGTGCTTTGAGGACTTTTTCTGCTTTCCTATGGGTTAGTTAGTGTGCATGTGGGTGGATTGTCATGTGATTGTGTATATGTGCGCGCACACACACGCACACACACACAGTTCCAGTTCTTCAGGAAGTTTCTCCGATTTGGGCGAGAGAGCTAAACAACCCACCAGATTTAGTCATTATCTCACTCTATCCCCACCTTGATAGTGCCTCTTCTTGTTTTCTTCTTTCTGTTTTTTATGGACTAATTGTGCTGATAAGATTAGAAGTAATCTCCATATAAATTGTGTTATTATAAGACAGATTGTTTTGTTTTGAAAGTCAGCACAGAATATATAATAATTTGGAGTGACTTGCAGAAAGCTGCCTCGATGTTTTAATCAGTTTCCTGATAAATAACGAGTCTTCCTTGATAACGTGCTGAGCGACATGCATGAATGTCGCATCAGTGGAGAAGTTTGAGCAATTCTGTTACATAAATGCTAAACAGGTACAGCCACTAAAACATAATGCTAAATATAGCTCTACACTACAGTCTAACAATTGAAGTCACATCCAAGGCAACTTTCAAGCAGCCTTTTGAAAAGTTTGGATGGGCATTGAAGCATCACTTGGCTGCACTGTCATTTTATACAAAATTGGCCCTGTCTGTCCAACTTGGCTTTTTTTTTTTTTTTTTTAAAGAACATTATGAAAGTGTAGATTGAGCACAAATTATTCAGCTTGGCTGTTAGCTGGGTACTTGCCTGTGAGTCATCCTCTTTTCACCTTGCTGCTTTTCACCTTTGACACACGTGTCGTTACTGCGGCAGCACATCAGTATTCAGCCGAAAGCTTGCTGTGATCAGTATGACACTCACGTCTACCTTTCCAAAATGAGTAAAAAATGCAAACTGGAATGTGTTCAGGTGCTATTTGCCATTTTATAGCACTTAGAGTGACATAAAGCCCAACAACACCATCAAGCTTTTATGAAATAAGAATGCTGTGGTAGGCTCATATGGGTTAAAAAGCTGATTTATGGGGTTTTATTGTGTTTTTCTTAAGTCGATGTAATATACTGTAATAATCAAATTGAGATTAAACTAAACCACATGTTTTAATGTAGCGTGAAGGACAGTCTTGCACATACACGTTGTCAATATTCCTGCTTGAGGATACATCCATATGCTCAACATTGTGCTCAAAGATAACACAACCTCAAACTTAAAGGAGGAGGAAAAGCCCAACTAGTCAGTTTGGACTCAGTTTTATTGCCATTTTTTTCTTAAAAAATAATAAGTCTTGTATTTAAAATTTACACAACTTGTAAGTTGCCCTAAATTTCAAGCTGCTGTCATGCAGTTTCTTTTCTTGCTCTGCATATTGGCTCATGTAAAAATGCATTTTATATGGGTCAGACTGAAAGTCATTAGGCGCATTTGGTGAAACATGAAATCCTGTCACGTCTATAAAGAATGTGTGTCACTTATGATCTGTTTATAATGCAGATATTGGCTGCATAATGGGTGTGTGGCTACTGTGGCAGTGATATCATTCTTGCGTTTTGTTCTTTATCTTGCCTAAAAACCATCTGACCATGTTGGGATGGAAGGTCATTGTTTTCTGCATCAATTATCAGTGAGCCAAGCGGTCAAATCAACTGAAACAATAATATTTCATGTTTCTCTATGTTATTATCCACCTGCCAAGTGAAACCTCTGCTCATCAGCTTCATCCAGCCCACCTGTGTCCAGCTTAATTGTCTCAAGTTCTTGAAGTTCTGAAGTCAGAACTAAGTAAATAATCCTCGCTAGATTATTTACTTTCTCGTACCAGTAGTTGCCCAGAGTTGTGTCCTTGCCCCTGTTGTCTCTGGAGTATTTTTGCCTCGCCCATGACAGATCTCTACAACTTTTCTGATGGCTAGACCATCAGAAAGCCATCAGCCTACGAATCATACCTGCTCCCTTTTACTTGGTATTCTGACATTCACCTCTCTATGTTTGACCTTTACCTGACTTCTAACCACATTGCTGGATTGTGGATCTAGTTGTGAAGTAGTAACTTTGATCTTCATGGAGGAAAATTTGACTAACCAAGTTGGGTATATCCTCCATCAGGACTTTCTTCCTCCACATGATTAAACTATCTTTCTCAGTTCCCCAACACCCACCTCCTCTGATGTTACTGCAGCTTTCCAGCTTTCTCCCCAGAACTGCAGATTAGTGAGACTGATTTATTCTCTTACATATTCCCTCTGGCAAAATCAAGTCACCAACCTGCCTCCTCTCTCCGCAGTGCTGAGAGTCAAGTCCTCTGTACTGAAACATTTCACTGCTGATTGTTCTGCAGTAAAATGCATAAACAAATTTAGTCTTTTGGCTGAACTTCTTTATGAAGAAGTCCAAGCATTTGACATTCAGAGGTGAGCAAATTTTTACTAGTTTCACATATTAAAAGAATGGGTAAGGATTATAGAGTCACTTCTGCAATATTGTTGCCTTTATACAAATTTCATTAAAGTGATGCCTATTTGCAGCATATATTATGTCTATTTTGCCAGCCTTGTTGAAGTGGGTATTCCCAGCTTTCTAAAAATGTTACAGGTTCACATTTCTAGAAATGCAATGTTGGAACTTTCTTTGCTTTTTCTACAAATTATTGAAATTCAGTGTACTTACACAATAAAGTGACACGTAATGCACGATATGTTGTTGGTTTTCTTGACCGACTGCTGACAAGAGCAATATAATTATAGCAATGACTAAAATGAGTTTTATATTTTCAAACATGCATTTCCATAGATTCAAATAACATACAAACTTAGAAAATCTGTTGGACGTTAGTTCGGTTTTCCAAAATCTTTTCATTTTCCACATTATTTAACCAGAATGAAAAGGAGATGGAAATAAAGACCTTAAAAACAGAAAAGGATCTTTCATCTTTTCATCTTTGTGCCTCTAGGCTACCCTTTCACCCAGTTCCAGATTAATTTGCTACCTATTTCAGTCCAATTTCTAATTAATCTAAAATTGGTGATGTATTAATTACATGTTTCTGTGAAAAGGGAATATCAACAACTGAAAAACCAATTTAATCTGGTAATGAATCAAACAGCCATCAATTATCTTTACTAAGATATTTTCAATGTTTAACTACCTGCAGATAATGAGCCAAGAGTCGACGCCTGGGTTACACAGCAGATTATTATTGAACAAATTACGGATGAAAAACTAATTCTTGAAATCTTTTGTAAATGATGTTTGGTTGGAACCATGTGCAGGTATATATGTGTGTAAAATATAAGTCTGTCTTTTCATCCAACCCAAAGAAAGGCTTCAAATAGGACAAATGCTTGGAACTTTCCAGACTGCACTGACCGCTACTCCTGCGTTCCAACAGGGCTCGAAACAGTGATAAAAAAAAAATCCCATCACTTGCTTTTAATCTTCAATATTATCTCTCCTTATCACACCAGGTCCCCAGTTACCACCATGAAAAACCTGTGGGTGTCCTCTATCTGATGGGGGCTTTTAGGGTCATTACCCATGAGACTTTGCTTCCGTCCACCCCCAGATTTAGATCACTCCACCGGACTAGAAATAGCAGCCCCAAGGTTCCCTGTCTTTTCATCTCTCAATCCCCTGCAGAGGTCACATTTTTCATTTTGGGCAATTTGAAGCTCTTAAACCCACCCCATGATCACTACCTCTCTGTTATCAGTGCATGTCTTTGAGTGACTGAGTGTTCATTTGAAGCCTCTGCTTTGCTTAGAGCTAAGTCCGTTGCACTGGAATGAATGCACTCTTGTCTCTGCAGGACGTGCCGTTGGTGCTCTTGGCCTGCTGTCCTGTCCTCATGGCCTCAGAGTTTTGCATCACTCTGGTTTCAATGTCTTGTGTGCAAGAGTACACAAAATGGCACAGATCCTCCTGTGTCACATACTAAGCCTCATGCTTTCTTTTTTTTTTTTCTGTCTGACTTTTCCCTCCTTGGTCGCAACGCTTCCCTCTGACTGTGACTTGAATTTTCTGCTGACTTGTTGCACAGGCTGGAATGCGTATTTACCTCAGCTCAGCTGTTTTGTGCTCTCCTGAGATAGTTTTGTGCTCATACACAAAAGAGTCCACTACATTGTGCATGTATGAAAAGTGCAAAGCTGTAATGCTGCAAAGAGATAAGGCCCCGTGTGGTGCTGAGGGAGCTATATCCAACAGGTCTGTCAGTTTAAAGGGTAAAAAGACTTCAGAGCCACAAACTATTTTTTCCCCACCAGATAGACTTCTATCTGGCTCACTTTCTATTTCTCCCTATATCTTTCGTCTGCTGAACCCTTTACTGTCGAGACATGTAGAGCTGTGATGTCAGAGCAGGGACCAGTGAGAAATTTGGCATGCAAGCGGCACATGAATGATTCATACAGTGCAGTGTACAGAAACAGCTTGTGTGCAGAGTATTTGTTTCAGTGACTGCCCAAACTTAGACCTAACCAAAAGGGAGCCACTTGACAGACCTCTCACCCTGCAGGAGCTCACAAGTGTCCTGCGGTATCTGTCCCCGTGCCCCGCTCCTGCTATTGAAGGAATTCCAGCAAACTTCTAAAGGCCTGTTTATGGAGCTGCAGGGGGGAGTTGTGGTGGATGAAGGCCACCCTGCAGCTGTCATCAGGCAATGGTGTCATTCTGATTAAAAGTGGGCCTGCACGTTTGTCTGTGTGCTTGCATAAACTCGTACTTGAGTTCATGCAAGCTTGTGTTAAGAGACGAGCATTTTCCAAAACACGACTCTAAGTGGACCGAAATGGAGCATTAAACACAAGTTTGTCTATTGTAAGAGACCATAACTATTTCAGACCACACGTCTCTCCAACCAATTGAACAATTTAAATTAAATATTGCAGTGGCTTTATTCTTAATTTGTCATAATAGAACAAGAGCAATAATATTAATGCTTCAGTAGGTTTCATTTTATAACAATATTGTTATAAAACAAGTAGAAGGCTAATTCCTGACAAAACTATGAACAATTTAAATCCATATCCAGATCCATACCTTTAAAATTCACTGGTTATTAGAAATAGGAATCCACTGAATCTTTTGAAACTATTAAAAGTTTTTGAAGTTTTTCAGATTTTGTCAACTACAAATTCTAAAGTATATAATGTAAAGATTTATATACTTTACATTATTTACTTTGTAAAGTATGCAAAGTGTATAATACTTATATGCTCTGCATACAGTAAATATGGTTGTGAAGGGTAAACACATATTAGTGAAGTGGAAGGAAAATAATTCATCCTTCTGTCCACTTATTCACTCTGATGAACTAATGCTACATGTATGAGTATATACTACTCATGTAGTCACTGAATTTACAGCTGCAAGTACTTTTTAGAAAACATCTCAACCTGAAACTTTTTCCCACCTTTTTGCAAAATTGCTCATGCTTAGATGAGGTAGTAACTAGTTAGATTTACAGTTACATTTACTTGCCTACCTGTTTCGAAAATATGCACGTTTAGAAGTGCTTTTACTATGTTGTCCTTTTTATTTTCACGTGTCATTTTATTCTGTAGTATTGCAACTCTTACTTGAGTAAAATTACTGATAACAGTGATAATAGACTTTATACAGAAAATCTGTCAAATCCCTGAACTACATCCTACTAAAGTTGTAAAGATGATATTTAAAAAATATTTGGCCCTTGGTATTTACTTCTAATTATGAAGTTCCTCTACTGTTCTCATCAATATCTCAAGTCTTAAACTCACAACATATAAGAGAAGGTTGCATTTTTGAGGGTAAAAAAAAAAATCTATATCCGACTGAACAACATTCTTGGAATCTTAAATAAGGTTGATTTTCAAAAATCCAAGCTTAACTCCACAATTTACCTATAATCTTTCAACTTCATATGAAAAAAAAAAAAAAAGAATAAAGTACACTTAGATAGCGGCTGGCCATGTGAAAAGAGGTGATATTTATTTACTGCTTATGAGGATTTGCTATAAAGACATTGCGCTGCATGACCGGCTCTACTGTACACAAAGAGTCACAAACACCACTGACCTGCCACAGACAACAAAGCTGCTCGGCTTCTTCAGAGCCCCAACTTCACAGCATCAGTGGAACATTCACTAATGCGCAGAACGGTCCGACCATATGGGAAGGTTACGCAGTATGTTCAGAGGATAGTGACACGAACTGTGAGACATTTGTTCTGCGACAGAGAGGCTAACAGGGCTTCCTACCAACACTGACAGAGACTCATCCTTTTACTGTTCAGACAACTGGGCGCCGATCTAAAAGGCAAAAGGTCAGCATGAAACAACAGAGAATTCGGGGTTAGTCTATTTTGAATGTTAATCCAGCTAAAAAATGCATATTTACAAATATGGCTGTTAAATATTATCTTAAATGCAAATATAATAAGAAAATTAGATAACTATCGTGATGCATCTGAGATTTGAGGCTAATTTGATAAGGAAAATATTCATTTTGTTTTGTTTCAGTTTTTAATTTTGCCAATCGCTTTGTTGTTGCTCGTCAGAAGTATGTTTGAGTGAGGCAACTTAAATGTGTTAATGCCACCAAAAGTAATTTACTACAAAAAAACAGATATCATTTCACTCTATTAAAAAAAAAAAAAAAAATTCTGCTCAAGATTAGACACACTGTGTGCATGTGTTCGGCAACACCCTCTAAATGGGAGTTTTATAGTCTCTCTTGGACTGTAGTGGTCAGGTCAGATGATATTGCGGTTAAGCAAACTGCAAGACTGATTGTAGATTCCTGAAACACAGTTTATAATTTTTAAAAATGTTACTCTTTAAAAATAAGGACATTCCTAGTTTTTCCAAAATGTTGACATCTCATGAACCTGTTGTGTGCTGTTCTATCTTGTCAGCTGGATGTAGGACACGAGCAACTTGTGCCTTAAAAAAAATCAGGCATTTGTGAGGAAAAATTAGACCCGCCTAACAATTATCAAGATGTTTCTCTCTCTTTTGTCAGAAGTAGCCACATCAGTCCTCTCTTCAGGGATTAATCACATGTACTGCATGATTCTAACTTCTATGACACTGGGTTTCAACAAGCACTCATCCCACACTTGCTCCAAAGAGCAGATTTTGCCGTCCACTAGAATTTTTCACCAAACCTTCAGTAACATGAAGTACAATGCTGGGAGCAAGAACACTTTCCTAAGTTTTGAGATTGTACATTTGTGTGTCAGCCAATTTTTCCACCAACTGGTATATTTTGAGTTTCCGCCTCCTCCCACACAGTTCTGTCTATTGTTACTGGACTTTTACTAGACTCTTGATGGGTTTCTGGATGCACGCATCTCAAAGTATGCCACCCACACACACACAAGAGAGGACTATAGCTAATAACTTGGAAGGTTTCATTTTGAAGGCAATAACCACTGCAAAAACATATAAAAATTGGGGAACTGAGGATTGGGGGATATTGTTTCGAAAGCTCCACTTGACTGCAGGATAAAAATATGAAGATAACTTTATATGGCGTTGGAGAAGAATAAGTAATCTTTATTACAGTAAAACAAAAAGAAAGACTGAGCCCTACCCCTAAACCCAACATTTAAACCACTGTGGTATTTAATTATAGCAAGTTGTAGATTGATACATCCAAAAATGTTTAGATTTTGGCACTTTATATTGTTTCCCTATAATAAAACATAGACAGAGCGTTCTCCAGTGTGCTACATAGAAAACATTTTTTTGCCATATCTCCTTGTCTTGCCAATAAATGACAACAGGTCTATTCAGATTTTTTTTTTTTTTTCTCAGAGGACGAAACTTTCCTCCATATCTGGAGGAAAGTCCCAGGCAAGTTTTGGCATGGAAGGACACTTGGCTTTTGAAGACCTTCTTTGCCTCTTGTGTTGTTTTATAATTATTGTGCTGCAGTTGGCATTACTAATAGCCTTAATTTGAGTAAGTGATCAGCTTGCGTCTTCATGGACAGACACAACAGTAGAAGACGGGTTTTTCTCCTCTAATGTTAAGACTTTGATATGCAGCATACAGTGTTCTAATCAGCCTACGAAGCACATTTCAAACTCTGGTGTCTCTTAGAACAATCGCTCGCCCAAGGGCTTAGCCATCTTTAACCATGCAGCCAAGGCTTCGCTGCATTAGTATTAGGCTCTGGTTCCTATTCTCAACCTTGTGAATAACAGAAAATTTTCTGAAAAGGAAACATAAGTGCAGACTCATGAGCAAGGAAAAAGGGACACCAGAAACCTTTAATGTTTTCGTGCATCAGGACAGAATCTTCTATTTTATAATTGTCACAGATATATAAAAAAAAATTAAATTAAATAATTCCAACACACACAGTTTGTGTTCTTCCCGTTATAAAGAAGCATCATGTTTTTAACGATTGAAAGAATTTAAGAACTACTGAGAAGCATACTTTAAGAAGCTGGCACACAGTGATATTTTTTCTAAAGCACATTAAGAAGACTTTCAAGATCTAATTAAAAATTATCTTGTGCGGAGAACTGATACAAAATAGTCCTAAGTTTCTGCCATAATTATTTCTGAGGAGACTTGATACCTCAGTGCAGGCTTGACTTGGGTTAGAAACAGCTTTTACAACCTAATTTTTATCAACTTGGCTCCCGGGACCATTGCTTTGGAAGGAAGAAATGGAAGTCATCAAGCTAATTAGAGAAAATAGGAGTAAAAGTTTGCCCATGGTAATTGGTAGGGATCCCCTTTTTTCATTACAAAATTAATGTAAAAAAATAAAAATAAAAATAAAAAAAACATAATAAATTATTGCATTTGTAGAATGAACTGTCTACCCGAGACCTGAAGTCTGAAGATCCTCACAGTTCGTTTTGGTTTTAAATGTTTGTTACTTGAAGCTGTACTCATATTTGTAGAACAAACACGTCTGTTTTCTGGGGACAAACTTGCACCTTCCAGCTGCAATTATGATTTTTTTCCCCAGTATTGAAAACAACATTTATTGTTACAGAATTTGAAAAGTATTGTGCTTTAATGACCCACTCAATCTATACACTGATTCTGCTTTTAATGAATATGTCAGACAGTGAACAAAGCCTTCAAAAAAGTGTTGATGGATTTTCCACTACATGGCTTTTTCTCTTTAACCTTTTTTAATACCTACGGTCTCTCTGGGTCTCAAACTAATAATATTTCTCTTTTTAGAAAAGAAGGAGGGACACAAAGATGCAGGACTTGACCTTGCAATGGAAAAGTAAACTATGGTTCACTTTGTGGAGAAAACTGATATTTATTCAGCAACATTTGTGATACTTAAGGTTTAATATCTGCTTCAAGGACAAACAGTAAAAACTTTAAGATTTTGAACATATTTAGCCTCGTTTTTATTCTGGGTCAAAGCTTGTCAATATAACTTTATAGGGCAGTCCTAGCAGGAAATGACGGGGTCGGGCAGCTGGAGGGGATAATCATATTTCGATATCGAATCTTTTCCCTTCTCCCCCACCATCAATATTTTTTTTCATTATAGATTTCACCTAGGCAACATTTAGATTTCCTATTGTCAAGAAACCTGATGATAATGAGAGGGTTTGAAAACTATGATCCATTCACAAATTTAAAAAGAACTGGAGAAGTATAGAGAGTGTTCCATGAGAGAACGACAGCACATTGAAAATCTCAGAATCAAGGTTCTGCGTTCTCTGCAGGAAAAATAAAGAGACTGCTTTTACTATGCTAATTGCAATACTTTTGCTTAGCAATAACATAATGCACTAGAAATAATTTATAATATCATTTTTGTCATCAGGTTGTCTTTGATTTGAAAATTTGTGAAATTCTTTCTAACTATAGAGCTATGTAATGATGACTGCTCTCTGTTCCTAATATAAATGATTGATACCTGATCACAGAAACCCATTTTAAGTCTTTTTTTTTATCGCAGTTATGATATAAAAAGGAATGATTAAGCAATCTCAGCGTTTCCTGCTTTATTTTATTTAGTTGCAACCCATATATTTTGAAATTATCAAATAAAATGTAATGAAAATTATGTGATATGGTGCAAAAGTAAAGTGAGTGAGCAGAGGAAGGTAGCTCTGTAACTTTGGACTGTGTTTGCAGCTTTTTTCTGTAAACATTTTATTTTACAATGTTAAATTTATCGAGAAACTAGAGAATAGTGTGGCATTGCTATTAAAAATTCTTAAATTGACAAAAGTATATAATATCTATAGTGTAAATCATGAACAAAGTCTTAAAGTGGTAAAAACCATTGTGGAAAACAGACACAGGCAAAAGTAAGTTTGATATTCTGAGCAAAGATCGTTTGTCTTTTCTTAAAATTATAGTTAGACCAAAAGGTTCTGAAAGGGAAAAGCCCTGCAATAAATAAAAACCTTCATTAGTTTCTTGTAAAGCGCTATCAGGCAGACAACTTTAAAATCAAGATGTGATCACAGAAATGATTCTTGTGATGTACAGCCAACATTTGAAGAACTACTTGGTGAGCAAAAAGAGAAAGGAAGGCCTGCTGTCTGACTCACCAAGTGATGCGAGCATTCGAGGACTGACAGTGAAAATGTGGATTTTCTAATAAACCAGACAATGCCATTATGAACTCCATCACAAAAATCCAAATGGATTCATCAGCTTTCCCAGAAGTAAATCATAGCACAATTATTGAGACACATTTGTTATATCACCTTTAAGATTGTGATAATGTTTCCTTTAATGGAGACATTTGGCCTCCTTTAGATGGCTAATTTATGCTTTTTTTTTCAAATCTGTATGCAAATAAAATTGCAATTAACCTCAACAGGATCTTTTTCTATTGTTGGCTGTTATGGTTCTTATAATGAAACCAGCAGGAGCTGTGCTTGGTGTATTAGTAAATAGGACTCCATTAAAAATGAAAGTAGGATGTCATTGTGTAAAACAAGCCACCACATTGTTCTCGCTCTTTTCTTTTTCTGCAATTTTAACTTCGTGACAAAAGCATTTGGCATTTTGAACTCTCAAATCCAGAAAGACATGCTAGGAGTTCAGACAGTAAATGAAATATGGAAATGTGTCTGTATGAATAATTAAGTGGACGCATCCTAAGAACTCTCTGAATACTTATCAAAGGCAAATTTGTTCCCATCAATATTAGATGTTAAACCAACACCAAAACATGCTAGATGCATGGAGATCACAGACAACTGCCTGATTCCAGACAACTTTATGTATTTTGTTCAGTTTCAGGCTGAATTGATTTTTATTGCTTGTCCTCTTGACCTTTGGAATAATGAGCTTTGGTTAGAAAATCCTTCCAGACGGGTTTTGTTTTTGTTTTCACAACGCAAATTTGTGTTGGAGTAGACAAACTGGCCACAAAAGATAGAGAAAGAGAATTACTAAGTAGACAGATAGAAAGCACATTGTTTAGGTTGTACCTATAAGATTTAAAATGCAAACAAACCTTTTACTGTTGCAAATTCAATTGAACTGCTTCCAACCACAATGCAGCCAAAGGGGCATGTTATATATTTCACAAATGAAAATCAATGCAAAATCTAAATATATCAACGATCAGATTGGGATCACCGCCTTTTACCAGTTATGTCCAAATGATTTACATATTAAATAACTAAATGTATACGTATGTATGTAATAATTTTCGACTAGCACATTTTTGACAGCAGAAACAAAAGAGTAGTTTGTCAATATCATATCTTTACCACTAAGATTCATGTTGTTTATTGACATAAGTTTATATCAGTGAAGCTATTTTTCAAAAACCATTCACATAAATATAGAAAATCGATGATGTTTCAAAGACATTTGTAGGGACGAAGTTTCCTGAATGTAGCAGCTGGGAATATCTCACAGTGCTTTTAAATCATTCATATTCTGTCTGCTGAAGAGAATACCAAAAATGCTTCTTACAGACACTGACTGGTCAAGCTAACATGGCCTTGAAACAGGAGTCCTTTTTTTCCTGTATCCATCTTTCTAAAAAAACAAAACAAAACAAAAAACTACTTTATTATACTTATTGCAATGTTCTTGCAATTTGTAGACCTTTATTTGCAAGGTAAATAAAGGCTTGCCTCCACAGACCAGCCATCGCCACACTCTGTTTAACAAAAAAGTAAAGGCAATTTGTTATTCTGCCAATACTTCAATTCTTTACCACCTAATTTCATTTGCTCAATATTTTCTCATGAGTACAGATAATAAAAAAAATAATTTAGTGATTTAACCATCTGAGTTTTGCCTGTTTACAGAGTTTTATAGACGGGTTTGGATGGATTAAGCTAAGGTCAGCGTGGGTCTAGGCTATCTGCAGGCTGGTAAAATAACAGATTTCCTATGAGACTGAAAACCAGTCAGGCAGAAATAGACATATAAACTACTGCAGCGTAAAGTAAAGGGTCATCCAAGCCAACAACACCAGAGGTGAGACAGTTGGCAGGCAGGTAGGATGGACGGATGCTGTAAATTTCTGTGTGCTTAAACGTGTGTGTACGGTTAATTTTATTCCATCAGTGGACTTTCTCTGCAGGGTTGAGGCTGTGTGCATTAAGCTGCACGTACAGTATGTGTGTGTATTTGTGTTTGTGTGGCCTTACCCTTTAAGTGGATCTTATTTTCTGGACTATGCACCAACACCGAGCTAACGGAGTCCAAGCTGTCGTAGTTACTGCAGCCGAGAGGACCTGTTCTTGTTTCCGTTACCTGGAGTTAAAGGAGAGAGAAGATTTATTTAACATCGCATACGATATATGTGCTGAATGTGTTACCATTATGTTAGCAATAAACAAGGGAGATGTTTGTTGCTGTCTTTGATGGCTCAGAGTACAGCTTGTAGCAGTTGTGACAGCAAGCAGTAGGCTAGATGAAGTAAAGCCCTCTGAGAGCAGGGAAAAAAAAAAAAAAAAAACAATCTAGCATTTTTGCTTTAGACTACGACACCTGCAGCCACAGCTGTCTGCGATGTGTGGGCTGCTATGTAGAGAACAATATAATACGAGAGAGGAGAGAAACATGTTTATGAATTAACATTAAAGCGGTTTTATCGAAGGATGAAACCGCTTATACAGAGTAAGCTGGCATTCAACAATGATTTGCTTGTGCATAAGGATAAACATGATGGTGTCTGTTTTATTTCAAGCACTCTTAAAAATACCTGTTATGGGGTTTGTGTAAGTTAAATTGTGATTCCATGGATTTAAAGCTACGTAAAGGTTCCTTGTTCAAAACTTTATAGCTTCCCCAATAAGTTGTTTTATTATGAGTCAGAAAATGGCAAAAAAAAATAATAAATTAGCAAATTTGGTGAAACATGTCTGTTTAGATATGTGACCCTTTGTTTTATATAGTG
Source organism: Poeciliopsis retropinna (assembly GCA_010277075.1). Classification (NCBI taxonomy): domain Eukaryota; kingdom Metazoa; phylum Chordata; class Actinopteri; order Cyprinodontiformes; family Poeciliidae; genus Poeciliopsis; species Poeciliopsis retropinna. Next base: position 10,288,102 of record VMRM01000022.1, read on the forward strand.
CATGCATATTTGGACAAAAAGTATGAAATTCACATTAGAACTCTTTGGTTTCTGAATCAATGATGATCATTTTGTTCCATATTTGATGAAAAATCACAAGTATAAGGTCTCCATTAATCTGACTCAAATGAATCCTGACACTCGTTGTTGCCAAATAAATGAATCAAGTGACAAGTAGCTTACTGGAAATATTGCAAATCCAGACAATTTTCTTGAAACTCATCAAAAACATTTCTGACTGAAATTATTCCATGCTGGGACTTCACCAACACTGACTCTGATGACAACCCCAAAACAAAAACCTCAAAGACTTGCTCTACATGCAGAAAACACATGCAGCATTTTCTGTTGCGAGGGAATAGCAACAAATTTATGTTCATGTCAGATGTCGCTGAAATATTTGCAGTGAAGACCAGTAAAATATTTATTTGGCTTAAACCTGTGACCTGGATATTAATTCTTGAGAATCGTAGAAAATATATGAACAGTTTTGTCCCAGATTTCTCATACAAATGCAACGCTAATGGTGGCTAATTGGGGATCAAACAATATTAAGAGTAACTCAGAGACAAGTTAAAAAGCATGAAGGAAAAGTGAAGAATCAGAGGAACACAAAAACTGGAGAAAATAAAAAAAGGTTTTTCAAAAAGAAGAAGTATGAATTTGACAAATGGTTCATTTCCTATGTGAGTGTTCAAAATAGCACAGCGTCAGAGGATGGATGTGGCCTCTAGCAAAGCTATTCTTCAGCTAAGTGGCCTATCTGGAAAAAGATGCAGCCTGTGCAGCCGTCTTGTTGCTTATATCTTCTCACTCTGCTTGCCTTAAGATTGCATCTATTATCAAACGAAATAGAAGTTATCCTTCAAGGCAGTGTGGGTGATACATATCTCAAAAATCTGTCAAATATATACAAAAATAGGAGAGAGAGAGACAGTGTCATGATCAAGTTAAAGATAACAGAGATAAAGGCATGAGGCAACAGAAGACGTGTGAAACAGGACGAGGCCTTTTTCCTTAGCTTCTTGTTTAAGCAGCGGATGTGGTTCCAAAATTGTGTCATGAAAAAAGCCAAATATTTTTTATTAATCATAAAAAAAAAAAGTTATCTGTTTGAACTGAATTAGTTTTTCTCATGTTGATGGCTATAAAATCCGGTCCTCATTGCTAACTAAATGACCAAATTAGTTTGAGGGTTTGATTATGACTCATACCACCTCTTTCTTTGCCTCCACCCACTGACTGACCTCTTGTATTTCACAGCTCAGACTTACATATTGTTTTCTTCCAGCTAAACACAAAATAAAGCAAATTTTGCATTGAAAGGGCCATGCTGTGAGATGCATAAAGCAGAATTTAAATGAAACCATCACCTCACTGAAAAAAATGAAACAATTTGAATCTGTTTGAGACCAAAACTGCATGGTGTGCAGTGAGGACTTTTCATTTACTGTTTCGATGATGTTCTTTGTTTAAGGTTTCACAATAAGCAACCAACATTTAGTAAAACAAGTAAGTTCACTGGCATTTATCTGTGCCAATTGTCATTTTCCCCCAACCCTGACCTGTGATTGGCCAGTTGGAATCTCCAAATTTGCAACAACATTTACAGCCATTAAATTCATTATAACCAAGTGTCACTCACTCACTCACTGAGTGAATAACAACACATCTAAGCAACGAAGGTTATGTCATTTGAGAGCCTAAGTGGTTGAATAACTGTATGGAAAATTCAATTGAGAGGTGAACTGCATAGCTGAGTGGGTAGAAAACATGAAAACATTCAAAATCCTCTCTGCCAATACTGAACAACGTTTTTACTTTTAAATACAACATGCGCATAAAAAACATTTATTGTCTTTCTTTTTTGTCGTCAAATGTCCATGAAGAGAAATGTAAATTTAGTTTATTTGATATTGAAAAACATTAAAATAGCCAATTTCTTAATAGAATGTGTTTGCATTCTATTAAGAATGCAAACACATTCTTAAGTATGTTAACTGAAGAATCAAAACTATCTCTTTTTTTTTTTTTTGTCTTTTATCTAAGGCATCTGACAAGAAAATTAAATTATCAAAATATGCACAGCGTCATCTCTCTCACTGACAAAACACAGATAGTGAACGTTAGTAGAGGTATCAAAAGAACTGACTGCTGCAGCGTCTGTGGCTTGAGGCAATCAGCTGGGTTTCCTTACACTAATACTAATTGGCATTATGAACAACTTGTCAACCTTGTATTTTAACCCTCCTGCTCTCTTAGCACGACGCTCAGAAGGAGGGCGGCAAATGTCACAGCCTGACAGCAGGGTGTGTCCCGAAAGACCGCCAGTTCCTGAAACCGCACAAAGAACAAAAAAACCTCACAAAAGCGCATGTAGGGTCAGTGCAACCATGCAGTAAAAGGCTCAGGGGTTCCGATGGACCCCATCTCTCAAGGGTGAATAAGGATCTGTTCTTAGATCTTCTTTTATTATAGTTTAAGATAATTCAATTTAGCTGCAAGTAGTATTGGCAGGTCAAATTGAGTTGCTATATCACTGATGAGTTATTGTTACGTTGGAGAAAGTTCAATAACTAATCACATAACACGTTTCCCCTTGCGAAAATGTGATAAAAATAGATACTACTTAATGCAACCATATATTAATTTCCAACATTTATTCATAGTAATTATTCCTCCAAGCAAGACATTTTTGAGTCAATACACTTTGTCTGCAGGGACCATAAAGCATCAGGGCCTTCAGCTGTGCTCTGAGCATCGGTACTGAAAGCCTCATGCTGAATACACATCGGGCTTTCAGTACCTCCTGAGAGGAACTTCAATGACAATTCATCTGAGAGCTGCCTCTTAGTTTGTTAAAAACTCCAAAGAACTCTTAAATGAAAGGATCAATCAACCTGGGATATTTTACATTCAACGATCACTCAGTAGCGTGAATGATCATAAACTTTTTCTTTCTTTTTTTGCATTTTTTTGCAGTTCAGAGCATGTGAGATTGTTTTTTTCCTTCTATTACATTTGAATTATTTATTGCAGCCCTGCTTCTATCAATCCAAGGCTTCAGGTGAAGTAAGCATACAGTTATATTTATATTAAATGCCTGGTGATTTTGAATAACTCCACAATTATCCACAATTTAACCGGAAATGCTTTAAAGTTATTAGTTAATGGATGAATTCTACTGCTAGAACGGGGTGGACCAAATTTTTATATGATGAAAAACCTTCAGAAGCTCAGTTGTTTGCAAATATATTGAGATGTAGTAATGAAACTATATTATATGTATGAGAATTGGGTGTTTATTTTGTTCTTGGAATACATGGTTTAAAATGCTTGCGTTTGGGATAATTTCTTTTGCAAAATGATTTTTGAATTGAATCCAGGTATCTCTGTGAAGTTGCTGACATTGGATTTCAATCACTGCAAATTAAAAGAAAAAATAGACTTCTTTTGAGTTTCTAACAAAATCTTCTCAGCAAAATGTTTTCTAAATGGACATGTAGCTGGGATTTGTTAGTGGAGAGAATTATAATATGTTCTGCTCCAACCTCCTACTTGGTGCTGCAGTGACACAAAGCCCAGTGGAAAAACATGGACGCAGGTCAAGTACATCCCACTCAGTGCTGCTTCCTCTTGTGTGATGAGTCTATATAGCAGAATACATTGTTGAAAATGGCCCACATACTAGACATTTTCATCTAGTGGGAAGGTATAAAAGGAGATCTTTTGGATGGCTTTTACGTCTTTGTATGTATCCAGTTTTCATGTGTTTTAGTTTATTCCAGATTTGCTCTTAATGTATTGAAAATGTAAAATGTGTTGTGTTTTTTTCCCCCTCAAAAATCTAAAATCTTGTTTGGTTCTTTAAGGTCCAGATGTATTAAATGGTTGGAATTTCAAGCGTACCTTTCTTCAATTCAGTTTTAAATTCCACATCATATTTCTTTTTTTCTCCCTCTTGTTTTGTTGATGAGTCCAGCTTTAAACATGGCTGACAAATTAATTCCCTTTGCTCAGATCCCCACCAGACATTGAAAATTATTCCTATAAAAATAAAAGCTGGAACAGAACCTGTCTTCTGCTTCTGGTTATAATTTCTGACGTGGCAAAATCTTTTCTTTTTTTTTTTTTTATCATGTAACTCAGAATTTACGTACATTTGTACTTAGGGAGCAAATCTAACATTAAAGAAAAAAATGTGACTTTGGTAAGTCTGGTATATATTCACTAAATATTGTTAAAGTGCTATGTATATTTGCACCAGACTTGGATTTTTTAAGACTTGAGGTTTGAGATCCAACAGTGAGTTACTCCAGTAAATATGTACAGCACAGTATCAATAAGTCTTGAAGTTTCTAGATTTATTCATGCTACAACCACAAACCTAACTAAAAGTGAGGAAATGGGAAAGTTTTGATAGGACATAGCAGAATAGCTCCTACTTGTGAACTGAAAGAAAATGACTTGGTTTTCAGATGTTTTCTACAAATAATATAAGAAGAGGGACTAGTTGAAGATCTTTCAGGGTATGTTCGTCTGAGCAGAGTAAATCTAATATTTACATGTCGGCCACAAAGTTAAATTTTCCTCTCATCTCAACAAAGCACTTTCTTCATACATATTTCCTTTTTTTCCCACACATGACTTGTGGCAAACTGCAGACAGCATTTCTGACCGGTTTGTTTCAATGCTGGCTGTCTTCATGCCACTTCTTCATCGTGTCCAGATTTGTGGAATCTCCTGTGGGCTATAAATGTCTGCAAAGAGATACTGATTCTCGATATAAAGACCCCAGCTGGCTTATACAAATATATTTATTGCGTATGTTAATTTCTCCCTGCTTTCATAAAGACTAGACACATTAAATGTTTTTTTTTTAATTCTAATCAAATTAACTCAATACTTTGAAGAACATAGCTACCTGTTCAAGACTGGTCAAAGATTTTTCTTTGTCTCTCCAGACAGTCAGTGCTGAGAGAAAAATTGTGCATTCATAAATGTGCATACTTGCAGACACAAATCATTTTAGCTGCAGTGAGATAGTTACTTACATTCCCCCAAAACTGTATGCACTCCAAGCTTAGTGGATAAAGTATTTTTTATATACTTTATGTATATAAAAAAAATTCCCACTTGATAAAAGAGGTTGTTGTAATAACTAGTTAACTAATGAAAATAACATTCAACCATCCTTTCTTTAACCATTAAAATTAATTATATTTATTGCCAATGTAAAAATCGCAGTATTTTTTTCTGAACGTTAAAATTATTAATTTTGAGTCCAGCATAAAAACTGTTTTATCCAACCATTTGAATATTAGTTGGAGAGCAATCAAGTGCTTTGAGCTCCAGTTTAAAGGGGCTCTTAGAAACAAAAATGGTCTGGAAGCCAATCTAACTTTTGCTTGCAGAGTTTTCAGAAAGTGGAGACAACAAGGACAAAATACTTATGATAGACCGGCTTCATATGAATTTGGCACCAAGCCAATTATTTGTCATTTCAATCAGATTTGTTATTTAAGTTGATGAAGAGATGCATGGCCCACACACCCACACACCTGCTGTCGCCACAGGAAAGCCAGCAGATATGTGAAAAATGTTTTTCTTGGTTATTCTTTCCCACTAGACACCAAAGGAATCAGACAATATATTGTTAGTCAAAGGACATAATGAATGTTTTTTTTGGGTTTGTTTTCTGTATTTTTGAGTAAAGGTTTAATCAACTGTGCCTCTTAAAATTAGTAGTTCAAAAATTTCAGGTTTTATCTCCATTCTCTGAACTGAAATGTGTGAAGTAAAGCAACTGTGGTGAGGAAAAAGACACCTTTGAGCTTGAAAGCCTGCCGTACCTTTAATTTGACAGTTTCTCTTTGCAGTAAAACAAATGGAAATTATTCCAGATGGCGTGTAATAAGGTACAATATGTACCTGTGTATGTGCACAATTCCCTTTGAGACCTTAGAGAAAGTTGACATTTGCAATGCTGTGCTTCCTTTGAGAGTTGTAGTTCATGAACCGTGTCATTAATCAACACTTGCCTCTTTAGATTAAAAAAAGGTGTTTCCTTGAACCCTTTTTAATCTCTTGAACCTTGAAACCATGCACTGCAACAATAATCTTTAAAAATAATTGTTTGTTGAAGGTATTTGTTGTAGACGCAGCATCGAATGATATAACCGCAAAGACGAGTTTTATAGGAGCGTTGATATTGGACTCTCCACCCTCATAACTGGCTGCTTGTTAATCCTAAAAACTGCAAAAGTGTGTGTTTTTGCAAGTAAACACTGCATTTGCATGTGCTTTATAGTGCATGAGCAGCATACTGAAGCAGACACTTTTTCAGCAGGGCACTGAAGCAAAGATTATGCATCTGGATTTGTACTGTAAGTACACATGCTGAGTAAATGAGTGCAGTACCTTAATGGCAGAGGTGGCAATCTGGAGGTGGTGGAGTCGCCTCAGGGTGCTCTCCCGATCGGTGAAATAAGAGGCCGCCAACTGATGGAGCAGCTCCAGGGACACCGCAGAGCTGTTGCTGTTGCCCTCCGACTTCTTATTTAGCTTCTGCTTGTCCAGGAAAATAGTTAAAGACTCTTCTCCTGTGAATCAAAAAATCAATTTATTCATCTGTGCCTGATAACAAAAGCTACTACTTTCCCTGGAAATACTACTTTGTTTTATTCAAGTATTTTGGAAGGTTTTTAATCCTATCGCTCTTTTTTTTTTTGCATAGTCATTTCAATAATTTACCAGCTTTCTTGGCTTAATTTGCCTACATCAAACAACTACAGGACATTTACCAATTGACAAGGGTTTGCAACTAACGCTTCTAAATCTCTGCAGAATTATATGGAGAAGAATATAATGAGACTAATTTTGCAATGCTTATCCTTGAATGCGAGTCTAGACAAATCATAACAGCACACCTTATAAAATCAAACTACTTCTATTATATCAGTGCAGTATCACAAGAATTTCATTTCCCAGTTCAGCTGACCAATGCCATTAAGTCTATTGGAATCCAATAACTGGAGAGGTTTTAAACAAGTCAAAGCTTACTGGTAACTGTGTATTAGCTGGCCATAACCCGAACCCTAATATTCTGAAATATCTGTCTTTAATGTTAGACTCAGAGCAGCATGATATTAAGAGTATACCAAAAAGTACAAAAAATGTGAGAACTATGTAAAATGTATATATATACAATGAAGTAGGCTTTTCTACTTCATGAAGTATTTGCATTCATCCAATCAAACACCATGTTCTGCATCTGTGTTGCCTTGTGATTGACTTGTGACCTGCCCAAGGTGCACTCCGCCTCTCGCTCAATAACGGCTGGAAATATGCACCAGCCACCTAATGATTTTATTGCTAAACAATAAACCATGGAAACTTAGCTTTTTGTTGAACATTTCAATACTGCTATTCAATTCAGAATGATAAAAGAGAGCATTTTAAAGCTCTACTGCTTTATTACACAAATTGGCAATACCAGTTTTGTTCTGTTTTTCTCTGCAGGGGTCAAGGCTGAAAAAAAAAACACTTCAGCATATAGCTGTGAAGAGAGCAAGAGTTTTATTCATTTCATTTTCTGTTTCTATTTTTTTTTATAGATTTCTTCAGCTGTGTGTGTCTTCTTCAGGGGAAAGGAAAAGGGGAATTTTACCACCACAAGCAATAACAATGGTTAAATGCTTCAGGGTATGAGGTGTGGGTCTAGCTTACTTTTTCCATCTGTCTGCAGTGGCACACTGACAGAGGATATCACTCCAACAAGCCCTAAAATGAGTATCTCTTCTATCTTCGTGTGTCATCAATTTCTAAGAATGAACACCTGCAGGTCCTCCTCACCTCCCAGGGTAGCAGAGACCAGGAAGTGGGTGCCGTACTTCTTGATGAGGTTTTCGTTGATTTGCTGCAGGGTTGGCCGCCGCCCCAGTAACCGCAGGTTGCGTAGGAACTCTGGTGCTAAGGGCAACGGAGCTTTGAGGAAATCTCTCTTCTCTGTTGCCAAGCTGTTCACCTTCCAGTGGCTGAACTCCCTGCAGGTATGAACAGATTTACAAGTGAATACACACTGTGTCCCATTGTTCCTTCATCAGGCCACAACCCAAGACCTGCATACGCAATGACCCTCTTGCAGAATGTAATTGAAGTCTACATAGACAGTGGTCACAGTTTTCTATTTGCATTCAGCAAGGAAGATGAAAATCTCTTTTGGTGTCTGTAGTTCAAACCTAGTGTCAACATGTGATTTATCAATCTAATTTTCTTCTAAGTTACTCTGCAAAAAGCTGCTAATCTGACCAGAAGTTACCAAGTCTCTTGTCTATTGTCCACTGGAGACAATAGGCCCCAAAGCAAATGGGAATTAAATAAAGAAGGTTTAGAAAACGGATGGTTTATTCTGTAACTCAGTGAATGCATAAACACTGTTTTGATTTTATTTACTAAGTCCAAAGTTTTCCTTAATGCATTCTGCCAATTCTAATTTCCTTTCTGACCATTACAGACTAAAGTGTAGATGGAAAAACAGCAGACATTCTGTCTTAAAATGATGCGAGTGAAGATTTTGCTAGAGTATATGCTTAAAATGATTTTTGGTAAAGAGAAACACCAACCTTGGTGTGGTGTAAGGGTGGATTCAATCAAAACTCTAATTGTAGTGAAGAAATTCCCATTCAAATTATTGTTGAAAAGTTTGAATGGGATAAATAATTATTGTATTATTGTGCTGGGTGTGAAACATGGGACCAAAATGGGCTCTTACACTGGGGACACGCTCAGGACTGAACAGCCAAGACCTTTCAGCCAGAACAATAACTATTTATTTTTGAAATCACTTTAACTGGATATAATTACATGTAAACTTTCTTTTATCTGTGATGTTATTACTACTGTATTATGATTTGCTTTGTTTAAAGCAGCAATTACAAGTTAGTACAGTATAGTGTTAGTTTATTGCATTTATGTACACTACACAATAATTAAAAATCTGACTCTTAACTTTAACAGATGCTTTTGATCCCTAAGTGAATGAGATGAACAACTTTCTCCTTCCATGGCTTTTTACAATATGCAGCATCATCTGTTGAATTAGAAATGAAATATTAATAATATTCCTCCCGTTAAATGTGGTGGAAGTTCTAAACTTGGCCTCCAGGGATCAGGTCTTAGAGTTATGTGTTAATTAGAGTAATAATATTAAAGTAATAACTTCTTTGTCTTTTCTGCATCTTCAGTGATTGTGGCTGAAGGTAGAACACCTGGGACCTGACACAAAACGAGGTGCAAATTGCTCTTTACTACTTCTATTGATGGGAGTGATTGTTACTGCGTGTATTTAGTGCAATCCAGTTTTTGCAGTTCAGTAATAAAAATGGAAGCAGAATAGTTGAAAGACTCATAACGAAATACTAAAAAGGGGAGAAAAAAAACAAAAAATGGAAACAATGCACATTACTTCATTATAGTGTTAATAATAATAATAATAATAATAATAATAATAATAATAATAATAATAATAATAACTGTTATTATTATTATATTATTATTATTATTATTATAACAGTTAATAATATTAACTGTTATATTAATAATAATATATTGATATTATTAATAATAATAATATTAACTGTGATATTAACTATTAATAAAAGCTCTGAATTAGTTTTAGAATCCTAATGATAAAAAAGTAATAATAATAATAATAATAATAATAATAATAACAGTTATTATTATTATTATTATTATTATTATTATTATTATTATTGTTGTTGTTGTTGTTGTTGTTGTTATTATAAAAACAGAAACATTAAGGAGAGTAATGAATTTTAGTCATAAATTAAAATATTCAGAACTATTGAGTAGTTGGTTGCATGTCACGATGTTTTATTATTCAGATTGAATGCCAACCATTCCCTTAAGCCCATGAATCTAGTTTGGCCTCAAAATCAAAAATGTTTCCCACACCAAATACATAAATAAATAAAATAATATTAACAAATGGTGCAATTTATTTTAGTGTACAAAAACAGCCTTTTCAGCCAGTCTCACTTATAATGTCATCTGTTCACATTTGACTAAGTAAAATATAAATTATTAATGTCCTAATTAATAAATTAGGCCAGAACGTTACCCCCTGGGAATGTTTTAATCAAGCAAATGAGGTTTTACCAGTCTGTGCTCCATTGCTTTTGCTGTTTAACTAGCCAAATGATTAGCATGAGCAATGTTAAAAACTTAAACTTATTCAATTAAAACCCAAATATTAAACTTATTTCGAGTCTTCAGCATTATGTGTCTTTTACAAGAATTTCCCAGTGGTTCTGCGCTTGAGTTGTTATGAAGTATGAAATGTCCTGGTCAGAAAGAACTTTATTGTTCTTCTTATAACTTGGAGTAAAAGAAAAAGCATCTTTCTATCAAGGAAACTAAACTGATTCAGGTTAAAGAAAAAGTAAAGAATTAACGGCTTCATTAATTCATTTAGTGGTCTCGTCTAATACAGAAATACCACTGAACATAAAAGCTCTGAATTAGTTTTAGAATCCTAATGATAAAAAAAGTACACAGTTAATTGCAGCTTTACCTCAACAACTCCTTCAGCTGATGTGTCTGGCAATTTATCTGTTCTTGTATGCATTGACCTTTAAAAGAGCCATTAAAGGTAATGAGAAATGTGTCAAACTTTATCGCATTTTTGTTTCACAGCATTGTCATTATTGATACAATTATTATCAGACTAATGATCCCAGTTTCATGAATGGAGTGTAGAAAACAAGGACCAGTAATTTTCCACGTAATTATTAGAAAATATGGAAAATGTGTTTTTACATTCTCAAACCTTCAAAACTTAAAGTTTTTGTCAGTTTTCATTGTATAATGACACTTTATTCAAATAACATCTTGGGACTGATGAAAAGCAATATGCCTATGAATATGTCAATTTGGTTTTGAATAAATAAAGCATTATTATTCTAATGTCTTGCATAATATTATGGGGTTACTTGTTCTTCACACTTTTCAAAACTGCTTCTGCAGCATTAGCCAAATACCTCTGGGTATTTCTACATATTAACACACAAATTAGTAAGAATATATATATATTTTTTTAGTATTTCACGGGATTCTTTTATGAGCGGTATGGTGTAAAGGTGTGACCTGAAAAACATGAGGCACAACATACGAGGGTATTTCGGCACCAAAAAGATGACTGCAAGAGGGCTATTAAGTAAAAACCCGGGACACAGATTATGGATGATTCGGAGGATGAAGCATCTCTCTGCTTCGACTTCAGGGTGGGGCAGGTGATGTGTTTAGTAAGGAAACAAAAATTTGCCCCATGTCACCCTCATCTCCTGACTGACCACCAATGGCAAGAGTCCATACCAGAGATCCACAAATGACAGACGATGATCTGAATTTTATTACATTACAATCTTCCTGTTTCTTTGCAAACAGGTCAGCCAGGAGAGAGGAGACGGGTAAGCAATGAAACACAATCTGTGCGTTTGTGAGGAAACTCTGCTTTTAGCCCTATATTTCAAAGAACGGAATGGACTCCTGGCTCCTTCATTCCTCAAGAGAATTTATAACCGGTTTCTCTCCAAAATTTACTCGAGTATTACACTCGGCAATGTACACAAGGTACACAAGGCGCCAGTATGAAATTAAATAAGACATATTTGAGAAATCATACCCACTTGAGCTGAGACCACAGCTAATGAATCATTTTAAAAAATGCATATTTGACACCAGGACCGTGTCAAAGTTACTTCCTGCTCAGCAATAAGCTCAATTTTGTCAAACAAAAAAGAAAGAAAAAAAACCTTCATCAAACTCAGGAAGTTTCAAAGATACGATGATTGCTGTAACTTTGGATTTGATGAGATCAGGGAATGCATTTCCTATTACTATATGACAAAAAAATATATACATACAATTTCTAATATGTATATGGGTGTGTGTATGTACTAGTGTATTCACCTCCATGTTTTATAGGGGGAATGGTGTATTCAGAGTAACATGACGTGTCCATATAACTAATAATTAAAAATAACACATGAACAAATATTTTGTAAATCAAAATGCTTTCATCACTGCATGACACTGCTGGTCTACAGTCTGCAGTCTGCTGTTCAAGGCAAGAAAATGCGACTTATAAATTAGCAGGTTAGCTTGAAACAGCTGAGCCCCTGATCTACATGCATGTGCACAAAAAACAGACTTTGGATATAAGTGGTAAGAATCTGGTAGTCTGGAACAAAACACTTTTTTTTTTGTTTGTTTTTTTTCCTTGAGTGTGCTTTCTCACCTGTACACACAGTTGAACATACACAGGAGGAGGTATAAATGTAGTGTGTCATTGTCACAGTTTCCCTATGAGCAGCTACTTTTTGCGGTCAAAAGTTTACCATTACAGACAACACAATACCATAATTATTCTGTTGACAGCTTCTCAGGAACATACAATAGGCCTGTTCTCCCTGATATTATAAAGAAAATATGAATAGGGTCATTCAGGCAGTGCTATAATAAAGACAGCAGTGGGCTGTAATTAGTTTTTTGTTGTTGCATTAAATGCTTGTCTTCAAAGTAGGACTCAGTTTTGCTACCATTTACTACAGAGCGTGACAAAGCTGTCCTTAGAAGGAATGGCCTCGGGAGCATATGGTCACACTTGTGCTTCATTAGGAGGTTCATTCTCGCTTAATGTGCCAATTAAGGTCTGCCCACAGCTGCACAGTCGCAGCACAACACTAGTACAGGCTACCCTGAGCTCCGGCCACACTGTTCTGTCTCGAAGGCAGTGCAAATGAGTCAGCCATGGGTGTGAGGGCGCACCTTGCAGCAACAAAGAGGCCAAGGCAAAGACGTAAAAAAAAAAAAAAAAAAAGGTCAAGAGGAACAGAGACGACCTTCTCTTTCTCACTCTGTGTTCAGTGATACTTATCCGTCTCTTACTTTCACAAGTTTCTCTTCTGATTACATTCTCAGCGTACTCTCCTCTTACAGTCAAGTCTAAGATGTCTCACTTGTGAAACACTTTTCTCTGCATGGCCATGGTGCAGCAATGCACCTTGTTCTCTCTGCAGAAACAATTCCTGTTCTCACCCCCCTTCGGACTCTGAACCATCTTCGCAATAATTGCTGCAGCCACACATTTGACTTTTTTTTTTTTTTTTTAGCCAAGCACACTGGTTAGTTAGCTATGTGCATGGCAGTTTGGAACTAGTCCTGAATGACTGATTAATGCAACTACAGAACCTGGAGAAAGTGTCAAACGATTTGATTGTTTTACATTTTGTCAAGAAGCAACCAAAAATTTTGAAGTATTTATAGGGGGATTTATGCTAGAGGCCCACATAAAGCAGTGCACAATTGTTAGGTGGAAGAAAAGCAACACGGTGAAGGGTACAACACACATACCAAAACTGACCTAATCTGAAAGAACTGCTTTTCCCCAAGGCACTTTAAAAATCCTTACCTAACCTTAGAGATTTAGCTACATTAACTTGCTTCAGTTGATAACATCCTGAGCCTTCAAGATGTGAATGTTTTGTGACTCTGAAGTATTGTGCTCAAAAGCTCTTGGCTGAACATCAGTGAGATATCAGAGGATATAGATGGATGGCAAATATCAGCCAAATGCGTCATGTCTGTGTAGCTGGGACGCACAATGTCTTCTCTCATATGTGTAAGCACAGCTGTTCTGTGAATTTCTGGGACTGTTGTTGATGAACGTACTTGAGGCACAGAACAACACCGGGGGAAACAAAGTCTCTAAATTCCAGCAGTATTTCATTCCAAAATATTTTAAATCAAATGTTAATCTCATTCAGATGCAGGCAAGTACAATTCATTGCATGCACTGGCAAGCACTATTTCCAGCTTAGTATTTAGTCCCGCGAGTCACAGGATGGCAGTAGCTGTGGACTGATTTAGAGGTGCTGATGTAGACTGATGTGTTTTCAGCGTTGCTCCGCAATGAGTGAGCACAGCAAATGTGGGAACTGATGGTGACTGAGCCCGAAAAGCAAAGACGCACACTGCATCATTTACTTTTCTCCTCGCTCCGTTCCCTAAGAGTTAACAGTGGGGCTGCTAGCTGACCGCTTGGCTAATGATGATAGATTGTGTTAATTAAAAGGTTTTAGCACAGCGCTGATTGCACCTGCAGCTCTGGCACTCATTTTTGCTGAAGAAGAGAAAATTTAGTTTTTAAATGAAGGAAAAAGAATCTCTAACCTATGCAGAAATTTATTTTGGATGCTCCTCCTGGCAGCAGAGCTGGAAAGAGCAACACCTGGATGTCATTAGCTGTCAGATATCAGGTGATATAAATGGATGCTGTAGGGGTGAATGCACCTCGTATTAATTGTTGTCCCCAAAGGTTTGGTTCCAAAGATTGAGGACAAATTGACATTTAGCGATAGTATACTCTACATGTGCATACTTGCATTCCTCAAATATAGCTTTAAAAATATTACTTCAGATAAAGATAAACCAGAAAACCCATCAGAAAGCTTCTTTCTGAAATTTGTGCAATTATTGTCTTTTTATTATTATTATTTAGATTTTCCTTTCTTGATTGCCACCTTTTCAACACTGGTCTATGATCAGCATCTGCAAAACAAAATTCTTATGATTCTATTTAATATTATTAATTTCACAAGTATTTTATAGCCCAGTCCTTATTTTCATTATTTCTGATATAAATTTGTGGCTGACCTTTAGAAAAGATGCACAACAAAATCCTTATTAGCAAGACTTTTTTATTAGTAAGCCATAACATTTTGTTTCCCTGTGGCATAAATATGACATGACAAAGAGGTTATTGTTTTTAACCACTGGCCTCTGGCTGGCTGAGGGCTCATATTTGTCTCTGTAGTCCTACACACAGCGAGCAGGACAGTAGAGGAGATATAAAAATACACAAGACTCATTGTTGGAAATTTGCAGCCAGGAGTGGCTCCTTCGGGTCACCAGATCTCCATAACCATTACATGTTAATTATATTCAAAAATAAATGCCAGACAAAAAAAACTAAAAAATTACAGTAGAGTTAGATAAACTTGACCTGAAATCCAGATAAGTCTAAGATTAATCTATTTGGAAACAAAAAAGAGAGTTTAAAATAAAAAAACATAGCTATGTTGGAAAAACACTGCTTAGCCATCTTTAAGAAGAGCGGTTGATGTTTTATCCTGCGGGTCTGTATTTAAATTATTATTTTTTTTTTTTACAAAACCCTGGAAACCTTGTTAGAATATACGGATCCCTCTCGGGGACATGACGGGATTTTTTTCTTTTAACCAGCAAAAGTATTGCATTTCCTCTGAATAAATATTATGTTCCCTTGCAATAAGTGTTTGAACTACACCATGGTCTATTCTGCATGCAGTCACAGTGATAAATGTCAATTTAAAATTGCATACTGACCTTTAAAGAGCCTCACTCAAAAAGTGTTTTGTCTTATGTCTAAATGCATTCATGCATTTTCCACTCCTTAGTGCAGAAAACTGGTTGAAAATCGATCTATGCTCTATGTTGGTTTATGCAAGGTGGAGATGGAACCGCATGAAAACGGCCCTTTATTAACCATTCAGACTACCAACACAGAAAAGACACAACCAAAATTGTCACATGGCGATACTATGCCATGAATATAAGTCAGAAATATTTCAAATAGTTTGGATGTATTGTTTTCGTTCTTCCTTTCCTCACAGAAAGTTTATGTCATGATTATGTCTTATAGTAGAGACAGAAAGCCCAAGTTTGACCCATTTTTCTTCTAGTACTTTGCATTAAGTTGGTGTTGCATTTATATCCTAAAAAAAAGGAACATGCATAGAAAAACCTCTAAAAACCTTATATTGTAGCCGAAAGACGTTCAGTGTTCAAGATGTCGCACAATCTGACTAGTGAACACAGTATTGCGAGGAAACATCAAATATATTGCAAGGGACTGCAAAAGTATTGCATGGAAATGTAAAACCTTTGCAAGGTAAAGTAAAAGAAAAAAATTCATGCATGTCCCTTTGGGGGATCTGTAAGTGTGAATAATATCATGGACTTTATAAAATACCAAAAGATTCTGGTGGATTCTCCCAGCGACAGATCTTGTGGACTCTAGCAGTAAATTGATTTTTTTTTTTTTTCTTCAGAAGGCGTTTTAACAAGATAATAATCAAAAGCATTATGGCAACACAGTGGTTAACCAGGCACAAAAATGTCAACCTTTTTCCATAGGTCAACCTCAGTCATAGTAAGAAAATATTATTTATTCATTTGTTTGTTTTTCTCCCCAGTAAATGCCCTCAAGTCAAAGCTTGGTCTTTTTAAAATCCAGTTTCACGGGATTACTGCTTTCATTAACATTTTTACCAGGGTGGCAATAGATTTTCAATGTTTTCCAATAATAGAACATTGAAAGATTCGATGAAACATATGTACACCTCTGAAGCCAAAAATAAAAATGGATAAACCCTTTCATTTATTTATTCTTTACCATGACTCCTTTGTGGTTTGATCTAGATCCAAATTTCAAAAAATGACAATAGAAAGAGCCAGAAAGAATTTTGATGGAACAAAGTCATAGAGGGGAAATGTGGACGAAACACACACAGTAATGAGAATTGCACTTGTGCCCTCTCCTACCGTGTTCACTACAAGCCTGTTTGTTCGGAACTGTGACTCATGAAGAGAGGTTTGTGGTGTTGCAAGTGAACAGAGCTGAAACTTTATAATGAGCGGCGTCACCTGAATCAGGTACAGTGTTACCTATTAATAAGAAGTGGCCCACTTATTATTTCTGACTATTTCTGGAGTTGGTGGTTGTGGGCGGAAAGGGGGTTGCACAACCTTCAGGTTCTCCATAAAAATTGTGCTTCATTGTTCACAACAAATCCTCCATGGAAATGAGCTTTGGTGCGCAGGACAGGTGATATTTTTTTAGCTGCCTCATCGGATGTGTGTTTTTATTAGGCTATTACGCTTAAGGGAACTTGGTTACTGCAGCCAAAAAGTGAAAACATGAACGCTTCTGAAAATGAAGCAACATCAGCAGCTTAGAATGAATAAAACATCAAATTTCGAGGCACTTCTTGAGATGAACTCGATTAATTCTTAAAGCTGCAAAATGAAAATGTTTGTAAGCTTAAAATTATGACTGACATGTCCACTTTTGTTACACATCACTCAGCACGGAGGCCGAACTGTGCATACGGCTCCTATACCTGAAAATCGGCACATAAAAGTTTTCAAACAGCCTCGTCAAACATTCAACCACAGGATTATTACTCCCAAACAGTACATATAAAAGAAGCTTGGCTCTGCTCTGAAGCGAGAGCCGTTTCAATTTTTCACCCTAGGAGCTGAATCATGAAGTCGATTCTCTTGTCCTGGGATTCGAGTTCATTAAAACTCCCCGCTGTCTTGCAGGGACCCTCTAGAAATAGACCATCAACCCAGCGTGGAGGAAAAATACTAGTGCATGATTTTTAATGATGTCTGAGGTGCTCCCATCCGAGTCATTATGCCTCTCCTGTAAGAAATTAAACTAGAAATTCACTGCAAGGGTCCCCAAACAGCGATGGCATTATGACAGCACATGGGAGCTGTGACATGAAGGGGCTAATAGAGATTACTTTGTGGACCAAAAACTGCCGTAAAAAAAGTTTCAGCAATGCAGCATGCTGATTTTAGAGTCAATATTATGGAGGGACAGTCAACAAATTCAGCATTCGATAATATGAATATTTCAGTGTTGCCATGAATCTGTAGAAGACATCACCTGCCTGTTTATGAAGCTGGCAGATCTGGGTTGGGTGTCTCCGTCAGCTGCTTTTGACATTTTTCACATTTAAGCTCTCTGCGTACCTTGAGACTCAATATGCCATTAACGCATCAGTAACACTGCTGAGATTTGACCTAGAGCAATTCACTAAAAAGGCAGGACATAAAGTGAGCTTTGAAAAGGAAACTTTAAAAGAAGTAATTACTGTAAGAAGATTACTGTTTGGTGAAATCTTACATCAGTGAAATAAACATTCTCCCCCAGTCCACGTCATCTAGTCTGCCTAAAACACTGCATTGCCTGAGGTTGGGAATTTACCCATGTACTGTTTCCCCATGGGTCTAATTTAACACAAACATATTTCAATATTCAATTTATTATTATTTTTTTTTAATGTAATTCAACAGGAAAAAGATTGTGAGATGCTTGAAATTATTTTAAAAAATCCTATCACTTACTCCCTTGAATTATAAATATATATTTATGTTCTTTTTTTTCTTTAAAAAAAAAAGGCAGTAGAGAGAGAGTCACACCTATAATGCTCAATTTCTGGGTAAACCAGACAATGCTTGTTATTCTAACTTTTGCTATGACTTACAGTGCATTCTCTTTGTACTTGGGAGTCAGACTGTGTGGGCTCCCAGTTGGTAAAGAAATTCTCTGACTGAGGAAGTTGGAGCACATCAAACAATAAACAATAAAACTATAAACTAATACCTTTTTATGGTTGATATTTCTTTGACCCAGTCAAGTGAACATATTTCTTTGGTATTTAACAAATAAACTGGGAGAGAAATGTATTATCAGCCAGATTTGTTACTAGTAGTTAGACCAAAACATCCCTCCACTGCGTTTGAGGCTTTCGTCATCGAAAGCAGCAGGCGAGTTGTGCTAAATGAGCCTTTATGTCTTAGTTCTTAATAATCAATGGATTTCCAGTCCAAACATATCCCCACGAATGCCCAATTTTTACAGACTTACTAAAAGTCTTACTTTTTCCCACCAATAACGTGCAGTCAGTTTGTATTTACATTGGAGATCCAAGCAAGGCAGGAGATCATCTACATTAGTGTGGACAGGGTATGAGGCATGCAAAATATATCAAGAAACAGTTTTAAAAGTGCCTGCCGGCTTGGATGAAGAATGTTTGCTATTTAACAAAAGGTGAGAGTGTGAACAGCGCTCTTGATTGAACTGGCACAGAAGAGGCTTTCTTAAAAGTGCATTGCTTAAACACAGAGGAGGGTTAAATCTGTGACCCATCAACGATAGCTAACGTGAAAAAATGTCTAGTGAAATTTACAGCAATACACATGACTGGTTGCTGCATAAAGAGAGCTTAATAATGTTTGGTCTTTTAGGAATAATCATTCCACAAGCGGTTTTCAAAACAATTACTACTGTTTAATCAGAATGTGCTGGTGCTGGCAGGACAGGAGCCTTGTTTTTCCTCCAAACAAGGAAAGCAGCACTTTTAATGTAAAAGTGCAGCAGCACAACAAGCTCCATACACAATTCTTCTACCCTGATGATATGTTGCATTTCTGCCCTGGTTAATAATGAAACAGCATATTGGTTTGATACATGCAAAATCTATCCCATCAAGCGTATTCTAATGTCACTTTGGCCTTGACAAAAGTTAACTCTAAGGATGTGCGATATGCTCTGAAATTTACTCCCTTGCCTTAATTTATCAGGCATACTGGTGAAATCAAGGAGATGAATGCCTTGGTTTCCCTATTACATTTCCCTCAGCTATTTTGAGAGTTGTGCTATAACCCATCTCCTCTCCTCTGTGTGTGTATGCGTGTGCATGAGAGAGAGACTGGGAGAGACAGGAGGCTGATATGTCCTATTTCCATTGCACCCTAAAAACTAGGTTTGGGAGTTTATTAATTTTTTTGTTTCCAGCTCTCTAGGCTAGAAAAAAAAAAAAAAAAAAAGGGACGAAGTCTATCACTTCAGCGTTAGATAACCATTTCTGCATTAAAACGAATCCATTTCAAATGAGGAGACTTCAATTTGACTGTTCCCCAGCTGAATAATTGTTCTGAAAGACCCTGAGATTAAACATCTCTGGTGTCTTTGACATAAAAAGTGATCTGCCAGTGTTAATTTGTTGAGATGTGCTCAGCCTGTCTCTGAGAGGTATCCCTGCCACTCTGCAGTAATACATTTTTGAGAAGCCACAGCTATATGGGCACTTGCATTATTCATAGCTGCTACTACACAAGGGAGATTACTTATTGATGTGCATAGCGATCCCTGCATCACACAGGGGGAAAGTTTTCAGACTTTTTATAGATCTGTCCGTAGATTTGAGATAGTTAGCTACATACTTTGACACAGATGTATTTAATGACATAAAAAAAATAACAACAGTAAAGGTAATTAGCACATTTTTCTTTTCCTTTCAGTATTAGCTCCAAAAGATAGTATAACGTGTCATAAAAATGTGACCTAATGAAATATAGCAGGGCTACTAACAGCTGTGCTGTATAATTTCCATATAACCTGGTTGTTGGTCGTCTATTGTTGAGAAGAACAGAGTAATCATATATAACACAGAACAATGCAACTGCTGATATTTTATTGCAGATTTTTATTTGCCAACAGCTTGAAGAACAACTTGCTCAGTCTTGCTCACACCTTAAAAGTTTCCAAACAGCTCTTTTTTTATTATTATTATTAAATAATTGTTAGAAGTGAACTTATACTGATCCTTAATAGCATGTTTGTTTGTATCCCTGCTGTTTATCTTAATCAAACTCTGGCTTGTGTGTCTTCAAATATTACTCCCCCCTTTTACGTCCTGCCCGCCCTCTGATGTTTTGCCATTTTAATATACTCAATCATAAAACTTAACCACTGCGTGAGAAAATAAATTTACTTTGCAGACAAATACCAAACAGAGAGCTGTTATTTTCTTATTTTATTTAATTTATTTTTTTATTTTTTTATTTATTTTGCAAAATTGGCAATTTCACCCAAATAAGATCAGGGATTACTGGAAGACAAATCAAGGATCCTCATGCTCCCCCACTTCCGACATCCACCCCCCGCCAACAACTCTTACCCTGCACTTTGTGAATAGAGACTAAACCTCTGCATTATAATTCAAATTGGCTTCTGCTAAATTGAAAGGGAGCGCACGCAAGAGGCAAGCATACAAATGCAGGTTATTTTGCCTCTTACAGTTCTGCCCTCGAGTCATTTCCCAATGGAAAATTGGCAGAATGTAGAAGAATCCAGTTTGTTTGTGCCTTTTGTTCCAGCTGAGATGAAATAATTGAATCAGTGCGTGTTTATACACAGATCTGGTGGCACTTCATAAATACAGCTTGCTGTCAATCTCGCCCTGCTGGGAGGCTGTTTTGCCAGCAATTTCCCATACTGCACGCATGACATGTGCGCGCATGTGGGCAACAAGGACCAATTACAATCCAATTCCAGTTCACTAGTATGAGGTGAAGATTGTCTGTGGCCCCGGTGTCACCAAAGGCTCAGGGAATAAGACAGTTATTAGAGATTGCCTTCGACAGTACTAAAATAATAAATAAGTAACACTTTTCTGACAGAAAGTTTCAATTTCTAGTTTCACATGGTTCTTGCTATAATCTGTTGTTAGAAGCTCATCAGATTACTGGTTAAACAATTTATAAGAACATCTTGACTTAAAAAAAACAAAAAAACATCTGTAATGTGGCACTAAACTATATAGTGTACATTTTAGTGTTATTTTACAATGAACATAAACTTATAAGTTGTTAATATTAAGAATAATTTCATAATTCTAAGGATGAATGAATGAATGATGGATGGACAGCACAAGGAATGAGAGAACTGGTGGATGGATGGACTTAAGAGCCGAAGGGACAGACAAACAAAGATGGATGGATGAAGAAACGGAAATGCAAAATTTGGAAAACATATTATTTCCAAATGAGTATTTTCTTTTCTTTCTTTTTTTTTTTTTACGCTTTTTCAGATGTGGGAAAACACTTTCCCCACATTATTTCCCAGTACACATAGTAATCCTACAATTATTTAATGAATAAATTTACAGTAAATAAATATGCCCAGATCCTATATGATCTAGAAATCTGCTGTGGTCACACATAATAAATCAAATGGTGTTAAATGTTTACTAGACCTCTTTTTTTAATGGTAATGTATTATTATATTTTATGTACTTTTTAAGGAAGTCCCCCAGTTGTATGATTTTAATGTTGTGTGGATGTGAAATAATGTATGAGCAACAGACAACCTCAATTTCCCTACGGGATTAATAAAATTGAACTAACTAACTAACTAACTAACTAACTAACTAACTAACTAACTAACTAACTAACTAACTAACTAACTAACTAACTAACTAACTAACTAACTAACTAACTAAATGTCATCTTAAATATGAAATATTCCTATAAAAACAGCATCCCATTGTAGATTCATATAGTAGTTTGGCTTCATGTCAGATTCCAATCCAATCTGAACCAATTTATGCATGAACCTTATTTAAAATGACAAATGCTTGACTATATAAAAGAGGACAAGTGAAAAATTGTACATAAAGTAATAATGTCAGACCACACAAATGAACAAGATGATGAATCAGAAAGGATTTAAAAGAAAACAGAGAAAGATCCCGGCTAACATGTAGAAACAAACCATAATTTCGCAGCTGCTAAACTGCAAAAGCCTGATCACCTCTGAGCTTCTGCTTCACCTTTGGTACAGTTAACCTCAGGGGCCGTGAAGGAGAGTACAAACGCAGCAAGTCAGCGAGAAATGATAGAGAGAGGTCATTAAGACATAAAAACAAATGAAAGAATATTAAGATAAATCCTACGGCACACAGCGAACCAGTGAAGATCAGCCAGCACAAGAGCGATGCGTGTGATCGATGAAGAGTTGCATTTTGGTCAAGCTGAAGAAAGGCAAGACCATTTAGACACACCTTGCCAAAAATAATGGACCTTGTACTGTCCTTAATGCCTCATAAGCTTTGGGTGGTCCCCACATTTTACCACTTTCCAGGGAGCCAAATTTCAGGCTTTCTGAAACAGCACACTGTGTTAGAACTAACTGGTTCCAAACAATGACCTGGCCACCATCTGCTCTTTTCCATATGCTTAATTTGTCTTCCACACTCACAGTGGAACAACAACTGAATATAGACACAAGTGGCAATTTGTGGGTCCAGCCCCTATCAGCTTCTTCACAAGACGCAATTAATTTCACCAAAATTAAGAGGAAGAGAAGCAAAACTGACTAAAATGGAACAAAATGGAACCAAGACAGCACATTAATGTCAGATATATTGCAGGGTGGCTTGTTCAGTCATCTTAGTTATGATAAACCTAAATTTTGTAGGCACCTACAAAACTACTCGTATTCTCCATCCATCATTATGCAGCAAATTCATGTTTTTATTAGCATCACAGAGGCCATGCATCAAAGGCAAAGACAACTGTTTATTTATTTTCTCCTCTTATGAAAAGAAGAGATCAAATTTCCAAATGGAGTTTCCCAGTATGAAAAGAACGAAATCATTTTTGCTGGACATTTAAAATTAACGATCAACCCTATTAAAAACAGCATCCGAGACAATGGGAGCAGGCACAGCTGTTAACAACTCTCTTGTCCAGACTAAAAAGCAGACCGCGGAGTGGCTGCTGTTCCTGAAAATGTCTCAATCAACATAAACATATTTCCTAACTCAGAAAGAAAATGTTCTGCCAAGCAAAACAAACTAGAGATGCACCAATAAGAATTTAGTAGCCAATTTCCCATCTGTGGTTTTTAGAAAGCTACGGCCTGCCAACACCACTTTCACCCAATTCAGATTCTTAACAACTCTAGAAGACATTTTAAAATGACTGAAATATAGTCTTTTTGCAATCAGCTGTCATTAATTATCGAGCTGTTGTGTTAAATTGAAAGAATAACAGATTGAATATTGTTACAGACGCATTACACAAATGAAGTCCAGTGGCATAAAGTTTAGTCTCGAGGATTAAATAAACCACGTTCTCATCAACAGTTTTTCCCCCCTTTTATTAACTATTTGCTCAGAACCCATTCACTCAGATAATCTACTCTGCATTTCAGTTCACCACCTGCCCTGCTGTCCATGTTGTTTGAGGAGATGCCAAAAATGTATTAATGTGAAAATCCACTGAGAGCAGATAACTAAACTACAATTCAATGAGCATTCTCTCTGAAAAATCATTGTTGATGGAAGCTTCTTTTTTGTGTTACTTAATTTTTCTTCCCAACTGTCAATGTCTACTAAAATGAGAAAACTCTCAAACAGCTGAAATATTTTCTGTAAATATCAGAACACATAGGAACCTTTTTTCAATAGGCTGAGTAAACCCCCTGCTTTTATCTCATAATTATAGCAACTGCACTATAAAAACTTTTCTGCGGTTTTTATATAAAAACTTTTGTAAATCTCTGTATACCTTGACAATTGTAATCAGCCCTCACCTATGTGAAGCCCAAACTTTGGTAAGGAAACATAGTCACTCATTGGTTATCTTCCTCTTAAGCTCAAAAGTAATTTTCTTCCCAACACAAGCTAAAGTTTCACATATTTTCCTCTGCCAAATCTAAACAAGTGTACAGCTGTACTGTCAAAGCTCATACTGTACGCAAATTGCACTGTGTTCCAAATCACCAAATATCAGAAACAGAGATATTACTATCTCGGTTTGGTGTCTCGGTTTCTGACACCAAACTTTTGTAGCTGACATAAAATGAGAGTCGGTGCCTAACAGTTGCAATGCTATAAAATCTTCAGTGAGTTTCTCAGAAGCAATTAGTGGCCGTTGTTACAAGTCGATCTATTGTAAATTTGTCTCCTAGAGAGCATAAAGCTGCAAAGTTTAGGGTCACCTTTCAAGCCAGCAGATTTTTTATTATTTTGCAATAAATCTGCCACATCGTTTGAAATTTGATGCGCTTTGCATGACCTTTCAAAGCTGAAGATATTTAAAGACTTTCTTTTTTTCTCCACCACTTACTTTACAACATCACTGGATAATAAAATAAACTCTGCTCCCTCAAAAAATACCACAGAATTCCCTAAGATAGGTTTTATTACTTGGAGCAAATTAACTAAACGTGACAATGATTTGTCTCATAAACAATAAAGCAGCGAGGCTCTCTGAAGTCTTTACAAAATAAAAACTAAAAGTTTTTTTTGTTTGTTTGTTTTTATTACACTGGCCTCTTTAATGTATTTCATTCTGTAATGTGTCATTTTTAATCAGGGTCTTTTCTGTCCATTAAGGAGCGGACTTATTTAAGTCATACAATAAAATAACATACTAAGTTTACTTTGGTGCCGGGCTAGAAAAACTGTGACTTCTCATAGGTGAGGTTGCTTCAACATAAACTATAGGTAAAGAATACTATATAATCATGTATTACATTATAACTCTCAGTTCCAGTTTATTATGTCTGGACAAAACTTAAAAAAATAGAGAAATTGTGAAAATGATAGTTTTTTGCCTCACTTCCATGATTTAAAATGACAGAATATTATTGAAAGTTTACAATATCATATTATATGACCAATAAATACTGAAGCATCTTGGCATTAGCTAAACTTTAAGAATCAATACCATCCTGCTTGATCATTTTTTTGTCAGCAAACTTGTTAGTTTGACACAAAAGGTGGTGTGAAAAATGAAAACTCATTGATTTTTTGCTGTATTTGAAAGTAAATCAATAACCAATTTGGAGATTAATGAAAAACTACTTAGAACTTATTTTTATGATTTTTTATTCTTCCGTTACCGTTATTTCTTAGTTACACTTCTTGTCAAAAATTCTTAAAGTTGATGAATTTTTCTTATGAAATACATCATGATGGCCCCTTATGAGTGAAAAACATTTAGATTGTTAGGAAATACATTAGTGGCTCAGTATATTTTATACAAGTATAGATTACAGTTTTGAAAAATAGGTAATATTTTTTTCAAAATTTGGCTACTTTTGAACACTTTGAATATGGTTGGAAAATAAAGTGCGCTCTGATCTGTTCTCTAACATCTGTTACAAAAAGAAAGATACAATACAATAAAAATAAAAATGGGGGGAGAAAACTCAGGAGTACAAATATTTCTACATTCCTATATTTTCCTGATGTTAATACGCTCAGCCTCCAAAAACTTGTAACTACCAGATTATGTCACCAGTAAGTTTTTTTTTTTTTTCTACCTGCTACGTCTTGTCCCACTTTCACCTTTATTAAAATGTTCTGTACGAAGTTGCAGAAAATAATTTAATCACAGTTCATCAAGATGATTTGATGTATGCAGATATTAACTTAGAAATTTAATGAAGTTGCTAATTTGCTGACGCCGAATGTTTCCAGTCAAACTTTTGTTTTTTGTTTTTTCAACTTTGAAATCCCATTATCCAATTTAGCCACTTTGGGATAAGTATAACAGTTTTTTGTTTTGTTTTGTTTTGTTTTTTTTACAGAGTCATTAATCATTTCATGCAAAACTGCAGACAAAAAGCTTCTCTGCAACGATAAATGTAGATTAGAAAAACAATGTAGTAATGCACTGAGTAGGTGACAATTCTCCAAGAAGCAACTTCAGTTGTTTCTTGAAAAACAAGGTTTTGAAAAATCCCCTTTACATCAGTTATGAACTTTCCTTTTGTGTCGTCAAACACAAAAGTCATATTATAAGGTTTGTCTCTATTTTAGTCATTTCTGAATGTCCAAAGCCCAAATAGAAAACCTTTTTACTCTATGGATCATTTTCATAGAATAAAAATGCTGTCTCCTTCAACATTGACAGTTCTCTAATTTGTCACTTCATTACACAGATGACATGTTTTGTAACTATGCAATTAGATGACATTTAATGCTGTTCATATGTGCACGTTTTATTTTGATTGTAATGCTTGCATTTGTGCTCCTATCAAAGTCCTTCTCCCTTTGTGCATTCAAACCCAGATTTGGTATAAAAAGCAGCAGTAATTGATGCAGCAGTTTGTGTTCTCCTTTTATGAAACTCCAAAATCTGCAAAAACCCAAAATCTGTGGATATATTTATAGGAGGGGCGACCCAGTGGGCAGCCCAAAAAGGTGTTATGGAAATTTACAAGAGTTGTGTTGGTCAGCTGGAACACACACACAGACAAAGGTGCACACACTGTGCTCGTCAGGCAAACGTATCCTGCTGTGGAGCCTGTTACTTGCTGACTGTTTCCATCACAGAGCCACAGGCCCTTTTTCTGCCCTGCTGCTGTGTCCACGCTAAGCTCTTTATGTCTCTGATGTTGTTGACCATAGAAGAAACCCACTGTCTGTCTTCCAACACCCTATATCCAAACACCTAACCAGAGTCAAACACACTGCACCCAAACTCTGTTTTCAGACAATTTCTAGCAGAACAGGGAGAGGTAAAAATTAGACAAGAACCATTGGAATTCCCATAAGAAATGCCACAAAAAAAGAAATCATTTGTGTAACTTTGGAGAGGTAAAAATAAAAACACTGGTTATGCCTTTGAGAATCTTTATTGTGACATCAATGGAAGTGATTCCGCAGATGACATCAGTTTTGGTAGAGATTGAACTGAATTGTTTTCTCCAACGCTTCAATTACTACACTTTTATCAGGACCCACTGATTTATTGATGCTCTTTGTCTACATCAACCCCATTAAATGCGAAGATTGTTTAAAAACTTTTAAATTACAGTAATTATAAAATGGTTCAGATAATTATTTGCCCTTGTCGATCATCTGTTTCTATTGAACATACTCTATTGGGTTTAAGAAAAAAACTTAGAAGCAATTGTTTTTTGCCAGGTAGACACGATAGAGAAAATAATCAACGACTCTTGTTGGATTTCTAAAGAAACAATTGGCTAAAATTCCTCTACTGGCTGCAAAAGACCAACCACAAGACTTGTTGGTAGCAGCAACCCATGTTTCAGTTTTTACACAAAGGTCGCCAAGCTTGATGTTTATTTCCATTTATTTATTTATTTATTTATTTACATTTTTGGCAGTGACCCAAAAACCTAAGAAAAACAGATTCCAAATTATTCTCAACTACATAAGTAAGCTGTGTAGGTTCAGAAGTCATCAAAGTGGAATGATACATCAAATCTGTAACGTTTTGCTCCTAATGATCAGCGGTATTTCTAGAGGAGGAGGAAGACATCCATGCTGAATACTGTAAAACACCCACAGTGATGTACAACCGATTCAATCAAGTGTCTGAAAATTCAGTCAGAAAATATCATGCCATCTATAATAAAGCTGAAATTTGGATGTCATTGAACCTTTGAACAGCACAATAATCCCAATAATCCCTCGTGAATCAAGTTTACAGCAGATAATCACAACAGAATGGTGCTCATGATAAGTAAAAGATGAAGGGGTGGAATAAATTGGAAACTACAATCTTCTTTAACAATTAGTTTTTATGGTTTATCCCACTTGTGGATCAAGTTGATGACCATATGCAGGGCAGTCCAAACACCAGAGCTGTAAAATTCAATTAATCTCCTATTGACGATTCTCTGATTATTTCACAAATGCATTGCATCACAATCTGACACATTAGCGATACATGAAAAGCAGAATATTTGAGGAAATGGCTGGGCACATTTATTTATTATAGGTTTATGCTGTAATTTTGTAGATGCAACAGCGGCACCCAGCCTACAATCCAACAATAGTGTCGTGGGATATAAATTTCTCTTGGCACTCCCACAAGGAGGGGAAGACACCGAGAGCGCAGCACAAAACTTTAACGGCTTTTAAAGCTTGTTTAACATTGTTACATGTAACAGTATGAGTTATGCGATGATGTGATTAAAGGCTTTAGCAGATTAGTGATGGCTTAAAAAAGTGCTGCTTCTATGTAGTCACATCATTACCCCTGATTAAAAGCTAATGAGAGCTGACAATTTTACTCTAGTCCTGTAGGAAGTTACAGCAGAGAAAAGCCTGACAGCAGTTATTTTCCTTAATGATAATCAGATATCACCATTAGAGAGGTCACTTGGGTACAATTAGAGAGACAAGAGGGAAGTGCATGTAGTGGCAAGTGTTTACTGTGCGACTCCAATAAGTTGTCCTTACGCAATGAGGACAAATTGCACATATAGCTATAAGAACATCTAATCCACTATTATGTCATTAAATTAGTTATTTAATCTGGGTTATTCATTTCTTGATAATCTATATTTCACATTTTGTTTACAGTCACAAAAAGAGGGAAAAAGCCTTCCATCGTCCCCCCGTTTTCTTTCTTTGAGTAATTTTGTATAAATAAGCAGTGTTTATAGTTGACATTAAGCTAAGGCAAATGGCATAGCATTGCATCTAGAACGAACCTATTCAGCAAGGGCAGCCATTAGCCACATCTATTGTTACATTTCCTTCTGTTGAAACCATTCTCTTGTTTACTTGGTTTAACTATCAAACTAGAATCTTCCAGAAAAACACCTGGAGGTTTAAGGTTAAAACTGATGGATATTTGGAAAATTTACAGTTTCACCAACTTTGACAAAAACAAAGCTTCCGTCTTAGGAAAATGTTGAAAAGTAACTCTTAGATTGTGATGCTGCAATGTTTCACTGTGAGTACAGTGTTTAGGCCCTGATGCAATGTATCGTTTTCATGTCAAACATCCCAGAAAGTGTTTTGTTCCTTTTCGTCCTGTGGACAAAAAGGAACAAAACACTTTCTGCATTAAAGTCTTGGGTGATTTTTAGTCAGACTTGAAAATAGTTGTGTTGTGAATATTCCACAGTCCAGACAGAGACTGTCCAAAATTATTCATACCCGTCAGATTTTTATTTACTCTTTTTATTCAATGTGATCTTTTCTGATGTGAAATAAAACTGGACTTTCTCAAGACAATAACAATTTGTGAAAAAGTATACATTTTGAAAATTATAGGTATTTATTTACCTGTTAAATAAATAATAATAAAAAAAGTATGCAAGAATAAAATGTCAAGCCTCTTTTGCACCAATTAATCCCTTCTCATAATTGCTGACAAAATCTTCAGCATTGAAACAAGGTGACAAAACTTGTTTTGAAGCTAAATTGGTTGAGGGGATAACTAATACTGGGCCCAACTTAGATACTTTTAAGAACTTCCTGCATTTCTAAGTTTTCGTTTCCGCTTCCTGGCTCCCACTGTGAGCCCAAGAAGACTGATTAGTAAAATCAAACCAAAAGTTGATTCAGCAGCGTATTTGTTTTAGGGTGTTCAAAGCTATAAAATCAGGTTTTGATATTTACTCCATTACTATAAAACATGAACGCTCCCTCTCTCTCGTGAAACCTTCTAAAGTGTGATCTGTGAAATGTCATTTCTGTCTTTCCGGTAGGATAGAATTGTAGATGCAATAATAGCAGCAAACCAAAACAAAGGAGTAAAAAATTAAAGGGGAAAAAACTTTAGTAATAACTTTACTTTTGAAAAGTAGACTAGCTTTGACAGACTAATCTCATTCATATTATCAAGATGTGAACACTTTATTTTACCACTGTATCAATTGCAATGTTGCAGAGATAAGGTAACCAAAGAGGCGGAGAAATTAAAATAAAGACTATTCAAGGCAACGTAGATAAAAACGAATACCATCTGAACCTCGGCTGACTCAAATGTTGCCTCTGGAGGGAGAAGGCATTAAAATTCCTAAGCTGGGGATATTTGGCAGCAGCTCTGTGACACAAATGCAAATTGTTTATGTTAATATCAACTTGTTTGTTCATCATCTAGGCCTATATAAACAGAATTTATACATACATAAGCAAAAGCGTTTTGCTAAAACTCCCAAAGTCAAAGTTAAGATAAAGGAAATCACTCAAAGTGTCCTGCTGATAAAAGTGGAGTCACTATTTCCACATCTGTCGCATAACCTTCACCTGTCATTTTATACAGCTCTTCCCTTCCATCTGTAAGTGATGCTGTCATTTCCATTTGATTTAACTTGAGGCAGAGAGAGAAAAGAAGAGCAGACAGGAGAGAGTGGAGAAGGGAGATGGATGAAGACAGAAAAACATTGCTGTTTTCATGTCGCGTTTGACAGCAAGGAGACTCTAGACAGAAGGGATCGATTGAAGTGCACGTCTTTGAAAATACACTCAGTCAGCAGCTGAAACAATCAAAGGGCAAAAAATTAAAAACAAGAGAAAATGTGTCATTTCCAGACTCAAGTCTACATTTGTAAACAAGGAACCTTCTATGATGTCCTTTAAAAAATGGATACTCTATTTCTATGGAGCAGGAAGGGTGAGGAATGAAATGACGAAAAGAAAAAACAAATCTCAATATAATTTACTTTAAACTGAGGAAATAAAAAATTCAAATTGCAGCCTCAGCAAACAGAGTGAGCATCATTCACATCTGCTACCACTTTCGGGATAATGCTGATGGTGACGGGGGCCATTATCTCTGGACCTGACCCAGGACTCCACTGCATCGTTTAGAAATGACCCAGCTCACAGCCTCAAGACACAAAAGCTCCTTGCTGAGCACAGAATCCATTCCTTTTGGAAAACTATCCTCCTCATCAAAAAGCACTCACATTTTCTGGATGGTATTCTTGATACAAATGAGCGACCTTTTTTGCAACCAAATAAAACCATCAGTTGAAATCAATAAAGAGACCGAATTGAAAACAGCAGTGTCTCCTGCTGTGGTAGTTAAGATGTGGCTAAAATAATTTTTTTTTTTAAATCTATGCATATATATGTAAATAATAAATAATATATTTTTTTGTTTTCTTGAAATACTGGAATAATTAAAAAATGTTTAATGTTTTTTGCCTATTTGCAATAAATATCAATCATCAGCATCAGTTTTTGATGCTGGCCTCTTGACTATTTGATCTGATATTGATTAGACGCACAGTAGCAAAAGCACTAAAGAACCTTAAATTAAACTAAAAATATTTAATTTTAAAACCTGCTATGTGACATTTTCTTAGTGGGAAGCAGACTCCCCAGCAGGTTGGTCAGGTATTAAGCTTTGTGTGGGATGCAAAGCTTAATACCTGACCTTTTCTTTTTTTTTCCCCTCTTTCTCTCCCTTAAAGTGAGATGATGTCTCACAAATGCATTGTGTTTAATTGTAAGATAAAACTGTCCTGACAGACAGCTCAATAATACTTGGCTCATACCCAATGACTGAAGACATTAGTGGAAGATCTGATGTTTTTGGCTGCGTATGGTGTGAGAGTGAACCCATGTGGGCGGAAGTGCAAGTTAATGTGCTTCTGTCTTCACTGCCTTTAGCTAGCAAACCAAACATCAGGGTAGCAATGCAGTCAAAATAAAAATAATAAAAAAGGAAAAAAGGAAAAAAAAGCAGTATGCAAAGTTATAATCCTACAATGCTGGAAGCAAGAGTGTTGCTGAGGGCAGCAGGAGACAGGAGGTGAAGAAAAAGCGTCTGAATATTTAAATCATGTTCTTGAAATCACAGAACATGATTTAGACATGATTTAGACATGATTTACACTTATGACACTCATAAAACTCACATGTAGAGTCCTGAAGGTGGGCGCACTCAATGGCATCCGGGGGGGGTTCTTTCCAATCAGCCTCACCTCTGCTTCACCAAATTTATGGGGTGATGGTCATTTCACACCTTTTGGATTTTCTATTTTTTTAGGCCCTTTTTTTTTTGGCCAGTTTGGCAGTTTTGGTAATTTCATACTCAAATCTTTCCAGTAAGGCAGGTGGCTGCCACGGGATGTCAATTTGGGGCCAAATTGGATGCCGATTTGAATTTGACCTGAAGCCACTTTTAGCACCTTGCAAACAGTCTATGTGTGGGAAAAAAGGTATACATTTGCCAGAGAATACTCACAGAGCTTCCTGTTTACAATTGGAAATGTTAACCCTCTATGGCTTAATGTTGCCATTTGGCAACAAATCACTTAAAGCCCTTTCACACACAGACAGTACCTCCAATTTTGCAATAGAGTGCACTGAAAGACAGATGAGACCTTAAGAAAAGGAATAGCAATGTTTAAATTTGTCATATAATTTTCTGGGGGGAACGATGTTGCATTAATGAAGAAAACCAAACCAGCAGTTTCTTTTTTATGGTAGTGATGATGCATTACGATTTAGTGTTGAAGAAAATGAGCAACTTTGCAATGAGGCAGTGAGGATGATGAAGACTATGAGCCAACAATGAGGGTGAACATGTAATTATTTCTTGTGTGTTGCATTAAACTGGCATGTTCATAACATACTAAGGATATGTATTTGTTTTCCAGGTCCACCTCTTCCACTGGAAGCCGAGAGGAACTGCTTCATCAGCTTCCGCAAGCAGCGAGGCAAAGACGGCAAGATCAAGACACTCCAAACAAAACCATTATATCAATGAAATATGCCAGTAAATTAAATTGTTTTTAGCTTTCAAATGAGTTTCATTGAAAGATAATAGTTAACTATTATTGCTGCTGGAGACTATTCATATGTAAATAAAGGTTTTTACAATAATAAGCCAAACTCTCTTGTTTTCATTCATTTCCACTATGGTGCAGTGTTGCCAAATGGCAGTGGCAACAAAAAATAAATGAAAAAATAACATATATTTTTACATTTGTCTTTATAATGTTTACTTGATTTATTTTATGTCAAAAAAAAAAAATCCCAAACATTTTTTTTTCTAACTTGCATCATTCTGTTCTGTTTCACATGGTGGGAGATCACTTTGTCCCCTGATATAAATATTTATTGGCTGGTCACTGCAGGAATATAATGTTGAAGTTGAATGTTGTTTATTACAGCTCTTAAATATTATTACAACTATAATAAAACAATTCCAAAAAAAAACATAGCCACAAATCTCTGATATGTCATTATACACTCTTGCCTAAATCCTAGATTAGCAAGAAAAACTTACAAGTCATTGCATTTTGTGCTGCAGAATCATATGTTGTAAGTTGAGCTTCAAACTGCAAAAGCAAGACAATCTGGCAAGATACCACGCAAAATGTCTTCTAAACTCAAACCGGATAGTCATATTCAATAACTTAGAATATGTGTTCATATGAGGTTGGTTTGTGAGATTAAAAGTGCTTTTTGAAAATAACAACCTTCAAGCAAATGTGTGAGCTAAATGAAACATGTTTCTTTTTGCTCACATTTCCATTTAAAAGGGTTTTTTGCCTTTGTGGTCTGATGTAACTTATAAATGTCAAGTTGTAAGGGGAAAATCTTTATGTTTATCAGAAAAAAGAGATTTCAAGCATCTATCTGTGTGTAATTAATCTATGTATTGTGTTTTCACTCAGTAATAACACATTATTATATAAGAATATACATTAATATATATACGTACTGTGTGTGTGTACACAGCTAGCATAGCCAGCTTTAATATGTTAGTCTTTCTCATAGCTGTAGATGGATCACTCCTGCAGATGGAATTACATTTTCTTCACACATCTTAGAAACTTCCAGATTGACTCTGTTTGACTCTGATACATGTGTGAAATAAAAGCAACTCAAAGGACCTTTTCAAATCATGTGTTTTGATTAAAAGTGTCAAGAATCCACAAGTGTATGGGAGAAAAGATAAAAGTAAAAAGAAGAAATGAAATTCCAGTGCATATTCTAAAAGATTTCAACTTAAAGACAGTGGCAGTAGATTTAACAACTACAGCTGACAGTCAGCTGAGTTAACCTCATTTACTCTGTTTTTGGTTTGAATATGGAAGGTGAAAGGTGACCCACACAGTGAGCTGCTCTCAGTTAGCATAACATAACATCCTAAAGCTGTTACCCATCAATTAAAAAAATAATTTTGAACAATCACTATGAGTAACACCGAAATGGATTTTACTTTTCAGGGAGAAAAACAATTTCTATAGATGTTTTTAACAATGTCCAGTAAGCTTAAAGGAGGAATAAAGGTTTCTTTCTATGCTCTTTATCTTTTACGTTAACTCTTTTTTTTTTCTTTCTTCTTCTTGGCTTTACCTCTCTCAGATGCTTTGATCCCAAACAAAATTTCAGACGAATTTATACCTTAAACTCAAACATATGCATCTTGTGACATGAGATTCCTAGTGGATGTCTTACATATCAAGAGATCACAAATCAAAATGGTGGGTAAGCAGTTCTTTGAAGGAACAGGGAGACACAAAACCCCACACTTAGGTTTAAGGCAGAGTGCCACTCTCTGCTCCACCTTTTGATCTTTCAAATCTTGAGTGCATTCTCTTTTCATCTGCCACACATATGAACACCCCCTCTCACCTGTAAATCTTGTATCTTGTAGAAAACCCCTGCTGGAACCGCTCTCTGAACTCTGTGTACTCCGGGCATTTGTGAAAAGGTCCTTTCTCTGACAGCAGCCAGTCCAGCTGCCCCCCACTCTGCCGTGTGTTGAAGCCCCATGCTGAGGAGCTGGATGGGGATGAGGAGGTGGAGGAGGAAGATGACGACGACGACGATGCCGGGGATGACAGGGAACCATGAAGCGCCTTTCCACTCTGTCCCCCGCTGGCCAATTGTTCAGCTTGGACAGGCCACGGCAGCCATAGCAACACCAAAGGCAACCATAGGAGCATCAAGGAGGACGCTGACCATCTACCAAGGCTGGCGAAGCCATGGAAGCACCTCTTTTTTGTCATTGGCCAAGGAGTTGCCATGGTCCCGGTGATGATGTACTAGGGCACCTGGGACCGGCATTTCTTCTGACAGTCACCTCTTGCAGGCCTGAAAGAGACGGAGGAAAAAAACATTTTAACTGTGTATAGGAACCTTTAATTTTCAGGGAAGAGGCATGTAAACACTTTGCCATGAACTGCACAGGTAAATTAGAAATTACAGAATAAGTCAACACAATCACTTCTGTGGCAGAAGTAATTAGTTCATTAGCATAAAAAAAAGCCCCTAATAACGTAAACAAACCACAAGATTTGTGGAAAGAAATAAAGGTTCTAGTGCCAAATAAAATCATTAAAAAAAACAAGAAAGGAAATATGGTCAATTTTCAAAGTTTTCAAAACTGCTTTAATGATTACTGTATCTTTAGGAACGTAACTAAGCAGTGGGAGGCAGGAGATGCAAAAATAATCTCAGATCACTTTGATCAATAGCTTTTGAAGTCATAGAACATAATTTCGACATGATTAAGACACCCCAATAACATTCTCATGAAATGCACATGTAAGGGCTTGACAGTTCTTCAAAAAGGAATCAGTTGAAGTTGAAATCATTTTCTCAGTAAAATAGAATTTCTGATTAGTTGATGGATAAAACAAATTTCCAACATAATCAAAGTAGGAAAGAATATTACCATTTAATGATATTTTGTGGGAGTGATGCAAGAGGTGGCGGGATACAAATTGCAAAAAATATTGTTTTATTTGTCAAACACAAAGGAAACATGTCCATAAAGAGAAATTTTTATTGAACTATGTTTGCCACTGGTTTAGTGAATGAAAAGTCATCACAAGTGATAATAGTTAGTATACAGGTGTAGCTTTCATTACTGACAGAGCAAAAGGGCTCTATAGGCTCTAAAGACCCAACTTGAATCATCAGTGGGCATTCTTGCTGTATTTTCAACAGAAAACTCATTCTGACTCCTGAATAATAAAAAAAAACACACCACAAAAGAAAAAAAACTGTACTCAGACCGCATTCCTTTTTTTCAGATATTTTGTGACAAATCATCTGTTGTGTGGTACGTTGCCAGACAAATATCCAATCTTAAATAAGTGCTTGGAAGCTGTACACAACAGTTTTCTATCAGGATATTTAATTACTTTATTCAGTAACTAATGCACAAAGTGCTCTGGAAGCATGCAAGTCCTTGACAGTTAAATTTATTCTGATTTGTAGGATGTACCATATTTGGAGCTGTCAAGGGACTGGCTTATTTGTGAAAGTAATCAAGATTTAATTAATCAAAAACCCTGAAATATGTAACAAAAGTCACTTCACTAAACAAGTGAGGTGGGAAGAACAAAAAGCTGCTACAATATCAACATCAATGCATGTAAATGGCACATAATGGGCACTAAACCTAAAGATAATGTTCACTAATTTGGTCACAGAACATTAAAAGTAAACCAAATTGTCAAAATAAACATTATGAATATGCCTACAGTGTCAAACAATATAATTTAAAGAGTCCCACAGTTTTACAAGCCACAGATACATTGCTCTTTATAAGCCAAGTTTTTGCATTTCTATTTTAGGTAATATGCACAAACATTTCAGTGTGCACCGATGCAAACAAAAACCTTTGACACTCTGCATCACACATGTCAACCAGAGGAAACCTGAGAGTCCAGCACGTGTTTGTGATGGTTGTATTATATAAAAGCTATTATAGAAGCTACTAGAAATGAAAATATAAAATATTGTCTATGTATGAAAATCATACTTCTGCTAAAATCAAGGCTAGAACAACTGTGGAGCCCTGAAGAGGATCAACATGAAATTACTTTATCAAAAGGTTTTGAAAGCTAACAAAAAAAGAAAGAAAATACACTGAGTAGCATTTGTAATACACAGAGGGATGAGTGTTTGAGATTGCACCACTGTGGCATGCCAGGCAGCTTTCAGCTTTTTGATTTGTGTGTTTGGACAAGCATGTCATCAAACGCCTCGACACGTTTCAGTAAGTGTTAGCAGTGCAAGCCACACCACGGTTTGAGTGTGAATTCTCAGCATTGAACATGAAATTTCTCCTCCTTCTAATCTTGGTTTCATTAGACAGCCAAAGCAAACACACACACACACTCTCCAGGAACGCCTTACAGAATTTTACAGACCCCTCATGAAAAGCAGAGACTTGTTCTTCATTTCAATGTTAATGACTAGCAGGATTGCAGGGAGGACTCTTTGGGGACAAATCAGCATTTCAGAACAGAAATGTAAAGTAGCAGACAAGATGCTTTAAGTGGATTGGGATCTCCAGTATTCCCTGTGTATCTTACAAACAAATTAGGGAATTAATTTCAGGTGGATAAATGCAGGCTCAGACATGAAAAAAAAAAAAAAGGAAAAGAAAAATGCTTCTCAGGGAGGTGCATTTTTAATTTTTGCCAAACAAATCATGAGATTACTCCTGTTTTAAAAGATAATTAGGGAAGTCATCTAAAATGGATATACGTATTTATGCAACTAAAAGCCAGATCCAACCTTGATGAAGGGGGATTTTGATGCTGTTGTATGTGTTGCGCTGTCCAGAGGTAAAACTGGTGCAAATTAAAAGAGCACCAGCTTTGGCTATGCAATGTCCCGTTTTGATGAATGTTGTCACAGGCAAGAATCATTTGCAGAGAAATTAATTATGAATGACACCCCTATCTCTGATAAGGGCTTCTTTGCATGTAAAATCACATTCTGAAAGAGTGAGTAATTAAGTTCTGCCCCTTCTGCAAAGGACATGAACAATATTGTCTGGCACAACATTAAAAAAAATACTCAAATGCGGTTTGTATCTTCAACAAGTTTAAAAAATTTCTATAAATTAAGTTCTTTAAAAAAGGCACCACTTTAGAAGCCATTCTGCATTTTCTTGTAAAGAACATACAAATGTATGACCAAATGCCCTAATATAAGTCTCCTAACATTTTTTTTACTGCACTGCATTGAAAAGTAAAGAGCATTAAAAATGCTATTTACTGTGTTTCCTGGTGAAATATAGAGTTTATAAAACTCAGTTCATTATCAAATTTCCCACGTCAGGTTTAAATACTAAGCTTTTACAAATTTAAACTATAAGTCCTCAACCTCCATCCTAATTACTATTGAGAACAATAAAATGATTTAAACTAAATGCCAACTTTACTGTAGGTAGCAGTTAAAGGTTGCTGAGTTGTGGTAGTCTTACTATAAATCTATTGTATCTTCAACACTTGATGGCGTCTTAATATTACAAGCACACACAAAAATATGACAGATAGACTAGATTCATTTCCATATAAAACACACTTTTTCACTTAAAGTTAGGCACTTTAAATGACTGATACATGTGCTGATCGTTGAGCATTTCAAGAACTTTTTTCTTTTCTTTTTTTTTAAACAGACATATATTGTGAAAACTAGATAATTCACCAGAACATAGGAGTTTTAATCTAGTGCAGCCACTAAAAAGTCCCTGCTCTGTTATTGTAAGATTTTCGATTGAAAATACAAAAAAATATTTTTAAAAAAATAAATAAATACTTCAAGCCTGGTTTTGCTGTCCCAGACAGTAAGAGAAAGTCTTAAAATTATCTGTGGAAGTGTGGTTTAGCTGGCTTAACAAACATATTGCTAAAAAAAGACAATGAAAGGCTTTGGAGCCTCTCAAGCCAAGGCTGCAAATGGTGCTTCTGTGCCCTTAAAACCTTCGTTTTCAATTAGTTTTACTGTGGACCAATCATTTCCCAGCATACCATACAAAGCAGAACTGGATGTTACTTTGTGAGCTTGAGACACTCAAAGTAAAAGTTTAATTAAACTCAATTCCGCCTGCAGTGTTTGTTGATGAAAACTTTCACACTGAGCGGCAGTAGTTTAGATGAAAACTATTATTATGCACTACTTTTCCTCCAGCTAATTTTGCCATACACGCTGTGTATTACATGTGTTGCATGAAGATTAGTCACTTATTCAATGCAATCGTAATAATTGCTTACTGCAATTATTACATTAGAGAATGATTCGTTTATTTTTATTTGTCCTACTTTGACCAACTATATCCTGCCGTATTCCCCTGTTAGCTTCAGCCACCAAAAACAAGACAATTAAAAATGTAGCTACTGAACTACATTGTTCATATTCCTGTACCATAGCTCATATTTAAAACAGGAATGGGTGACAGAATGCTAAATGCTTGTTCTACAACCTTGAAACACAGTAGGAAGTGAGGCTAGTATGATAGTTTTACATTAAAATAACCTAAATTTAAAAACACCACAGGAGCACAGCAGGAGGTCAAGATATTTTTATATAGCAGTTTTTCAAAATCGATTGATTTCATTCAAAGCAGGATAGCATCATGTATTGCCAGTGCTGCTAAAATACAGTATAAAAGATATTTAATCCACATGGTTTTTTTATAATAAAGTTGAGATTTGGAGGTTATGTTCACCTTAATACACAAACCAAAAACATGTTGTTTTTTTTCTTGTTCATTTGGGTTTTTTTTACTAGAACCTTTTACAGAATTTATGTCTTTTTAAACACAACCAAAGCACCAATGCATAATATGTGGGGGCAGGGCAATGTGATATTATTGGTCAATGAAACTAGAGCAATCCCTGGAAAGCTCGAATTGTTAAACCATAGCCACATTCTGCCACAAGCCAAGCCAACTTTGTTTATAAGCACTTTTAAAACAGAAAAACTGACTTATATAAAAACAGGTTTACATAAAAACATAAATCAAGTAAACGATGTAAAGCACAACTTGACAAATAAAGTGACTCCTCTCATGCTGGGTCAACAGCCAATAAAAAGACACACAATAGTACGATGACTTTCAAACTGCAACTTTATGAAAGTTTAATACCTCATGATGCCAGTTACCAGATCATCCCTAGAAAGTGTCTCTAAATGAAGGTATACAGGATGTAAAATAAACAGAAAAATAAATGTTTTCAATTTCAAAAGGCTAGAAAATGTAGTCTATAAACGCATTTCTGTAGCTTCTTAAAATGCCTTTCTTTTATAGAAGCAAGCTTTTGCAGTTGCAGCCCGCTTCCTCCTCTTCCCTCCTCTGAGACTCCACTGCTAATTAAAAAATGCATAAAACATGCTGTGAATGCCAGCAAGACAATAGAGGGAAATTGTGAATTTTTAGTCTTGACATTTAATGTTCGCCTTGCATTATTCACACACACCCTTTGCCTATTTACCCTTTTCCTCCAACCAAATCTGGGAAGGCAGGAGCCAAAGCAAGGAGCCATGTTCATATTGAATCTACTTTGCAGTAGAGGTAAGGAGGGGAGGTGGAGGTGATGTTCACACAGTGGAGCGAGGGCATCCTGGTGGAATGGAAAAATCGACCACGTGTCACGCTTAAATAACATCTCAGACACGACAGGGTAACGCAAAGCTGAGACTTATGCTTATTGGATTTTTTTTTCTCTCTTTTCGCCTTTCCTGGGCTTAGCAGGAAAAAGAGAGGTTGTGCTGTGCTTGCACAAGAAAGGAGAGGCTGGAAGGATAAAAAAAGGGAAATGAGAAACATAGAAAAGGTTGGAAAAGAGAACTGGGGGGGAAACAAAGAGAGATATATTGACAGAAGAAGCCCTGTACAGAACTAAAGGGATCTCTCTGATGAACGCACAGGAACGTTCTCTCTAAAGTTCCCACCCAGCTGCTGAGTGACCAGGCCAAGTGGTAAGATAAAAAATAGTTTGACCTACAGACTTATTCGAGTCATTGCTGCACCTCTTGGGAGGGCAAGAATTATGAGAGTAAGCCTGTGTCCAATTTTTTTATTTATTTATTTTTCCTGAGTCAGAGAAATTTACCACCTTCATTTTTTTTCCGTGCCAAAGACAGATGCACTGGAATCTGGCTGCTGCAAGTACAACTGCTCAGAATCGTTCCTAGATTTATTTCACGCGTTTCCCTGTTTTGTCTGGAAATCAGAGCTAAAGCACTGGTGCAACGCTCTAAATTTTGGTTCTGGAAGGCCATATGCTACCAAGCACCTGGCCTGGACCAGCAGCAGAATTTAGAGCTGGTGGAAGTCCATCAGCATTAGAGGCCAGCTGTATTCCTCGACCCCATATGTTCGCCACTAACCTTCAATATGATGTTATGAGAGTCAGCAGCAATAGTCAGCAGCTGCACACCTGCTCTGAGCCCCCCTTAGATTCATGCGTGCTCTGCACACATCGAGACTAGATAGAGAGAGGTGCGGGAGAGAGTTGGATAAACACTGGTTGAAAAGCATTAATATTAACAAAACAGGATGACAGCAACGAGCCAAGAGGTTAAGAGTAAAAGAGCAGACTCGTTCATGTTACGGATGAGACAACAGAGCGGGAAAAAGAAGAATAGAGACAAAAGGGAGGCAGCATTTGCATTTTGATAAAGGCTCAGTTTGCATATGAAGCAACTTATACTGGCCCAGTGAACCAGAGAATGGCACAGGTCCCTGCATGAACATTTACCAAGGTGACTTTGTTGCAACAGTTAGCATAAATAAGCTTTTTTCCACTTACTGAGTTCCAATGAAATATCATCAATTTGATCAATATAATTGATGATCTGGACAAATTGTTTTTGGTTTCCAGAAATCACAAAGCAATTAAATCAACAGCAAAACAGTTATTTTTACAATTATTGTTGCCATGTTACATTTTGTTACACAAAATCAAAAACACGAAAACACAACTTTGTTGCTGTCTATGGTATGCAAATGTGATCTAATAAATCTGGGTTTTCACTGACAAAAAATAGAGTCTATGGAGAATCTAAGTTTCATTCAAATTTAAAGAGATGAAAACTGTTAAACAAGCCATCAAAAATGTATTGTCCTCATGAAATAAAAACAAATTTATGAAAAAAAAAAAAGTTTTAATACAGAGCTTTTTTGTCAATAACAGTTTATTCAGACAGGATTCTTGTGTATCTATTTTATTATCTATGTATTCATTTTATAATGGGGCTTTCTCTTGTTAAGACATTTTTGTAAAACTTGTTTACTTATTTCTTGAACTTTTGATTTTTTTAAAACTCTGTTTTTAGTTTAGGCTCTTTATACCTTTTATATTTGATGCTCTCGTTTTCAAACGAGGGGGCGAAGTCGTCTCTGATGAGCGAGTCTCGTAGTGCAGCGCTTGGCAGAGTGCATTCCCATCTGTTTCGCACAAACCCTCTTCTATGTCTCCTCCAACCTTAATGACCAGTCATAGCAAAGTGTTCCCCCTCCTGAGCCCTATTTGGTCTAACTAGCGTCATATCATGAATCAACTGGGTTCACAAAGTCAGAGGCGCAAATTGTTTAGTGGGCAATTCGGAGAACATTGGAGAACTCTGAGATGATATGCTAAGGTTTGCTAATGAAACCGAGCAACATGATTTAACATCCAATTCCATTTTGGCCGGTGTCGTCCCGAAGTAGTTACCCTGACAGAATTTGTTTACCCCGCATCGGCACAACACGCCTCGCTTTCACTTGTAAGTGGA
Organism: Poeciliopsis retropinna; assembly: GCA_010277075.1. Lineage (NCBI taxonomy): Eukaryota > Metazoa > Chordata > Actinopteri > Cyprinodontiformes > Poeciliidae > Poeciliopsis > Poeciliopsis retropinna. The sequence goes on from VMRM01000022.1 coordinate 10,331,073, forward strand.
GGAGTTAAGCTATGTTCATGTGCTCTTATTTTGAAATATCCAGCATTTCCAGGGTAGCCATGGCATAAATGCTGAAATTTGAAATAAAAAAAAACAACCCAACACCTCAAACAGGATCCAGAATATGTTCCTAGCAGTGAGGAAACATCTGGAACATGGCTGCGTTGAGTCTCAAATAGTGTCTTCTGACGGAGGAAAAGAGCCTGGACCATTTATACGTCAGAATATATCCAGATGTCCATCTCATAATTTTACCACCTCAGTCTTAAGAGGATGTTTTTAAATCACAATTTATGCTTATAATCACGGGAAATGGTCGTTTTGCTTTTGCACATGTATGTCTTTTCGACATCAAAGATTATCCAAGTTTCTTTTCTTGAAAGTATGTGAGATTAACATCAAAATGTCCTCCTCTACAATGGCTCATCATACAAATATGTTTCCTAACGCACAAATGTATTTTCCTTTCCACCATTGAAGGAAAGGAAATTACAGGATTTTCTATCAGCACAAAATCTGTTGCCAAGAAGACTTACTTCAATAGAAACGATTACCCAAACACTGGTTCCTTCCTTTTTTTGCAAAGTTTAAATAAACCGTACGACACTAGGTCACTGAGGACAATAGCATTTAGAGAATATTTTTTAGAAATGTGCAAAAAGAGAAAATAAATGTAAGTGAAACAAATTCAATCTACATGGCATACCAATATAGCTAGATGACAAAATGGCAAAATAATTTAACATTAACCAAAATATACATATATTTTTTCTCATAATTGAGTGGCCTCAATGTGAATGGGTTTCCAAGACAACCAGCTCTGGTTCAAACTAGATCATCTTCTGCTAGAAGAACCTCCAAAAAAACTAAACAAACAAAAAAAAAACATGCAGCTAAGCACAGACGTTTAAAGTCCAACTAAAATTTGCTGCATTGAATTTCATTACAAAAAAGCTTTCCACTGAGCTAAACCCACATTAGCTGGAACACCAATCAGGAGTTGACTGACATGAGATTGATAAACAAGTTTTCAAAAAAATGATAAATGCTTAAGCAAATATTTAATCTTCCATAAATAAATTAAAATATTCCTGTCACTTTATTGAAATGCCAAGAAAAAACAAACAAAACAAAAAAATGCCACAACCTAAATCTTGAACAAGACTTATCGACAACATCTCGCAATTTGTAGAAATAATTTTAGCAAATACTCTAAAATCAGCTTGATTAGATTGAATGGATCATAAAATCTGCCACATCGACGTTGTAAGGGCTCAGCAGAACAGCACCAGCATGCATCTTACAGACCTCAGCAATCTGTTTGCACCAGATTGAACGGCATCAATTGATCTCCACCTTCGGTCCTGGAGGCTGGCTGAGAGTTTTTCTAAAGCACCTTGTTGACAAACGCAAAACTGGGAGGGGGGAAAAAAAAAACTCCATGATTAAAGCAGAAAAAAAGGTGATCCTGGTGCGTGAGCTAACTCCTGCATGTATCTCTCAATAATTTATAAGGCTCTCTCTCAAAAAAAAAAAAAAAACCCACAGACAATTGGGATGCCAGGGCTCCACCACCCCGATAGCTTTTTAACAAAAACTTGTTAGAAGTCTCAGTAAAAAAAAAAAAAAGGACTAAGGATTAAAAAGTGTGACCTGCAGTTAAAAAGTGTGACTGCATTAATGAAGTGAGAACAATAAAAAGAGTGCTAAGTTGCGTCTGATTAAAGGCAGACCTAATTGGCTTTTCACAGGCTAACAGCACCTGCAGGGTGAATCTTGAACAAGCAGGTGGCGGCAACCATGGACTGTGGAAGAAACTCTTTCATGCACGACTGACAACACATAAGCACATCCAAATTAGCGAGCAGCAAGGTCAGCAAGAAAATCTGTGCAGCATAATGGTAATAATGTTCTGAGACGCACTGATGCCTTGTGGTAAAGCATTAGGAACACTGCAAATTATATGTAGAGTGGGCCTTGCGTCTGCATGCGTGTGTGTGGGTGTACACTCAAGTTTCTTTGCACAACACGCGAATGCATGTGAAGGTCCTATCAGTGTGCTCTCTGGCCAATTTCCAGATAGAAAAACAAACAGCCATATGGTCAATTAAGGATCATCAATACCCCTGTTAACATCTCTACCAGCTAAAAATTAAGTAAACAGCAGCCTGTCAACCGCATCCACTGCTGAAAGACATTTTAGCCTATCTCACATGCTCCACCCACTCACTAGTGTTTGAGAAGCCAGTAAAAGCTACTTTTGCTCACAAACAGAGGCTCCAGGTTGTTGTTTAAACATCTTGACTTGCTTGCTTTTAATAGCGTGGCAAGCCTCAGCCGGACCGAACTGGACGCCCGGTTAAACACATCTGGGCTTGGACACAATTTATCCCTCTTGCTCTTACGTAAAAATCAAAATTTTTTTGATTCTTGAAATTTTCCCATTTAGCTTTGATTTCTGCGTGTGGCAACTGTGAGCACTTTTAACAAGTAAAAAATGTTCTTGAAAAATTTATGGTACTGCTGGCTGCAAAAAATACTGTTTTGACCTTGCCTGAGGTATGCTAATTACTAAATACACTAAAAAGAATAACATCTGTTTAAGAAACAGCAACCCCTGAATTAATAAAGCAAAAAAAAAAAAACAACATAAGTAAAGGAATTAAAACCTGGTTTTAATACATTGCCAAATTAAATGCCCCTCTGGAAACCAGAATCAACAGAAATTGAAAGAAACACGGAAAGACTACTGATAATATCAGCCATTATTGTGACTGATATTCAACAGTCACAATAATATAAATTAAGAACAAAGAGCAACAAGCTATTGAGGATAGAATAGAATTTTAAATACTCTATCGATGATGATAATAAGATTATTGAAGGAGGAAAACTGTCAATACCAAATATTTATGTGAAATAAAAATAAAAAATAGTAAGTAGAGTCACACACTGGGCTCAGCAGTTAATAGAATGTCAAAATGCCTGCTCAAATGTGCCTCTCTCTTTGTGCAGTGAGAAATGCAGCATTTTACTTCAGAGAATTAACACAGTGTAAGTGTATAAGAGATGCCTCTGGGGCTCTTTAAAATACTCAACATGCTATTTTTCAGTTATATATACAGACATTAAGTGAAGTTTTCCTAAGGGTCTTAAAAGAAACATCTAATTGATGAATTAAGCATGCATAAACGGACCATTTTTAGATAATAGCCGCCGTCCACTGAATAAACTATTTAAGTTTCTTGTGTTTAACCTGAGCAAAAAACCAAAACATTGAATCTTTGTAAAACATGGGTAGTATAAAGTTACCGATTTAATGTTTAATGTGCTATGAAAGGTTGGATCATTCATTAGCATAATGAATATCTATCATTCCAGATAGATTGATTAAATCTCATTATTCTACTTTCATTCTTTCTTCGACTTTCTTCTACATGCAACATCATTCTTCTACTCCCACATTAACGTTCCTTGGTTTTTTTGTTTTTTGTTTGTTTGTTTGTTTGTTTGTTTTTAATCCATTTTCACTCTCCCATCCACATTTTTCTCCATCGATGCGTCTGGTAATTATTCAACCTGCCTCATAAAGTCCATATATGAATACGGCAACATGGCCTTTATTAGTTGCAAGCCAGTTTAATCCTTTCCTAATAGGTCCACACAGAGTCAGCTGGGCTTCACTTGATATTCTGCCGGCAGCAGCAGAAAGCAAACTCTGGTAATTGAAAGGACCCAGGGGCTGCTACCTAACACACAGCAATATAGGAAAACCCGAGGTTATGTTTAAAACATACATGAGTCAGTTATGCCACTAGATTCCAGGGTGTGAATAATCTGCTTTCTAAGTCACAGTAATGAACCAGAGTTTGTCACTCAAAAGAAATGCAGGGGACGGGTCAAGGCAAAATTCTCGGGCAAATTAGCTACATGTAGAAATCACAGTGTGTTTTATGGAGTGAGGGAATGATTTCAGTTTCTCACAACATAGCCAAACAATAGCAGAAAACAAACTGTAATCTTCATTATTCTTCATTATTCTCGAAGATGTTTTTATCATCAAACCAGGAGAAAATCGTTACTTGGTTGTTTTTATTCTTACCTTTAGGGAGTAATTATTTGGGTTTCCTGGATTTTAAAACCGTTTCCTTTTCGTAATCCACTTGAATTTGCATCTGCCTGATAAATCCATTAAAAAAATAAATAATAGAAATATCCACAGCTAATTATTGCATACGGGGCAAAAAAAAAAAAAAAAAGCAAAATATGCTTCCAAGGATTTTGTTTGGTCTAAACTAAAAAGCAATGACTTGTTCAAAAACATGTGTTCACATTCTGTGTCTTGCATGAACTTCTGCCTTGTGAACGCTCCACATCTTGTTGGGTAACAAACACAAACTTCAAACATGCTGTTTGAAGTTTGATAGAAATGATTTGATAGAAATGAACAATGCAATGTTTTCGTGAAATAAAAGAAAACTCGTGTTGCTTTCAAAATGTGCTACAATTAAAAACTTAACAGGTTTAGCCTGCATAACTATTCACCCCTTCACACTGATGCCTCGCATTTAATATTTTTAACAAATGATCTTTATAAAATTTCATCTCAGTGTAAGTATAGTTCTTTGAAATCCTCAGAGGTTTGTTGGAGAAAACCGGGGAAGAAACATCATCGCAAAGACAAAGGGGACACACCTAAAACCTGCAGGATAGTAGATCTTGAGGATGAGAGTCGGAGAACCTTTGCTTACGATACGCGCCAAGCTTTTGTAAGCTTTTGGTCGATCCATCACCAAAACATAAAAACATCAACATCAAACATCAAAAGACCTGACTGTTCACCAAAACTTTTAGACCGGGCAAGGAGAGCATTTATCAAAGAAGTCCCCTTTTTACAACGGAAATCTGAAAGAGCGAAAAATATCTATCTACACCTTTGGCTGGAAGAATCTATTGACCTAACAAGTGTAACACATGACCATCACAAATTTGGCCTTAATGGAAGAGTTTCAAAATGGAAAGAAAGTTATTGAAAATCTTGTTTGTAGTTCGGCAGAAACAAGGTGGATTAATCTACAGCCATTTGAAATATGGGGGTCAAGTCCAAAACAAAACACCTGCTGCAGGCTGCTAAAGATTTGTAACTAGAGCATCAGGTTCATATTCTAGAAGAACCATCAGAACATGCAGCCACAGCATAAAGATTTGAATTTTCAGGTGCAGAAAAAGCTGGTTCTCTAAAGTGGATTAGAGAGGCTGAATACAAATGCACGGCACGTTTTTTAGGGTTTTACACTTTTCTGCGGATCTATAACTAAAACAATCAATGAAACCCAAATAGGTTAGCGAAATATAAAAACTAACAAGACAAAATATAAAAATTGTCAAATAATTTAATACTTTTACTGTATTACTGTAAGTAATACTTTTAAAAGCGGGTTATGCAGTTAGATTCAATAAATAAGAATATGCGTTTAGATGAGGCCCGTTTTGTCAAATCAAAAGGAGCTTTTGAAACTAATCCTTAAATATTTTCCACAAATGTGTGCATAAAAAATGTTTTTCTGTTACTAGTCTGATGTAAAGATCTAATCTCAAATGTCAAGTTTTTATTATCTGCAAGCACAAAGTCATCTTAATTAAATAAATAAATAAGACTCACACATCCAGTTGTGTGTGAGTAGTCTATATATTGTGTTTCACTTTGTGATAAAGTCCCTGAAATAATTCAGCAGTATTCTAATTTAATGAATGGTCTTTATATGAAAACACACATCACCTCGACAGCATAACTGTAACAGCCTAAAATATTGTCAAACATTGTCTAATTATTGTACCAGGTTTAAGCAGTTAAAGTCCAAATGTCATAAAGTTGGCCAGTAGAGTCCAGCTCTTAAATGCTGGCTGACGGAAAAATAAAAGTGTGAACTTTTTACCCATTTGTACTAGGTTACAGAGGAGGAATAACTGCTAAATTCAAATGTCATGACATAGATGGCACTATCATGACGGGTAATTACTGAATCGCCCCAAGCTGATGCTAAATATACTCTGTGTTGTTTGAGACACACAAACAATGTTAACAAGCTCCGGGCAGAATCTTGCCAAGCTGAATAAAATCTGAACATATACAAAACAGTTGGCAGATAATTGAGTGAGCACTGAGCCTTATGTGGGTCATTATGGTTTCCAGTCTGGTCGTGGAGGTTCGTAGAGATGGCATGCAATTAGCATTGGCCTAAATGAAGCTGTAAAGATTATTTCCAATATTACGCTGACAAAACAGCTCTGACCAAAAGCACAAACTGGGCTCAGTGTCACGGTAATAATGGCGAGAGTGACACGTTATTATGGAAAAGCTGATTCCTAACAATACCACCAACCGAGGCCAATCTGACAAACAAACATATTCATTAACGAGGTAGCAGGTGATGCACAACTGTTGGTGTGTGACATGTGGAAATTATAGTCTCACACAAGAGGGCTTTAGTAACGCTCCATAGGTGAGCTATTTTTATTGCTTGATAAATGTTCAGGTTGACCTTGGACAATTATTTTATTGTGTCTGGTTGCTGTTTTTGTGTGTGTGTGTGTGTGTGTATTTATGTCATTAGCAGGGATTGGATAATTAGAAAGCAGCAAAAAAAAGTTTCTGCTGAGACAATTTCAAGTTGACAGCGGTCTAATTGCAATATTTTGAAATAAATAAATAGTCTGAATTGTGACACCACAGTATTTAAAGTGCATTTATGACTCATTTGGGACATAAGCTGCAGAGTTGGACAGCAGCAGCCAATAATCAATTACGTGGTCACTTCTGCCATCTGCCAATAACCCCAAATTGACAGTAAGTGCTGTTAATGGGCACAATTACATCATTGTGATCCTATTGTATATGACAGAAATTCATAGATACATGCACAGCAAGCTGTTTAGTAGTGATGGCTTAGAGTCGTTACAAACCTCGCTGACAGTCAGACATACATGGAAAAGCCACGGCCAGAAATGAAAAGCACTGCTTTACACATGAGCTCAGTCTATAAAACATCACGCTTCTCTCACATTCTGCAAATAAATATGACAATTTAAGTTGTGTCATTTATTAGAATAGCAGTATTTTCATTTATTGATCGAAACTGAAACAAAATGTCACATTTCTGTGAATTATCAAGTAGTAAAAATCTAACAATTTCACAAGAGCAAAAACTACAGATTGGGTAGATCAGTTCAAGTTTATAGAAATATTCTAATGGGAAATTTATTGCCATATTGAATTTATACTAGGCTCTTTATTTTAAACACTTCTTCATGTTTCAGTACTTAGTAGCTGGGTTGTGGAGTTATTGTGAGGCTCTTCTATTTTTCCCCCAATATTTCTCAGTTGGTAATAAAAGCTTATCCCACGAGCGCCTCATCTGGTGAATGAAGTTTAAGGTATTACTATGAGTCTCGTGTATGAAGGCACATTCTTCAAACTTGACACCTACACCTTTGAGACTCTTATTTTGAAGTAAAAAAGGAAGTAGTTTTGAGTTACCCTCTTGTACTGATTAATATTAATCTTCATAGGGTTAGCCAACACCTTGGCAACAAAAACACAGAAATCTCTGGTATGCTTAGATAATTTTTAGGGCAGCATTTTGGGTGTAGAGGAAAGAATCTGTGACAGGCAACATGTATAGTATAATTTATCTGCACCAGACGGCTTTTGATTTTAATTAGCTTAAACTGCAACTAATCATTTCTAATTCAAAACATTAAAAAAAATGCAAATACTGAACTGAATAATTCTGGATAGTGTTTCTTTAAAAGGACGTTTGAGATGCATGAAATCTTTACTTTGTTTCTGAAAACAAAGTGGGAAGATTTTTAATGCTTTAATGCACTTTGACTAAGCCTGTAACTTAAAATATGTAGCCTGGGATATTTTACTTGTTTTAATTTAACTGTATTGATACAGATTGTCTCGTCTCGATCCAAGAAGATCCCGTTTACTAGCGAGACCTGTTTCATTGATTAGAGATTCCTTGACACTGTTTGTATTTTGTAAGGCCTGGCACTATGTGCTCAAAAGGGGCATTCTTAGTTTTGCCCCAAATATGGCTTTTGATGTCTTTTTCTTTAATATGCACCGTCTGGTCTAGTGAGCTGCATCGTTAAATGCATAAGCAGCTGCAGCTTTGAATGTAACGCCGCATGTAGAATAAACAATGTAACAAAAGGGATTTTATATCTAGATTGTCTGAAAATAATTGGACTGAAGTTACTGTATGACAGTAAAACAAACCTTCTGCACCAACATAACTTAAAACATAGTTATTGATTAAATACATCATTTCTAAACAGGCAGGGTGTGTTTGTGCAGGGAATGTCGAAGCTTGTAAGTTCTGTGAAAACAGCAAGATCGAATCCGCATGCTCACGCTTCGAGCAATCTGTCAGAGACATCTCAAAGTCCTAAGTTTGTGAAAAGAAGACAGCTGGACTTCCTGTTGTTTTGCTTTTCAAACTGCTCTACTACATAAGCCAGAAACTCCCCCCCGGTTGTTAGAAATATAGAAATTCAAAGCACTGTGCATGAAAGCTGCTCTCAACGGTATTAGATGTTTTTTGCTGTTAGGCAATAGACATATCTAAAATTGTAACCTTAGTGCCATATATTTATGTTATCTTTTTCACAACATATACCCAAACAAGACCGATTACCAAAGTATAAAATATTATCATTATGACAAATTCTCAGTTGTAACTTTCAGTGGTTTGACTTGTAGTGTTTTCAAAGAACATTCTTTCATTTAGCTTGGTCTGGGGGAGGCAGAAAAAACGTACTGAGATACTTTGCCAAAGGCCGAGTATTGATAACTACATAGATGGCTCAAAGCAGCCTTCCAGCAGAAGGGCTTCTGGCATGTTCCTAGTCAAAGTTCAAGATATACTTTAGGTGGTCCGAGCAAAAAGGGGAGAAAAGGTGAAGCACAGCCAAGTTATATAAAGAGTTTGTAAAAAATGCCGTACTGGTAAACTAAGAGACAGATTATAAATAAAATCATTATCATAGTTTATACAAGCCTGAAGTCCACTATGATGTCATTTGGACACAATGAAACACTGATATACGTACGTAGCAGGAACACCCTACTTCTGGAAATCAGGGATTTTTTACAGATAACGTTTTACAGACAGGTAGTGTTATAATATAGAGACAACAAATCAGAGTTCATCAGTAGAGCAGTAAGGACAAGAAGAAATATCTGGAGGTCAGGATGCAATGATTTTTAAGTGTTTGAATCTTTTCTTTTTTTAAAAGTCACAAAATGTCCACTTTCTTTTTTATGAACAATTATAAAGACTTATTTTTATTGCTTTGGTAATAAATGGTGTCCAGCTCTTGAATGGCAAAATCTGATGAATGAAAGAGTTTCTGAAAGGAACTCTTTCTTATTGAACATTTCCGGACACTGTTGGCGCATAACGTCCTGCAGTGTGACTGATCTGAAAAGGTTTAAATTTCCTATTATTTTCTGTTTCACGATCATTGCCTTGACTTTTAACCTTTTACAGGACTTCGGGGGTTTAAATCCGTTTTTCATTAACTACAGAGTCAAATGTGCATTAGGGGTTCACATTTTTAAACATATAATGGATCTCTTTTTAAATGAGCTTGACTTTATGGTGATTGGTCACATTTACCCTGACAGGGGCTATCCCATCCCTTTTAAGTCCATTTCACATGATAAGTAATGGCCGCCCTGAGCTCATTCATCTTCAATAAGTGGTGAGCAGGCAGGTGGAGAACCAAGGGCCGTCTGGCAGCCTTAGAGGCAAGAGTGTTTGCTTTAAAACTGTCATGTTTATGCTCATTCAGCACTCTCTTCTACAGCTGCTCGATCAGAGTTTAATCAAACAAGTCTCTTTGCCTGACCTCTGAAATTATGCAAAATGAGGAGAAGCTTCATATTATATCAGCATAAAGGCTTTTTGTTTGATTAAATTATATCATCTCTAGTTATATAAAAGGTTGAGAGTAACAAAGAGCAAGTACAGGGGCAGAGGAGAAATTTATTTGTATTATATAAGCAGGAACATTGTGCTAAAGCCTAACATATTAGGCATCTAATTGAAACACAATTAAATTAAACAAATTTAAGAATTTTCTCTTCATTTTCCATCTTTTTTGTGGATAAAATTATTTCACAGCCTTGGAACATTGGTAAAAAGTATATATATATTAACAGTGTTATGTAAATAAAACTATGAGATTTGTTATGAACATATCAGCAATCCCAAAACTTTCATAGAAATGTTTCTATGACTTTAAGTTCCTAAGATCCTAACCTGGACTTGTGCTCACAAAGCTTTCAAAAAATATATATTTTGGCATTTTTAAAAGCTAGGCTTGCTCGTGTAACTCTTTGTAAGTTAGCAAGATATATTTCCAGAAATGTCAAACTGAACAGGTTGCCAGTCTTTTAGGAAGTGAAAGTAGAGTGATGGTAAGGATTTACAACATCTAGTGAGAATAAAAACATAACCTTACCTTGTAAACCTCACCAGCTTCACTAATTGCTACATTCGGACTGAACCTGAATGTATTTCAGTATGAAGACATTGTTGTGGGATGATGCCACTGCTAGTGTACTTCATTGACTGTTAGTGAGGATTTTTGTTCATAACCCAGAATTACATGTGCCGTAATGTCTAAACAAACAAAAACAGCTGTCTTACACATAAAGCCATGATTATAACCGCCACCACATCCTAGATAGACGGAGTGGGATTTCATATATATATATATAAAATCATCAGTAGGAACAGGTTAGACAGTTTTCATTCTCATCCTTGGTCTGTTATGGGGTTTTTTTCTAACTAAAAAAAAAAGGTTAGACCTCAAAACTCAATAGTGTCCTGTGTGTTAAACACCAAGTCCTCCCTTATATAAAGGGTTTTCATAAGCTGTGTACCATCTGCTGTGTAATTCAGTTCTAAAACTTGGATCTGTTCTGAACCAAGATGAAAAATGCTACCCATTCCGTGGGTCTATTGCAGACTCATTATTCACCGCCACTCGTGTCAAGCAGGAATCTTAGCAGAGGAAGAACCTGGAAATATTACAGGTTCCTGCACATAATTTAAAGTAAAGAAGGTCAAGAACTGGAGTAAGCGCTGCATTGTTTTAATTCTGTGTGGGGGTTGCCAGATGATACAGCGGGCATGTATCATCCTCCTGAACTTTTACCACGTGAAATAATAATGAAAGGGCACAGCAGTTCTGACCCTGTCCTCACAGAAATATGGTCTTTGTTGGGAATGCGTTGGTTTCCGAGTTGCAACATAAATCAAGGTCAAATGGAAGGAAACGGCCTGCTCTCTCTGCTGTGGGATGCCTCCAGTGACATGTGTCGCTCCTGTTTTAACAGCAGTAAATTGAATGTAATGAAATGCTCTAGCATTTGCATGCCGGGTAGGAGTCAGGGGAGCATCTATATATTTATGTAATTGATGTTTCATGGTTAAATTGGACCCGAGTTAGATTTTGTGACGTTAGCACAAACCTCACAAACTCAAGGCCCATTTCAAGGCAAATTAATAAGATTCATCAGGCGTACTCTGAATAAAATAACTAGCATCGCAGAGTGAGGGGGGACAAGGGGGGAAATATGACTGAAGGTTGCTATCCCTTCCAAAACCATTAGGCAACCGCCCTTTATTACAAAAGCATATTAACATAGCAGTTCATTGAAATGTGTTTAAGTACTACTTTAGCAGAACAGATGCACTTGAGTCTCCTGGTTCTCAGTGAGAATGTAAAGTTAGGTCAGTCCACACACAAACACAGGAAATGTATCTACAGCTACAACACAGATAGATTGAGCAGTATTCCTTAATGATTTGCCCCTCCGCCCCCTCCCGAGATTCCTATAGAAAACTATTTAGCTAGCTGTGCCACTTCTCAATAATGCCTGAAGAGGTCTTGTAATTGCTTCACCAGGCTGCAACATTAGCGCTTCATTTTCCCGAACAGGGAGTGAGCAGCAGAAGCCGTACGTCTCGGGGTGCGTTTCACCTCCACGTTATGCACCGCGATCATTTCAAACATTACCCATCTCCAATCATCGTGAATCTAATGGGGCTGATACAAACACGGAGAAATGTCAGTCAAGTGTTTCCTGTGTTATCAGAAACGGCGGCTTGAAATTATAGCCATAAAATGTAAGGTCACAATCAACATTATCAGCAATGACAGAAACGTGTAATTCCATATTCTTCGGCCTACTGATTCTCTCCAAGCTCAATTCGTCTCGCAGTTCATTATCACACACCGCAGACCACCGTATGATTCGACTCCAGTGAATACTGAAATTATCCATCTGCGGCTTTCACCTTGAGGAAAATCTAGAGTTAAACATTTTGAAGCATTTTTTTTTCTTCTTTAACCATCATCACTGAATTCTTGGGAATCTTATTATCTTTGATTTGCACATATTGTTGGAGAACCCCAGCAATACACAATACTAACTGGTGACAAAATTAAATTATGCAATTACAAGCCCTTAATAATTTTGATATCATGAATTGTGACATTAAACAAACTTGCAATCTTGTAAAATTGGCAGCTGCACAGGGTTTTATTTAACGCCCCACTTTGTGTTGGTTCACACAAACGTCCAGTGTAATTCATTCAAGATTGTTTGCTTGAAATGTGGCAAAATGTGAAAACCTTTAATAGATACGATCCTTTAGCAAGATGCTACATTTCATTACCAGCTGGCGATCAATCAAATTTTGGTACTTTTTCAGAACATATGCAACGAGCACATTGTTTTAAAATCAAAACACAAATAACTGCTGTTTGGGGGGGTGGGGGTTTGGAGGACAACAATCTTGAGCTGTTAATGTGATTGCTGTTAATTTGTATTGTCAGCTGTTGTGCAGCTTTCTCTCCCTTATGAAACATCTATGCATATTGATCAACAAGATCAACTCATTAGAATTTCTAATGAGGTTCTTTGGAATATGTTTTGTTTTATTTTGTTTTTGTTGTACATTGCTAAAGGTCTAATGCTCAGGAGGACTTCCTGTTATTTACTTTTTATCATGATTAGCAGTATGACACAGATGCAATGTCAAGGTACTCATAATGAAGAGCACAGGACATCCTCAAGGGAATGTTGAACTAAAGCACCTCGTGCGTATGTTGGCTGCTAAGTAAAGTGAATGCAATAGAGGAGTAAGCATATTCCAGAATAGCAAACAAGGCCACAGGAAGCACATTTAAATGTGAAACACAGTGCCTTGCAAAAACTATTGAACTTGAACTGTTTCAAATGCTGCTTTGTTTTTCACACTTCACTCAAGTTTGAACTTTAAAGTACATATGTCTTTTTTCAAAGACATTTAAAAAGTATGACACTCTCCCTTTACCATGACAACGCTAAACTAATTACAATTAGTTTATCACAAGCCATTGAAGGGGGCAAGCAAGAAAAAACTCAACTTTTCTGAGCCCCACGGAAAATAAAGTATCTTGTCGAAAGCTAGGACTGCACATAACTTTTAAGACAACATTCCCGCAATAAAATATGGCGGCATCACCATAGTGTAGGGATTCTTTCCTTTATTAGGGACACTGAAAAAAAAAAAGTCAGTGTTATTGGACAGGTGGAAGGCGTTAGAACAGGACAATACCGGAACAATAAAAGTTGTTAAGAGGCTGCAAAAAACTTGACATTGGGACGGAGGCTCAACATCAACATTAAAACATGCAAATAAGTAAAATAACCACGTCAACTTTCACACAACCCCAAATGGACCAACCCACAACAACTTAGGTGTTAATTCACCTTGATATAAAGGAAGTGTTAGAGATGTGGCAGCATTCACTGTTGTGTCATTTACTTCTTGTCCTTCACTGGTAACACATTAACATTCCCTGAATTGTGGGCTTAATAATGAAGTAAGTATAAAATTCTGACCACCCTGAAAGTAAGTGCTTTCAGAAGGTCAAGTCATATCTTTAGTGCAAGTTATTTCGATACAACCTTGACTTTCTTTTTAAATGATTTTCCTACACACAATTACCAATTTATATGCTCTGCATAGCCATTGCATTATACTGTCTTTGGGAACTTTTTTGATATAATGACACCTAAGAGACAAAATAACGGGATGATTACATATATGACAACATCAAGGTTGGGCATGAGGAAACAGCTCTGCAGATCTTTCCATATTATGTTGTAATGCTGCTAAAACATGTATTTAGTTTGCAACCACACTTACTCGTGTGCTTCAAACACCGATGACCTTTTTTTCTCAGCTTTAATCAATAAACTCCTGACGCTTCTTTTGCAACACATGTGTTTGAAATGTACATGCAGGAAGGTGGGATGAAAGATGTGTAAAGGTTGAAGGTTACCAGAAAGGATCAATAGGTGTGCATCTGTCGACAGACATCCAAACTGCTCCAACCACTGCTTTAAAAATCCCTCACAGTGCTCTCAAAGGCCAGAGCTCATTGTCTATATGCTGGTATGTAGGTGAGTGTATATTTGTGTGAGTGCATGCATTTTTAATTGCTGCGCGACGCCCTTTGAGAGTTCCCCACCACTTCTCAAACAATTAGTTTAATGGAGCATTACAGCAGTATCTGGGTTAGCAAAGTCAATACATTGACATTCCACGGCCATAAAGTGTCAGCGCAGCCACTCATATGTCCATGAAACTGTGCCAAACCATTTAGGTAACACAGATCTTTGTTTAACTTAAATCAGCTATTGACTATATTTTTTCCAATAAGGAGTTATGTAAATACCATTTCCCATGGATACACAGATACAGCTGGACCTAGTTATTTTCTTAACTGTATAATTAATTACATAACATTAAAAAAATGTTATCTGGTCCACACAGTCACTAGTCAATGCACTGAAGGATGTGTGGTTAATTGAAATTATTGCATTTTAGCTGAAAACAGTATGTCAACAAGATAAACATTTTTAAATTCAAAAACCATTTTGCTGCTAAATAACTGAATAAATAGAAAGAATAAATTGTTTTTAGCCGTTATTGGATTATTCAACCTATTGGTAAATTGAATTGATGGAAAGCGCCGTTTTACCTTTTTGGTTTTCAAGTGATCATTTGTGTAACTTCTTTGAAAAAAATATTTCATACCAGAACGGCACAGATACAAAGGTTCTGCTTCAGAGAAAAATAAACAAGATAATTCCATTAAATGTTCAATTTGTTAAGGTCACTGACATTTATTGGTCAATAAAATTTAACACATTAAAATCCTGGCCATAGTTTGAGAGAGTTTATTACTTTTGTGAGGAAAAGCTGACAGAAAATAATTATGGGGGTGGGAGGAATAGATTATGTAATTTAGCAGTTGTTTGTAATGATAAATGTCAAGAAAAGGCCTGTGTCAATATGCAGCTTATTCCAAGTGTAATAACACTGAAAATATTAGTGGACACCCCAATATGAATGTAACTTCTCCGCACAAATGTGTAAAGACTTTGTACAATTTCCTGCTTGCCACACATATGAAACCCAATTCTAAAAGATAAAAGATAAAAGATAAAAGATGAAATAAAAAAACTAAAAAACACATGAACTTTTAATCTTGCAGCTCATACTTTAGCTTTTAGACCTACAAGCACTTTAGAGACTGATGTTCAAGTAAATTCGCCCCGATCCATTCAGAAGCCTGGGCTCTATTTTTTGCTGTGCATGTCTTAAGTGTGGGTTCACGTGAGGTGTGTGCATGAGTTATTGTTACGGTCTTATTCCTCCTAGCCCTCAGGTTACAATGTGCATCCACTCGATGGTGCTGCTGCAGAACGGCATGATGTTTCTAAGGTCTGTTCTTTTCACATCTGTCTCTCCAATTTTGCCTAACTCAAGGGCAGTTAAGGTTAGCAGTCAGGCGGACTCGAAGATGTAGCGCAAGCACAAAAAGAGAAAGAGAAGGTTTGTGATTCACTGTAAACCAGGTCAATTAATTTAAATTAAAATGTAATGTCAATCATTTTTCCTAAATAATTATAATGTGGGGATACCTGAATGCCGTGTCTTAAGCAACATTTGAGTCTAGTTTGAAAGTTGCATCTTTATGCAATTCATTTCAGCTCATTTACATAGGGCCAATTCACAACTAAAGTTATTCCATGACAATATAAAAAACATCAGTTCAATGCAATCATTCAGAAAGAGAACATTAAAAAAAAGACCCAGCTGATTGCACTTAGTAACAGATTTGAAGCTTTGCTCCCATTATTAATTAGCCAAAGTGTTTCTTTTTTCTCATGGTGGAAATTAAGCATCTAACACTCCAGTTTTATGAAAATAAGTTAAATATTTTGGTATTAACTGGTATTTTCCATGTATTGATTGCAATTTTGGTGACATTTGTTCTCTTATCTACTTATGTGTGTAAATAGTGTTTTCTACACAGAAAGCATTGCTTGTAACATTTATTAATTGGTTAGCTTGGTTTAATATGGAAACTTGAGCAAGAAGAAAATCCTGCTGAACTTAACAGTTTTCTAGAGCTTGTTGCACAGAATATTATGAATTCTTTACTTTCTGCTTCTGAAAGACAAATAGAATAAATAAGATCAGCAGTTTAGCTGGTTATAAGTCAGACTAATTTATTTTGTAATAAGCATACACCTTTATCAAACCAATAATGGTGTCTAGACACCTTAAATAACCACATATCCCTTTGGTGCCTGGGTTGGTAGTAAGCAATATCATTCACAAATAAACTGAATGATTTCTTCAGCAGTCCAGTAAAATTGTAAACGGATTTTATGTGTCCTACTGACATTAAGACGTGCCTTGAACTTTGTTTCAGGCATGTCTTAATGTGTAACATGTTATACTGCAGCACAGAATTCAAATCATGACAACATTTGTAAGCCAGAATACGTTTTCTGCAGGAAGACTGTAGGACTGCAACCTTCATAATGCCTCATATAGAACATGACTTGCAAATATCAAACATGTTTGATATTCCTTGGGCATCACATAAGTGGATTTTTATCGCCGAGATTATATCTGAACTATAAATGTTTCAGAAATGTTGAAACAAAGTTATTATGGACTTTTCTGGTATTTATTAACCCGTTCTCTTTATCTTTTAATTTCTTCAATTTTGAAATGTGTCTATTATGTATTGCACATGCAAAATGAACTTTAATTTTAAAATTTGTAGCCTCATCTCCTAATTAAGGGAAAGTCCAGTCACTAATGCATATTTTCTTCCTGCTCCAAGCTATTTATATTTTACCTTTAGAGCCTTAAAGCCAAATAACCTTGTTGATAATTGAGCACTTTTCCTCTCAATTCTCTTTACAACTACCTGCAAGCCTTTTGTCTCTTTTCTATGTGCTCTTAGCAATTACTGAGGTCCATTTGTCAAGCAAATTACTCATATACTACTGTTCTCTTGCTGGCTGTATTGCACCTGGAATAAAAAGAAAAACATTAACCTGGAAATGTTGAAGTTTTTTTTAATGGTTCACATTAGATGAAAATTGTTCCAGTTTAACCCCAGGTCATTCATAGAACATCTTTGTTTTTTGTTTTTTTTTGTTTTTTTCCTGTGGGAAGGTAGAACCTTGGTTTTTATTCGAGATGGACAATTACATCTCTGATAACGTCTTCCTAACTTTGGAGAGAGCTAATTTAAAGCTAATAAACAATAGCTCATTTAATGCTTAAATTAATCTCTACACATACGTCATTCAAATTCAAATTCTGGACACTGTTCCTTTCATTTTTCCCGTTTTTTTTGTATTTTTCCTTTGATGAGTCAAATCAATTTAATACCTAAGTACAAATATGAGCAGTCTGACACGTCTTACAGAGTTTATGCGTCTTTCATGGTGATGGTATTCTTTAAAAACTGATTTTATGAAGTAATTGTATTTAAACTTCTCATGGTCTGCAGAGAGGAAACTGATTTATGTGTCTACAGTAAGTGATACCCGTCAAACGTCATTTTGGTTTAATCAGTGGTCACATTGTCTCATTAGGAGCTAGCTGGCCCAAACGCTGATATGAAAATGCTCAACCTTTGATATTATTTTAGTTATACCTCCACCTTGCTGTGGTTAAATTTAATCAGATTAGGCCTCAATTGTTATAATAAAGCAAACCAAGGGAGATGCAGCTTCATGATGGCAAAGTTATGGATTAAACCTGTGATTTACACAAGCCTAATTAACACAAGGCATTGTTGATGAGACAATAATTTGACAATGCGATTATAAATAGATAACTGACATAAAACGACCTCTGCGCAATCTGAACTAACAGTAAACCTCACGGATGAGTAAACAAAAGGTCCAAGATCTCTTATTTCATCTGTAATTACATCCTTCTTTGGGATCTGCTGTTGCACTGCTGCATTATTATACAGCACATTCAATTATTGACCTATGTGAGTACCAATCAAGGCTGTCATCGGAGCACACAACACGATACTTATCCTTTTTCACAAAATGGGCAGTTATGCTGACATAAGACTCAATAGAAATCCATCGTCCCATGATGGAGCTCGAGTGTGTGAATCACTGCTTCACTGAAATAACTTGTGGGTGGGCTTTTGTGTCCAAAGATTTTGATTCCAATTGTCTCCTGATCATCAGCGGTCTTTTACCATAAAATTGCAATAAACTTTGTGTTGCTCCTTTCTTTTGTCCTTGTCATCCACCCCAACACAACAGTGATAACAACACAAGAAAAGTAATAAATAGGAGGTTCGCTCTTACTGCTCAAAGACAAATATTAAAGACAGCATTGAAAGCAGTACTTTTTTAAAGAACTACAGTTCACCTGGATACAGTTTTAAAGCCCAACCTTGTAGCTTATTAAGTTTAACATCAAAGAAACCATTCACAGTTGTCATTTTGCAAACAGTCTAATTATGATAATGGTTTCACTTTATTATAGTGTGCACCTATATTTATTCAGAAATCAAGTCTGAGTACCATCTCACTTTATTTTGAAAAATTCCATCATTTTGTGTCAACCGCCATTCAAAAGTTCACAAATCAGCTGTATCTATTCCCGATTAGGTAATATTTCTAAGTCTCTCCTCTGAAGTAAGAAAATAAATACTGAAAAAATTACATCCTTCAATGTCAAACAAAAAGAAAGGAAGGCTAATTTTTTTTTTTTTTCAATATTCAAGGGGAATCTGTTATTGATAAATGTGGTCATTTTCACAGATTTATGCAAAATACAGCTTCTTTTCTGTGTTAATGAAATGAGCAAATTCACTTTCCATGCTGACTGTTGATGCAGCCACGTCCTCTGGGTGAAGTGGACATGCTGAGTGCCCCATAAGAGCTAAATGTCAGATATTTGAAGTATTATTTCAATCCAGAACTGAGTGTTGGGCCACTTGAATAAATAGGCAATGCAGTTGTCTCAAGAGACATGCTGTCAGCAAAGTTAAAAAAAAAAAAAATCTCATGTCAAAGTCACAGCAAGGGCCTAATTTGACTTCCAGCCTGATCATGTGCGAACTCAAATGCTCTACTGGCTCACTGTGGGAGTGAAAAGGCAGCCAGCAGCATAAACCTACATTTTTATTATATGTTGATCTTACCGTCAGATAAACTCTAATGCACATCAGTGACCAATGCAATTTCAACCAACTTATTTCATGACCTCTGGAACTATCCGAGAAACCCTCCACTGGGTTTGGTTTCGTCATGGGTGCTGCAGCTCCAATCGGGAGTGCTTGCAGTGCGGTATTACTAAACATAGAGAATTACTAATAAGGTAATCTTCCACTCCATTTTCCTAGTTTTAGCAGTACACGCTAGACTTAAACGACCTTATCACTATTTTTAGATCAATAAAACATGTATTTGCTTTTCTGCTGGGCTTGAGCTTTGTGGATCGATGGTACAATAGCTCTGTTTAGTCCTCTGAATTTATTAAACACAGACAAGCAGGCATGAACATAGAATGAAAGCAATACAGATATTTGTGTCATAAAACTGCGGTGTGAGGTGGAGAGGCAGTGGAAACAGTTGCTGAGAGAAATGATGACGGTTTAATGGTGAAGAACGAACAAATAATGTCAAAGTCCAGGCAGCACGGCTTGAGCGGAAAGGCCAAGCTTGGCTCACCACTGGTAGCACTGGTATCAAAAACCAAGACACGACAGAAACAAGACAGAATGGACAAAGACCCGGCAAAGACACAGAAACACAGGTGGCATTAAATACACAGAGGGTAAAACAGGAACAAGACAAACCTGGGAACAATCAAGGGGTAAACAGGACAACACAGAGACTCAAAAAACGCAGGGACCTAAAATAAATACACGGAAAAACTCAAATCCTCACAATTTGCCTAAGTTACTCAATACTGCCTGTAAGAATTGGTGGCCATTGCCAGTCTGAAAAAAAAAAGGCACAACTGAGGTGGAAAAAATGTTCATAGGGTTTTATCTAAAAATCAGTAAAAAGCCTTTTCTGCATCACAGACATTAGAACGTGAGAAACTGATGACCTGAACTGCTCTCTGCTTTAAGCAGCTTTGTGTGGGATAAAAAAAGAAAAAGAAAAAGAAAAAAAAAAACATTGTTAGAACTACTTAATTCACAGTATGCCAACAAGTGAACCTTTCCCTCTGATAGCTGGTGTCATTTGACGACACATTTCCTCGAAGTGATATTGTTGGAAAGTGGCTGTGTACATGGCTTTCATTCCACTCTAATGACCCTGAGCTGAGCTAAACTGAGCAGGGATGAGGTGAGAAAATAGAATGGGCCACACCGAACAGGGCCATGGATTACAGAGAAAACGTTTGCAGTGCTGAACAGAGGGAAATGTCTGTGGGAAATTGGGTCAGCTGTTCTCTGTGCGGACTGATGTAATTTTCTAAGCATATTGATACTGCCTTATCTCACATTCAACAGCTGAAATTAAAAATGAAGGATGCCTCTTTTGTTGTCTTTGTTATTATACATTTTTTTTGTTAGTTATACAACCTTACAATAAATCTTAACTGCTTGGAGATGTTGATCTTTGAGAAAATCTTTAAACACCAATTTCATAGCTTATATATACAGTGATGCTATAGCTATTTTGAAAAAGTAACTTGATTTATGCTTACTGAGTACTCCTGGAAAAAGTAACTCAGTTTCTTTACTGATTACTTGAATTTAAAAGTAACAAAGTCAGATTATAAAGTACTTTGTCTCAACATAGAAATGGCAACCAGGGTGAGTCAAAGGTCTTTAAGGGCAGTATTTCCTGTACTCTATACTAGCCAGCCAACTTTTTCAATTCTCCCCCCACTTAGGCTTTGTTTTCGTTGGATGGTCTGAACCTCCTGCAGCTCTCCCATCTTTTACTTATATTCAAGTTTCATTCATTTAAACCAGTTTTCCCTGTAAGTTTTCATCCGTTTCAGAGATCTAGGAAAAAATGTGCATTCCCTCACAACTTAAAAGGATTCTGCCTTTTAAGTTAAGTTAGATTTTTCATTTAATGAAGTTTGAATCCTACTTTTTCTTGTCTTTCAAGGTCATACACATTTGGCCCCTTATTTCATTAAATGGCCAGTTGTTTGCACTGTCTTTGCACGCTCCATGAGCTTCAGAGAGTACACGGCCGCCTGCTTCCCTTTAACTTCAGCCCCATCTCCACGGAAACAGCTCTGAGGGACATGTTAGGCTTGACAGACCAATGGAGACAGACAGCTTTGCTGGCATCTCCCCTGAAGTAAAAGCTCAGGTGTTACTTATATTCACAGAAGGTTAGAAGGTTTCAGCTAATGGAAAATGAGTTTTATAACAAAACACACACAGACAAAAAAAAATAATTGGTTTTTTCCAAGTCGCCTTTGGAAAAAAAAAAGCTTGTTTGAACTATGTAGACAGTTTTAGACTTATTACAGTGATTTAATCACACGTCACCTCAGGAAAATAAAATGTGTTCAGCACATTTTGAACTTGACCTCACCAGGTTAATTTCAGCTAATAAATTGAATGCTAATAATTGAAACTGAATGCTAAATATTTTCATATTTTTTTCAGAGATGACATCTTTCCTTCCAACACGACACATCAATGCTATTACACAGCATGTATTTAGGCATGGTATAATTCGGCTGAGGTTGAGTTCACAGACGACTCCATGACTCAAAAGACAAAGAGCTAACAGCCTCATTGGAAAATGAAACAATTGTAGAGATCTTAAAAAGATATGTACACGTGTCGTTTTCTCTGATTTTATCTTTTATAGGTGTATATTTGAGTAAAATGAACATTATTCTTTTATTGAATGAACTGCTGACAACATGTATCCAAATATCCAACAACACATCTTGTATTTATTTGCAGAAAATGAGAAATGGTTGAAATAACGAAAAAGATGCAGTGCTGTCAGGCCTTGAATAATGCAAAGAAAACAAGTTTATATTCTTTTAGAAACAACAATGCTAATGTTTTAACTCAGGAAGAGTTCAGAAATCAATATTTGGTGGAATAACCATCAGGTATTCAATGGAGTTTTCCCACAGCTGTATGTACATTTCAAACTACATAGGCCAGATGGAACCTCACTTTTGTTTGCACAACTTCCCAGGTTGCTGATCAGGTTTGGGGGATATTTCCTCTGATACTCCAAAGGCTGTATCTGCACTGATTTGGTTTCCAGAGTGTCAACATTCAACATCCAAGACATATTGAATCATATTTAAAGTGGGAAAACAAGAGGATTTTTCTTATATGGTGCAGTGGTTGCCAGCAGAGCAGCACAACATGAGGTGACAACTGTTGTACAAAACCTGAAGGTTTGATTTTGATCCCTAACCTACTACAAAGCAATGTCTTTAAGACCTCTTGTTTTGGCTTCATTTGTTTGAATGTATGAGTTTTAGATAAAGTCATCTTCATTGGTTTACTTAGACAGAAGTCATTTAAATGAAGCCCCTTCATCACTTTACTTCTGCTCCCTAGGGTTGTAATAGCCTCTGTGTATTTAGCAGCTATGACATGGCTGTGCTTTATTGAGTACTTAAAAAATTTCTCTTCAGAAAAATTGTATTCACTCCTACCTGGCTGAATGAAATAAGTGTGCAGCTCACAGAACTCGTTCTCTTTGTTTATCAATGTTTTTATATAAAGGAGAAGTGCATTCATAACTTATTTTGGATCCATACAAGCACAAATGCATTTTAGATGTTTCCAGGCCTTTTGGCATGAACTATTTCTAGCTTCGTCAAACGACGGTGTTAAATAATTATGAGCAGGTGGGCTGGATGCGGAGCAACGGAGCACAGTGGGTGCAGAGGAGTGCTGTTATGCCAACTCCTACCCTCGAGGTGTGTGCAGAGAGGAAAGGGAACAAAGAGAGGACGCAGGCTACGGGGAAAAGGTGATAACTTTAAAGTAATGTATCACCCATAAGAATCTGGTGAGCCAACGTGCCGTGAATGCTGTTTGCAAAACATATAAAACAGGCAAAATAGCATGTCAGGCCTGAGACGACGTGTTTATTCATATTACTGCCCACGGGACCTCCAGGTGAAGACACTGTGCTTTTTTTGGCTACCACCACTTCTCTGAGTGTAGGAACGGGGGCCGTGATGCCGCAGGCACAGTGCCCCTGGCAACGCTGCCATGCCAACTCCAATCATGTGTCCTGCATCTCTACAAAACAGCTGAGCCTCTCGGGAGGATGCAGCCAGCAGCTAACCAGAAACAAACACCTCTCTGTTCTTGATTCTCAATGAGACATGCCTATGGAGAGAGCGAGACTCACGAAGAGAGGCGGACGGCGGGGAAGGCGAATGGGTAACAAATAGCAAACTGGAGCTGGATTTGCTGGAGGAGAGCCAGAGCACTATAGCAGCAGTTGTTTGCTGCATTGAGCAATATTTTAGGGAAGAAAGGAGTCTGTGTGCTTTATGGCAAAAAAAAAAAATTGTCTAAACTGTAATCTCAAGGAGTCTCCTGACAAGAACATTTTAAACTAATAATAAGGAACGCCTTTCCTCTGTCTGTGAGGATGGCATTACTGAGACAAGACAGAGTTTAAATTTACTCACTAAGTTAACTTTTATTTTAAAAAAAGTTACTGTATTCACTTGGTGAGTTGTATACATGGTTTGTATACAATACACATACACAATCAAATAATGTATGACAGTATGATAAGATTGAGGACAAATACCACAAAGTTTTAGCTCTCATTTAAAGTAAAAGATAAATAAATATTCCAAATCTGCCAGCAGAGGAAACTCGTTTGAACCACTTTATATATATATATATTTTTTACCTAGGTTGATACTTGTATCCAGTAGTTAGCCTTGTAAAATGTTGAGGATTTCTCTAATTTTCCACATATTCACAATAAAGTATTCATGAATACACTTACACTGAAAAGGATTGTAAAACATCATCTTCTTATGCCTAAAAACACAAGGATTTTGGTTCAAACGTGGAGGTCCTACTTTGCTACAAAAATTTATTATTGCATTTAAGAAATCCAGAAATGTCATTTCAAGGGTTGATTCTCAAAATATAAAAGCTTAGTTGATTGAAAAGCAATAGCTGCCAATAGTACTGAACTCTCCTTTAATGGAAGCAGTAATTCTCCAGGCCAGCTTCAGAGTACAGAGACTATGATTGCTTTCCTCCACAGTTAGACATGGATGTTAAAGGAAGTTGAATGGCCTCAGTCCTTTCTCTGACACCGAGGCACCACTTAGTTTCGCCCCATGGGATAAAAGTTTAAAATTAATTTCCTTAGCTCAAAAAGTTTACAAAAAATGAATCGGAGGATAACAGAAGCTATGGCGGAGTCTCATTTTCCTGTATCTGTCAGCCGCCTCCCAATCCTTGAAATTCCTTTTTCCTCTCTTCATCTTTCTGCTCTGTCTGGCTCCAGCCATCACCCTCATTTCTTTTTTCTTTTTTTTCCTCTTTCTACATCAGACGAATTCCTTTCGCCTTCTGAATGTATATCCAAAGGCATTGTCAGAATCTTCTTTAAGCATCCACGCAATGGATAAGCACCATCATTTTCAGACCAATTTGTTTCTTCTTTTTATTTTTTTTTTTTGCCTTGTGGCTCTATTTGCCTGCCTCTCAAATCCCTGAAAAAAGAAGAAGAAGAAAAAAAAACTGTAGAAGTCGAAAAGCTTCTCCAAGGACATCTAATGTACCGCCTACATGTTCAAATGGGCTGACCATTTGTGTTCAGTTTGAATCTTCTTTCTGCCTAATCTAATGACTGCCTCACTAAAAACTCTTCTTAACCTTCGCACCCCTGCTGATAAGAAGATGCATGGTGAAGTTTGCCCACAGGAAGTATTAGAGCTCTAAACGGCAGTCTCATATTAACTTGAGAGTAATACAGTAGTTGAAAGTGAGCCCCGAAGGTTGCGGCTGAACCTACATGGATTGAGAGTAGATTTTAGTGGAGCTGAAAGTCAGAGATAGCCCTATTGTGCTATTTACTGTCTAAAATTTACTTTTCTTGACAGATAAACACACTGGAAGCAAATAGTGTTGTTTGGGTTAGGAATGGGCATTATTTTTATTGGAGGATGTTTGGAAGGACTTTCATTAAAAAATAA
Source organism: Poeciliopsis retropinna (assembly GCA_010277075.1). Classification (NCBI taxonomy): domain Eukaryota; kingdom Metazoa; phylum Chordata; class Actinopteri; order Cyprinodontiformes; family Poeciliidae; genus Poeciliopsis; species Poeciliopsis retropinna. Next base: position 10,356,689 of record VMRM01000022.1, read on the forward strand.
ATACATACATACAACTGAATATGAAACTTCAACGCAAATTGTCTCCCACTTTGAATGTTAAAATATGTTTTTTATGAAAGTATTCCTAGATATATATATAAATACAAACTTTAAGTTTCTGTAAGTTTCTCAATGCGTACTTTTTTAAGCTAAATATCCTATGTGCAATGTGTGATGCAGATAATCAGACGGCCAAGGTCTGAGGTTCTGTATCCCTCAGACATAAATAGGATGTGTTTTAATGGTCCATTTCTCTGAGGAACTATTCAATAATGAGAATACTGCCACCACACAAACAAACACTGAGGAGGATGATGAAAATGTAAAAAATGAAAATTATCCATCCATTCATTCATTCATTCATTCATTCATTCATTCATTCATTCATTGTCTTTATATCTAAGATTGAGTCACTGGGGTAACAGGTCTAGGAACAGCCCAGAGACATTCCTCAAATAACACTCTTTAGCGCATTCTGGGCATTCCCATGATGCTCTTCTGAGACATTTAGTCCCTTCAGCAGGTCCAGCATCTGAATCAGGGTGTCCTCCAAATGAAATGTGTCCTGAAAATCTCAAAAGAGAGTCACCCAAGACACTAATTAGAAACCCAAACTACTTCAGTTGACTCTTTTTTAGTGCAAAGGAACAGGAGCTCCCCCTGGGTTTCTGAGCTTCTCACGTTGTCTTTAAGGAATAAGATAACAATGATGACACACAGATCATCAGAGAACACATCCTCCACTCTACAAATGCACTTCAACATCCTGTGTACCAACACCAGGCTTAGGGTCAAAGGTCAACTTTTTTTTTCCAAGTTCTATTCACTTCTGTACTTTAGGAACCAATAAATGTTGAGGACATTTAGGTAAAGTGCCACTGGAATGGTAATTCAATGGCAGTAATATCCCATGTATTTAATTGATTCAGATTACCTAAAAAAGTTACACATCTAAAAAAAGAATCTCTTTTGTTATAAAGCGCCTCTTGTAGTTTAACTCTGACCTTCATCATTAAATACTCTCATAAAAAGCCTTCAATGCTGTTTTATGTTTTGTCATGTGTTTTATGGGATTTTATGTAGATGTGCCACAACAGAGTCAACTGCTGGCACGTTCTGCCAGATGTCAACAGGAATATGTGGCCATCTAATGCTGATAGAAGAAACAGAAACAGCCACCAAAAATCTCCCAGATGGCCTTTAAAACACACGTTTAGTACAAGGTGATCTTGTTAAAGGAGAAGAATAATCTTAAAGGTTAAATATTATGTTTCTACTTTACCTTCCCCATGAATTTAGTCGTTTTATGTGTTGTTCATGCGCTTGATAATAAAACGACAAAAGGCAGTACATTTCTAACTGCAAGTACAACAAAACTAGTGGGTGAATCCCAAATCTTGCCCAATCTTGGGATAAACAATGGATGGATGGATGGATGGATGGATGGATGGATGGATGGATGGATGGATGGATGGATGGAAGGATAGACGAATGGATAGACGAATGGATAGACGAATGGACAGTAGTGTAAGGAACAACTAAAGGCTTTGTAAAAAGTGTCTAGTCTATGTCTTGCACAGGAAGTGCAAGAGGTAAATGAGGAGCTGAAACAAAAAAGCCTAAAATGTTTTATGAAAGCGGCAAGAAACTAAACCTGCTGATAAAGCAAGAAAATAAAAAACATTCATGTGACAATAAACCAAGAGGAGACAAGGCTAGCAGAGTGAGGACTAGGCGATATAAAGATCTGGCAGTGAGGAAGGGAAATCATGAACATATACCCAATAAGTAGTGACTAATCGCCAACAGTTTAATTGTAATCAGCACACAAAGCCAGAATGTCTCAGAGGCTGAAGAAGAAAGCAAACAGGATGTCAATAACATAAAACATAAAACACCCAGGAAAACAGCACATCAAAAACCATAAAAATCCAAAAATCAATCATAAACAATGACAAGATGAGCTCACAAATAATAAACGCAACCAAAGGCATTGGAGAAGGACATAAACATGACCAGCAGAACCTCTTTTTTTTTCTTCTTCTTTTTTTTATAAGACAGCAGGTGTTCACATTTGGCTAGGGCTTGACAAGTCGGAAATTTAAAGAAAGAAAAATGTTTTTCATCCCAGGTTTCCGTCTTGCAGCAGGTGTTCTTACTAACAAAACATATCAGGGAACGGCGCAGAGCGATGCATAAGCACAGTCTGATTTTTTTATTACTTCTTCACTCCCCAGTTTTGCCCTCACACCAGCAGGTATGAAGGCAACTTCTGAGGGTCCTCACTTTTCTGTTTCAATGCATGCTCTATGTATGCAGTCAGTATTCTGTCATTGTAGAATGAAAGAGCAGTTCTCCAGCCTAAGCAGGGACGGGCAGTCCAACAGCAGATGGTACTGTATGGGCCCAACAGACAGACTAAATACAGAAGAGGACTGTGGTTCTGTTCAAGATGTATAAGAAAGAGGATTGTTAGTGCTTCAAAGCAAAGCCTGGTCAAATATTGATTTTTTTTTTTTTTTCTGTTTACTTCACAGAATGAAATGTTTTGGGGGTTTTTTCTTTCAAATATTGATGCTTGTATTTTTATTGCAACTTTGGCGCCTCAGTTCTGTGAATATAAGTGTGTGGTAATCAATATTTCAGAGCGGCTACAGTTAAGCATCATGCAAGTTGCGAAATTAATCTCAGAGTAATTACAGCTTGCCTTAGATCAAAACAGCCAAGTTAAAATATTAATCTTGTTTTATCCATACCCACCGGTCCACATGTAATATTTTCATAATGTGTTGCTTTGCCAAATTATTTGTACGTTCAAATACACTGAAGTTTGCACAAACTTCAGTGTATTTAGGGTTGGGGATTTTTATGAGGTAGACCAACACAAACTAGTGCATGATGGTGACGTGGAAATAATGGGATCCTTCATCTTTAGACGTTTTCGGATAAATTAATTCACCCCCCTTTTCTCTGAAGGCCCCAAATACAATCCAGGGCAATAAAATAACTTCAGAAGTCACCAAATGACTTCATGGCACAGTAGTTCCCACTGTGCCAGGCATTCTTAGCATAAACAGAGGCCTTAGAAGTTTGTTAAAGGTCATTTGGGAACAAAAAATACATTCAACTGTTCAGGTATAAAAAAGTAGAGAAGTGATCTACAACTCAGGTGGGAAAATCTGTTAATAGCAAGACCACTAGTAGGGCACTCCACAGTGGACTTTAAGGCAGTGATAAGAAAAATGCCTTGACTTAAAAGAAAACCACAAGCCATGCCTACAGCAAATATATATGGAATGAGGACAAATGAGACCCAAATTTGCCTTTTTATCCTTTGTTAACCTTTTGTCCGGTCAAAAAATAAAAACTGAAAAACGTGTCAAGCGCATACTGAATGTTGAAACATGGTGGTGGCAGAATCATGCTGCAGAGATCCTATCAAAACATAATAATGTATGAGAATGGCCTTGTCAAAGTCCTTACTTAAACTCTAATGATAGTCTTTGGTAAGACTTGAAAAATAACATTCACAGATAATGACACTGAAATATTTCTCAAGTAATGGCAAAAGTCCAGTCTCTAGACGCGTAAAGTACAAATACCCAAAAGTTTGAAGCTGTAAGTGGAGCAAAAGTATTTATTAAAATAGACTGAACACAAATAAATGCATGCACTACTTTTTGTTGTTCTAGCACAAAAAATCCTGATGAAAACATTAAAGTTTGTAGCTAGGAAATGACAGCATTTTGCAAGGCAGTGTACTTATATAGAAAATAGCAGCACTCAGTTTCCATCGCAGATCAATGTCCTATAGCCCTATCAGCGAGGATTTCAGATTTCTGCTTCGCATATCCATATCATCCCATTATACCCTCATGCAACTTAAGCTGATGGGAAATTGTGTTTTGAAAAAAAAAAAAAAAGAGGTAGAATATGTCTGCTGGCCCCTTAGCAGAGCAGGAGAATTATAACATGGGATAGTAATTTGCAGTGAAGATGAGCATCAGCAATATAACCCGGCTCATCAGGGAGTGCTCTCAGCACAGGACTGCTGACGAAGCTTTCACCAGGAATAGCTCGTGACTTGCAATTTAGAGATCCTTTTAGGATCGCACAATGTGACTGGCTCCAGGATTTCAAAAAGATGAAGAAAAGAACGGCTTGATAGCTTGATGCACGTGAATCCAACCTGTACAAACTGTGATTCTGTCCCTTTCAGATCCGTTTTTAAGGTGAGAACTAAACCAACAACTAAATGAAAGACTACTGTGGCACAAAAGCAAAAATATAATGACCCTTCTTTAAACCCCAGGAAACTAGAACACTTCGCCTCAAAAAAAAAAAAAAGTTTTGGTCTAATATAATTTTTTTGGGGGGGGGATTGTAAAACATCTTTATTGTACAAAGCAGGTTTAAGAATAAAGATTGAGGGCTTGGTTATTTATTTATTGTGTCAGATTTCAGTTAAATGACAAGACTGAGATCAAGATAATTTGATATAATAAGACATAATACAGTTCATGTCAGCATTATCAGCCCAGAGTGCCACATTAAACTCACTCCAATAACATCTTTCAGGATCACAGATAATTTGTCATGGTGTTTAGAGTTAAGCCAAGCATGTCATCGCTGCCAGTTTCACCTTATGACTCTATCATGAAGATGTTTGTTATGTTTTCATTTCATTAGCTCTAATCCAATCAGCTCCTTCCAACGAGGCCTGGTCTTCCACAGCATTATTTCACTTAGCTCTCTCAGGTATCAACTTCATATATTTTTTTATGATACGGAGGCTGCACTTTGTTTTCTTCCCGGAGCTGGCTTAGTAATTTAGAGTAAAAATAGCAATCAGCTGGGATTGATTTTTATATTCCAATAACACGCCGCTATCTTTGTTTTATTTGCCCATTTCACGCCGTGTAAAGGTGTAGCAGGGGAAGGTGCTGGGGTTGAAATAAACACCATGAGAGATCCAGAGATTGTTTGTTCAGCCTGTCACATACACTCAGTGTGGCGCCCCAAACTGTGGGAGTTGATCGGTCCCCTGTTATCCATCCGTCCTGCATTACATCAGCTGCCACTGTAGCCTATAGCCTCCCCAAAATGTCCTCCGTGACAACTAACTCCCAGTTATGTGGATTTCTTTTGTTTCGGGCAACATGACTCTGACACTGAGCTCGCTTGTTTGGAGTTATGAGGCGCCAGCCTGGACTGCCACATTGCAAGAAGAGTCTTTTTTTCCTGTGGATGTGGGGGTGTGGAAAAAAAAAAAAAAAGATTTCTCTCTTAGCTGAGAGTCAACATAAACCTATTCTACTTTTAAAGTCACATAGTCATTGCATAACTGAACATGTTGCAAACAAAGTCAATTTAGACGCCTTAAAATTGGATTTAAATTACATCAATCTAAGCTTATAGGGAGTTTTCGACTTTGCCTCTTGCTAGTAAACTCTGAAGGAACAAAATATCCACACAGAGAGGAAGCAATCTGAGAAAGAGGAGTACAATATATCCTCAGGACATGCTCCCTCAGGATGTCAGTTTGTGTTATTGATTAGCTTTTATGCTATTGTGCTATTTTTAAATTTATGTATTGGCATGTGTGCTTGAGTGTATATGGCTGAGCAGGATTATATAGGAAAAATGAAACCAATGTAACTCTAGAAATATTGATGATAATGGAACAACAAGGTTTGCAGTTCTGCACCAGGGAGTATTTTACTTTATTTTCTCCTTCCAAACAAGAAAATGTTTCAATTGTCTGTGAAAAGAGTACCGGCCACATGACTGAATATTCTTATAAATACAATTTTACCATTTTATTTAATATTTTATTTTTAATACCTATTAATAATATGATTGCAATTTTTAAAGTATTTTATAAACAGGAAAGGTAATAATTGTCATGATTCTAAATATTGATTTACAAAATCTGGCTTCCACAAAGACTCTGGTGAAAGTTTTACTTCCTCTCTGTCTGTCATTCAGTTGCAAATGTAAACAAGTAATCTCTTTTTATAAAGGGAGCCAGCTACCTGATAGGAGACTTTATGGGGCCTTGGCTCTGGGCCCCATAATGCACAACACACACAACCACACAGACATGCTCGAGGGTTAAAGGTTAGGTTTATTTGTCCAGAAGATAAACTGGTGGTTCTGCAGTAAAATCTGCATCCCGAAGCTTCAGTGAATTCCTGATTTTAACTTGAAATAGTGGAAGTGGAGGAAACCAGAACTGTGCCACAGACGGTCGCTATGGTAACCAAACACTGAGCAATGAGTACACATTACTGTTTAAGCAACTATACAGATTTCTCTCTTATCCCCAGTGACGTTTGATTGCAACCACTGAAAACTTTTTTTAATTGTTACTTTTAAATAAAGCATGGTATAAATGTATTTTGGGGTTCCCTGTCGTCCTGGTAACTCGAGAGTATGAGCTCAATCTAGCTTTTCTCATTAAGTGAAATTACAAAATGGTGGATGTGGAAGAGTAAAGTAGTATTATAATGCAACTGCAGAACTGAAAGGTACGATATATGTATAGATAGATTCACAGGCACAAAGGCGCACACACACACATCTTTCTGAATCAAGTTAAAACTGTGTATACACCCATCCTAAACCTGACGGGCATATCATTCATTAATCATGACATCTCTGGGTATTTGGGCTCTCCAGGTTCACCATAATAGATGGCTGCAGCCACACTCTATGATGGGAAGTGTGATAGATGTTTGTAATGACAAAAGCCACGCCTACCCACTTTTTTGCCCGAGAACAGCACAAAGCACAATGATGAATGATTTTACTTTACCAAACTCGATGAGGCCCAACAGTCACAATGTCACACAGCAAAAATATCTTGCAGTCTGGCATATATTAACAACTGTCAGGAGTATAGCCCACTGTGTTGCTATTGTTTTCTAAGACAAAGAAAACCTTTAAATACAGAACTCATTTGATGTCTTTTGAGATGTAGGATTGTCACCATAATAAAACATTAATCATATTAATCATATCATATAACACAGAAGTATAAGATGGTTTATAAAGTTTCACACCTTCATCAATCTTTTATGACAGGCAGAAATGATGACAGAAATGTACCAATGCATTGCTAATTAAAAGTAGAGTTTAAAACAGCCTGTCCTCAATACACTCGAAATTTAAATTAATTATAAATTCACAATTATCTAGCCACCTCACAACAAAACAGTTTAATAAACAAAGAAAAGTGTTGTATTATTAGTTCTCTCCTTTAATTAAGAGGTTTAAATCAAAAATTAAAAGGCTAAAACTAAAACGAGATTCTTGCCAATGAGTAACTGTGAGCTTCTCACTTACCAGAGCTGCATATATTAGTCCCAGAGTTCAGAAGCACAAATATTTTTTGTAATTCATGTACTATCCTTATACTGCCCCTAATAAAATACTGTGGCACAGAAATGGCCAGTCTCCCCTGTAACTTAGCATGTTACAAAACACCAAGCATCTTGTTTTGTCGACCAGAACCAGAAAACCTTGCACTCTTTTGAGCTCCATTCTTCAGTCAAGTACGAGGCCCGCTGTCAGACAAATTGAACTTTGCGAAAGTCACACATATGCATGAATATGACCCTTTCAGGCTGATACTTCAGCCTCCATTACCACCTGCTATGGAACTTCAAATTACAAAATCCATGCAAGAAAAGAAAAACGGGGAATTCATGTCGATTCAATTATGCTTACACAACACTACGCCCTCCACCCTGGGTCCACCCCTTGACTGTCTGATTTATTCATGAAGGTTGATTAGGCTGCAAGGCCAGTATAGGCGGGTTACATCATTGTGTGTGTAAATTGCTGTTTGTCAGAGCTGCTTGCTAGATTTACAGCCCCTTAATGGGCTGAAATTGGAGAAGCAATGGTCGTTTTAATTAAGGAAGCTAAAATAGCCTCCGGTGCACTGATGTATATCTGTGGACAGTACAGGATGGTGGTGCCTCGTCAAGGGTAGATAGGTGTGTGTTTACATAGGTTTGCCGTCATTTATTTAAGGAGCCCTTCCTGAGCACTTTGCTTTCGCTACTGCACGCCTTTATTGGAGTTTTGATGCTACAGTTTTGTTCCAGGTGGAAGCTGCCAAGACTCCTATGTTCTCTGCTGGAGAAACAGGACATTAAATGTACATTCAAACAGGAAAATAAGGGGCCCGGTTCATCACAACCATGCTCCAATTAAACTGCGTTAGTCTGCCTCATTTGGGAGTTTTTTCTTGATGACTTTCAAAAGTCAGATTAGACAGATTATTGTTATTCTTGAGGGATCAGCAAGAAAAAGAAAATAGAAAAGAATCAAGGGATTATATGGCAAACTAATTAACAACAAATTTTCTTTTTTTTTTAAATTCTTTCTTAGGAGCATGGTTCGAGAAATAATCAACTTTTTTGCCATTTTAACTAAATGTTTTTATTTTTCATCTCTTAATAAAGTGCTATTTTCTCTTTTTTTTTTTTTTTTTTTACAATACTTAAAACTGACAACACCGTAATAGTTAGGAGCATAACGATAAGAACAAAGTCTGATGAGGCACAATTAGAAAATTTCAGGGATATTTTAGGGGAAACAGGAAAAAGATAGACTGGCCATAATCTTTGTGGTCTCACTCCCATTTCTTACTTTTTACAGTTTGAATCTCTACTTAGAGAACCTTCTTAAGACTACATAGTGCAAAATGTGATTTCTTACCATTTTTTAAAATTTTGATCAGGAGTATATATGTGAAGGTTTGGTCCATATATATATGTATATTAATAAGATGATGAAGAAGAATACAAATGTATTGCATCGACTTGCGGTTTCCACTGTTAATCAGACAAATCCTTAAAGATCATGTCTCCAAGGAGACGTAGGCATGTTCAGAGCAGAGCAGCGCCGCAATTTGTCTGATGTTGTTTTAGATAAGAGGATTAATAGTAACTGGTACAAATTCCTAAATATACCTGTATTACACTAGCATTAATCCATGGATTAACCCTGCAGTAAGACCAAATACTTAGTCTTCTGATGGTGAAATATTTTTCTTTTGCATAAATAATTAAGGTAGAGAAAGAGATTCTTGGATTGTCAGACACATTCAGTCAAAACTCACAGAACGAGCATTCGATGTGTGTCTTGCCAGTGGAGATTTGCTGAGAGAAGTTTGCTATTACAACTTACATCATGTTTTCTGCTGCAGTTGAATAAAGAGTGCCACTATTCTAACATGCTGCCAGAGTGATGTGATCACAAGTGGACATGCTAAGTACACACTCAGGATGGACTGAGGATACTTTTAAGAGGTCATTGCTTTGGTCTCATTCAGAAATGGTCTACAACACTTATGACAAGAAATCCCCATGTGCCACAAAGGAAGACCACATATATAAGTCAAGGGCAACTCAAGCAGATCAGGTCCAGTCAACTGTTTACTCTTTTGTTTTGTGAAAAAATAAAAATAAAAATAAAAAAAACACTTCCAAACTGGAGAAAAACAGTATGTAAACTTGTGCTTAACACATTTTGCCTCCTCTATTTAGCAACCCTTTATATTTTACCAGGGTTGCTTCATAAAGAAATATGCTTTCTTTGGCTCTTAGATTAAGAACCAAAGTAGCATTTCATATATAAATATGTAAATATACATATGGAAGAAATAAATGTGAAGCAATGGTGCAAAACAGAAATTTGTTGCAGTGTCTTACAAGGCTAACATAATCCTTTTACTCTCCAGATATTTTTGTTTTTGCCAACTTAATTAAACTTACTGAGCTATTTTTAAAAATAAATACAGCTTAATTAAAGGTAAACATCTGTAGTTCTTGCATGCTGCCAGAGTGATGTGATCACAAGTGGACATGCTAAATCTTGGATGGATTTGCATCCATCCACCAATCAAGATTTGGTGGCTGTACCGCAATCAAGATTTGTGGTCAGACCTGCAAATTTCACATTTTTCAAGGGACAATGACACATTTTAAAGGTAAAATAATCCTAGGAAGATAACTATGCCATTTCTTTCTGTTACGTTATGGTGTCACTAAAATACTGTCTAAAAATAATGAAGTATTAAAACTGGTTTAGAATCTTCTCAAATACATGCAGATACAATACACACAGAGCTGATATTCAATAATTTGTGTTTCAAATACTTTTTTTTCCCCTTAAACTTTAAAGGAAAACTACATATTCTTTGATTAAGCATGTGGTTTTGATTCTAAGCTTGTTGTTTCATGAGGAAATCTTCCTCCGAGTATGCGTGTTTGCATGTGTGTGTTTGCACGAGGCGGCTCATTGGAAACAAAAGGGCTAGCTCTTCTGCATTATCCTCTGCAGACAAAAAGGCGAAACATGAGCCCATTAAGGCCTTAGGTCTTATCTATTAGGCAGAAACAATCTCAATGACCTTTCTGTCTTTGCTAATTTCACACAATAGCCTGACCTTTAAGCCGGCCTAACGCAGACATGTGGGTTGTTAAGGATCTTTGCCGCAACAATACCACTATATTCTGCCCACCGCCAACAAAGAAGAGTTTAATTATCTCCTCTATTATTATCCAGCCTTGGGTTTTCCTTCCTTACTCACTTTCTCTCAGTGCAATATTTGTTAAAAATGAATTATTCCATAATTATTGCAATTCAATATCCCTGACTGTTTGTACGTAATCTAAACTCAGCACCAAATTATGCCTGAATTGAATTTAAGATGCGCTGCGACGCTAAAGTTTTGATCAGCTTCTTCAAAGGATGAGGCGATGGAGTTCACTTTTCAATTATTATTTTGTTTTTTGCATTGTAGACTGAAAGTAATAAGGCTGTTTTGTGTGCATAATCTTTACAATGTAGCAATGTCAAAATATCCCATCATCTACAGTTGACTGACAAAAATAAATGCCTGTAGAGTTTACTTGAAATAAGCCCCAGTGGATTTGTAGGAAACCTGTGGTTTTTTCCGGTGCTTGCTGAGATGTAGGTCAGAGGATCAATGGCACCCTCATGACTGTGCAGTAAAGGTAATGCTACAGGCAGCAGCCACTTACTTGATCCTGTCATAAGACTTTTAAAAAGTGTAGAGGTAAACATGTTTCTGTGGACAGGTAGTAGCGGCTACTGCAGAATCTGCTCTAGATGTTTTCGTTTCATTCCAATGAGCATCAATGGTTTAAATAATCCATATTAACATAGAAGGGAGAGGATTAAATATAAGAGAATATATTCTTACATTTTCCACAGACTCTACAAAGCATCCCAAAAACTACAATCTCTCTGATTATTATTAATACAAAGCATTTATGACAGATTCATAGTAAATCAATTATTTAAATATGAAATGTGAACATTGTTGGGTTTCGGTTCATGTGAAAAACCTATGGCTAAATCACACAGTGTGTGAGTTTCAAAAGAAAATTAACCAAAGAACATGCATTTATGTAAAAAGCTTTTCAAAAGCTTTTACTTTTAGTATATTGTTCAACTAAATGGTGTTTACAGTCCTGACATCTACTTACACATTACATAAATAAAACAACCTTATTATAAATAATAATAAATCGATCATTTAAAGAGTGCATTTCATCTTTATAGTGATAAAGTAATTATTAGTGATTACAAACTTGCATATTAAAATAGAAAGCATGGCTCAAGAATGTAGAATTTTTTTATGTCTCCACATGTAATGTTTAGCATTTCGGACATGATAGACTTACCTTATTTACACAGGCATGATACCCAGAACAGGCAGTGGAAAAAATGTTCTGGACTCTGACTCATATATTATTATTACATGCCATTGTGAATTTGCACCAGGACCATTCTGGAAAATGTGTACATATGAATGTGCACAATATTAGGTCTAAATAAAACAAGAAGAAAGACATTCAACAGCAAAAGACAGTGCTGGAGCCTGCAAAAAGAGTTGGAGGACTGGCTGAACAGGCAGCAGAGAGTCTCAAGAATGTTTCTATCCTCAGGTGCCTAATGCCAGCCAATATTGTGCCTGAAAAACAAAGAACAATCTGAAAGAATATTCTTTATTTGCCCTCACAATAACATGTCATGTTATAAAAAAATATATTGCTTCTTCTTTCAGTGCTTACTTTCCAGTGACTGAAATGAATGAAGGAAGAAAAATAAGGTACAAAAGAAAGAAAGGACAGATGAAAGAAGAGAAGGAAAGATAAACTTCTTCACTTTAATCTAAATTGTGGCAAAACTTTTTAATTACATTCTGGGGTTTTGTTGTTGATCTTTCTGTGGTATATTAAAAACTAAATCAAACTTAATAAATCAAGGCTTGCAAAGCACAAGATATTCATCAAAACTTGTTTCAACATAGAAGGGAAATACGGATATTTAACTAAAACCGCAACAAACCTGAAAATTCAAATGATTTTTTGAAATACAATAAAAACTTCTTTTTTTTTCTATTGAGGAATAAATGTGGAAAATGTTTGGGTGTACAAACTATTTCCACATTTAGAACACTGATTTTTTGTCAATGTCTTCTATTTCACATTACTGTATACGGTGGGCTATTAATTTGTACTTTAAGCAATGATTTGATTTTTTTCTAGCTCACTGTTTAATTGTTTCCCCTCTGGAATTTGACAACTGAAATTTTCTGCTCTTTCCTGAATGCACCACACATGAATAAATCAGTAATGATTTAGGCATCATTGGTGATTTAGGCAATCACCAATTGCCTAAATCAATGATTGCCTAAATCATTGGTGATTTAGGCAATCACCAATGATTGCCAAATTCCTATGTAATAAAGATTAAGATGTCAATTTATTTTTAAAAAATACTGCCAGACCTATGCTGTATGTATGTTATCAAAAACAAACTTAGATACTGCAATGACATCCATAAGCTTGTATAATCTTACAAAACTCTCAACTCTCATTAACTTGGTACCATTATTATTTTTTCTTTTCTTGTAACACCTCTCAGTATCTGAAATCTCTTTATATCTACTCACTTCTCACCAAAGCTGAAATCGTTTGTGAGTCGCTGTCATTCAAACTGGATAAACTGGATATGGCTCTTCCCGTCTGAACCATAATACAGAGTTTGTTTCAGCTTAATGGTGAGCAGCAGTTGTCTCCTTCACTACTCCTGATAATCTGCCCATTTGATTCCCCTCAGCAGCTTCTTTAAAATGACAGAGCAGAGGCTTAAGGATGACCGTAAACTGAGCCCCTTTTCCTCCATGTCTTCATTTAATAGAGTAATCTGCTCGGGCCTGCCCATGAGCCCAGTAAGCCAGTTGTGGACTCAAAAGAGGCAGCTCACTCAGGATAATCAAATGTAAAAAAACAAAAAAAAAACAAATGTAAAACATTTTAGACTTGATTCAGGTTTTGCCACAAACAGGGGAAGGGGAGGTGGTTTGCAAACTTTGTTAGGATGTAACCAAAGACAGTTGCCAATTAGCCATTAGATGGCAATTGGCTTTGTGCCTAATCCTAACCAGGCAGATGTCTGCCTGTACATGAAGGACTGCAGGCAGATGAGTCATATAGCCCACAAAAAGACAAAACTGAAGTTTTTGAAAGGGAAAATAGAAACACATAACCACTTATCCTTGCTGTCTGTGTAAAATATGCGCAAAGACATGATGTTTGTGTGTTTCGAACGCCAGATGTGTTGAGCCCTCAATTTAGATGCTGAACACTTTTGTCGCCTCTCTCCCTCTCTGCTTCTTTTTGTTCCCCCTCATGTCTTCTTCTTTCCATCAGACTGTCTTCTGTAGTTGCTTTTGCTACCATGAACAACAGGAAAACAAGTTTAAAACTGCGTTACCATATATGTTTGTATTATCTTCAAAAAGGGAAGGAAGTGAGAAATAAATCTGGAAAGAAGTGAATGAAATTTGTGGAATGTAACTTTGTAGTTAGAATCCAAACAGTGACTTCAATGCAGACAGTCGGAGTTTTGGGTGGGTGTGTGTTTGTATGTGTTGTGAGGAATGGGGGGTGAAATGGTTTTCTATTTTGGATACTATTATTTCTTCTCTTTAAAGCAACCATTTGCACTGTAATGAAGTGTTTCATTTTGTAAACCATCGAGTTTTGTGGAGGAGTTCGCAAATCAGTTTAATGGCTTCATCCCTGGTTAAACTGTATCGTTCGATTGTTCATTAACCTATTTTCTAGCAATAAAGGCTGATGGTGTGTTTCCGTTCTGTGTAACACCAGTAGGAGTTTGACACCTGGGAGCTTTGAGATCAAAAACTGCGAGACAAGTCTGCATCCTTTTTCTTAAGAAAACAGGCAGAAATGAAGATGTCATTGAAAAAAATCCACCGAGAAGAAATGCGAAATGTCTGCTGATGCTATCTGACTACCACCTTCCTTGACACTTGTTCTACACTACCGCACACCACCACACACTGTTAGACATCTGATAAGATAGGTAAAAAAATAATAATAAAAACTCACTCCAGAGCTCACTATTAGAGAAATAAAACAACTCGTGTCATCTTAGAGTCACAAAATCATAGCAATTTATTGTAAGTTTTCTAAACATGGTTAACCATGTGGCGAATTATTAAAGAGGGTGATGCGTTTTCTGAAAACTATAGATTAGAATGGGCGTACATTTTTCTGTTCTGATAAAAATAATATTATAAGATATGTATTTTTTCCCCCAATCAATTTATGTATGTGTATATGCATACTTTCCCAAAAAAAAAAAAGCGGTCTAGATTTGAATTGAATTATTTCACCAACCAGAGAACATTACTATAAATCCACCAGCTAAACCAAAATGTTAGCAAGTTTATTGCTTATCATAGGCAGTTCGCAAATGAATCGGTCTAATCTGCTAATAAATACAACTGGTTAGTGTGGCAAAGCAAAAAGTATGTTCAAATTAAATGTGTAATCTCCTTCAAGATAAAAGTTCCCGCCGCAACAGCAGCTGTTTACTTTGCAGCCAAGCTGTATTTTCAAACCTTTTATGTGAACTCCTCGTACTTATTAAATCAGCACATGCTGCCCACATTTTTCACCCAAAGAAACTAAAGTAACAAAATAATTTCAAGCTTTTGACTTTTTTTTTTATAAAAGGAAAGAGCAAAAGGAAAACCAATCAACCGTTTTGAGGGAGCCGGTGTATAATTTTGGTTCAGTGACATTTTTAATGCGTTTCTACCATCAGCAGCACAGGAGAAACAAGTGGTTTATTTGTTGTTGTTTTTGTTTTTTGTTTTTTTTGACAGGTGTCCTAACACCAATCTCTGTGGATTTTTTAGTATGGGAAATACAGTTGCTAGACATAACATGCATTATTACAATAATCTAAATGTAAATTCTTTTGTGTTATATAGCATCTATATTTTATGGCATTCTCATTAACCAAATTTTTTTTTCCCTTTCGCTTTGCTTTGTATTTTTGTTATGGTCAAATAACCAGAAGTTGAATATAACATTTACTTCAAAGCACAGTCAAACTTTATGTAGGATTCATAACTATAAATTACCCAATTTCCAATTTCTTATGAGGTGTGACATGCCAACTCAGATTACCTTTGTAAGGACTGTGACACACACTAGGAGTGTAACAAGATCCCAAGGTTAGGGATTTCGCAATAACATGATGCAATGTTATTTTTCTTTATTTGCTATCGGTACATAGTTTCATATAATGAAGTGAGTGTTAGCTATTATAATAAATTTTATTTGATAAACTGTTATAGGCTATTTATGATTGAAACTTATTCTGATAAGTCTGAATCAAAATAAGACTGCAAAATGAAGTACAAAATGTAGTTTGATAAATAACTCATGGCTTTAGGGCTGGATTTCAACACCGGCTGAAAAAGTAGGAAAAAAAAAAGCCTCCACTTTTATAAATAGTTTTTTGGGCAGGATGTTTGGTGCTAAATTTGCTATCCCATTTACTAAAATAAAAAAATAAAGGACTTCAAACAATGTGTTGTCTGTTGAAAATTTTTGAAGGTTAAAAAAAAAAAGAAGCAATTACACTTCTTAAGTAAACTGATTCTCCAGTATTTAACCAGCCAATAAACATGTAGAGCTAATCGTTCCAATCACTAGCCGAATTGCTGATGCCTCACAGATGAATAGCTGAAGTATTTCCTTTTTTTATGAACAGTTACATAAAGGTAAAAATGAAAAGCAAAATATCAAACCTTACTCCATTCCCAGGACTTAAGATTTAAAGTGCACCAATGTATCTCTCAGACACTTGGCAACGGTTTATATTCATCTCCCTCAGACTGAAGAAGGGCATCTAATCAGCAGAGGATTTCCATACCTGCCTTCTGCCTTCGCTAATCTAAAGTACATCACACGTCTGGTAGGGCTTTATTTCAAGAGTCCAGAAAATAGATAAGGAACTGACAAAGATGGAGATAACGTTAATCCCCGAGAGACGCCAGGTCCAAAGGAGTACCCACTGCACAACAACGAGGTAATGAAGGCTCGGAGGCCACAGCTAAGCCAGGCTAAAATAGAGGTGACAGGGTACAGAGAATGGAGCGACAGGAAAGGAGCAAACAAGAGGGGGGAAAAAAAGGTGGTAGAAAAAAGGAAGATGATAGATGAGGAAGCATGAGGAGAGAAAGTGAAAAGCACAGACATACAGAGGGAGTGCAGCACAGGTGGAGTAGAGAGGAAAAAGTCAGGAGGACATGTCAGCGGGAGAGGTTTCAGCTACATCATTACAGAGATACAGCACTGCTGGGCTGCACAAGCATGGACTTCAAACATTTTAGGGCTGCATTTGCTGGTATATTCTACCGCAAGAGGAAGGAAGGCGAAAAAGGAAGCTAGCATCCATCAAATATCCTTAATTTCTGCTTAATGCTACCCTAAAGTTTGTAAAAAATTGCGTCCACTGTCAGTGGCTGATAATATCCTCAAATAAATTCAATTTAGTTTATTTACATAGTGCCAATTCACAATAAATGCCATATCAAGGCACTTGGCAAAGCCATTTGAATAAATTCTGATAGACTAACTACTATCTATTCTAGTGACAACACAATCCCTTTTCTCACTCATTTTGTGTGAAAAAAAAAAAAAAAATCATATTTTTCAATTTCTTCTAACAAGAAAACTAAATTACAGCACATACAGCAAAACAATCCCAAATCCCCAAAGAGCATTTGAAGGAACTAAGATCTTAAATGACATTAGATTACAAAAAACATTTAACTGAAAACAATAGCACACCTGCAGTAAGGTGATTTTGCTGTCAATACCAAGCATGATGTGATAACAAAATCCATTCAGGAGTTAATTAAATTTCATACAAAGTTAGAACAGCTACGTTTTCCAATTACATGGATTCTTGGATAACCAGGGTTTGCAACAATAAGTGTTGCCAGTAGGGGCGCTGTTAAGCTGTCTAAAAAGGAAAACTCAGCTGTTGTCTATATGCACAGCTCCAGCGCTACATTGTCTCACAAGCTGAGAGAAGCCCCCCATTCACAGCCTGTGTCTGTCTGACAAGGACTAAGAATGACAAATCTCTTCAGAGCTACACCTCTGTGACAGACCTGAAGAAAACGTTTGACTCAAGTGTCAAATATTTGAACTCCTTGAACTGTCAGACAAGCTGGTGATCTATCGCGCAAGACAGTCTCCAAAGTGAACACGTCACACCAGTGGGAGGATAACAGAATAAAACTTCTGATGCTCCCCCGCCCCCACACACACGCACACTTTTCATACGTTTCTTTGCGTACAACCCTGTGAGGTCGAAAAAGATTTAATACGCTAACAGAAATAAAATCGTGTTTACACATTGATTCAAAGAAAGAAAGAAGGAAAGAAAGACGTATTTCATGAACATTTTTTGTTTACCTATTAGGCCACTTTATTAGGTACACCCAGCTGGTTGGACTCTGGTAAACACAACATGCCTAAAATATTGAAACAAAGCTGGATGGATACTGACAAAGACCAGGGGAATGTTGTAGCTGAAATCAAGATTCAGGAGACCAGAGAACTTTTTCTTTTTTTTTTTTTTCCCAATGTGTCAGTGTGGTATTGTAATGCTACAGTTCATCTGCACAAATCAACGCATCAATGTGTCGTGGTGATGGCATTCCACACAGCTGGGCTTACATTTTATATTCATCTAAAACCAGTCGGCCCATTCATTTCTGACACCAGCTGCTGTTCTCAACACATTTGTTCTTTTTCAGACCATTCGCCGTAAGCCCGAGAGATGGCTCAGTTTAAACAGCAGCATGTGTGGTGAATGTGGTGAGGTACCTGAAACGTTTTCTTCAGAACCTGACTTGGTTCTGAATAAAGTGGCGGGTCCAGTACATATAGATATGATATGTTGCAATAATATGACCTGACTTTATTTATTTCCTTTAAGTACTGTTTTCCAAATATCTGTCTCAGAAATGTATGGACTGATTGCATCAGCACAATGAATCTTTGTTGCGCAGTGGGTTGTCTTGTCTTTCATTTGTAAAAAAGTTACCTAAAAATGTGTCCAGTGTAGTTGCATGAACACAATGTTTCATATCCGGTTTGTCTGGTTACTGTACCTCATAACTAATGTGAACAGCATCCCTGCAGCCGTCCACATAATAACTATGAACTTCTTTGAAAATCTGGCCCTCGATTTCCTACATAAATCATAGATATAATATTTGAGTGCATGGACTGGCTAATGTGTGCATAACTAATGAACATGTCTATTAAATGCGTTTATGGATTCAGAGATCGATACATTTTTCTTCCACTGGCCAGTGTTCTGCTCTGTAGTGCTCAGTTTTTATGATTGCCATGGGATAATATTGAAACCTTTTTTTTTGCAAACCCACTCAATGCATTAACAACTGTACACATTTTGAGTAAAAACAGTTCAGTAAATCAATGCAATATAACAAATGCATGCTGGAAAGTGTTGTAAGAACTTCCAAAACACTGCGAGGACAAACAAGGAATCACTCCCACATTAGCAGTACACTGTTTTCAAAAGAAATCCAACCTGCGAAGAAAAGTGCCTCTCTGGTTGATGAAATATTACAATTTTTTTATTCGCTGTCATGTATGTGTTGATGTGTTGAACCAATTCACTGGGTCGCTCAGACAGAAATGCACTCCACGTCTTACATGATTAATTATTAAGCAATTAACTAATCAAAAGACAATTATTGTTCATTACCTTTAAAGAATGTTTGTCTTACTTTAATGATTTCAATAAAATGCATGTGTTTTTTTTTTTTGTTTTTTTAGATTACATTTGTCAAATAGCAACATTTTTCAAGATGTCCAAAAAAAGTCTATGACAAGCTGGAATGGTAACCTAAGTTACAGGCAGAGAATATTTCTCCTTATGGCAGATAAAGGTGAAAGGTTAACCAGATCCCATTAAACCTCACTCTAAATTTACTCAAATGAAGCCTAATAGCCTGATACAGGCATCGGCCTATAGCTGTTTTGCCATTTGAAATGATCAATTGTAAGGATGCCATCAGATTACACTAAAAGCACAAATATACTCTAGCAATGTGGAACTCTATATTTACATCAGCCATCATACTTTAATTACAAAAGAAATGAAAGGACTGACACCTTGATTGTGGATGGGTCAGGACCAGAATATTCATGCGCTGTGGCCGTCATGGCACAAGCACCTACGGCATTAAGTGAGCATTTGTGCAGCTTAGAGCTGCGACAGCTTCAATTGAAGCTGCTACTGCCAACTCACAGTCAACCTATAATTAGCAGAGATGAAAGAAAAAAAAAAAGAGTATTTAGATTTAAGTAGCAAAAGTAGCGCAAACAGAATTACTACATCTCCTGAGCGACATCTGCTCACATTTTGTGAACTAGCAATTTCTCCACAGCTGCCGCCATGGAGGTTGTGTCTCATAAAGCCCCTTTTATTTTTTTTCTCTTCTGCTTGACAGTTGAAGAGAGCCCCCGAGGTATTACTTTATGACCCTGGGACCTTTCCAAACGACTAAATATGTCACATGAAACCGTCAAAGATGCCATGGTCGTATTTGCAAATGGTGAAAAGAAGCGACTACAGCGGGAGAAATTTGTAGAAGTGTCAACGGTTTAACTAACTATTGCGTAAGCCTGAAAGTCCACAGGCTTACGCACTTTGAAAGCTCAGTTATAAAGCCAAGCTGTCTGTATCATTCAAGTGTGGGAATGCATCAGATGCTGTATTTCAGGAATATCATCACAATTGAATTTTTTGCTCGCCAATTTAAAGATAACCAGATACTTACATTCATAATAAAAAAAAAAAAAAAGAGTAATTTTTTATTTCAGTTTTAGGTAAGATTACCAAAATTTACCCCAAATCATATATATATATATATATATATATATATATATATATATATATATATATATATATATATATACTGCTAAAAAAAAATAAAGGGAACACTCAAATAACACATCCTAGATGGACAGTTTGATTTCACAGAAGTTTGATTTACTTGGAGTTATATATTAAAGCTACTTTTCTGAAACTTTCACATCTATCCCTTTTCCAACACATTTGAGTCAAATGAATGCCTTTCCATCAGGCCTCTGGAGAGCTGAATGACATGTTGATGACAGGATTTAGTTGTTTGATTCAGGTGTGTTGGGGAGGGATTCATTTAAAATTTAAAAGGCTGAAAGGCAGAGACCACCATTCCAACTGTGAAGTACAAGAGCAACAGAAACAAGTGGGAAGGGTGTTTCGCTTCAGGAGGCCCTGGCACTCAAGAGAAAATGTGTGACTATGTTAAAGCAACATCTCACGTACTCCATACTGGCACTTAAGACAAAGACCGAAAACCAAGTTAAAACATTAGTTACAAGACTTAACAGCATATCAAATCCATGCTTCAGAGTTACAGTCCGAAAGCGCTGATCTCAGCGTCATACAATATTTGTGGGATCAGTTAAAAAGATGTGCGTGAGCAAGGTAGCCTCCAAAACCCGTCTGAGTTCTACCAGTAAGTAAATGGGCCAAAAACCCAGCAAGATGTTCTCTTTTGTAGCACTAGTGACCTTTATTCATTAGGAGCTGGACAGGAAGAAGGGCAGAGAGAGAAGGAGTAGACATGCAGAGAATGACCCGGGTCCGGAAATCAAACCGGGGACAACAGCAATAATGACTGCAGCCTCTGCAGATGGTGCACCTGGTCCACCACTGAGCGATGTGGCACCCTGCAGCACACTACTGCGAAAGGCTTTTGACTCAAGTCATACACTTCAAAAGGCGATTTTTACCACATACTAAAGATATGTAGGTCAACTTCAGACTTAGAAGAAAGAGACAGATCGATATCTAAAGTAATGTTTTATTATTCTGGTGCATAGCACAATTTTCATCAGATTTTATGCCAAACACAGAGGGGGAAAAAACTTCTGGTTTCATGCAGTGCATGTTAATATTTGTTTTCAGCTGCGTGCACAATGCTTTTGCTTAGAATTGCAACCTTTGCCTGAGAAGTGTCATTAGCGTTACAGTGCTGCTAATCTGATGAAAGTCTGTGGTTTTCTTATTGCCTCCTCTAATGTCCCCAAAAACAGCCAAAGTGTATTGGAGTGACTATGCTTTAATACAATATCCAAACTCTGCCATGATGCTTTTACATTAGGGAAATAATAAACCCTTTTCCTGGAGCTGCTTCTCTCCGCTTCGACAACTGTTCTAGCCTCATAAGAGAATGGGAACTGAGCTTAATCATCAGACGGGGAAAGATTCCCCTTAAGACCTGCCAAGAGAGCATATTGTGTGACTCGTCCCTCTTCCACAAGGCTTGATATTTAATGCATATAGGTGCCGCAGCAGGCAGTGATGGATGGGGGGTAATGCTGAAGTTGACATGCCGCTGGCAGAATGCAAGGCCGTCAAAACAGACTCACGGTCTGTGAGCCTCATCCCATGCAGG
This sequence comes from Poeciliopsis retropinna, assembly GCA_010277075.1. Taxonomy (NCBI): domain Eukaryota; kingdom Metazoa; phylum Chordata; class Actinopteri; order Cyprinodontiformes; family Poeciliidae; genus Poeciliopsis; species Poeciliopsis retropinna. The sequence goes on from VMRM01000022.1 coordinate 10,378,611, forward strand.
GAGACAGAGGAAAGATGGTGAGAGAAAGGCGAGAGTGCAAAGAGAGGTTGGTGAAAAGTGTCCGAGTGACTGAAAGCAAGAGAGACGGGAAGACGGGGAGGAATCATGGAATCTGTTTCTGTCTGCGTGTTTGCTGTGAAAGATGGCAGCGGATAAAAATGTCCTGACAGGACTATAGCTTGAGACAAAGTGCAGATCCACAGTGGCGTAAGCGATGGAGTCAAATTAATTATCGCATAATGTTTTGGATTTTTTTTCTCTCTCTCTGATCATTTTCGGCAAAATAATTGAAACGAACTTTAAGGTAGTTTGAAAAGGTTGAACGACAATCCAGATCACGTCAAGACTTTAGGATTAATTTTTTACACTTCACTAAAACTGTGATGCAGAGGCATTTAAAGTAGAAATGAGACAGTGGCCAGAAATACTTTTAGATCAAATAAATAAACACCATCTTGACTGCTGTCGTTATTTGCATCAGTGGTGACACAGAGTTCATATTACAGTGCTATGCAAGTATATTAACACCTGTTAAGCTCCTTTGTCACTTTTGACGAAGGGGCAAAGAACTGCGGTTTCCGATCACAAACTGCAACCAAAATAAAGTGTTGACTGAAGTGGAATAAAAATTATTTCAGAGTGTTAAATTTTCATTATTTTTATTTAAATGTGAATGCAAGAAGCACATGATCTGAATACCATGTGCTGCCACCAACATGGCAGCATGGTATGTCAGTACCATACCATGCTGCGATGAACAACCTTGTTGGAATCCGAACCTTTGGATTAATTATTCCAACAAGATTATTCAAAACATACTGATGGACGTAATAGTTTACAGTGTACTGATTGATCAAACAGCCGATAAATCAGCCCTGATTCCCATAGTCTTGGGAGATCAGTGATCTATGTTAGCAAAAGATGAGCCACAGACCCACCCACCATGACATGTCTGCACATTTGCATTTAACAATAGTCACTCGACTGTTGCCAAATCAGGATGTTTCTTCCTATATTTAGCATAATTTCAGACCAAAAAAGAAAAAAAAAAAAAACAGCATTGACAGATCAGGTTTCTTAAAGATCAGAAATCTGCGCTCAGCCAGAAAACTGCACCCACAGTTTACAGCAAAGCTTGAAGTTTCAAATCCTCCACCGAGTCTGATCAAACTATTTTGCACAAAAAATGTGACAAACACACAAATATGTGAAGCTGATTGAGACATACTCCAAAAGAACTGCAGCTGAATTTGCACATAAGGGCAGTTGTCCAAAATATAAATTCAGAGGGACTTAAAAGTTTTAGGCTTTTATTTCGATTTTATTCAACTTCACAATTATGCATCACTATATGTAAGTATAGAGAGACATAAAATGTTCAGTAAAACGTGCCCGAAGGGTCACGGTTCTGAAAAAAACATGAAATATTCAATATTCCACTCATTTTCTACTTACTTGCTTAAGAGCAAGCAGTATATGTGCACAGGCCTTGAGAATTAAAAGGGTCATTACACGTCTAAAGCTGTAAACAGTAAACCACCCAAAGTGTTTTCGCATTCTTCCTCCACATCAGCAAATCAGACCTCTGTTTCAAGCTTGCATAAATCTCCTCTACATGTCAGGGCCTAGGGGTTACTCTTAGTGGGCTATTCATCAACCTGAAACCTTTAATGTATATATGTAGCACATCTTGCAGAGAAGTATTTATCCTGTAAAACACAAGGTGTGTCTGCGTAGTGACAATTTACTCACCGTAACCTTTCACATGACGTCTGACAGGTTTGTAACGTAGTTAAAAATGCAAGGCTGGTAGTTGCATCTTGTCAAACTCTTACTTCAAAGTTGCTGCGGTAGTGGATCCTAATGTACCATTTCCATCATGCAGTAGGTGTTTCAAACACTCTCTTTGTGGCACTCTATATTTCTCTCTGCCTCAGAAAATTAGTATACTAAGAGAAGCTCCTATTCAACTTTTATAGACATTTTTTTTTGCTGTTTTTTGTGGTTAATTTTAGTCATTTCCAACACATATTGGATATATCCAATTTTAATAAAACCTAAAAGGTTCTCTCTTTTTTTTGCTTTGACACAGAATAGCATTGCTAGAACTTTAGATGCTAAAAGCATATAAAGTGCCTCCTATAGCTATTTCGACCTTGCACACTCTTCTAAAGTCTTTCTGTTAAAATTCCATATTTAATCCTCGATACTAAGCAAGGGCTGAGATTTTTTAAAATAATTTCTATCTCTCTATATAAATTACAGCTGCTAAGCAGTTACTGTATGTGAGATAAAGGGGAAAAAACATCTCAGGGATGCACACTGGTGTTCTTTAAAGTTCGCAAGTGAAAAAAAATTATTATATTGAATTTTTTAACAACTGTATCTTAATGGTTTCTAAATATTATAGTTTTTTCATAATTGAACTAAGTTTAGCAGCTGATGGTGATGGGCAAGGATCTGCAAAAAGAACTGTAGACGACATGAAAAATTTGTTTCACAAATATATTATCATGCTGAACATTAGTATGATTGGATTACTGAATGCTTTACATAAACATGGTTTCCAAAAATGTTCTATTTCAGACTTTCTATGTTCTTCAAGACTTGAATTTTCTTATTTCAACATTCCAGACATTTAGGAAAGATTTGATGAGTCTGGTTTTCCAAATAATGTAGATTGGCTCAATTTGCTTGTAGGCAATGTGTGCTCAGCTATCATGAGAATGCGAAATGCAATCTAAACATATCATATATTACTGCTGTTGCCGTTATTGATGTAGCTCCATGTGATAGTGCGCTATAAATCAGGAGCTTAAAAGCTCAATGACAAAAACAATTGCATCAAAGCCAAGTTAAAATTGAATGGTGCTAAAAGAGATTTATATGGTGTTCAGTGTGGAGCGTATTTCTTTTAGTGCAGATGCAGCATCGTATTCACACTCACAAATTAGCCAGTAACATTTCCTTTTGTTTAAGATTTCATTTGTTTTCCTTCACATAAATGTGACAGAATTTTATTTAGCTTTACGTGAACATTTAGCACACAAACACTTGTGCAGCGTGATGTTTCGAATCTTTCACAGGCTACAAGCTAAACTACGTTTGTGTTTCAACAGTAACGAACAGGGCAAGAGAGAAACTTCAAAAGAGCAAGGGAGGACTGTGGTTTCAGCTGTCGGAGTGTAGGAAACAGATGACATCACACTGGAAGCCGTAACTGCAGATACTTAGGTCAATATTTTGTCAGAAAGATTCATAGTAAAGATTGATGTATCAATGAGAGCAGTCGAGAACGCTGGGCTCCAAATATTGTAAATTCCTCGACAAAGGCAATAACAATCACACGATTCATCATTATGAATACTGACTTCTCCTCCTTGAAGGAAGCCAATGATTGACTAAAGATTAGCTGCTCAATAAGAGGAAATGACTTGAAAAACATAAATAAGGGATGGGGACGCGTTTCCCATCAATCACCACTTCAGGTCTTCATTAACACACTCCTACTTTTGTGTCTTAGTGCGGGGAAAGTGTGTGGGTGGGTGTTTTTGACTCCTCTGAGGACCATTCTTCAGTCCATTGGTCAAATTGCGCACTTCAATCCTCCTCATCAACTTTAAAACCTTCTGAGAGCCGATACACCTATCAACCTGGTCAAGGAGACGTGAACACCCATTTTCACATTTAATATGCTCATTACCTTAGTCAAGGAGAGGCAAATGTCCTCACTGTGCCCCGGATTTTGCCTTTGCTTTGCCAATGGGGTGCTCTTGTCTGTACAATAAATATTCCTACTACAGACATGTACAGTCATCTAAAGTCTAAAGAGAAATAAATACATTCCTAGTCTTTCAATAGTATGATTATAAATGTAATTTTGATTCAGCTCATCCCCTAATTTGAAGTAAGTTCTAACAGTCACATGAACTGTTTCATATGACTCAATCATTCTTTACTACCCAGAGCAATTGCTGGTTAACTTAATTACTGCAAGAAAAGCCAAAGTCGAAAGTCATCACCATATGAACTTGGATGTGATAAGTTATTTGTGCTGACATGTTGTCTGCAGCTCAGTGATGGAGACTCGTGTCTGCAACTTAGATGCCAAACTGCAAGTGGAAGCAGACAAAGGGCTGGTCAGAAATCAATGGAATGATTTTTATTGCTGTTATTGCAAAACAAAAAAATAATAAATGTTTCCATTTATTCCTATTGAGAAAGATATGACTATTTTTTTTTTAATTTAATTTGTCAATAAAACATAAAGAAAAAATATATTTCGTTCCTGACTTGACTTTGCTTTTACATTGTTTTTCTATCATTAGATTTCAGTATCATTTCCTATCAGAAACATTTTTGTTTAATGAAAATACTATAATTTTGGGCTGTGAAGCCAAACCATATAACATTTTCTGTCATGTCAAATAGGACAGTGTTGCACGTAAGCTTTGTTCTTATGCTTGTTCACCTTCAGACCTACTCCCACTATTATAAAGCTAACTATGAAACAACCTCACAGGCTATACAGTTTGAGACCTCACTGTTGTGTTTTCGTAATATTTTGTGTGATATTGCAAGGTGTGACCTCAGGCTGAACTTTCTGGTACATCCACTCCATCGGAGAGTTTTTTTTTTTTTACTCCATTTGTGAAAAAAACATCTCTCACTGTAGAATAATGGACATTTCTTTTCTTGAAATGGTTCTAAGACCAATTTCAGAATGGGCAGCAATAACTACATCCTTCAGATTACTGCTGATGTCTTCCGCTTTGATGCTGTGTAACACTCAAAGTGAATGCTCCAAAGTAGCAAGCTGCCAAGACTGCTTTATTATAGAGATGCTCACATCGATGACCAGTTCATGAGCCACATTTAGAATACAGGACTTGACTGCTATGCACCACCAATTTTCAAAGCACTATTCCTTTGTTTTTATGTGGGTTTTGGCTCGATTTATGTATTTTTCTTGTTTTGCGTTCGACACTGATCAAATGCATCTAATTTGAAGGCCTGGGGAATCTTGATGGACAAGTCCAGATTTATGAAGTTTAGAAATGAAGAGGAGTGTAGTTACATTTTACCATGCGTAGTTGTAGGCTTTGATCAATAGGTAATCCCTGATGCTAACAAAGCAAGAAAAGGTCAGTGAACCCCAGCCAGATAAAGACCCATGACACACATCCATCCTGACGTGCAGTGGCAAAGACAGAAACATGGAAACAGCAGGGGTCTATGATATCTTCTAATGCATGTTGAAAGCTGCCTATCCAATTGTTACAACTTCCTAGGACGGCCTCGCCAGCTCTACTCACTTTTTAATCGATTTCTCTTCTTATAATGTCTTGAATCTCTGTAAAAGTGTAATGGATCACCTGGAATTCTGCTAGATATCAGGACTGAATCTCCTAGAGACCTTCTTGCAACATTTAAGTTTTCTTAAATTCTACTCCTGCACAGTTTTTCCAAGAGACCAAACACACTAAATGCTTAATTTTGAAGGACTATGATATAATCCATTTGTTCCTCTCGTAATTGTTTTATGGTTACTGATAATAGTCCAAAACATAAAGCCAATCATCAGAGAAATTGGGTTCACCGGACACGAAAAGCCTGCTTTATTATGCGAAAACACAAATTCTGGAAAAACTGGGGTGAGATGAGGAGAAGAGAGCATAAAATATATATCTGGATTATCAGAAATTGTGCACAGACGAGTGGTCAATAATCCCTCTTTCTGTATGATATGGAGGAAACTACGCACAAATCAATTTCGTCACTGATGAAGGAAGGCTGCTGTGAAGCAGGAGCTTTGTTTCGAAAACTAGACAAGTGACTGACAGCCAAACGAAACAAATCTTAATTCTAATTTTATTCAGGAATCCACAGAAAGATCGAGCATTTTTATTCCTGACAAGAGAAAATATCTATCCAATGAATTCACTTTTTATTTGATTCATAGCGAAAAAGAACAGTTCAATTGTTTTAGAACAACAATTGCTGCCAAAACTTATACATCTCCATCAACTAACCAGTTAAGTTCCAGTTTTGTGTTGTGAAATTTTCATACTGATTGTTGGAATCAGATGTCTTACTACAATAATTTGAGTCCCCCAATGGACAATGACGAGAACTATGTTTTTCCCAGTGTGGGAGAAAAAAAATAACATTACTCAGCTTCAAAATGATCTTCACAACGTCTCAATTTCCTTTTGCATAAATCAGCTGTCGAGTCTGAATGCAAAAAAAAAAAAAAGCTTTTCAATTAATTGATAAGGTGCGTATGGAGGTATTACAGCACAATACTGTTTTCTTCTTTTTTGCCTCATTGTTTTGGCTTGGTCTTGCAAAAACAAAAAGAAGTGCACCAAGACCATGAGTTATTATGAGAGGCGTACTTTAAACACCTCAGATTTTGCCATTACATCTTAAAAAAAACTCATTTTTGCATCACAAGATGGTCATAGTCTGCTTCCCTCTTCTCTAAAACCGGCCACGGGTGAAAAATTTAATCTATACGGAACATTTCAATTTTCTTACCATTAGATTCCGGAGATTTTAATTAACCATGAGTAATAAATCTAAATTTTTTTTCCCTAATTCCTCTGCTGTCCTTTCTTACACTCCTCAAGCTCAGTCAGTGTGTCGCATGAAAACCAAACGGAGTGGATATCAAAACAAAATCTTTTGCAGCATTAGATTCAGCACACAACTATTATGTAAGGGTGAGCCTTATAACGGCCCTGAAGTCAATATTCCAGATTAATTTGAAACTTTAAATGTCTGCCCAGAAAATATTTTCAATTATTTAGGCACCATAACAAGGCAAAAAAAGGAAACTACACAGAAGGAGTCAACTAGTTAGATCTGAATGATCTAATTTGTATTTTATTATTTAATTTACCAACTTTCAAGTTGGTCAAATGATTAATAGGAATATGATATCTTCTGTAGTGATAAATTTACTTCATACAGAATGTATATAACCTGGCAATCTTTCATATAGTAGGATGGTTCAGGAGATAGGAGTTTGTCCTTTAAGTAGTGGGTTGATGGTTCAAACCCCTGCTTTTTGTCTCACTTATTTTTATCTTTTCGCATCGCCTGGTGGTGGTCAGACCGAGTGGTGCCTGTGCATGGTGGCTTCGCTACTGTCAGTCTGCCCCAGAGCAGACGTGGCTACGATACAGTAGTGCTTTTGGGCCAAGCGCTACACAAGTACCGGCCATTTACCTTTTATTTCCCACTATTGGGATTGTAAAAATAAAATACATCCACGAAGCCTGATATATACATTACAACATGATCTATTATAGGCCCTACAAAGCAAAACAATACTTTCTTTCACAGTAAGTGTTCAGTTGTTTGCCTACTGAGACAACTTCAGCCTAAATCAAAACACATCACACACCGATGTTCAGAAATTCAAGAACACAAGAGGAAAAATTCATTGACATGTATCTCACTGAACAGGGGCACAAAGCCATTTCTCAGGTTTTTGATTCTCTAACAGACCACAGGGAGAGTCATTATCCACAAACAAACAATATAAGGAACAGCGATCGATCATCTCAGAGTGTCCGGGATATCTAATTCACTCCAAGAGTACATTGATAACGCATCCAGGAGGGAATGCGAAAACTCAGAACAATATCTACACTTAAACAGTTATGGTCACAGTATTGGTCATCTAGCAAGTGGAAAGATTAGGCAATATGGCATCCATGGTTGGATTCCAAGACAAAAAAGAATGCAACGTCCTGTCTTACATTTGCCCTAGACATCTTGATGATGGAGGAGATTTCTGGGAAAATGTTATTTGGGCTAAAAAGACTAAATTGTTTTTAGAGCCAGTAAAAAATAAAATCAATAAAATAAGACAGCATTTCAAAAAATGCCACTATGCTGGCAGTCAAACATAGTGGTGGAAGTGCAATTATTGGGCTGCTTTTCTGCTGTAAAATTGGTGGGAATACAGTTTGATGAACCTGAAGGTTCAACCTGCTCCTAAAAATCCCATTGCCATATTTACACATTTGAGCATTACACTGACATTAATAGCGATGAGAGCAATAATAAAACTGTGGATTTGGTCAGAAAATCCTGTGAACACTAAACATTTGTCAAACTATCCTTTCAAGATAATTAATTATCTTGGACTTTGGAAGTGCTGAATAATAGAGATGTGGCGGCTTTGTTTCTACTGAGACCGGCAGCCAGTCTAAATAACAAACTGCATGGAAATTTGTCTTTGTTGACCTAAAGAAGGACATTTTTTTAGCAAAATTTTGATTTCTCCAACTGTATATCTTCAATAATGCAAAACTAAAATCACACTGATTTACAAGTCTACTTCTCCACAACTTCATCAGGAGATTACCACATATTAATTTAGTACTTTCATGGAAAAAAATCTATTTTCATCTGACCACCTCTGGATCTGTTGACCAGTTCTGGAGAAAGTACCAAATAGTAGTTCTGTCAAGCTACACATCTTATCCATGCAGGTTTTCAATTTGCTAACGCATAACTAGCTATTCATTAGGATACATGTTTATCAAACCGTATATCAATTTCAGCATTATGATGACCGTTTACTCCGAGGTCAGCTTTTATTTAAACAGCCTCATCCCTCTTTGTAACAATACTCGGACAACACCTCATGAATAATGCCAGTTCCTCAGCTACCCAAGCATTCACATTCTGATGTCTTTCCAATTATCTCGCAAGCTGTAATTCTGTGCTGCATGGCAGTTTGGCCTGCGAGTTATTAAAACGAAAAGACTGGAAGGGAGGGTTAATTTACAGGCTTTATTCTCTCATTCTCAGCCAAGCAGTGTTTAGCATGGCATCGCGTTCAATCTCGAGGGCAAATGTTGTCGACTTTCTCTTCTGCTCTTATTATTCGGTGTTGCTCCGCATTTTTTATTTTTTATTTTTTTGGTCACAAAGAGATCATTTTCGTGGAGTCATTTTGTGCGCTCCGGCAGAAACTTTTTCCTGAGTAGTGCAATCAGCGCTGTGCTGACCATCCACTCGAGCCGACCCTTCCTATCTCCTCCCTGAGTAATGGGCTGCAATCTGAGCTCTCTGTTGACCTGTCAGCCCCCCTTTCAGTCCTCACTTTCCCCTCTCCCTCCTCGCACTGCTCTCTGTCTGCTGACTGCCAATTAAAAAGCAGCGACCGTGGTGACAAGGGCCCCGCTGGTGCGAGTGATTGGGTCGAGCAGCAGCTTTTTCCTAGCCCGAGAATGAGTCGGAGGCTCGTCGATCTTGCTTGATCTCAACCGACTGCCCCGTGTCCAATAGATCATTTTCTCGGCGACCGGAGCCTCTTTGACCAAGGCAATCAAGGAATTCCACTTTATCTGCTCCTTATATCAATGCCGTCTTCGGAGTTAAACATTAAATAGTGATTGTGAGATGACCCCGGGATAAGCCGGGGCTCTCTGCAAGCACAGTCAGACGTGATTTATTTGTGCCTCTACGCGCTGGACAAGACTTATATTACAATGAAATTACATGGGGAAAAAAAATATATACAGATTTACACATCAAAACACACGCGTGCCATGAAGCTGCATTCTCATAGATTATCTGATTTATCTCTATTCAAACCCAACTCCTCTAAATACACGAGAGACTGCAAAAAGACCAACTTTTATATTCAAGGACAAAAAATAATATCCACAGGAAAAAAAAAAGGAAGTGACCAAAAGGGTAATATGACCAGAAAAGCATAAAACACATTGGTTTTTTTAATAGAACTTCTAAAGGAAAAAAAAAAAATCACATTGTCTCCTTCTAAGGAAAATGAAGTCACAAGCTTCAATATTTCATTGCTAATAGGATAAACACTACTTCATACAGCAGGATGGATTCTGCTTTGATAACTTCATCTATTAGAGGAGTCTCAGCCTCTCTATCAAGCACAGTACATTTTCCCAAGCACATGTTCATATTCAGGAACCCATATTAGGTAAACACACAAAGAAAAATCATTGGACTGACAATCCCATTTCGCAGCTCAATCTGCCCCTGCTGTTGCCTGGGTACGCCGAAGAGGGCAAACCCATTCATACCCATCACATGCCCTTTACTATCATCTCTCTCAATCCACAGATTGCTTCCTGTCAATCTCGGCAAATTCCCTCGCAGCTAACAATCAGGCAGCCTGCGGACCATCAGGGCTCGGATAAAGAATTCACGTGAATAATATAATCTGTATAATCTCCATGAATTCTCCAATTTGACCGCATGTTAAACGTGATGTATGAATTCATTAAGAACTGATGTCTGCTTTCATGTGATGCTGCTGGTGACCTTGAATGGCTTAGTGCGTCACAGTTAAGGCAAGGCTCCAATCCCGTTAAAGCTATTCAGTGAAGCTGGCACATCACTTCTGTCTGCAGGATCAGTTCATGTTGCCAAGTTGAAAGCAATGCCACAAACTTGGAATGACTTCTGTTACTGCAAGTAAGGAAAGTAAAAGAACAATGATTTCCAAGTGTAATGGGTCCAAGATAAGGTCTTAAATACAGCAGCAGCATATTGAGCACAATTTGATTTAAACACATTTGCCCTGAGGCATTTCTGACCTTGTTATGCTATAATTAAATTAGATTAAATCACCTCCCTATAACATTTATTACCTGTTTTGACTTTATATTCATATGGTAAATGCTTTTATCCACAGTAATTTAGAGTTCCCGGACTTTTTCAAGGACGTTTCACCACACGGTGTTCTCACCACATTTTAAATTACCTCCAGTAAAAGAAAATCCAGCGTTACCAGTGAGGATTTCATGTGTTTGTAAGGTTGAAATCAATTTAAAAATTCCTGTGTAATAGTTCATGAAGCCAAAACAACACTTTACAATCTCAAGAAGACAACAAAAAAGAAAAAAAAAATAACATGCAGTTTTTATACAGAAACACTGTCAGTCCAATTGCACAAACAGCTTCAAAGGCAACAGCAAATGTTCTAATTTGATCCGATGTATTAAACATTACAGTCAAATTCGGTATATTGTTCAAATTACTGTGTGTCAATTGCATTGAGTGGTCATTACTTCTAGTACAATGTCCTCCTGATTGGAGAATGTAGGCATTTAAGCACACTGTTTTACAGGAACACACTGGAAGTAGGAATATGTACAAAATGGGGACATGAATTCACAAAGGAGCAAATGACCAGGAGCCCTCATTTACAGGTACACAAGCAGTGTGTGTACGGACAGCTTAACTACTAAAGACAACCTTCCAAGTTCACCATAAACCAGAAAATAAAAAGTTGAAATGTAAGAATGCATGTAGATTAAGTTTCTACACATACCGATGACCCTATTGAAACCATTTTTTTCTCCATTATGAAGATGAGGCGTTACATTCAATAACGTCTAAAATCTCAAATTTTTAAACGAAATACCTAAATGCAAATTCCTCTCAGTGCTATATTCAAATTATAATTTCAAAGCTTAACCTGATATCAGCTAAAACAGAAACAGTTTACTCAAAAATGTAAATGAATTTAGAAAGAAAGGAGTTAAATTATTCCTACATTAGCAGGAAAAGTAGTGGTATATTTTTACGACAGGCCAACTCTAAATCATGCTTGGCTAATAGCTGCCCTGCCTCCATCTCCAAGCACACCGAGTCCCTTGCCTCCTCTGTCTGTGCAGCAGTTAGTTATGCAGATTTGTCTCCATAGTAAGCCATGTATTCCCTTCTGTTTATGCAAGGTTACATTTATCTTCATAGGAAATAAGAATAAAAAAAAACATTCCTGCATGACTGTGCTTGAAGCCAAACACAAGTGTACATTTCCTTGAGTAATTCTTGACAGTGACATAACAGCCCAAATGAAGCCTAAACGAAAATTCAAGCTGGGAGACAGAACACAGCTGATATACATCATCAATCTCCACGCCCCCGCCGCTGCCAATCAGGTCCGGTGCGCTGCACCGCTCCAGCCAATCACCGTGCACGGATCCCTCCAAAAGGACTCGCTGCATTCGGTCTTCCTGCTCGTCAGCCGTGCTTCGACCCGCCGCCTCCCCATCTCCTCCTTCGTCCCGGCAGACACCTTCCCTCTGCATTTCTTCTCCTCAAGGCTCGCTCCATCACCAGGATTCGGACCCAGGGGAGAAGACTGCCTGAGCTTCGCCGAGCCGACCACCTGCCCTTGGTGATCCTCAGCTCAGAAGTCTTCTACCGGGTTCGAGCGCCAAAGAACTTTGTACCATTAAATCTTCTAACTGCTATGTTTTCTCTGCGTGAGTCTATCCAGATTGAAATAGCAATAGCTGGCTGCTGGGTGAATTTAAAGTAATAAGCTTGAAACCCAAAACACTAAAGGGCCTTAAAAGATGTTTGAAGGAAATGTGAAGTTCTTAGTGAGGTGCGTTTTATATGTGCAACAGTTTTAGGAAGGTCCCTGTTCTAACTTGTCATGATACGACTCATCAGTCATGAATATGCACTCTCACCTCTACCAAAATCTTTAGTTCGTCACAAGGCATTTACTCTTAACACCACCAACTAGTTTCTACAACAAGTTGCAGTCTTGTTGTAGAAACACAACACTAGGCACGTTTACATGGACATGACCGGAATAAACAGCCAATCTGAATAAAAATGTGTCGTGTAAACGCACTATCAGAATATTCTGACTTCATTCAGCTCCTTTGGAATGAAACTGTAGTACAAATGAGAGGAGTGGTATACTGATTGATCATCCGAATGGAGTGCATGTGAACGCTTGTTCTGATCGTGTCGATTTGATTGTGGCAAACTGACCTGGCAGCGCATGTATACTCTTATGTCACTGTGACATATACTCGCCTTCAGTGGCCAGACGCCATGTCAGGGAAGCAGTCTGGTTTGTTACAGTCGAAACTCTGAAGGATGTTTATTTCCTCCCACTCTCTCCTCCTCTAAAGCCTGAAGATCAACGGCATGTTCTGCTTACAGTGTGGCTCAATTAGGGAGCGCGGTAACATCTCGGCCATTGTTATAACCTGTCTCCGGGTCCACTCTGGGCACTTGGAGGGAATGAAACGAGGGTTGTTTTTATGTTGAATAGAGATGGAAGTACAACTTCTTCTGTGGCTTTTTTATGCAGAAATTTTACAACTCTGCACGTCAGTGTTTCTATTCTGAATAAAGCCTAGAGCACATCATGATCGAATTACTTAATGTTGTGTGCATTCAGATTATTTCATCCAAATACATTTCAATCCGATCATGGACTTTTGCTCATGTAAACATGGCTGCGTATCAAAGCACCACCATGCCACCTTGCAACAAAGGTGCATTCTGAAAAGACAAATGCACCTCTTTTTAGTTCCTGCTGTTAAGACTTGAGTAGTCCCACTTTACGCACAGTTAAACTATGTCACACAGAAAAGAACAGAAAAAAGTAGAAGCACTCACCTCATTAAGTCTCGCTATGAACACAGTGCAGTAGTGGAAACACAGGGAGCTTGAAGAGCCCCTGGAATAAAAATACAGGGGTTTCTACTGCAGACATGTTAGGACCACATCAGTTTCACATTTTATTTGGCCCGGGAGGCAAAATCCAGGTCAAAAGCTGTCACTGAGCCCTCTGGTGTGGCACATCTGGATACTGGAAGCAGTACAGTCAAAAACACAGTAAATCAAAGTGACTCCTGTCTCCATGGAAACTGTGCCCTCTTCATTAGCTGCATCATAAATTTTATTTTGTTTTTGTTTTTTTTTATCTATAGTCAAATAAACCTAATATAATTAATATTGACTCATGCATTCTACAGTACATCACAGTACATCAGACTGAATATGAGATAGAAATTTATTATCCGAGCTTAAACTCCACTCTGCTTTTTTTTTTTTTTTTTTTTTTTTTTGTTTAGGAGCAGCATTTTTAACTCAGCCTTTCTCAAATATCTGCCTGTAGCTCCATCCCAACTGCTTTATTATTCATAAATATTGATTTGGATCAAAATCCCTCCTATTTATTTCACAAGTGTAAATGGAGATAAGATGAGAACACACGATGCTTGAAAGAATTATACAAAAAAGGACAAAAAAAAAATCATAAGAGAAGATATTCTCCCAGTGTGAAATTAAAAATGCATCAGATCATCCATGTAAATCTTTTCCCTAAAACTCACACAGAAATGAATTAAAAAGGCATGTTGAGTTTGTCAACCAAAATGCACAAGTTCAAATATGGAGTGTGGGGTAAGATGGTGCTGTGGAAGCTTCTTATGAATTGAAACTGCGGTCATGCATGCTAAGTGAGCCAGATGAATTCAAAGTTTTAACTTCACTGACATCAAGCCAATGAAAGAGAAAACAAATGGCTCCTTACACCTCAAATTGGGATTATTAGAGGCGCACTAATTTGGAACTCATTTCCTTTCCCTTCACTCGGAGGCGTTTCAGCTCGTTATGCATCACATTGCAACATAACAATACGAGAAAGGCAAAAGGAGATGATTTATTGGCGGTGTTCAATTTTTAACAATGATTATGATTCACATAAAACCTCCATTTATGCCATGCACACAGCCAACCTGGCTTTTTCATATTGTGATAACCAGGATACATTGAAAGAGACAGGAAGCCATTGATTCTGAGGAGAAATAGTTACTGGAACATTTGATATTTGGTGTTCATCAGTGTGGTGAAGGTCACAGCCACTCTTGCATTGCATAAAAAAAATTTAAAAAAAAGAAAAAGAAATTCGTTTGTAATTTGTTTGATTTTAGCAAATTAACATTAAAATTCACCTCTCAATAACAGACAAGAAACCAAAGTCACATTACTAAAGACTTTCTGGTGAGCAGAATTGGCTGATTTTATGCTTGACCATTTGTGACTGATGGCTCGCTGTTAGTGGACTGAAAATCTTCCGATCATTTTTCGATCAGTGAACGCACCATACATCAGTATTACCAGGTCATGCTGACAGTCTCAAAGTGGAAATTGCAACTGAGTAACAAAGATTTAGGAAGCTTTTTTTCAGAATCAGTGAGGTATTAACAATTAGGCCACAGAAAGCAGAGAGAAGTAAAGGTTTCTAGAAAATTATTTCATTCAGGCTTGGTGGATTTGTTCCTTTCATCCTTTTGAAGAGTCAAATGTTGTCAGTCCTCAGACATGCTAGAAGAGGAAATCTTTTGGAAATCTCATGACTGTAGAAAGGTTCTTCTAGCTCTACAAACAATAAACACAAAGTCTTGCTGTTAGCAATGCTAACAGCACTAATTGCCAGTATGTGATTACAAAAATATAAATTGGCAGCTTTGCATTTATTTCCTTTAGAAATTTTAGTAAAATCCTATTTAATCGCACATCTGCGTAACAGCAATTGCTGTGTCACTCACACACAGGATGTGATGTAATCACCTGCACAGCAGTAAATGAACTAATTTTTTTTTACCAAGCAAAGACCGCACCATAAATCAAAGCTTTTTTATATCAAACATTAAGTCATAAAGCACTGTCATTCATTGTGAAATTATATTGCATAAAATAAGATCAAATTTAATATCTGTGATTAAAAAAAAACAAAAAAAAAAACAATAGTTTTCATTTTTCTGTATTAATACCTCTGCTCTACATCCTGAAGGATTTCATTGTAAAAATGTTCTGATAGTGCTGTAACTGAGTTGTTTTGATGTTATGACCATTTCTATCTTTTAATCAATCCAAAAAACAAAACAAAAAAATCTATTTCCTTTTACAAAAGTTACTCATTTTAAATTGTCCATAAATTGCAGTTTTATAAATGATGGGATATGAATACTTTGGTGAATAAAACAGCTCACTTAAGACAAGGACAGCAGGGAGGGATTTTTTTTTTATCTCCCCTAAAAAACAACTTTTAGCTTCTGGTGAGTTTATCAAGCTCTAATTATTATCCAGCCCAGCCTCGCTTTTGCTCCATTCTTCTCACTGCCGACTCCTTAGGGAAATGGCTGATTCTTTTGCAGAGACTGCACATGTTTCAGCGTTTCCACCAAGCGCTTTATAACTTTTTTGTCAGCTGTTTAATGCCTGACACGTGCCCAGAGGGTTAATGTGTTACCAGTTACAGAGGGAGAGAAAAAATACTGAAATCATTAATAATAAAAAAGGATGCAAAAGAGCCTTAGTTGCAATGTTTTGCTCTGATTTTCTAAAGTTATTATTTAAAACTGGAGAGCACACTGGTAATTTAATTTATTGTTATTCTAAAAGTGCTTCCTCTTCACAATTTGTATTCTTTGCTCATTCAGATCTCTTCATGCCTTGCATTATCTTTTTTTTTTTTCTTATGCTGTTGCAGTGATTTCTCTCCATTGCTTAAACATCTCTTACCGTCCAACATGCGGTATGTGAGGATGCTTCCCATGGGGACAGGAAGCCATCATGACACCTAGTCAGATGATGCTGTATGTTAGGTCAGAGCATTTGTGTGATACGTTTTTAATATTCAAATTGTACCACCTACTTTGAAGCTATCGACTTTATCAGACAGCAGTAAGGCCGGTGTGTGCTTGTAAAATACAGTATATCCAGGAGGTACAAACTGTTTGACCTAATATTTTTCCTTGCTCAGTTTTCACGTTATCTGCCCTGATCTACAGTGTTAAACAGCACATATGTTACCTTGAAAGTATTCATCTTCTTTGCCTTTTGGTAGATTTTGTGACTTTGCAACCACAACTATTATTTATAAATCGGATTTTATGTGTTTGAAACCTAGCGCACAAATAGGAAGTGGAAGCAGAAAGATAAACAGTTTGTGTGTGTGTGTGGGGGGGGGGTGTAGGTGTGTGTGTGTGTGTGCCTTTCTATTCATGCCCTTGTTTTGTAGAATCTTTGCTTTTCCTCTACCAGTTTTGCACATCCAAAAATTCATATTTGTAAAATAGTTAAAGTTTGGTCGGATTCCAACTTAAAGGTAAAAGGTAAAGGTAATTTTATTCATACAGCACATTTTCAGCAACAAGGCAGTACAAAGTGCTTTACAGGAATTAAAAGGAAATACAAACAAAATGTAAAACCAAAGGAAAGAGCAAAAGAAGAAAAAGCTAATAATGTTGATCCAAAGTAAAAAAAAAAACTAGATTCTCCTATTCAGGGTTGCTAGATAAGTATAAGTAAGTATCCTCTGGTCTAATTCCTTTTCTGATTTGGAAAAATAGGAGTCTAAAAAGTAGTTCCTAAGATAGTTTTTCTGGATTCCAAGTTCTAACTGTGTGGATTTTTGGCTCGTTCAACAACGCCTTTCTTGCCACTCTTTTAAAACTCAGATTTGTCGATAATAGTTGTGTTCTGGCAACAAATACGCGAATGAAAAATGTGGAAAAAAAAAAAAGTGCAATGGATGTGAACACTTTTAGTAGGCATTGTAGATAAGGAGTAATCCTGAAGATGGAGGTCCTGCAGCACTTGCTTTTGTCCTCGTTTCATGTCATCAAACCCAGGTGAACGCTCGCACAAGCACTTAGCACATAAATTGTGATACAACGCGCCAGCAAATCAGTACACCTCTGCAGCATAACCTGTTTGGCTTACGGCTGAACGTGAATCTGCCAGGAAGAGTAGGTGGGTGGTGGGTGGATCGGGGTAAATCTCCTTTTAACAGCAACAGTAAAAATCAATGTGGCGAGTTTGGATGTCAGAGCCAATGAATCCAGATGATATAGCTCGATACACAGATCAATGCCGCAACATATGATCATTGTATTTCTCGCCACTAAATGTCTTTCCTAATCATTTTCAGAAAAGGGGCGAGAGAGGCTGAGGGGAAATTGGATGAATGGAAGGTGAGTGGAGAACGATTCCCATGCAGTCCTCGGAGGTCGCAGAACCAGTTAACTCATAAAAATAAACTGCTAGAGGGCTGAGAGTGTTTTCCATTCCTTAATGCTCCTTCCTGCAGCACCGAACAAAAACCTGGTTTTTACACTCAACATCACTCATACCTGAGGTTTGAGGCACAGTTGAACTACATTTTTATGCAAATGTGGATCCGTTTAGAGTTTATTTTACTGACAGACACGGCCGACAGAGGAAGCAAACATGACTCAATGAGTTTCATAGAGCAATAAATAACCATTGTTTATTATTTTTAGCTGGGCTTTTTTTAACCATCCCAGGTCTTTTTGCACGAAAGAAAATCCAGTAAATAGCTTGTGCTTCCAATTCGCACGACATATATTCATTTTACAGTTCACTTTTTTTTTTTTCCTTTAGCGGCTTTTTGATTATGAAGGTTTACTAAAAACAAGATCATCACTGATGGAGGGAAAGATGTAAAACTCCAAGGGGTAAACCCTGCATGGTGTATGAACATATCAAAGGCAGCTTTTTCATGCTCAGAGGGTGGTTTTCATTTCAATCGGTTCTGGTTCTTCTGGAGAACCTAAGCAAGTGCTTTTACTCCAGTACAGCTGCCCTCCGGACTAGAGAGCCTAGTTACCCTCAAGGTGAAGCAAAACAGATGCAATCCGTTTTCTTTCTTTCTTCTTCTCTTTATCAATAGTCATACAAAATTGTCTCAAAGTTTGTGCATTGTAAGGAAAAAGTGTTCTCTACTACCTATTTAGTCACTAACTTTTATGTATGAATGTATATATTAAAGCAGATTTACCAAGGGGTAAATCCCTTGGTAAATCAATAGCCTCATACACAGCAGACCTTCAATGGAACCCTTTCTAAACCATAAAGCTCTGTATATTATAGCATGTCTCCAATGCTTCGACTGAGCATGAATGAAAAATATATTAAATCGAATCAGACGTTTTGTCCTGTGAAGTTTTGGAAAAGTCCTGAGGAAGATGGCAAACTAAGAAAAACAAGATTTATTTAGTTATTACATATAGGGCTGCACACTTCGAGATGATAAACAAATCCAAGAGTCCTCTGTGCATTTCCACTTTCTTTCAAGAGCTTAGTCATTTAGTGGCAGAAATTGATGGAAAGCAAACTATTTTGTGCCTTTACATTCCTGAAAACGCAAGACTGCGAAACAATTTCCTTTAGCCTTAAGGGCATGAACAAATCCCTCAACTGATTTTCAAAAGAAAAACTCATTAATGAGACACTTTCTTAAAAAATTGTTCAGTGGCTTAGTGCATAAGACTATTAGAAAGCTGCTTATAAACATATTAAAAAATGGTGTGGTGGGGGGGACTTTGTGGATTACAAAAAAAGGAAGGTTATTTTTTATTTCCAAATGGAGGGGATAGGAGAAAAAATTTTAAAGCACACCCTCACCGCATATCTAACATACAACAATCAAAAGGCCCATGACTCCCCCATCCCCTGTCTAGATTGAAATGTCAGCAAGCCTTTGGACGGCTGTACTTCATGTTGGAGCCTGGCTGAGGATTAATGTACGTACGGGGGAACAATCGAGCATCTCTCCGGCTCACTCGGAGGGAATGTTTGTCCACATCCCCTCCTCCTATGCCTGCACTGGGATGCTTGAGGCTTTGCTTTCAGAAGAGACAAGCACTTTGATGTACAAAGACGAGAAAAGATGGGGCGGGGAATAAGGGGAATAAGAAAAGGTTTAACCATGTTTCATGTTCCACACTGACTTCATAGCACAGTTTTGCCCACTGAAGCCAGGTGCATCTGCAAGTATCACCACGAGAGAAGTGTCAGTGCAGACTGGAGGAGTTATGGTTTAATTCCTAAAGCCTGCTCCCCAATATCCCTTAGGGGTGTACTATCTACTTGCACAAAACTAAAAAAAGTTCTAAAAGCTTAGTGTCCTGGCAGCAGTAGGTGTAAATAATTAAGTTCCCACTACTACTGCTACAAAAAAGAGGAACAACTGTTAAATAAGGCAAGCTTTTAATTCAGTATGATGTCAGATGACTTCAGGTAACAAAACTTCACAAAGTGGAAATAATATCAAATTGAAATCCAATTACAAGGCTTTGTTGATTTGCATTTTCTTTGAAATATAATTCAGATTTTAACTGATTAGTGTTTTGTCTGCAACATATTAGAAATAATGTTCTTTTCGCAGATAGAAAAGAGGGTTAGGTGCTGAATTGGACTCTATGGCTCCTGGGATTGCTGATGTGCATCACTTCTGTCATCAAACACCTCAACAAACCGTATTAGTGCACAGAGATACAGAGCTACTGTATCTCCATCAATCAATAATCAATTACTAGAGGAGTTCCTGTGCAGTTCAAGAACATTGCCTAAAGATTTTTCTCCATCACATCTCAGTATATTGTACATAAAACATTGTGTTGGACACTTGATAAAGGTTTATTGGTTTCCTATAAAGCTTTCAGTGGTTTGCTATGAAGTAAAGGTAATACATACAATAGAGCAGAAAATGTCCCTGTCTTAAATTTTAAACAGGTAAAGCTTCCCGTACGGTAAATGCTGTCTTGTTCCAGGAAAAGGTAGAAGACATCTCATATCCAAAGAAAAAAAAAAGAAGATAATAAAAAAGGACTAGAAATGAGAAACACTGCCCTAGAGAAAAGATTTGTTTACTTAAGAAAACATCCATATTTTAGCCAGCAAAAGCCAGTATTAGCTATGTTCGCGTTCACAATTTGATTGAAGATTTGATCATAAGGTCAATGTAATTTAATAGCAAGTCTAATCAGACATAATATAAGCATTGACTGTATTCCTCATGTCAAGTTTACAGCTGCAGAAATATTTAAATCCATTTCTCTCTTTTGGCTTCCGTGCGGCTCTTAATTTATTATCATCTGTAGCCTCATATTTTACCTTCGCTATGCAAATATTAATGTTTTGTATGTTAATGAATCCTATTGCATTTAGTGTTTTGATGAGAAGCGGAATACTTGTCAAACTTTATGTATTTTTTTCTGCTAAGAAATCGGAAATTCTTATTCTTGAAAACTATTTAAAACTTTTCATTTTTTTGACATAAAAACATATCAACAAAACATTGTAGAAACATCTACCAAACAGAACCAAGCTATGGCCCATGCTCTGCTATTCCCCTTTATTTATAGGTCTCAGTTATGTGTATGAGTTTTTGTATTGCAACCTCCTCCTCCTGTTTACTGACTGGATGGACAAATTTTCCATCTGATTATCATGTCTGTCCCCCTCTTTGTTTTCACATAACTGAGTGATCTCATATTCTCACATGAGACTGGCCACAAGGCAGCAGGGCAGAGCTACTGAGAGTGAGAGCGGAGCAACAAAAGAAAAAGTGGGAATCTGCTCTTCTTATGCATTGCAAAGCATTGGCTCTTAAATTTGATGCTTGCTTGAACAATTGCTAGTTTTTAGAGAAAGCGTTTTTAAAGTGTTGAGAAGATTGCATATTCTCTCTCAACTCAACTTGACAAATCCACTGAAGTCCAAACGCTGTATTTCTGATTTTTCTCTTCCACTCAAGCCGTGATTTAAAATGTTGTATTCTACTTACGTTGAAAAAGATTGCTCACATTAGAGGGCCATTGTCTCATCTAAAAGTGCAGTGTAATGTTAGTTATTAAACAGGCTGCATTTCCTGTACTTCCCATGTCCTGGCACAACCATATAATATACTTCAGTCAGTCATAAAGAGCATACACACTCAGTACAAGCATTTATCTTTGCAATGTGCGTTGTGGATTTACCTCTTGCAGGAAGAGGAATGCATCCAGTTTGAATTTTGAAATTACTGAGTAAAATCTGGGTCGGCATAATAATGTCCTAATTGTACCGTCTCTTAAATGATATTGAAAGGAGAAATAAAGAAATTAAGAAAGAAATAAAACAAGTTCCACTGTGTGTTTTTTAGAGGAACGCTGTTCTGAAACGGGACCATTAACCGTCTCGCCACATGCCTTCCAGAAAAACCTTTTTAGCAGAGCACTACATCATAAAATATCTCTAATAACAGATGACAAACTAACATCTCCAAGAGACGAGCCTTGAGCGGTCGACAATGAACCAGTCTGTTGAGGCCGGTTTAAAGCAGCTGGGCCTTTATGCGAGCGTGAAAGTCATTTCATCTCAGATAATTTTGCTTTTGCTTGGCTACATCAGCTCTAAAGGTACAGACTGAGTCATGTCAAAGGGGTTTAAATATATTCCACAGGGTCTAGAGAAAAATGAAAGGTAGTGTAATTTGGTTTCTGTTTGACTGCACTACCCAAATGTTGTTACGCTGAACGAATCCATAACAGTAACAGGTGAATCATCGGTTTTTATTCCACCCACTATGGATTTATGACTCTCAAGCAGGGAACCAAACAGCAACAAAATTGAATTGAAACAAAAACAACAAAGTTCACCTGCTACACATAAAACAGAGAGTAATGTGTGGACTAATGCATGGCTGTGGGCAATGATTCGATACCCATCTTGGGTATTATGTAAGGGCTCTGAGACACATGTGTATTGAGGGGGAAGTGAGAAATCTGAACTGCGGATTATTCTGTGTGAAACTTTCAGCTTTTGTTTTCAGATACGCTTTTTCAAAATAAATAAATAAATAAATGCTTGAACCATGTTTTTAATCTGTGCTTATAGATACTTGCCAAGACAATCAGGAAGACGTCATGCTGTGTGGAATTCTTACACACAAACCAATCCAAATTAAAGAAGTTGGTCAATCTAAATATTGGCTTTTTAACCTTTGGTGTTAGTCAAAGCCAGCACAGTTTGTTTTGTTTTTTTCATTGTTCGTTGAAAAGATTCACATTTTGTTGGTACCCTGGTAAAGATGTGAAGAAAAAAAAAAGCCTTAAAATAATTACATTTCTTATTAAACATTTATTTTCATTCTGAAAATAACAGAAGAAACAAAAATAAAATTTAACAAAATACCTGCCACACATTTATTGGTTCCCCTTCAGTTAATTTATTGTAGAACTAACTGTAATATTAACAAGAATTCAATATTCTTGTTAAATATGTCTTATATATATATATATATATATATATATATATATATATATATATATATATAAATTCCCTTCTCACCCACCGCGGGTGGTTCTTATCCTCTGAGCTCGGGTCCTCTACCAGAGGCCTGGGAGCTTGAGGGTTCTGCGCAGTATCTTTGCTGTGCCTAGAACTGCACATTTCTGGACTGAGATGTCTGATGTTGTTCCTGGGATCTGTTGTAGCCACTGCTCCAGTTTGGGGGTGACTGCCCCGAGGGCCCCGATGACCACAGGCACCACTGTGGTCTTCACCTTCCAGGCCGTCTCCAGTTCCTCCCTGAGGCCCTGGTATTTCTCCAGTTTCTCGTGCTCCTTTTTCCTGATGTTGCAGTCACTTGGTATTGCTACATCCACCACAACGGCTTTCCTCTGTTGTTTATCCACTACGACAATGTCCGGTTGGTTCGACCTTACCATTTTGTCTGTCTGAATCTGGAAGTCCCACAGGATCTTAGCTCGGCCATTCTCCACCACCTTTGGGGGTGTTCCCACTTTCATCTCGGGGCTTCCAGTCCATATTCTGCACAGATGTTTCTGTACACTATGCCTGCCACCTGGTTATGTCGTTCCATGTACTCTTTCCCTGCCAGTATCTTGCACCCTGTTGTTATGTGCTGGACTGTCTCAGGGGCCTCCTTGCACAACCTACACCTTGGGTCTTGTCTGGTGTGGTAGATCTGGGCCTCTATTGCTCTGGTGTTTATGGCCTATTCCTGGGCGGCCAGGATGAGGGCCTCTGTGCTGTCTTTGAGTCCAGCTTTTTCCAGCCATTGGTAGGACTTTCTGATATCAGCCACTTCAGTTATATGCCGGTGGTACATCCCATGTAGGGGTTTGTCCTCCCATGGTACCTCCAGCACCTCAACTTCTGTTCCCCATTGTCTGAGACATTCACTGAGCAGATTGTCTGTTGAGGCTTTGTCCCTGATGTATCTAAGGATCTTGGATGTTTCGTCCTGGACAGTGGTTCTCACACTCACTAGTCCTCTGCCTCCTTCCTTGCGGCTCGTGTACAGTCTCAGGGTGCTGGATTTGGGGTGGAACCCTCCATGCATTGTTAGTAATTTTCGTGTCTTAACATCTGTGGCCTGTATCTCCTCCTTTGGCCAGCTAATTATTCCTGCAGGGTATCTGATTACTGGCAAGGCATAGCTGTTTATTGCCTGGATCTTGTTCTTGCCATTGAGCTGGCTTCTCAGGACTTGCCTTATTCATTGGAGGTATTTGGCTGTGGCTGATTTCCTTGTGACCTCATCGAGGTTGCCATTTGCTTGTGGTATTCCCAGGTACTTGTAACTTTCCTCTATGTCTGCTATTTTTCCTTCTGGGAGTGAGACCCCTTCCGTGCGAATGACCTTCCCTCTCTTTGTGACCATCCGACCACACTTCTCTAGTCCGAATGACATCCCAATGTCTGTGCTGTAGATCCTGGTGGTGTGGATCAGTGAGTCGATGTCTCGCTCACTCTTGGCGTACAGCTTGATGTCATCCATGTAGAGGAGGTGACGGATGTTGGCTCCATTCTTTAGTCGGTATCCGTAGCCAGTCTTGCTGATGATATGGCTGAGGGGGTTCAGGCCTATGCAGAACAGCAGCGGGGACAGAGCATCTCCTTGGCATCTGGCATATATATATATATATATATATATATATATATATATAGCCTTGTAAAATTATTATGACTTCTTCAGATTTTCTCCTCAATCTATTTTGCAGACATGTTCAATAAATTTAAGTATTATTGAGAAGTTCATTTATGCTGCTTACAGATAATAGAATCAGTACTTGAGTATTTTACATCAATTCAATTTAAAAAATGTGTAATACAGAGAAAGATTACAATGCAGACATGTGGGTTTAATAAAAGAACATGTTGTTTTCAAAATGTACTTTCAATCTGACAAATGAGCCTCATCGATATGCATATTCTAAAGTATTGAATATGACTACATGATAGATCAACACAAAGTGACATAACTGAACTAAAAGGAAAAGGATTTAATGGCCGCTCGCCTATTTGTGGACCGGCTTTCGTGGATTTACCTATTCAGTTATTGTTTTCATTGAGCATATTTAAAGTAGTCAAAAGAAAATGCAGCTTGGAAACCTGAAATAGCCAGTACCAATGCTCTTTGACACACTATTGGCTGGCGTTTGGAGAGCACCCAATCCAAAAGCAGATATAAGGAGGAGTGTGTATACTGGCTTCTGCAGAAGTGCCAAGACTGTTTCCACTGTCTGCATTAATGCAAATTAAGGAATATTTGATTTATGATCTAAAAAATGTAAATCGATTATCTATTTTCATAGGAAATCTCGAGTATTTCCAAATTTCAACTACTTACAGGCAGTTGTGGGCGCTAAGCCTAGCAAATACCAGAGTCCAGTGCAAATGGGTTTTTTTGACATTTAAAAAAATATAAAAAATGTAAAACATGTGAAGTAACAGTTAAATCCATTCCAATTTCAGGAAAAAAAAAAAACTGTGAGAGGCTGCAGAAGACATAAAACCGTGAAAGAGGTTCAATTTCCAGCACGACAATGACATTTCTTTGTGTGTGTATGTGTGTGTGTGTGTAAAGCAGAATGGGCAGACATTTCTCCGGCCAACTGTGAAAAAGTGGTTTTCCAAAAAGACTAGTTATTTAAAATCCGCTGTGCAAAGTATTGTCTAAATACAAATGTGTGATGCACTGCACTTTTTGTAGAAGGGATTGTACATATCCACGCTTCACTCTACTTAATGTTTGTACTCTTAACAAATGAGCTTTCACTTTTTTAAAAAAATAGATGCTGTTAAATATTTGCTTCATACTGTGCTTCCGAGTTTGCCTTGTAAAAACTCTTCCACTCCAACTTTATTACCTCCTCTAATGGATACTTCATCTGCCTCCATCACTGCCTGGAGCTTTCAACATCTTTGCAATCTAGTCCTTAGTCCTCTACAGTGAGCCTGGCGTTAGGCAATATGTCATTAAGAGTTCAGAGTGTCAGGCACTCTGCCTTCTCATTTACATCCTGTTCAGAGCTACTGTACATCACAGGGATCCGCATGTTGTCAGCACATCTCTTTCCTTTCAAAATGCACGGCTTAGAAGGAATGTAGGGCTGCAGATAACAGTGACATCCCCTGGCATGTGGGTATATTTAAACCTTGCAGTATGCACAGATCAAGTCTTTGACTTCTCTTACTGGCTTGCTGAGTTGGGTAAAGGAGGTCTGCTTCAGTGACGGGTGGGTGTTGGGAACAAAACCTGACGCAGAAAGCTCCCGCTTTCAGGGGAGTTCCTTTCAAACCATGTGTAAGACTCAACAAAAAAAAGTATCTGACAGGTTTAAAGGCTTGCGCTCATAAGGCTCGGAGATTTTGTGGGAAGCCGTGCAACATACACGGGGAGACAAATATGATCGGGTGGGAGCGAGGCAGGGAGACAGAGTGGCAATTCACCGCTTGAAAGAGCGAAGATACATGGATGTGAGATAAAGCGAAGCAGAGGGTAATGGACGGTGACATTAAGGAAGACTCCGATGCACCGTACACGGGGAACACACACGCGGATGGATATGATTGGGAAGTTAAGGAATCACAGAGCTCAACACGTCATGATCAAGATACAATACAAGATACAATAAGCTGCATCCAGTTCGTTTCCTTAAGGAGCTGCGCGTTGCAATAAATGAATCTGCGAGTGCGCGGCGTTGTCTCTGTCCCGACATCTGGGGCCAAACAAGTTCCATCGGACCTTCCTTCACAGTGCTGAGACGGCCAAAACAAGCGCCCCGTATTATTGATCCGTATTGAAACTCTCAGCTGTGCCCAGACTCAGCTTGTCTAATCGATCATGCGTCACCGACCACATCCAGTCTGCATTCTCTTGCTCGTGTCAACCTGGCCGTGCGCAACGCGTAAAAACGCACAGCGGCTTCACATTCTCCACCCACTGCTGCTCCCCCCCTCCTTCCCCCCAAACCCTTATTTTTTGTTTCTAATATTTATTCACTCATCCGCGTTCACTGAGACTCACTCAGACTTACCCAGGGTGTGAACGCTGTCCTCCCTGTGCGTTTCTTGCTTGTTTGTCCGTGAATCCAGTAAAAAGAAAAGAGGCGGGGGGGGGGGGGGGGAGGTCTGAGAGCACGAGCAGCAAATGCACCAGCGAACAAGTGGATGGCAGCCAAACGCTGCCGACTCCTCTCCTCTCTTCTCCTACTTCCACACTCTTTCCGTTCTCCTCACTCTTCCCCGCTCACCCGGGGTAGGGTGAACAGCAGCCGCGTTAATCCGGGCATTGCCCCCATCTTCGGCGTGTTGAAAATTAAAACAAAAATAAAATAAAATCTGAAGTGAGTGTAGAGAAGGCGGTTGAAGTTGGGAGAACAGCAATACCGTCCTGTGTAATCCGCGCTCTGAAAACAGTCAACTGGAGCAGCTCGCGAATGCACAAAACGCTTGAGTCAAATGTTATTGTTGAAGAAGAAATAAAAAATTTTTAAAAAGAAAAAAAAAAGTCTGTTTGGAGTCTGGAAGGTTGGCGTTTAATCCCAAGAGGATGTTTTCTTCTGTCCACTTCCTTCCCAAAGCAACTGTCTTTAGTGAGGATGAAGCGCACCTGCAGCCCAGAGCAGAGATGCAGGTATCTACAAACTAAACATCTTCCTCCCAGTCTTCCTGTGAAAATGTTATTCTTTTTTTTTTTTAATAATTTATTTTTAGGTCGCTGTGCGCCATGGCCATCACTCGTTCACGCGTTCAGCCTTTCGTTGGTTCACCCAGAAGCTGAGGGGTTAGGGGGTGGGGGGAAAACACGTCTCGGTCCAACTGCACTCTCTTCTCCTCTCCCCTCAACAATCTCTGTTCATCCTTCTGTGGGAAAGCCACGCCCTCCCGATGCAGCGATTGGCTGGAGAAATCAGAGGGGGCGGATGGAGTTGAAGGCGAGTATTAATGAGAAATCCGGAGCGCAGGAGAGATTGACAGAGTGACGGACAGCTCTGCTCGCCTGGAAGATAGCTTTTCATCCATAACTTTTTCTCTCTTTTTTTTTCCACACGCAGACCTCTTCCACGAAATTCCTGCAACCGATTTTGAAGAAATTGAGCACTTTTTTTTTCCTTTTTTTTTCATATAGAGGCCATGCCGGTGCAAACGAGAGTTTAATCAAAACTATGATTTTTTTTAATTAAAAATAATAATAATAATAATAATTCAAAAGATTCATTACACAAAAATGTGGTGCATTTCAAGTTTTTGGATTTTGCTAAATTTGACCACTTAACACATTTATTAAAAATTGCTAAATTTGTTTAATATTGTTTCTTGAAAAATGTAAATATTACACAGGCC
Source organism: Poeciliopsis retropinna (assembly GCA_010277075.1). Lineage (NCBI taxonomy): Eukaryota > Metazoa > Chordata > Actinopteri > Cyprinodontiformes > Poeciliidae > Poeciliopsis > Poeciliopsis retropinna. The sequence goes on from VMRM01000022.1 coordinate 10,406,880, forward strand.
CAATAGAAAAGGGTTTAAGTACAAAAAGTTGTTATTTTTATACTATGGTTATCACAACCGTGGGGGAAAGAGCTGGCTTGACAGCATCTATCAGTCACTGTCACCCACAATTATGAGGTTAAGTCCCTGAAGGTCGTGAACAACAAAGCATGCTGTTATGTGTACGTTCAAATAGATGTCTGTTAGCTGGTCTACCTGAGTGTGTGCGTGTGTAGTTGTGTACGGGTACAGGTCGTGGATAGATGAATATTTCCTTCCCTATGTTTTTGTGAAAATTACCTTCACTGTATAAAACTTTACCTTTATCAACAGAGCCAAGACCTGGGGAATGTGAGCCGACAGAGAACAAGCCAGGAAAGAAGGCTAGCTGGTCGTCTAATAAAAGCAAAGACACTTCCCTCCCCTTTCTTCCTCTCTAATTCACAATCAGTACTGTAGCCAAAGTTTTTCTCTGCTGCAAATGTGCTTTGACTTCTGGCAAAACTGAATTCGTACTGACATCGTTTCCCACTGCGCAGCACATAGTCATACTATTCAGTCTGAGTATGCCTGTCTCTTTGCCTGCATTGGCCACTTCTCTTTGTAAAAATGTACTGTCTTTGAGCTAAGCAGCTTCCTCGGTGAGTCTGTGATGAATGAATAAGTGGTTAAAGGAAGGCTGGAGAGTGAAGAGCATGCTGAATATGATGCCCAGGGGCATCGGGAGGGAAGGAAGGAAGAAGAAAAAAAATCCAGTGCCGCCTTTCTAATGGGAGCAAATGAGGTGGGCCGGATATTGTTGTGGCACAACCACACATGGTTGCAAAGGGAAGGCGCACAAAAATCACTTGACAGGTGCTGGGAGAGGCTTTGATGGATAATAGCGCTCGAGGGAGTGTTTCAGTATGAACTTGGTTAACTTGGAGCTACACGTAGCATTCATCACCGCCGAATGAGATGCTTACTGCGAGCCACGCGGCATTTTATCTAGAAAGGCACTTGAGAGACATCTTCATCTGAATAGTACCTGTTTCCAGCTATTTTAAGGCTCACGTCAATGAACCTCCAAGAGTCCCTTCAAATTGGAGAATCAGCAAGAAGACTGCAGCTTTCTCATTAAGCTCAGCTGGTACTAAGGGGCTCAAAGTGTGCCATTAATATATTCCTCTCAGTATCATACCGCCATCACCAGCCTGAGCCATTGATACAACAGTGGATGAATCCATGCATTCATGTTGTTCATACCAAATTATTGTCCTTGCCATTTAAATGATGGTTAAAAACAAGACTTGTCAAACCAGACAATTTTTTTTTTTACCTACAGTCCAACTTTGGAAACAGGAAAAATCAACTACGAGCATATCTGCACACGAGGAACAACAGAAAGTAGAGAATATCACATATTTTTATTCCTTTTATTGTCCATCTTTTACCTTAGTTAAAGCACAACGGGAACAGCTGGCAACACTGATCGGATTAGAAGCAAAAACATTACACTGTTACCTTATAAGCTGAGAAAGCTTGCATGTGTGTTTTCATTTGGGGATTTCAGTGCGGAACCAGTCTTTCCTGTGCCTATCAATATACCTCCACCATCACCTATCCTTGAAAACAAATGAGGGATTAAAACAGTCGTCAGGAATAGAAGGCTGTGCTTGGAAACAGAAGCGAGGATGTGGTGACAGCTGCTCACTGCAATCCACAAAATGTGTATTTCCTTTGTTAAAGGGATTTAAAAGGTACGGCTCCCACTCAGTGGGTTAGCTAAAGCTCTGGGTCTTTTATTATTTGTTTTTACCTCTGCTGCAGCTGAAAACTGCCAAATGGGGGTGCTCTGTGGAGCACTGAAATGGATCACAGATGCAACATGTTTTGGTTGCTTTTCTTCATGTTCTTTATGTGTGCACACACATAGAGAACTTTGATTACCTGTGTCATGGAAGCTAGACGTAATATGGCCCCCATACTTTATCAAAAGATTGTTTTAGTCCACTAAAGTCGGTACAGTCCAAAAACAATGTTGTGCTATATTAAATGAGTACTGGTCAAGCACGAGGGCTCAGTAGAAAACACCTTCCACTTATGCCTGACTTTCTGCAAGGGAAACAGCAAGATGCCCTAGATGACATCCGTTAGCATCTGTGCCGTTAGCATCTGTGCCGTTAGCATCTGTGCCGTTAGCATCTGTGCCGTTAGCATCTGTGCTGTAGCATTTTGTATTAGCTGCAGCTGGAGTTGTAAGAACTCCATTCACTGTCACCAGTGCCACTGTTTAGCAGCAACTTCTGGTTTATGATTGGATAAAGTTTTGGTAATATTGTGAACATCCAAGGCAATTTCCTTTTTTCAATCAGAGGGTGACCGTTTGGACAACATGATAATTATCCAAACACATATCAACACTGGTTTGGGGTTGTATAGGAAACATTAAGAGTAAAACTTTCTGACTTCACACATATTGACAATTTGTGGGCTAAATCACTAAAAGTGCAGTCGATGGAAGGAAACCAACCAAATCAAAAGGCTAAATCAATTCTCCAGTCAGTTGGTCAAACTTTCAGTAAAATTATTCCACAAGATTGTTTATGACAATAACAAAAAAACTACTAAAGGACGTTTGGCAAAATATTGGTCATTGCATATTAACTTATGGGGATATATCTCTGAATGTGTGTGTGCAGCTACTCCACTATGTGTGGATAGGAGAACATTGTCAATTAATTCTAACTTGTATAACCAATAAAAACACCTGGACAAAGTCAGTGAAGTTGTCTGCTGATTTATTATTCCATCCATTCATTGTAAAATTAATATTGTATTCATAACCACCAGCTTCTCTGATCAAGCATGGAGTCATTTTTCTTTGATCCTAAATGGTAACTCATGCTGGTCTCCTAGAAACGCTCTTCTTCCTCTAACAGTGCTATAAATAGCAATGGGCTTGGCTTTATAGCGTTGTGGTTAAGCGAATGAAATATGTTATGCCTTAAAATTAAGTGTTGGGACCAGAGAAGGGTTACCAGAGAAACTTTTTAGATAATGTCAGGCTTCACACAAATGGTCAGTTTCCCTCTCTGTTCCAAACTGTTCTGGGTTTATTGATCAAGTGAAAGTAATCAAAATAGAGTTCAAATCCTTATCAAACCATAAGAAAACACATCAGAATAAGAATCACTTCAACACTAATTTGTCATTTCTGCCCAGGAACCTGATTACTTTCTGTAAAAACTACTGCATTTGTTGCACCTAAAAAGTCCAGTCTAGTAAGACTTAAGTCAGATAGACAAAAGTGAGTAACACATGAAATATAAATTATGATGCAGATCCCGGTAACAAAATACGGTGAAGAGAAGAATAGACAACTATTTTATTGCTGTGCTAAGAAAGTCAGAACTTCTTATCATTTGAAAAGTTCAGTGACTCTGTGAATCTCTGAGCCTCGGGCGAAGCATGGTTTCCCCCTAAGGCTGTGATTGCAAAGCCCCCTGAAGTCACCTCAGAAGTCTGAGCCTGGGGGGTTGCTAATTTTTATTTATATTCTTCTTCTTCTTCTAATCTCATTTGTAAAAACTCGTAGGCAACCAAGCAGTCACTGGCATTTCATAAAAATATATAATTATCGAAACCTCAATGCAAAATACCCCATTATTTACTGGACAAATCTTGCATTCTGTGTCTGCTCATGCTTGGAAATGGATATGCTTACAAGGTCAGTGAATAATGGTCTGTCTCTTGTGTGAGAACATTTTCTCCAGCAGACAAGGTCCCAGTTTTTCTGCATTTAATGAAGGTAACAGGCGGTGTCCATTCCTGTCTGTCACTGTCAGCGTGTATGTTAGTATCTGTGTGTGTAAGTTAGAGAGACAGGATGAATATGAAATAGGCAGAGAACATAAAGATTATCTCAACTCTTAAAAGCTGTTTCTGCTTTAAAACGATTCTGCCACAATTCATGAATCATTTCTGTTTTCAGTTACGTATTTCAGAGATTTTATTTTATTTTATTCAATTTAACAGACTCTACTACTGCTTTGCATTTTCAAGCCTTTCAACAGTGATGATATAATCTCCATAGCTATATTTGAAAACAGCAGGAAAAAAATCCACATCATCAGTTTGGTCCATCAAAAAGAGTTTGATGGACCAAACTCTTTTTTGGTCCATCGAAAAAGAGTTTTTACATTTGTCTACTTATGAGGTCCAATTAAATTACCTTAATTTCACTGTTTTATTTTATGTTTTTTTTCCCCATATTTATAGATTAACTGGCCATAGTTATATGAATCTAAAGCAGCTTGGCTTTGCAGGTGATCAAACTGCATAATATGCTACAGTATTGGATCACTATGGATGATGGAGTGTTATTTATCTAAGGCAATGTTTCTTTCTATGTCTCTGAAACTCCAGCCATATGTGTAATAGTGTTATAATAATCAGTAGGTAACACAATTATAGTTTCTAGTCACCGAAGGAGTCAAAAATGCACATTTATCCTATCTTGCAAGTAACAAATCCCAATCCATTTTGAATTTTTTATTTACTAAAAAAAATGCTGTTTGTGATATTGAAAAACTTTATATATCTAAACTTTATATATCTTCTGTTATATTTTTCACCAATGGAGGTCATAATTTTTACACTTGTGCAATGTTGATGTCGTGGTTGGATCCATTCTCTACTGGAATCTACAGAGTAAACAACAGGAAGACTAACTTTATCTGAATTGTTGTTTATCATATTAAGTTTGACTGGTGTAAATTTAGACAGTGCCACATTTTCACCGTTGGCAATAATTTAAAAAAAGAAAAAATAAATAGTGAGGTGAGTCAGCATCGCTTCCCACATGAAAAAAAAGGGGTAAAAAAGAGTGCAGTGCGAAAGAGCCAAACGCAACTTCCGAAGAACCCACATTTGTGCTTTCAACATTTCTCTCCATAAGATTTTGAGTCATTTGTACAAGCAAAATTGATGAAGGATCTAACAGGTCATTACCTTCGCAACCTGCAAACAAATGCCGTGCGGACAATTTTTATTTACGAAGGGCCTAAACCCGTCTGCCAGCTAGCAACCGAAAGATACTCAGATAAATATCATAGATAAGTAAAGCTGAATGGAAGCGCTATTGCCGCTTCCATTCAGCAATAGCGCTGAATGTACAGGCGTACTGTCTCATTCAGTACGCCTGTACTGAAATTGACTGAAGATCGGACCCTAAACTGGTGGAACAGAGCATGTCAACTATTTACCAGATAAAAAGGTCAAAGCAGAGGTACGTGTCATTATTTCATTTCTGAAGCAGTACAAACACCAGCTTCTTTAGCCAACTATTTCCTTTTCCTCCATGTGGTTCTCTTCATCTTCATTATCCCTGGTGATTTTTACATTCCCATCAATTTCAACACACTCTGGTTCAAAAAGGAAAGGGTTAATGATGTTACTGATTGCTATTTTGGCTGGACTGTGCTAGCACAATTGGACCTAGCATGTGTCATTTATCCAGAATACATTGTAGCATAAACAACATGGCAATGTCCATCTGATAATATTTTTGACTTTATTTCCAATGAAGTCTGTGGTTATCGTGGGTCTCATGAGCTACCGTGGAGTTCTATGGTAAAGACATGACCAAATAAAACTCCAAACTATCACAACAAGGTGATGTGAATAAATTAATTCTATTTTGAACTGGTATCAAAATGAGAACTTTTTTAGTATGATTTTAGTAACACCAATTATCTATATGCTAAAAGTTGCCAAAGGAATGGGTTACTTGTAGGGAGCAAAAGTCAATTGTTCCCTACAAGTGTTGCTGTATTTCCCCTACAGCCGGGTTTTGTTCTCCCATATTGAGAGCAACAACTACAGCCCAGCTTCAGTCATTACAATTGGTGTTTCTGACATATTTCCCTCACTGCCTTTTCTAACATTGTTTGGACTCTCTGAAATGTAATATTGAATTAGATTTGATTTGTGGGCAGAGTCACAAAGTCAACTTCCATTGAGTTATCTTGGCAGAGTTTGATGATCTTTCTTGGATTATAGATTCCTTTGACAGTGAGATGCTGCCAAAGAGAGGACACAGAAACAACTGCAATAGTATTTACTGGATAATGGTTGGCTAATGTAATACAATATAATGTAATTACATATTGTTATTATGTAATCACTTACCAATTGAAATAACCTTCTTGCTTTTACTTCATAGAAGAGGACTATTAAATATCTTCTTGTTTTGACTTTAGGGTCTCTATAAAACCTTATTTGTACCTCTGCTTCTGATTACTTTTTTTTTTTTTAATAAAGCAAAAAAAATAAAAAAAAATAAAAAATCTAATTCAGTTTTATGCTACTGCTATACAGAATATTATGAAAAGACTTCAGGCTTTTCTAAAGGTGTACCATAAAAAGTTTGGGGGGAAAGGGTTGGCTTGATGGACTGATGATAAAGATTTTCTGAAAATGCTACCTTAGGTGTAGCGCCAGTCATCTGAGCTATAAACAACTATAAATAGTGGTCAGTAAAAGTAACAATGCTGTATATATTGAGCATTTTATCCCTTCCAGCCTGCATTCTCACTGTTACAAGCCCGAGAGCGTTCTCTCCAGATCTGAAATTATCTGAGTGCAGTTTGCTGATCAGAAAATGCATCTGAAATAAAAATGGAAATCAAGAGTGTATTTATGGAAGTAAATAGTACTTTAGTACTTTACATTTGTACTCCCTTGGAAGTAGCTTTTGATTCCAACTGGACTAACATGAAATATCCGTCCAACAACTTTTTCTTTTTTTTTTTTCAAACATTTTGCTGTTCAGTTAGTAAATCTGACTATGCCAAACTTATTCACACACCTGATGGATTAGATTTGAAAGTATTTTTTGTGGATCTAGACCCACTTTTTCAGGTTGTTTTGCTCTTACTTTGGTGAAGATCTGACTTTAAACCTATATCTGCCAGAAATATGGATTCAGCTACTCCAGTTTTGCTTGAGATGCAGTATGTGTACACTGATTAGTGTTCAGAGTTATGCTTACTTTAAATTTAAAAAGTTATCAAATTTACCTTCCTGCATCAAAGCCCTTTGAGATCATGTTGAAAAAAAAAAAGATGTGCTTCTCAAACACTTTTTGGGAAATAAGTAAGCTTCAAGCAGAGTTCTCATTATGTCAAAACATGCCAGACATATTTTTTCCTCTTTACTGTCAGTGTCTGAGTAGATTTATACTATTAAGAAATACATTAAGCAATTCAGTCTGGAGAGTTCAATTTTATAATACAAGGAGCAAAAAAATATGGATGTTTCATATCGTAATAACAAATGACCTCTTTTTTTTTTTTAGCCATTTCAATTATTCCTTTGCGTTTACTTCTTTTGCCTCTTCATCGGTGATGTATTACTCAAAAATCAATAGAATTTGAGCCAACTGTGTGCAGCCGTTTTGTTCTCGTCACTCTTCCCTCCTTTGTCTTTCTCCCACACCGAACTCCGGCTGCCTCAATGTCACGGCAGCGAGGCAAAGACAATTAAGGTGTATAAATATGTAAATATGGTCACGGCAGCTCAGCAGGAGGAACAGAGTAATGACATTTTCTGCCCTCGTCTGGCTAATCCCCAAGACACCTCTGAATTAGAAACCTTAATGACAACCAATAATGCACAGATGGTCAAACTCTGGGGGCACACCGGCCCTTCTGATGCTGCCCGGGCTCCTTGTGGCATTGGACTTAACGGCAACTATGCAAACACTCACAGGCGAAAAGACACGGGAATAAATACATGGATGAGTCTTTCATGCGGGGAAGCAAGGATAAAATACAGATCGCAAACTGTGCACACACAAACAAACACGCACACACACACACACACCTAGCCAGATGTCACCTGTACCCCGTGGGGGTGATCATGGTTGTAACGAGAAGGTCAGGTCTTGGCAGGCCGTTTAAGGCCAAGCATTGCTCTGTGTCAGTGTGTTGTTCCTTGTGTGTGTGTGTGTGTGGGTGTGTGTGGGTGTGTGTGGTGTGTGCGTGTGTGTGCGTGTGCGTGGAGGTTATTGTTCGGTGTCTTAGGTAATACGTCCAGCGAGGCTCTCTGGCAGATGTCGACCATTCATCTTGCAAAAGCTGACATGCAGAAATGCTCTCAGCAGGCACGTCTCAAGAGAGGGAGCAAGACGACTAAAGTAGAGGTGGGTGTCACTGATGAGAATATGCAGGAATAGAAGTGAGAGAGGAAGAGAGCGAGAGCAAGAGCACACAAAAAGAGGTGTCTTGGCTGGTTTCCTAGAGTAATTAGTTCAACCTAGCTATTTGTTTTCTTCCCCTCCCCTATTAGCTGGGAAAATGTTTCTTTTGGGACTAAGCGAGTTTTTACAAAGGGCAAAAACACTTGAAAGACTTTTCTCAGTCTGTTTTGCCTTGCTGTGATTTCTGAGAAGTTTTCAGGCGGAGTGAAAGAAAGCTAGTTCAAAGTGAAATGTAGCAATGAAGGTAGAATGTAACAGGAAATCGCTGCATAGGAGGACATAAAATACTTAATTCGGTGCCTTCCGAAAAGCATTCATACCTGTTTTAATCTTTCCACATTTGTTACTTTACAGCCACAATCTTCACTTGATTTTTTTCTTATTATTATTTTGAGACCTTATATGATAGATAAAAACAAGGAAGTGCAGAATTGTGAATTGGCAAAAAATAGAAATAATAACAATATTAATGAAAGTTTGCTGCAAATTTATATTCAACCCACCTGGATCAGAACAAGATTCTGCTGCAAGTATGGCTACATATGCTATGGGTTTTGTCTGTACCACCTTGTACCTCTACAAACTGAATTTTAGATAGATAGATAGATAGATAGATAGATAGATAGATAGATAGATAGATAGATAGATAGATAGATAGATAGATAGATAGATAGATAGATAGATAGATAGATAGATAGATAGATAGATAGATAGATAGATAGATAGATAGATAGATAGATAGATAGATAGATAGATAGATCCTAAAACCTTTAAAAATGAACATAATGCTATGATGTTGTAATTTGTTCCAATTGTAGCTTTGGATGTGTAAACGGACAGATTGGCGTATTTTCTAGGTACAAAGTGCCATTTTATAGCACAATCAAGTAACTATGTCATGTTCAATTGTTCTGAAAATTCTGTGTATATCAAACATGACACAAAGGGAATTGACTTAGCTATTTAATACCTTGAATTTGGGTCTCTATCTCTTTCAGATGTTTCTGCTCTTTCCAACACCCTGCCTTCAACACAGCAATGTTTCTGTATTAAGCTTCTGGCAACGTGTTTGCCAGCATTGGACAGAAAAGTGGCTCGTTACGTGAGTTTCCACAGGTGTTTGCTAGTTTGCACCGCTTGTCTGAAGGAGCTGAGTGGGCGACTGTGGGCGCCCACTCCTCACACAACTCTCGGGGTTGTATGAGGCAGGAGCTTTGATGAGGAGCTGTGTGAAAAAGGCAGCGCTCGGAGCATGAAAGGATTTTGCAAACATGCATGAAAGAATCAAAGAATGAGGGAATGACTGGATTTACTTAAAACTCTGCATTGCACTTAAGTTTTTTTGTAAATATTAATGAAAATGATGTTAGTGTTTTCCAGAATCATGAACATGTTAACAGAAAAAAGCATGCAACAACAAAACATGAATAAATAATGAGTCTTCAAATAATTTGACTGATATGTGACTAAGAGTAATCTATACATCCATTTTGGGGCTAAATTATCATTTGGTTTAGAATTTAACAATGAATTTAAATTGTATATGTGATATTGGGTTTTATTGTCAGTGCTCACAACTGTAATCTCTACAATTATCTTACTGTTAGAAACCAGTCAACTTTTAAATTCAACAGTGGTCAACAGGTGAGAGGTGGACAGATCCCCAGTCCATTGCAGCCTAGATTCCTTTTGTTCCCTTTTAAAACATTTCCGTGTTTTGTAATTTCATCTTTCGAGCTTGACTTGTACGGTGATAAATAAATTTAATCTAAGAATCTTGAAAGAGCAGATTTGTCACAAAGCTAATTATAATCACATCCCTCCAGTAATTATCGATCTCACAGCAGTCTCCAGGTGCCTCATTTCCTTGTCCTTGTGCATCATTTTGCATTTTCTGGGAAAGACTCTGCATGAGTCGAGGTCTGCAGCATGTCAGTGTAACTGGGGACTGAGTGAGAGATGTTGAGTCTATGGTCGCCTTTCGGGCCTCGTTGCACCAAATCGTTGTACATCGTGGTAGAAAACTGTTTTCCGAGTAGCGAAGACTCACACATGTGTCGATAAATTAGTAATGACTGCAGAGAAAAAAATCTCCTGTGACTATTTAAACATTCATCAAGTGTCATTTCACAGATCATGCAGAAAATTATGTCTGTCATATACGTACGGCATGTGCCTGGAGAATAAAGCCTTAACTTTCAACAAAATATCTGGCTGCATGTAAGGCTGCATAAGCTGCATCCAGAAAACAAAGCCTCTTAAATTGGCAAGATGGATCAAAGCTTTTCTAACAACTATGAGCCAGAGTGCTGAATTAGTGCTTTTATTTGCTTACACACAAGTCTGAGGTTTTAGGTCAAATTGGAGACGGAAAGACAGCATGGCGTGTACAACTTTAACAAGCTGTCCTTTTCAACTGTCATTTCACTCACCTTGAGAAGAGACTAACTCATTTAATCATCTCAATCTTCTTTAATAAGTGTGAAAACCAGAAGCTCTCCCTTATTGTCAGGGAGTCGTGTCAATTTCATCAAAAGACGGTGAACAGCAAACCATGTTTTTTTTTATCTACAATTTTGAGGGCTGTAACAATGTGTAAAGACAACGTTTCTATTACTATTAACATTATGTAGTTTCTCATCATCTTTAAGCTTTTTTTAAAAAAAAAGTTCTAATATGAATCCATTTTGAAGTCCTTACTGACGCAAAAGATCGTGCTCAGAATGGTAAAGAAAAAGCTTGTCTTTTTCAAATTGTGGAATACAAAATTGACAAACTCATCACAATTATCAGGTCCTTAACAGTTGCACTAGTTTGTTTTTTTCTCAAGGCTAGTTTGTTCACTGAGCATGGAAGAGGATGAAAAGTAATTAAACAGAAATTGGGTGGGTGCAGCACATGTTTTTTTTGTAATTCCCAAGCGGCATGTTAAAGTTGTTTTATTGTGCAAAAATTCCCGTCTGTGGAAGGCTGGTGTCAGTTTTGATGAAGGAGGGAAAAGGAAAAAAAAAATTGGCCAAACTGCTGGCATTACAAGAAACAGGTCAAGGATGTGACCAAAGGAAAAAGTGGGCCTGTCTTAAGATCTACGTAATATTTTCTTCTATTTTTGTTTCATTCTATCTGTCTAAACTAAACCTTTTCATTGATTTATTTAAATCCAGTGCTCCAATGTTGCATGGCGGAAATTTATCCTGCTGAAATTACATAAGGTATTACATTTGTTTATAGTTTGTTAGCTACGTAATATTTGTACAATGTGATTTATTTGAATTTTAATCAATGCTTTTTATCTTATAATGGATCAGCAGAATGTGATGAATCATTCCACTGCTGTGCAATCTGCAGGATCATTCATCGATTTGAAAACACCATTGCAATATTAGAATGCTGCAGTGTAGACATTCAATATGTATTTACACACAAATGGTTATGATGTGGTTTGAAATGATAGATGGAGGAATTAGTCAATATTTTCCCATGCAGCAGACAGAACCTGCTGAGCTGAATGTGGCCTTAGTCCATTTTACAGTCTTACTTTACTTTACAATGATATTCAGTACCGGAACTCAGTAAATGGATCTACGAACACTGCATCCCTTGTCCATCACAAGGAAAATCCATTCTACTCCATATTATAAAAAAATAGTTGTTTTTTTGTTGTTGTGTTTTGTTCATATGTTTTACTTTTCATTGCATAAATTTCAAACAACCATCCATAATTTAAAAGCAATTTGGTACTGCACTCTTTTAAAATTATATCTGGGTACATTTTTGGGTACAAAAGCAGACATTTTCAGTACTGCAAATGAAAGTTGGATTCCCCATGAGAAAACATGGTTATCGGGGCTTGTGGCATCACTGTAACAGCAGTATATGGACATGTAAGTTAGGATGACAGGAAGCCCCTGGAGGTGATTCACACGGCTTGACAGAAGAGCCTTGGGTTTAATTTTAGCTATGAGAGGCGACCTGAACACTTGACAAGTTTACAAGCCCTGGGAGAAGAATTGGATGGTTTGTAGTCATGTTGTCATTCTTATCTTTTTTTTTTTTTTTTTTTTCTTTTGCCAAATCTGGATTCTGATCACAACACAAAATCATTTTTTGTTTTTTGTTTGACTGAACTGCTTCCCGCTCTGTCTTTTCAGCATCGGAAGTGTTCTGAATTTTATTTCATGTCAGCCGTGAACTCACATTGATCTTTCTGAGAGTTCGGTTATTTGTGCCTGATATGTTTGACTGAGTTCCTCCTCTAATGATACAATCTTTTTGTGCAAGGCATTTTCCCTCGGAACAGAAACTGGATATTTTTCTACAAAGAGCAAAATGTAATTATCAGCTGCTGAAGCAACAAACGGTGTTTCTCTTTTTTCTTTTATGATGTAAATCAGATCATTGTCTGTGATATTAACCCGTGACACATACTGTACTCTGTAATGATGGTGCCTGGATGCAGGCACTGATGCATCTTTTTGTTTTCTTCCAGAGAACCTTTACAAAACATAGATTACAGATAAAAACAGTTGCCATTAATCAAAAGTACAAAAACTGTATAAAGGAAAACCTGAAATAGGAAATGAATGTCTAACTATAAGTGTGCACTTAAGGGATCAATACTTATTGCTGCTGTGCAAAAGAGCATTTGGTGCAAAACATGTTATTTTTTATCAGCTATAGAGTATCATAAAACAATTAAACTGTTCAAATACCACCATCGAAGGAAAGGTTGCCCAGCAACAAAGAAGCTAAATCTTCAAAACCGGCATAAAAAAATGGATTTCAGTTTTCAGCAGCATACGGGAACAAGATTATTTTAGGAGTGATTTCCAGTAATTGTTAACTGATAGCAACTGTTTATGCATTTTGAGAGAAATGGATGAAACTTGCAAGCCAGAGAAATGTAAAAAAAAAAAAACAAAGGTGAATGCTTTTTTTGCCTTTTTTGCTGTAGAAAGCTCTGGTGCTCTTTGCAGTATAGACGGCGTCATCGGGAAAGAACGTCATGTGAAAATGGTAAAGCTGGGTCCCAAAAGATCAGTAAGGGAATTAAATGGATAACAACCCTAGGCATACTGCCAAATCAGTTAAAAGTGGCTTTAGGACAACAAATTTTTTTTTGTGTGTGTGTGTGTGTGTTTGTTTTTTTTTTTTGAGTGTCTGTCACAAAGTGCCTACAAATCTGACAGAGTTACACCAGTTTTGTCAGGATAAGTGGTCCAAAACTCTAGGCAACTGTAGCAAGAAGCTGGTGGAACATTATTTTATTCAGCGTAACTAAACATCCGGAGAGTTTTTTTTTTTTTTTTTCAGAGATGGTTCTTTTTAAGTAACAGCTGAATGTGAAATCATACCTTTAATTAGCTGAATCATAGCAGGAGGAATCACCTTTAAGACTGTTTACATTAAATGTAAGTACATTTCAATGTGTATTTTTTGACAAAATCATCATACAATAAAAAGTTGCCATTGGAAATATAGCAGTGTTCACTGAGCAAGCTATTTGTTTTGTAGTAGTTTGGCCAATCCATTCTATTTTCCTTATTGAAAATTTCACCAAAATCCAAAACATTGGATTATCTGGCTTCTAAGTGTGACAGCTGTACAATCCTATTTAACTGGACAGACAGGTCAACTAGATACGTTTCCCGTCACCTCAGGCAGAAAAAAAGATTATTAAATAATCCTTTTTTTTAGTGAGTGAGTCAGAGGGCAGTCACTTTAACGTAATCTTTGTTTAATCCTATAACACAGAGGCTAGGGCTTGTCATGGCTCGCTAAAAGGTTGTTGTGAGTGCTGTTGACACACAGCAGCGGCTCACCTTTAAAGCAGATTTTCACCAAAGAATAATTCACTGCAAAGTAATACCGGTGTCTAGGAATGAAGGTGGAGAACACGGAGTTGTGCAGAAATAGGATCGGCAACAGCTGCACTGCTGAGGCAGCACGGGTCGTTTCTGCTTAACTGTTTTGACTGTGAAAATCTCCCCAAATATTTTCCTAGTAAGAGGTTTCCATATTATCTGTTTCTCATATTAACCTCTATGACCAAAAGAGTCTCAGTAACCATTGCAATTTATGCTCCTTACAGGCCTTGGTAGAAAAAAGCTTGGGCTAGGAGAAAAAGCTTTTACTTGGAAAATTACTGACTGGAAAGCAATCAATCAACGTAAAAATGTAGAAATATATAAATAATACAAAAAAAAAAAACAGTTTCTCTTTGATTGAATCATGACAGATTCCGTTTCTGTTTAGCAGATGTTATCCTGCATCTCCTGTAAAACCAGCTCTCCTGATTCTGTGGTTTTACAAAACTGCAGAGTGCAGCAATAACCAACTCATCTGCAGTGTAATCCTGAAACCCATCCATCCATCCATTTTCTCTTCACCCTTGTCCCTAATGGGGTTGGGAGTTGCCAGTGCTGATCTACAGCTATGTTCTGGGCGAGAGGCGGGGTTCACCCTGGACAGGTCGCCAGTCTGTCGCAGATCCTGAAACCAAAGTTAGAAAGATCTCCCAACAAAAGCCAATTTTCAAATGTTCACTGTTAGTAAAGGCAAAAGAATAAGATGCAGATTTTTTTCTCATTTGGAACAACACTCAACCTAGAAGCAATGCATTTACCAGAAGCTGGAATATTCCTGTAATGATTTGAGTTTTTCTGTGTGTTTATTTTAGGTTTCTGTGTCTTTTGAGTCTCTGTGTTGTCCTGTCTTCCCCTTGATTGTTTCCAGGTGTGTCTCGTTCCCAGATTACTCTCTCTGCATTTAAGTTCACCTGTGTTTCTGTGTCCTTGTTGATTCTGTCGTATCTGTCTTGCTGTCCAGATGTCTCACCAGTTGCTACCAGCAGATTAGCTTTTACTTTCCACTCTTGCTGTGCTGCCTGGATTTTTGACTTTTGGATTTCTAGATTCATCATTAAATTCACCTTTATTCAATCTGGGTCCTCAGGGTCTGCCTCAAAAGCAAAACAAATTTGAATAAGTCTTGAGGCACCTTCAATCAATTATGTTTTTCAATCGAAATGCAAAAATTCTCCAAAGTGTCCAATTTTTCTTCAGGTAGTCAAAGGTTTTCATCACACAATGGCTTTTTATTAGAAATGGCACTTACTGAACTCTTTTCTTGTGAATCGCTGTCAACCAGAATCTTAGGATATTCAACATGGTGCAGTGTGCTCTGAACAAAATGAGAAAACTAGAAGAGAATTTGCACTCTCATTGGCATGTGAACCATTGAAAAATGTTACGTCTTGAAGTAGAAAGGAAATCCAGCAAACATGGAACATGAGCATTATGTCGTAGCTTGTGACTGGCGGTGTGGCTCAGCAGAACACCGGTTTTATGAGTATTTACACCCACCTCAGTCTTCATCCTAATGCTCGGCTGTCTGCCTTGCCACAGCGTTCCAGCAGTTTTCACGATCAACCGTGTATGATCTAATTTTCCATGACTATGATCCATGTCTAGATGCCTGAATGAATTGTGTTTCTGCCATGTAAATGGCTGGTTCTGCATTTGCTTAAACAAATGATAGATGGCTATAAGAAACTTATGATACACCTGAACTGGAGAAATCTATACAAACTGTGGTTCAAGTTCATCAAATGAGTAGAGCTACATTGCTGCAGGTCTAGAGTTTGCGAACAAAGCCCAAATATTGAGCAAGATTAAGGACTCTGCATGAAAATCTTGCTCAAATATTTCAGGAATTTTTTATTTTTTTCCTGAGCTGACGATCCACAGTTTTAACATAAATCTGAATTATCTTCACTCCCCTTTATTTGGCTGCAGCGAGTCAAATAACAACCCCTACTACAGCTGCTTTCAGATTTACAGAGTTATGTTCAGGTCATAGTGCTCTGCAAAACACATCCCCCTTTTCCCTCAGTTAAGCTGCTCTCTTCATGCTCCGCGATGATTGGCACAGCTGCTGCAGAACAATAAGACTACTGATGTGATCGGCTGAGAGTGGATTTATAAAACCGCCACACCCGTTGATTTTCATTCAACCTTAGCCAGACCTTCTGATCTTTTAGCCCCAGCACAACAGTAGAGTTCGGGTACACCCAGTTTGCTTGTGGACCTACACTTCATATAACATCCTTCTGATATATGCTGTTAAATCAGAATACCGTTTTGATGCTGAGGACAACTTTTACCACTTTCGGTTCTGCTTTTGAATACAGAGATATTTAAGTAGATATTATTGCCGAGGACGGAGTGGAGAATGCACAGCTAACGAGGATATGCACAAAAACATGTGTGCAGAGCTATAAAAGGCCTTTACAGTCCTTGAGCAAGAAGGCTCTGCATAATCCCACCCCATTTGTCTAAAGTGGCACGTTTACATCATATGACAAGTGTTTCAAAGGGCTATGACTGTATCTTCTGCGGCGTGATCGGAACCAGCTGTTGGAGCTACAGTAGCATGACGACTTTTTTTTTTTTTTGTGGCTGTAATCAACTTTTCTGCCCACGCAGAGAGTGCAGGGCGAAGGAGCTGAAAAGATGAATCTGTTTTCTCCTGATCACAGGGTAAGCCATGCAGTGGGCCGAATCCTCGCTAGTTTTGGCAATGGGGAAGAGTCTGAAGATTAAACAGTGAGATCTTTCTCTTGATCAGCCCCTCGGTCTGCCCTCCCTGCCTTCGCTGCACCTGCTAGTCACAACCCCTGATGTATGTGCTGTCTCTTCTGCTCCGCTCACTCTCTGCATCTCAGCTGTCACTGACTATCTTTCTTCTGCCGCCACCTCTCCTCCCCTCTCTCCGAGTACTCCCCTTCCCCACAATCCTTTTGATTAGCGGCTGCGACTCAGAACTTGTGAGAGCAGACCTTTAACAGTTTTATCTTTGCCAGACTTTGCAATCTCTTTCATACATGCTTTCTTTGAGCTTGTGTTCATTGTCTTATGTCCATCTCTCTTTTTGACTTGAAGCTCATAATTACAAAAAAAAAATCTGCTGTGCTATTCAAAGAATAGTAAAGACCTTGCACACCATATTTCTTTAATCACTTTGTAATGAAAATGGAAACGTTATCACAATTTGCAAAAAAGTGATATGTTGAAAGTGAAGATGTTGTCGTTAAAATACATAAGTATTTACTAAATTTATTATTTTTATTTACTTTTTTTTTTTTTTTGCAGTCCCTAGTCTAACTCTGGGATCAGATTTCCCTGAGGAGCAGAGCAGGACAGGTTCATAATCAAGGACACTGCAGACAGACAGCAGCTTCAGCCTGAAGGACAGTTCCAACACCTCAAACCATGTTTACTACCACTTATAAATAAGTAAAGAACTACAGCTAGTATAATTCTGCCATTTCTGACAGGATACAGATACCATGGATGAGCAGGAAAACACAAAAAACAAACAAGTAGTACCAGCCACTCGGAGGGACTAGCAGGACGTTCTCTGTTGTCTCTGAGGTTGTTTCTGTAGAATGAGACGTGTTCATCCAAAGCTAACATAATTAATATTACTCAACAAATGTGTTCCTATCCGTACTTTTTATTTTATTTTTATTTTTTCATTTTTGACCAACACAAAGTACCATGTGAATTGGATGGATCAGAATGTGTGTTCAATTTTTATTTGTTGTTTTAAAAAAACAAAAACAAAACAAGTGGACCCTGGCAAAGAGAAACTCATGTAAAAGGACTTCAGAAGAAAATCCATTTGCATCATGGAGTACTTTTGATTAATACAAAACGACAAAAAATACTGTTGTGCCAAGAAAGGCTTACTGTAAAAAAAAAATATATATATATATATACTCTTATTACAATGTGCTTACTTCCAACCATATTATACAGAGGTTTGTTTTGTATCTGCACCAAAATGGTATTTTCTATGCCCCACAGCGAGACTTATAATATTTTGCTGTGGCCGACATGTTTCTTGCATCCAGTCTCTATTTCACTCCTTTCAGCATCCAGAATTGCTTTTATTATGCAATTTTCTTTTAAAATCTGAAATAAGTATAACAAAATGGATGAAGACATTATGGGGGGAAAAAAAAATGAAATTAGTATTACACCGTTAGGCTCTACACGAGTTTGTCTTAAATACAGGAGTCCTGCTTGACAGATTTTGTGAAGCTCCAGCGCACAATGCCTCAAACTCCTGTATGCAGTTTTTTATTCCTATTCAACCACTCTGATTATGACTCTGCATTCATCTTCATATTGTTAAAGGAAAAAACACCATGCCTCAGGCAACAAATCAATAGATTTAGTTTGTGTTCTGGAACACTGTGAGAGTGGGATGTGAATCATCCTGTCTCTAGGCTACATTTTAGTAGCACCTAATGTCAGATGATAGAAAGTGGAAAGCATTGCCCTTAACTTGTATTTTTGTTGCCATACATTTGCTCATGCTATTAGAAGTAGACAAACTTCAACATCTTGCCTCAAATCTAAATATATAAAATTACCCAACATAGACATAATTCCTGTGAATTCTGGATTCTTGTCCAGGTGCCTGCTGTCCTCAGTTCTGAAACCCTCTGCTGTAATCGTTAGATGCCTCCATTTCTGGATGGCTCTGCCTTTTCTCTGTGGACCCCACAGAGGCTTATCTCAGCCAAGGTTCTTGGCAGAATGAGCTCCCCAGTGAAGTCGGGACAGTACAGTTGCTTTTATCGGATTAGTTTTTTTTTTTTTTTTTTCCTTCCCCTCGTTCACCTGACAAAATGTCTTCACATACAGTCAACCCAACAAAGCCAGGATTTATGGGTAAAAGACACCTAAGAGATTTTTTAACCATCCTTTTGAAACAACACACATGCTTTTAAAAAATCATCAGCTGCAACAAATATGAAACCTGTAATCTTTTAGTTATTGCTTTGCAAAATGGCTTATTTTTAACCAGTGTGGCTCCTATTTGTCCTTGATGCAAAAGTGTAAGCATTTGCTTTTAAAAGCCACCTAACACTTATTACAGGTTGACTGCACATCTTGTTCCCAATTGCATTTGTAATAAATGATAAACAGCTAGCAAGTTTAACTCTAGAATAGAGTAAAAACTGGTTTAGGAATAATTTTAGCTTATTTTGCACTATAGCACGCCTGGAAGAAAAATTAACTATAGTGTAACTCTCAGGGTCAGAGGTTTGGTTTTTATATAGCTTTTGGACAAAATGTTCTAGTGCTATTTGCAGATGTTCACAAATACACTGGAATAACTATTACTGTTTAGCAAAAGCTCCCCTCATGCCTCAAACCTATATACCAGAAAAGTTTTTCTTCACCCTCAGTTGACTGCCGAGTAGAACTTCTGGCTTTTCCAACAGCCGACAGCGCCACGGCTAAAGAAAGGGCAAAAACACA
Source organism: Poeciliopsis retropinna (assembly GCA_010277075.1). Lineage (NCBI taxonomy): Eukaryota > Metazoa > Chordata > Actinopteri > Cyprinodontiformes > Poeciliidae > Poeciliopsis > Poeciliopsis retropinna. The sequence continues at coordinate 10,426,437 of VMRM01000022.1, forward strand.
CCCAGAAGCAAACACTTACAAAAATACTGTACATTGTAAAATATTTAACAATTTTCCCCTCAACTGGCAACTTCAGGAACAATCAAAATTGCATAAATAATAAATGCACACACAAACTAGTTCACTTATTCTATTTACTCACACCAGCTTGGTTTTAAAATAACTTACTTTAAGCAGCTAAGACTTGTCCACTTTCATTGTGTTGTACTTTTGGCTTTGATGTTGCCCATGTTGTCCTATATTTGGACTTTTAAACAGTTTTCATGAGGACAGAGTGAAATGGCAGTTAATAGGAGACCACAGAGCTGCTTAAATATTAAATGGAGGGACAGTAGTGACACAGAAAATGCAATCTTCTTTTCTTACGGCTTTGTGTCCAAATCCAAATTGCAATTGTGTGGTCGACAAAGCGGTCAAGGGATTTAGAAGCAGAAAAGCTCTCTGTGGACATTGGTCCACTGGAATTTATGGAGAGTTTTTATGTGGTTGTTGTTTCAGTCATGTATCGCGAGTTAGGAGTAGAACCATAATGCAGACGGGAACTAGGGCTCAGCGTGGTAGCAGAATACATAATTTAGCTGAAGATTTTACAGAATGAACAGTAATTAAACAGGACAAGGAGCTTTGGCAGCATGACAGAAGGAACCAGCAATGCACAGTGAAAAACAAGTTAGCTTTTGTACTTATGAACTGCCACAAGCGTGAAGAATGGTGTTGGATTCACGTGAGCTCAGTCAAGGGGACGTGAAACAGCTGTGAAGGAGAGCAAAACAGAGAGTGAATGAAGGCGAATAACACACAGAGGTAAATGAGAACAAGCATGATTTGGAAATAAAAATTGAAAGAGTCTAAGAGAACACACCAAAACAGAGAAAAAAACACAAGGCATGAGTGAGAAATCACACACAAAAGAATTCACTAATACAGCAAGGCCCTAATAACAATAATGTACAGATGAAAATAAATTATCCACGACAAGACCTAACAATAACACAGACTTGAAATGACACGACATAGAAAGTAATGACAAATTTAAAAAATTTTAAAAGCCTGACTTAGGAGTGTTTTCTGTATTCACGTTGAAAGAATGTGCTTATACAATATGAAAAAAATAAATAAAATGATTCTTAAAATTTCTACTAGGAAGATGAGAAGACATGTAGCTAACATATTGGTGTCAGGTCCCGCAGTGCACAAAGGTCTAGAGTCCAAGCTTGTAAAGTTAAATTGATATTCCAAAAATATTTTTAGGCTGTGATCGCTCTTTTTTTTTTTAGAAGTTTCAATTGTTTATAATCATGCTTTATTTTGTTCCCACTTAAATATAAACCCACAGCTTAAAGACTATGTTAAATTGCTAAATAGCTGTATATATTGTGAGCCGTTTTAAATCACGTAGACTAGAATTTCATCACACAGATATCTATTTTCTTACAAAAGTGAATCATAACAGTGCAATGGTGAGCTCTAAATGTAAGTATTAACCTTTCTGGGCACAGGATGTAGCCATCTCAACTCACAAAAAAAAAAAAAAAAAAAAACCAGCACAACTTGTGATTGTACAGCCACTGACAGAGTACAGGGAGTTGTAGCAATCAGTTTGTGCATCTGAACCACCAATTAGGCAATTACACATGCACCAGTCTAGAATCCACCCTGTAACAGAGGTCAGGCAAGCTGCTAAAAATGCCAGTGGTGTCCCTTGGTTATGATATGCAAATTCGTATGAGAGGGCAAATGCACAATTAGATTAAAAATTATTATGCTTTTGTTGATGGGGCCTTAAGGGCACTTTGGGTGCATTCACAGTTAGTAATCCATGCTCAGCCATTACAGAGCTATTTAGACAGTTTATCGATCAATTACAGTAAGGGGGTCAACAGCATTAAAACACAGTCAAACAGCCACACAGTCGATGCCCAGCTATATATCAACAAAAACCATGTGACTGATCAGAGACCAGAAGCAGGAGGCGTTTGTTTCCTACACTGAGAGAGCCCGCTGGAGCACCACGCGCTGCACGTCTCTCTCAAGCTTTGCGCTGGGAGACTCAAGCAGTCGGCAAGAGAAACCGGGAGGAGGAGGAGAGCGGAGTGGAAAAAAAAAAAGAGCGACGGAGATAGCGAGTCTAAACATGGAGCCGACACCGCTGCTTCGGCTTACGGGGCTGCTGTGGCTCCTTCTGGTCAGCCAAAGCACCACGGTCCGGGGTCTGAACGGCGACGAAGACCAGAGCCAGGACACGGAGTGCAAGATGAAGAGCGTCACCGTGTCAGCGCTGCCGTTTCTGAGGGAGAACGACCTGAGCATCATGCACAGCCCGTCGGCCTCGGAGCCCAAGCTGCTATTCTCCGTGAGGAACGATTTTCCAGGGGACGTGGTGGTGGTGGACGACCTGGAAAACACCGAGCTCCCTTTCTTCGTCCTGGGTGAGTTTGGCGACGGGCTCACAGCGTGGTTCATTAGCGGTTAATTGGATGGATTAAATCCCACTCAGTCTTTGTTACTACACAGAACATCTGTCTGTTAGCTCAGGCCCGGCTACATAGTGCAGTGTCCTTTCTATTTTTTTTATGTGTTATAGTTAATAGAGTAAGGAACAGGAACTATCATCTTTTAAATCGAGCCACCTCCTCGTTGTTTATTAATTAGCGTGCAGCTGTTAATAATTAGAGCAACAATGCGCTTTTTACTGCAATAACAGGCCGAATAGCATTGTTGTGCTAGCAATATATCCACATCTTGAATTGAATCATATTACACCAAAAAGACAAAGCAAAACTTTAGTGCTGTGTCTATTTCTTAATTTTTGTTGAAGTAATCACATGATTCTACTGTTAAATGATTGTATTCAGCAGTTTAGTTAACGCGCAAGCAAACTTTTTGGACTTCACTGCAACTTTCTAGTGTTTGAAGTTAATTATTTGGATAATTCCGCCTGGTTTATGGCTTGTGTTTTGATCTACCATGAGTTTTCTAAAGTTTCTTAAGACTTTTCACATCCGCTGTCCATGGTCCTGAATTTCAGCTGACGGTACAGTTTGCAGCTCTGTCACCAGACAGTATCTGTAGTAGACCCCCTCCCCAAATGAAGGATTGTGGCTTTACTGGTGAACAGCCACCATGGCTTTCGTGAAAGTAAACAATGAGTTTCACCAAAAGAGCTGCATGCACAAACACACCCACACCCACGCACAGACACCCCTGCACACACACAAGAAGACAGTGTAAGCTACACTCTTACAATTTTAACATTCACGGCTAAAAATCTCAACTCTAATTCAAAACTATACCCTAGAGTTTGTGTACAATAAAATAAATTTACAATTTCAGTCAATCAACATTAGAGCCATTCTTATTTACAAAATAAACATACATTGTGCCACTCTCAAAGGGGCTGCTAATAAGATGCTTTTTAACACTTTTCTGCAACTTGTCTTCTGTTCCTTTCTGTCCTTAAGCTCCATAACTTATATACAGAAGTTATCTCACCAAAACAAAAGCATCAAATCAAAAACCAAAAGTCAACCATACACCGTACAAAACAAAACGAAGCAAAGGAGGCAACACAACAAACAAGGAGCCAAATCTGGGGTAAATTACCCCAATGTGGGGTAATCTGGGGGTTCCCCAGATTGGGGCCAAAGCACCACGGGAGCGCTGATGGCACTCAGCGCTGACGGCTCCCTGAGTGCCGTCAGCGCACTTTTGTTTAATTCTGACATTTACCTCTATACAACCAATCAAGTACTTTTTGTTTTTGAAAGTAGGCTGACAGGAAAGAGGGGATGGAGAGAGAGGGGAAGACATGCGGCAAATGTTGACCAAGTCAAGGACTAAGGCCTCCATGCTGGGGGTTGTGCTAACCCCCTAGGCCACCACAGAACGACAAAAAATTTTAATCTTAACATTACGATATGTCTATTGGTTGGTTGGAATCAAATTGATTCAGTTTTTCTTATTCTCCTTCTGCAATTTAAGTTCAGAAGGAAGTTCATTTTAAGCATGAAGTTGCTTACTAATGAACAACTTTATCCTTATAAGTGTTTCTCAGTGACTCTAAACCCCTTTTAAAATATAGGACAACAAGACCTGTTGTATATGAAAGGTTTCATTTTAATAGAAACTTACTTTATATACCTCAGAATTGTGCCTTTCTTTATACAAGAATAAACAAAACTAAAAGTCCAGTGCATTAAACGTGTCCTGCCTTTCAGTGATTAGTAACCAGCTTGAGTTCTACCTGACTTACTAATCCTGAGTAAATGAAAAATGTCAAGAGGTATTAGCTAACGTGTGTGGCTAGCATTACCTAGTTTCTTGTCTGTTTTAATATTTCTTAATTTGATAAATCATCTCACAACATAGTTTGTATATGATGCTGAATAATAGTGTGTGGTTAATAATAATTAATACCAATTAAAAATATTTCCCTCTTTCTTCTTACTTAAGCTGTTTTTAGCATCTTATCTATGTGATTAGCATGTTCAGCTCTGTATGGAAACCTCTTGACATGTATGAATCTAGCGTGTTCCATGAAAGACAGAGGCTGAAAGCGCAATTGAAAAAAATATGAAACATTTTTCTGCAATATTTTAAACCTTTCAGTCATCTGTTGAAAGCCTTACAGCATGTAGCAACCTGAATCCATCAGACCGGAGTCAGCAAAAAGCATTGTCATTTGAAATAGTTTCTTATGTTTTGCTGCATTGCAAAATGCACCAGCTCAATTCATGACTGGAAGTAAAAAGTGTGACCACATTGGCTCTGTATTGGTACCTTTCACTGGCTTCCAGTTTAGCAGTTTACAATTGTACTGGTAACCTCTAAAAGTTTTAATGGCTTGGCACCACACTGCTTTGAACACGAAAAAGTGGCACCTTCGTTGATGCCTTGCACTCTACCTCTTCTGAGTTCAATATTATTTGTGTTCTGCCCTTTTGCCATTCTTGGTGATTTGTTGTTTCTGGTGTGCAATCGTTTGCCATTATTAACATTATCATTGATCATGGATATCATGGATCATGCTCTTTTCCATCACTTCCTCCACTGCAGGATAGTTTGTTGCTGCCTGTAAATGCAGTGAATTATACTCTATTGACAGGCTAGACATTCTTCTGTGTCCAGGGGAATTTGTCATGTCTTTCCAGTACATCTGCATAAAGAGTGTGGACTTTAAGACTGTCACTCCTCTAAAGGAGACTTCTACAAAAATCAAGCCAGATCTCTGGCTCACTAATACAGCCATGGCCATTACACAGAGAAGCAGAATGCAGATGGAAGAAAGATAGACTTCATGTGTCCCTGGGGATACTGAGAGATCTCAGAGAAATCTCAGTATTTAGTTTCCACCAGATGTAACAAACTGCGGGTTTTATTTAGCACCATTCACTCTACCATTAATACTTCTAAAAACTGCGACAGTGTCTCTGTGATGATTTTCTTCTTTTTGTTAGCAACATGGACTCTATCAAACTGATCATTGCCTGTACTGTCATTGTCCCATCTGTTTTCAAGCATGCTGTGGTTAGGCCTCTTTAAAAAAAAAAAAACCCAGCCTTTTCCAGTTAAAGTCTCATTTGAACTTTTTTGAACTTTTTTAAATCTAAACTTCTGAAAGTGATTGTTTTTATTCAGCTCCAATGTTTTCTAGAAAATAACTTGCTTGAGAAATTCCAATCTGGCTTCAGATATCACCATGGCTCTCAAATTACAGAAAAATTTTGTTTTGTCGCTTGATGCCAAAAAACCTGTTCTGCTGGATCTTAGAACAGCTGTAGACAATCCAGTCCTCATCAGTCATTTGGTTCAGCTGTCACTACTCCCTTCAGGGAGCAGTGCTTCAGTGGTTGGAGTCCTACTTAACAGAATATTCTCAGTCATGATAGGTGGTCTGTCCTCCTCTGTCTCCATTCCTCTGACCTCTGGTGTGCTGCAGGGATCCATCCTGAGACCTGTTCTCTTCTCACCTTCCATGCTTAAAATCTGTGAAATCACTGTTTCTTACTGTGTTTAATGTTCAAATATTTTGTTGTTTTATCATTTAAAAAAAAAAAAGTTCAACTTTAAATTCAGAATTTCCTGTAGATCTTTTTCTTTTCTTTTGCAGAATGTCATATCACGGCTTTTAAAGTTTGTTGTAGTTGAGATAAGTTTGACATTTCTAGGCTTAACTTTTGAGCACCAAAGAGCTGGGTGTTTTCTTACACTAATATAATTGAATGTAGAAGCTGAAGAAGTTTTTGTTCTTTTGCATTTAACTTTGCTTGTTGGCTCACTTGAATTGTAAAACAAAAAAACGCAAACAAAACAAAAAGATAACAAAAAAGATGACAACCTTATGAAGCCTTGAAAGATGTTGCTTACTGTGTGCACACCCATCAAGAAATCGTTTCAAGGTCAGATGTTTTTCTGTCAGCAGATGTAATACCAGCTGTAGAAATTAAGCATGACTATTTGCTGTACAGTTTGTGTTTATAGATTATTTCCAGTTCTGTATTTACAGACAATTGAAATGGGGGAATAGTCTTAAATGATCAAGATCCAGGATACTTGCCATTTTTAATAAGGATTTCCACCTGAGACAACCAGGTATGAAGAGTTCATTTATAGGCCTAATTTAGACAACAGTTAAAGCGTCATGGGGTAGAGGGATCTCTTAGGGCTTGTGCAGCATATTAATGAACCTCAATTTGTGTCTGACATTTCCATGGGTTGCCTTCTGCTCCGGGACAGAAAACTTTTAATGATAATGCATTCATGGTGCAACCAGCATCCCAGCCGCCCAGCAGTGGCACAGCTGCAGCCTTTAATTTATTTCTTTTCTTTTTCTTATTTTTGCTCGTGGCTTGATTTCCTCTGCTGCTTCACAGAACCTCCTTTGTGACATTAGGGGTGTCTGCTTTGAATTATAAAGCAGCGTGTTCATTTCAGTTGTACGTGTCTCTTAGCGGGAAACAAAAACAATTTAGGTCAGCTTGGTGTGACTGTGTTGATAAAGGGCACTAATTAAATTCAAACCGGTACGATAAGATGCCGGCTCAATGCTGTTTGATTGGAAGCATTCAGGTCCTTGTAGTTGCTGCTGTTTGGGGATTCTGGGATTCATGTCTCACACTGGCCCTTCCTTTATTGTTATGCCTGCCAAAGCTTCATTATGATTAATGTTCTACATTTTTATCTAAGCATATTCTTTTGTCACCTCATGAGCCTACAAGGTGTCTAACAAAATATAACAAGTGCCAACATCTGTAAAGTCAGCCAATTTGAACAACACTGACAGGGAAAAAATACAGGGAGTCCAGCTACACTTGTATATCACTTTTTAATTTGATCTTGTCTTGTCATTCTTTAAATGTATCCAAGGATGACTCAGACATTAGCTTACTTTGTTGCCTGAAGTTGTTTTTTTTTTTGTTTTTTTTAAAAACAAAAAAACAAAACAAAAACTATTCACTGAAGTGCTTAAATCTGCAGTCTTGCCAGAAGGCAATTTACCAAGAAACTTCAAAGTCCAGCAAATGTTTTTCCTCCCACACATGAACACAGTTTGATTCAGGGTATTTACGTAAAGGCGGGGCACACAAATGGATCCATTGATACTGTTTATGGCAGCTGCAGAGGGAAAGAGAGGGAAGATCAATATATTTTGTACTGCTTACACTGCAGTAGCAAAATGTTAAACTTTGTTAAAATACAAAAAAAAAGAGTCTTGGTGTAACTTGACAGCTATACTTTAGTAGAGCCAGAGTTTACCCACAGATAAAATCTGGCTGTCCATGTGAAGTTTTTTGTTAACTAAGCATGGGTTGTATCATTAAATTCTTGTAGCATTTTTTGCAAATGTGCATTGGTGCATGTATTGATCTTTTAACTGTTCGATGCAGGTCTTTCGCAGAACTGGTAAAAATCTATCTGCACTGTACAGTAAGTTCAGCCTCATTTCTAGCTATGACAATGAATTTAAGAGATAAACTGCTGAAAATATAAAAAAAAGTAATGAAACCAAATAAGTAAATGCCTTGCTATTTACTCTACTGTTTTTCTCTTTTCTAGCCAGAAAGGTTGACGTACAATTTTCATTTAAAGTCGGCCATGTATGCAGCCACACAGCAGAACGCATACTACATATATTTGGTACCAACCTAAAACAAAGCTGAGGGAAAGGGGCACAAATAAAATGTTTCACAGGTATTCACGTCCTCATACTAATATACCTAACAATATTTGGTATTTTGTAAAAGGCTAGAAACAAGCCAAATCTTTGCAATATTTTCCCACTCTGAAAAATAAAATGCATGAAATATAAAATTCTTTGCTGTTGCCAGCTTAATTGCAAACACCTGAATGTTTTGGGTTTTAAGTAACCTTACCATTTGCTTGAAAATATAAAACTGGAATCCATCTGGAAATGCGTCCCCAAAGTATACCGCAGTGTTTCATAACCGTCCTCTGGTGTTTTTGTGGCAAATAATACCTTACACTGTGGTCTGAAATTTAGTTTGGTTTCACCAGACCATAACACAGTCTTGTGATAATTTTGAAGAATGAAATCCTGTTAATCCACATAATCTTACATCTTTCTTTGTTTTTCAATTTCACATTAAAAGTGGAACCCATTTATTTTTTTCTCTTTTGCTTTGCAAGAATGTGGCCTTGTTCTGTGGATCATAAAAATCTTGAGTATTTTCTTACCAAATAGTAGCTTTTAGTCAAACAGAATTTGGTGAATGACAGAAATGAGATTTTGCCTGGAGCTGACATTAGAGGCTTCCTTTCAAAAGCATTAATGGCAGGTGCTTGAGACACTGACTAACCCTGCAAATGCAATAGTCAGATCACTTCAATCAGCTCAATATAAAGTTACAGCTTATCAAACGGTTTACTTCTCAGCAGCCTGTTCTGCTGGCAACTGCAGTCTGGCCCATACTCAGCTAATCCTTTGCAGTTAGAGTAGTTGATGACCTGAGAGACACAATTAAAAACTTGGTTTTTAGGGCTCTATGTGAAGGTGAAACCTCCAATCAATATTTATTGTATTGAGAGAAAGAAAATTATTTTTTAGAAAATTTTTGATATCCATAAACCTCTTTAAAAACATCATTTAAAGTGCCGCTGGTTTCTCTGGTCATAGGTTGTCTAGTGCGATTTGAATTCCACGCATTTCCCTCGTTTTACGGTGGCTCGCATTTTCTTGCTAAATTGCCTCTCTGTGAAGTATCTAAGAAGCAATTTGAAAAAGGTTGATTCTGTGACTGACAGTAAATAATGGCTGCAGGACTGCAGCCACTCGTTAGTGTCAGAGAAGCCCTGCTACGTTATTAGAAATTTACCCTTTTGGTGTTGTGTCATAAATTGTGTGGGAGATGAGGTAATAAAGTTGCCCTCTGGGAGAAGCTCGTGCTGTATTTTCTGTCAGTTGTCAGTGGTTTACTCATCTTAGCTGGGAAGCTTGGGGAGAAGTGGTTCAGAACAGGTTCACATTAAAACAAGCTCTCCAGCCGCTTAAAAAAACACTTTCTAACCACATCATTACAGACCTGACATTTATGTCTGCGTTTTATTTTACTTTTTCCATTTAGAGTGCACCAAGTTATGTTTTTTTATCATTTTGAATAACTTTGTGTCTCACTGATATTTCGACTCTTCCCTCATAGGATGTGCATTAACAGAAGGTGACACGTGATGATCCTAAAATAGATTAAGTTCCAAATGGTACACAAGTTTTCAACCTAGCGAAGTCTAGTTAATCTTCTCACTAACATTTAATTTTGAACATCACCTTTACACAGCTTTATGTTGAACCCTTTGCATGCTAATATATTAAATGATTCAGAAAATTGTAATTAGTAATTACAATCAAGTAATTGTAATTAATTAAATTAACTTAGTAAAAAAAAAATAATTCAAACCCTCTGAAAATTATCCCTTTTTTCACCTTGTGTGTTTTGGGGAGGTTTTTTGTGATATGAAAACTGTATTTAAAATGAAAAGAATATTTTGGTTTCATAATTGTTTACCAGTCAGAATCTGAAAAGAGTGGCATCCACTTGTATTTGCCCCTCCAATTGACACCACTAAATCAAATCCAGTGCAACTAATTAAAATGTTTCAACCAGTTATTTAGTCAAAGCCTTAGAAGTTAGTTTGAGATCATTGGTGAACAAATAGCATAATGAATACCAAGAAATAGACTTGATAGGCCAGGGAAAAGGTCGTAGAGAAGTTTATATCAGGGTTGGGTTATAAAACCAAACTGAATGCTTTGACTCCCAAGCACTGAAAGAAGAGATGAAGAGGACCTCTCATCTCATTCTTCATCTTAGGTGTACTGCTCTAGGCATGAAGCAGAGACCTCTTATAGCACTACTGCAATAGGGAAAAAAATTGTTGGGGGGGATCATCACTATCATCAATAATTGGTGAGGAGAGCTCCGCTGCTCTAGTCAGTAATTGTGGTTTCTATTATTGAGAAGAAATTTCAGCAGGAGATGAAGCCCTGGTGTGAAACAATGGGCTGGTGCTGGGCCCCCTGCAGCAATTAACCCAAGCCCCCCATCCTCCCTCATATAGTTCTGAGACAATGAATATGTTACAGAGACATCTAATCACTGTACATGTAGGGTGCCAGAGACACTTTGCTGAATTGAGTGAGCGCACAACCCGTATATTAATTGGATTTTTGTGCTGAATAAGAGGTTTTTTGCTCAACGTAGGTGAATTACATAAGCATGACAGATACTTGTCTACCAGAAAATTTTAGTTTTGCTAATCTTATTTTATTTATTTGTTTATTTATTTTTCAATTTTGAAAGTAGATTTGTAACCGAAACACATGATTTTGTTTGTTACAGACTTTGGAAAGACATGAAATAAAAAATAAATCACAGTTTTTTAGACTAATCTATTTGTTTATTGAAGTATAAATTTCTCAGTTATTGTGGTTAGAACTATTACTGAGTTATGTAAATACTTATTGTAACCTTTTATTCTAATATTTATATATTTAGGATTACACAGAGCTCTGACTTTTATGTAATCTTTTGGCTTAGGTATTGTGAATTAATCCTCCATGTGAAAAGAGAAAATTTGTTGCAGTTCATCAACAAATGTACCGATCGATAAATACAGCCAGCTCATTTTACTAATGACTAGCTTAGTGTAGAGTTTCAAATTAATGGACCTTGTTATTATCACAAGTAAATTACAGCTGCAGCTTTTTTCTTGTGGAAACCACTTTATAAGTTGTTTTTTATATAGTCCTGCTGAGCTTCTTAGCTGCTTTTCAAAAGATGGTCTATTGGATTACTTTGATAAAGTCATATGTTCACAAGTTGCAACCAGAATAACACTCTTTCATGGAGAAGAGAATAGCAGAGGGGAAAAAAAGCAAGGTCTGAGATATTTGCTTGGTATGAAAACCTGTCCCAAATATCTGGCTTTAAAACAGGAGAAAATCACAATTCAAACTTCATAACATAACATTTGTTGGACATCTAGTCAAGACTTTGGGTTGACTCTTGTTCCAGCAGGCAGAAAAATTGCCACTTTTGAAACTCTAGGGGCCTCATATATGAAAGAGTACGCAGGTTTCATATTTAAACATGGCGTAGGGTCAAATTTTGAAAAATAGGTCGCAAAAAAATTCATAGGTATTAAATTATGCGCATGCATGTGGCTGCGCAGCTTTCCTTTATACATCCCACTTTGTGGGAAATGGAGCGCAGCTGCTGGTCTGCCCTGTCGCCACCCATAAATTCATATATGAAGTAGTGTAAAAGCCTGGCAGGGTGCCACCACATGTCACAATAACCATGACAACAATCCTTGCTTGTATTACTATAAGTAGTTCTAATAATAATGATTATATATATACAAGACACCTCTCAACGTGTCCCTTTTTAAGACGCCTCTTTAAGGTTTTTCACAAAAGTAAAAACAATGCATTTTACAAGAAAAGGAAATAAGAAAGACAGTGTTGATTAATCCAAGTGGAAATAGTTTGAACAGCAGAGTGCTAATCTATACTTTTAAGACCTAGGTCTTCTTAGCCAACTGTTTTAAATCACTGCGACTGAACATTTTAGCCAGTTCTTGATAAGAGTGGTGCCCTGCATTGGTCATTTGGGTCTAAATTACTAGTTTTACTAATAATTCCCTCAAGCACTTTTTTATAATTATTCATAGCCAAAATCTGACTCCAACTAGAGCAAAAGACACTTCTTCTGGGATGAAAAAAAAATTGACAAAGTTAAAGTTGTATCCTACTTGTTAATAAAGCATGGTGTGCTTACAATAAATATACTTCCAGATTTTTGGGGGCTTTTTTTTTTTTTTTTTTTTTTTGCTGCTTTTATTTGATAATTTTGGGGAGAAAAGTTTCATCTCAAGACACACCAGAGGTCAGTGATTGTCTCTATGTTTGCACAGGGCAAGAAGATAGAACTATAATGTGTGACTAGGAATTTGACCAGCAGAGAGCAACGAGATAAACACAGACAGAGAAAAAAAAACCCAAAAGAGGGAGATTGGAGCGCATATAACTGCTTGTAAACGGTTACCATGGTGATTTGATCAGGCGCTTAGGCTAGAGCTCCAAGGGAAAGGTGGCATTTTTATTACCACAGCAGGAAGAGACAAGAAGGACGGAACGAAGAGGGGGGTAAAAAGCGTTTGAGGTGACACCTTTATCTTCACAATGCGCCACTATCTCTGAGTAACGACGTTCATAAAAGAATATCAAGATATCAAAAAGCAAATCATCAAATGCTGTTCAGCTGAGGGACATTTTATTTTCAGTTTAAAGATTTTTTTACCCTCCCTTCTGTTCTGTCTTTCTTCTCCTTGTGATGCAAGAAAAGTGAGTCAACTGTTTCTTAGAAGTGATGAGGCAAAGAAGAACAAAAAGAGTGCTTATATATAGGGGTTTGGCTCTTAGATTGCCAATAATGTTTTCATCAAGGGATTACTGTAGATTGCTTTAAATTAATTATGCATTATAAACGTAACCTGGAACCTTGCTCATTAAAAATAGTAAGGCATATTAAGTAGTTATTAGTAAAATGAAATAAATTGTGTTGTTTTTTGGTACTTTTTCCTACCACACTAAATAGTATAAAATATTATTTCTACACCGGGCTAAAATTACTGTACACAGGCACATCAGATGATGCCATCTTTTAATGGAAAACCCAAGCATTTTGGAGGGCTGATCTAGGGTAGATATCTGCTCTAAAATCCAACCACAATGTTACCTGTGTCTGTAGCATAGTTGGAAGCTCAGGAAAGCAGTAAGGAAATGTTCAGTTTTGTAAAGTAGTACTAGCTCTGCAGTGGCTTCTTCAAATTGGCTGCATTACTTTCCTCTGTAAGAAATGAACTCGGTAAAAAGCTTAACTCTGCTGCCAACCAGTGTATAGCATTTTAAGCATTATGAGCCCATCATGAGCCTGTGCAAGCTAGTTAATCTAATTTTGAAAGGCATTATTTACCACCACAAAGCTGCATTGGACACTTTACTCGGCCGGTTTCAAGAACGAGTCTTTCCCTGCTTCTCCATAAATAAAGACTGAAATAAAGTAACAAATCAATCGTTTTTCTTTTTGTCCTAATTCAGCTATTTAAACCATTTTGCCATAAGTTAGAATGCTACAAAAAACACTTGTGCTGCTGTTTGGAAAATGTGAAGCTAATGCAGGAGCGATCAAAGCACAAACAAACTTTAATATATATGCAGGCTCACAGCAGCCCGTGGGAAAGGGTTTGGAGGTGGACAAACACTCAGAGACTGCCTTGGAATATTTTTCATCCCTGTTTTAAGGTGAGGGTGGAGTAATTTATTGCACTCCATGAACCAATCATGGAGCCTATCTTTATTTATTTAATTTTTTTTTTTTACAACTAATTGACTAAATCAGAACTTTAATGCATGCACACACAACCTCAGGTATATTTTATCCCTATGCAAAAGAGAATGCTAAAAAGCTTTTCTGATGTTGTCAAAGGTTGGTGTCTGTTAAAGGTAATATGTACAGATGTACTGGTGTGTAGTCTTGAGCACCAGACGAGCTTTCTGGTTTTCCCCCAATGATGTCCTGATTTCATCATTTTGGTAAAAGCAATACATCTTAATTTGCCACTGTCACTGCAGGCTGGCCTCGATCTGTCAGTTCCTCAACCACGGGGAAAGGTGTTGCACACAAGAAGGACATCAGTTCAAAGGCAGTTCAACATTAAAGCAGAAATATCTTTTTGAGGGATGGTTACTTTTATGTTTCACTGAACTCTGCAGATGCAATTTGAATTCCTGTGATGCCATAGAATATTTTGGGTGTAACAATTTCAGTCTGAGCTTTGTTGTTATAATTGCTGTATGTCAAATCAAAAGGAAAAAAGGTGGTTTGGCAGAGTAAAATAAATTGGATGTATGATAAAGACCTGTGCAGAAATGTATTTGATATGTTTGGGGAGTGTTCTGCAATGTGAATGGGAAAAGTTTGCAGAGTTTATCTGGCTTCTTCATGCTTATAAACATATAACATATCAATAAGCAAGTATCTTAGCATCCATCTATAATGGTCATCAATGTGGAGCTTTAGAAACTTCTTTGTCATACTTTTATTAATTACATATATACATATGACTATATGGTAAAAATCAAGTTTTAAATCAACATTATCATCACATGACTTGTTCATTTTGTTGTGCTTTGTCATAAAAAAAGAAAAACATATGAGAGGAAAACAGGGGTTTGAAAGTGCCATGTATCGTTTTCAGTGTCATTCCTCATTCTCTGTGATCCGCTTCAAATCCAGCAGGAAGGTTTAGAATTTTCTCCATTGCCCTTTCCTTCTGGAGAACAGAAATATCCTTCATTGTCCATAAGTGGGGAAATTCAAGTATATCAGCAACAAAGTGACTGGCAAAAAGCAAGCACACTGTTTCATACAAAGCTAGAAAAAAATAAAAATAAATAAGAATAAGAAACTGTACAGTAATGGTAAAAAAAAAAAAAAAAAAGTAAGTTATTTAAAACTGCACACCCAAATTCAAAGAAATTTGCAAGCAAGTAGAATAATTAACAGAAATATATAGAAAATGTGTGTGGACGCTTGCGCATAAAAATATAAACTATTTTCAAAAAATTGAAGTTTCTGACGTTAATGTTTACCTGTAGCCGACAGCAGTTATTTGTTGCCAATATTTCTAGATGTAAACGAGATGGTTTTAATAATATAGCACCTGGGTTTTTGTTGCAAACTGGCTCTAAATAAATAAATTCAAACTGAAATAATTAATAAAATATAATTTTGAGCCCCACTAAAGCCAGCTCAAGTATCACAAATTATACATGTACCACAGTGCACAAACTGACTCCACATTCTTCATGATCTGTTTTTTTTTTTTTTTTTTTTTTTCATGACTTGCATTTTTTTAATTTCAGTTAGTTCTTGCTGCTTTGCTTTATTCTGTCCCATTTTTACAATATTCAGAGCATAGTCATAGAGTCACCTTCATCTAAAAGTAAGAAATTTTCCCCCTCCGTTAAAAATGGCATATGTCTACACAAATCACCCCCTGATTGATGCTATGAGTTATGCCAGAGACGATCTAAAGACGAAACCTGTTATCTTTTCTGGCTCCGCAGACTGGCCGACCGTGTAGTTCACTCAATTTATATTTGTAGCAACCAAATGGCGTCTATCCCTCTTCCTTTGGCATTTCCTGACCTTGTTATGTCAATCTGAACTAAGAGAAACATGTTAACCTAGGATCAATCAGTCAAAATCTAAAATAGGACACAGGCTTTCTCCTCTTTCCTTTTAAGTCATTAATCTGGAAGTCGTAGGTGATGGACAATAATTTTAATGGAGTTACTCTGGGTTGGATGCATTTTTCAACAAATGTTTTTTTATGTGTTGTTGAGGTATGTATGATGTGTCTGATTGACCAGTTAATTCAGTTTTCAAGATTCCTGGTTACAATTGTCATTATGGATTTCTCCAAGAGATGGAGAACTAAAGTAGCTCACTGGGTTTAATTTTACTTAAAATAACATAATTAAAATTGTAACAACCTATGTACATATAGATGTATATAAAAACCATATGTTAGTACATTTAAGTATCAGCTAGAATAAACATTACTTTTCTGTTTTAATTTTTAAAAATGATCATATTATGCTTTATTTTGAAAGAAAAAAAGAGTAAGTACCATTTTACTTTTACTCAATATTATCATTCATGAGTCTTGTTTGTTTTTAAGGAAGGGGTTGTTTTTTTTATGTACGTAGAGCCATTTTATACAAGAAGTAGGAGTAGGAGTTATGATCAGTTGTTATGAAAATGCTATACATGTACAAATTAACAAGAAATTCGATTTTAGGGGTGCGGAAGTGGCGCAGGGTTAAAGCTCAACCCAAGTCCCCAACGCGGCTGTCAGGGGTTTGAGCAATGATTTTTGCCGCTCTGTCAAATAAAGGCATCTCGAGCCAAACAAAACCTTTAAATAAAAAAAATGCAAATATTGCCTTGGCATCGCACCTGTGGCTGTTGCCTTGAAATTGTCCTCTATCATTTTATGAACCTTCTATGTGGCTGGACCGAAGTTCTTCACACTTTTGTCTTGCAACAAGAGGGTCCTGAGTTAAAGTATGTCCATTGGACCTTTATGTATAGAGTTTGCATGGCACCCCATTGTTGCTTAAGTTCTCCAGCTGCACTGTCTTCTTAACGCAGTCCATGAACATGCATGCTAGCACAATTGACCACAATTTAAATTGCCCTTAGGAGTTGGTGTGTAGATGTGTGGTTGTTTGTCCTGTGTGTCTGTATTGACCTTGTATCACATTACCATAAACATTAAACTAAATTACCACATTATGAGGTGTGCACAAGTAATATTCTGCATAAGAGCTGTCTTCTATTTACAACAGGATAATATGATGAAAAGGTTGCTATTTATGCAGGACTAAAACTGATTGGTCAAAGGATGAGCTGTGTTTGTTCAGTATTACTTGTTGTAGGAACAGAGTCTTCATTGCCACAGTGAAGCTTTAGGTTTTGAGCTTGCATGCAGTCTGTACCTTAATTAGGCCAGTACAGTCATGGAGTAAAATTTATGCAGAAGTTAGCTACAAATGAGAATATTTTTGAAATATTCTGGTGAGGGAATATTTCGGGAGGGAATAAATAAAAGTTGGCTAACAAAGCTTTAATCTCCAACTTTGATGTCCGACAAGATATTAGACATGCTGTTCTGTGTTGTTATTATTTATTTGGAAGCTTCTTTCTCCTGGTATAGTCACAGAAGCTGCTGGAGGGAACAAACAAAAGAAATGAATATTCTTTCATATTTCTTACACTCGTTTTTTTTTTTTTTTCTTGAATTCCCTCCACAATATTACAGTGGGGTGTGTCATAAAAATCACCTGACCTGACAGTGTCAAAGGCAGATGTAGCATCTTGAAATTTAAGCCTGGACCATTACAGGGAAATTTACTATTTTATTCAATGTCGAGATAGGCCAGAGGCTGACACTATAGCTGCCGTAGATGGCTGTGAAAGGAATAAGTACTAAGCTGGTGAAATATGTACATGGTCATGAATTTTCAATTTGTCAGTTTGCTTTCTGCAGGGGATCATCACCTATAAACCATGTGGATGGTAAAAATAGGAGACCCATTTGTTATAAACTGGACAATGACAGAGGTTTAGGGATAAAGACCTTCTAAATTTTACTAAGACTCTGCTGCAGCATGGATTCTGGCATGTAGTGGGTGAAGCTTTAAAATCTTTTACTTGTGTCATGCTGGATTTAAATATCCATCTTAGAATGCAATAAGTGGACTTCAGGAATTTACCTGTTTAGCAGGACATCACAAATGAATAATGCTGCTTTATCTTGTATTTTTTTAAATCTAAGAATACATACAAATAATTTCTTTCCATATCCATACATCCTGAGTTTTTTTTTTCTTTTCCCAAAAAGGTCAGACTGTATAGATATTTTTGTTGTGCTTTGCAACTTGTTTGCACATTTAGATCAAAAGATGATGGATCATTAACCGAAAGTCGGATCTTACATACTACAATCAATATTTGAGAACGGATAGTTATCCATAAAAACATGTTTGAATTTATGTATTCTTTTCTCCTTTATGCAGAAATGCTGTCAAATCACGGGTTAGCTTTCAAAGCAGAACACATTAATTTAAGCATTATTTCAAGATTTTTAAAGAAAGGAGTGTCGCTGCTTTTCTGCCTGTAGATGCATGAAAGTTAGTCTTGACAATCTTGTATTGTTGACAGGGGACTCAGACTGTAACATAAAGTCTTCTTGAATGCTAAAGACTTTGCGTGTGGTGGCAGTCCATACAGTCCCAACAATAGAAAAAAATTAAATAGAATAGAAATACCTTGTCCCACGTGGGGGAAATTCCAGTGTAATTAATAATTAATAATTCATTCTGCTTGGACTTTTGAAAAAAAAAAATGCTATGCGACTACAATCATAAACTGCATTGTTAAATATGTTCATATTTTATTCACACAAGTTAATATGGTGTGTTGAAGTGTGAGGTTATAATATTGCAAAATATAGAATAGTTTAAAAGGATATGTAAAAATGTCTAATATGCCTTGAAAAATGCCTAATGTGTTTCTGTAGGCATAATCTCACTTGGTGGTTTAAAAAGAGGCTAGTCTCTAATCAGTGCCCAGTGATGTGTTTGATCATTTCAGGAGATGCAAGACATGCAGAAGTTGCTGCCACAACCTGAACTGGCCTAGTTGGATCAGCAGCTTATGGAGATTAATTTCCCCACTGCTGAAACAAAATCAATCAGCAGCCTTTAATTATTTTCTTCCTAAGCTACTCTTCTCTTTTCTTTTTATGAGCCATAGATTTCAGATTTCTGTAGTTTTGGTTATTAGAAAAAGGGAACCGTTTTATTCAGCAGATTTTTACAGAAATGTGTTTTCTTTGCTACACACACTATGTCCTTTAAACTGCAGCTTGTTAGTGATTATCCTGGTTGTGGATTGACAAGTAAATTTAACCTAGATTCAACTGAGTTTTGATTGTTTTAAATAAAACTAGTCTCTCTAAGACTAGTCATGAGTTGGTGCATGGTAGCTTGTCCTGTGTGCCTCTGTGCTAGAGAGGCGATGGGTCCAGGGTTTAGCTGGCATCTCGCTAAGTGACTACTGAAGATAGGCACCTACTAAAGTACACACTGTCCTTTAATTTTTACAATTAATAAGCCAATTAATTACAACCAATTAACTTGTTTTTTAAAGATATATCCGAGCAAAGAAATGTGTAATAATTAAAGTGAAAGGAATATGCTTTTTTTTCTTTTACAGTGATCAGAATTCCTGGTTTGGATTCCCCTGTATAAAATCCAGTGAAAACATTTACCAGTGAACAAATGTTAAGATTACCAGTGAGTAACTGTTAAGATCAGGAACATACTCTGCAGTTTAGAGATAAAATTGAAGCAGGATTAGGGTGTAAAACATCATTTAAAGCCACTACTCTAAATTGACTGCCGAGGCAAATCGGGCAATAACTTGCCCTACTTACTGGTATGTATTTACTACACATACCAGTAAATATGGTATGTGTATACCAGTAAATATGGTATGTGTAGAGGAAAACAAAGATCACCAACACACAACATTCTCACTGTACTTGCTTATCCGTGCAGTACCATGCAGTGAGCATGCTTGACTTCAACAGGGAGAAACTGATCTGAGCTGAGGGTGAATGACGCTGAACACAAAGTATTCATGGAATACAAACAGCTCAAAGTTGCTAAAGACTAGAGTGGATGCTCACCTTCCAGCCCTAAAAGTAAGGAAATAATCCAGTAAATAATCTGTGCCATTGTTCGAAGCATGATGTTGAGAGATTTTGAGCTATTTTCCAAGAAGAATAGGCAAAAGTTTTACTCTTCAGACATGAGAATCAAATGTAGTCATGTGGTTGTATCATGAAAACAAATGCAAAAATGTTTGGGCAGTGAGAATATGATTTCAGGGCACAGCAATCACATATCACAGCTTTTGCTAGCATATGCAAACATAGTTGAGCAGCCTGCATGTGGGATGGCTCCATCTTGTTGAGCTACTTTTGCAGTTTGCTGTCTTCAAAAAAATAAAAATAAAAAATAAATAAGTGGCAACTTTGAGATGGCTGGCGAGTAGAGATGTGACTGGTTGTGTTTTCATGGATTCCTTCAATAGGGTGTGACATTAAGCTCATGATTAAAGCCCTCTGGGTGACAGATGAGGATATGGAAAGGAAGACAATGCTGTAAGGTGGTGAATGAGAACTGACAGCAGGGACAGAAAAAAAGTGAAAGATGGTAATAAAAACACTGCAAAATAAGTCAGGCTGGTCAGAGAAGACTGCAAAGTTTTGAAAAATTTTCCAGAGGACAAGATGGGGCTGGTATACGTACCTTGATCTTTGTTTATTAAATATCTTCTTATAATGATGAAGAGAAGTTTTGTCGTTTTGCATTTGAATAATTTCAGAACCTGCAAAAACTTAAAATTTTAAATTCCCAAATTGTCAAATGTACTTCCTTTTTCACCATGAATGTACAAAGCAGAGACTTGAGACCTCCCACATACTCGGGCGGGCTTCACTCTGTGGAGGTCCGCTCATACAGGACTATGAAGTCTAATGCTTCTGATAAACCTTGGCTTTGTTTTATATGTGGTAATGTAATTAGATTTGAGATGCAGCGTTTTTCAGTGCCCAAACACTAAAGCATTTCTTATTTACTGCCATGGTGTCAACGGGCAGAAAACAAAGCATTAAGCAGCTGTCTTGTTTTGAAATGTGTATGTTGAGACCAATGCATTTTGTAATTAAACATAACACCAACATCCAGGCTGGTATATTGCACCACTGATGCCATTTTGTTCTATGAGAATGTGCTGACATTAAGATAGAGACTACGCTTAATCAAACATTAGAAGCACCATGCTCCATAACTTTGAATCATTGTGTATCAGAAGGGCCTGAGAAAGCCAAAGAATAGGTTATTGCCAATGTGCATTGGAAACTTTTTCTTTGTGTAACTCAGAAGTAATAATATTTCTCCAGCTCCCAGCAGCTTGAAAGAGTTCAGAGCTTTGTGATAAAGTTCTGTTTCTGTTCTGCCTGCCCCAATGGTTTATGCATACCTCCAGAGCTTTTCAGAGTTTTGATTTACTCTCTCTGGACATTCTTTGGTTGACCTGGAGCATGGTATGTCTCTCCCTTTCAGATGGAAACTTGAACGGAAACCTCTGGTACACTTTGACAGTGGCTGGATTTTTGGAAAACCACCAGAAACTCAATCATCTGTCTTGCGGCTATCACCATGCCAACTTTGTTTTATTTATCAAGAGAAAAAGTTGTAAGATGGCTGTTTGTGTATGTATGTTTTTTGCAGTTGTAATTATTGAGTTACAGGTAGAGAAAACTCAAAATTTCTTAGAAAATCAGAATATCACATATCATCAAAAAAATGTATGTAATTTTAATGTAAGCTTAGATTTCTTCGATAGTTGCCTTCAGGTCATCTTCTGTGTTGGGACTGGTGTCAGTCCAGCTGGAAAATAAAATCAGCATCTGCCTACAGCTTTTCAGCAGAGGAATGAAGTGCTCTAAAATGTCATGGTGGATGGCTGAATTGACTGTGGACTTCAGAAAACAGTGGACCAGAAAGAGCAGAGGACATGGCACCCTAAACCATCATCGACTGTTGAGACTTCACCCTGGATCTTCAGTAACATGTATTCTGTGCCACTTGACTCTTTCTTCAGAACCTAGGACCTTGATTTCCAAACAAAATGCAAAATTTACCTTCATCTCTGGTTCAGGAGAATCTTAAGATTTGTCCTTCTTTTAAGCTTGCTCTCACTTTAGTTTAATTATCAAGTCACAACCAGTTGTGTCTAACATACTTTTCTCCATGGTGCATTGTGTTTGATGTTTGTTTTTTTTTGTTTGTTTTTTTACAAATACAAATCTGCAAAATGCGATGCATCTATTTATTAAAATTCCTAAATCAAATCCAGTTCAGCCAACTCCTTCAACAGTTACTTACTATGTGTGTAAGTAATGGAGTCTGTATAACCTAATATCAGTATAAAAAAACACTTTTCTGTGAAGGCATCATAATTAGTTAAAGAACATTAATGAATAAACAAGCTAACCAAGCGACACAACACTAAAGGTCAGTTATAAAGTTGTGTAAAATATTAAAGCAGTGTTACACAACCACAAACCTAGTAAGATACGACCATTTACTTGTAGGGACAGGGCAGCCAAAAACATAATCAGCGAGAGCAGCAGCCACTGTATGAGCAACAGAGATCGATTTGGGTGTGAGATTTTTTCAACAAGTAAACAGTTGGTGGTGTTTCAAAAATCTGATGAGTACAAGGATCATTGAACTTCTGAAAGAAAGTCAAGAGATTTTCTCATCTGTAGTTTGTACCGGACGCATCAAAAATGTCAAAGAAGGAGACACAATTGAACTTTTTTGCTTGCACGCATAACCTGTCTCTGGTAGGAAACTAACACCCTGAACACACAATGCTGACAGTGGAAAAAACATTAGTGGCAGTAAAATGCTGTTGGAATGCTTTTTCTCAGCCAGACAGAAAAGCTGGTTAGAATTGATGGGAAGATGGATGGAGCTTCAAACTTTGTGGTCCGTATAGAAAACCTGTTGTAGATTGAAAAAGACTTAGAACAACCATAAGCTTATAGTCAGCGCTACGTCGTTAAATCAGCCTTTACAGACACTATACTACCAAGCTCATCGAATTCGAGGTACTTCACAAAGTAAAATTGGGAAACATTTTAGTCAGTAGAAAACTTCAAGTTATAATTTTAATGAAAATGTATTTCATAAACTATAGTCATGGGACATATGCTGAAAAGTTTGGTAAAATTCCAACAGTAGGAAAATATTTAACACTTTACAAGTCATACATTACTCTCAAATGAATGAATGGTTTGTTATACTTTGGTTTACTCTATTTTTACCAATTCCTTGAGGCATCCAATAAAGTTTCTTTACTTAAGATTGTAACTCAAAGCAGTTAATAGTCTGCAATGTTATGCCAGAAACAACTAACAATTTCAAAGTTGAAGTTTTTCTTACTGTTGTTAAACACCCCAATGCAGCCTTTAATGTTCACTATCCTGTCCAAAACAATCATAAATGAAGCGATAATATCAGAGTGTCAACACAAACGAGTAATGTATTCTAGCCATGCCAAATATATGAACACAGTTCTTATGGTTATTATGTAACTTTAATAATCTTGCTTACAGCGTTTGCCCTGATGTCTCAAGCCATGCATCCCACAAGACTCCTACAGGGATATAGCCATAAGCATTGTTTAAATCCTTTAAGCCCTGCAGACTTCTCATCCTCCAGGATATGAGGCTCAAAGCCTTTGTTTTCTATTATATATTAGCAAATCCGGTCTCAAAAATTTAATTATTTAGGTCCAAGAAAAATTGTTAAAATGTCAAAAATCATTCTGCCACAACATTGAATAGAAGTACTATGTTGAATATGGTGTGAATGCAGATAGACAAATGCATTGCGTCACAAATTGACTAAAACATCCGATTTTCTAAGCACAAAATGACAAATGTACAGATAATAGAAAAAAGAAAAATATAAGCCTGACAGTTCTTGTACCCAAGTAAGGCTAGTACAGAGACCAGGCAAAATTTCAGTCATTAAATGTATAATAAAAAGTCAAGTCATTACATTGAGAACAACTTTTAGATTTTTTTTCCCTGAGCATAATTAGTTTGTATTGCTCCAAAATAAATTAATATAAATAAATCCATCTATCCAGTCCATTAAGCCAGATCTGTTCTTGCCGCTTTTAATTTGTTAAACTGACTTCAAACCCAATTACGTACTGAACTGTGTACCATTTCACCTCTAGTATTGATTAAATATGATGTGTTATTTTACTGCATTTTAAAACTACCAAATGTTCAGCCATGGAAAGTATATTGCATTAGTTGGAGGAACTGCAATAAAAAATCGTACTGATGCGTGGTACAAGCAAATGGCAGGACCAAAAGTTCTGAACAGGAATTGCTAAAGAAAACTTGTTAGTACTTCAGAATCCCAAGTGAGATTAAACGTTTATTAATCAACATTTTATATTCGCATGGAGAACTATCTGTAAACAACATTTGAAACAGTAGTTCATGCAGCAGCATCATGATCACTGTAGCAATTTGAAGGTACTGAGATTGGTTTGAAACATAGTAAATCTAAAATGTATTGAGCTACTTGCAGTTTGGCCATAGAAGATTAATGTCTTGTCAAAAGTAGAGGCTTCAAGGTGAGAAATAGACCAGTACGGATTAGGAGAAGTAATAGCCATCAGTGCAAACTTGATTTAAGTTCTGCAGAGTAAGTGAAAAACAAAGAGGTGTCTTAGTCTGTGACAGATGCTAGATAACTTCATGTTGCAGTAGGCTTTGAGTTAATAGTTTCTGGAAACACTATTTTTGGAAGATTTGATCGAGCTGTTTAATATGACCTTCAAGAATTCTACCAATTGCACTTGAGTTTAAAAGCAAGGCGAAGTCTGGATATCTTAAATATACACAAAACTGACAATGTTTTGTCAGACGTTATTTACAACTATTCATAGTAACTGAACATCACTTTTATATTTTATGTGAAAAATTACTAGAACTTGAATGTAACGATGGAAAAGACACAAGGAAGCAAGGGATATCTGGTTTAATTGCAATTTATATTGGCATATATATATATATATATATTTACATGTATGTATGTATGTATGTATGTTGTTTTTAGGGAAGGACTAGTTTGAGATTTCTGTGAAGATGCCACTTGTGTAAAACTGTCAAAATAGGTAAGAGGGGGTGATTTTACTCCAACAAATCATTACGCCGCAAGTTTCCTAAGTATTTGACAAGGTTTTGTAAGCACTTTATTGGTTTTTAAACTGTAACTTAAAAAAAAAACCCTGAGACCAGTAGCTAGTCCAACCAAAACCATGTTTCCCATCAATCTTTTAACCCTACTCATAAGTAAAACATCTTTTTAACTCAATTTTGATACATTAGATGAATATTTAAAGCAGAACAAAGCTGTTCTTTCCTTTTTAATAGAAGAGATTAGACAGAAGTGAAAGACTAGGGCCAAATTTAAAACTTTTAGACAAAGTGAGTTTAATTGTACAAACAATTCATTGATTTGTATTCATAAACAAATGTCTGTTTGTTTGTCTTCTTTTCTTTTCTTTTCTTTTGTTTTATTATGTATTCTTTGAGTCTGTGTGTATCTGGCCCAGCCATTTTTTCATGTTTAGAAATTTAAGCTTTGTGGAAGCACGTTATTATTATCATGAATGACAAAGCTTGATTTACAATGTGTAACTCTGGAATCATTTGTGATCATTAATTTAAAAGGCTTAAACTCTTAATTGCCCGTCACCTTCTTTGTCATATTAATGTCTTCCCAAGGGCTCATAAAACATCTAAAATGGACCATAAATTTTCTCATGGCAACTTCTTAGAAATATGAAGCACACCTTTTAATGAAAGATTTCACCTGTTGGCAGGTTGATTTTCCTCTACAGTTTAAAAAGAAAAAGAAAAAGAAAAGATGGAAAAACTGTCCTTGGAGAAACAAATGCATCTGCTCGTACAGGCTTTACTCAGACACCACTCTTATGTTCCTGTCAGAGTTGCACAGATAATGTTATTTGTTCAAGAGATATAGCAGAGGTAAAGTCATTTTACAATATATATATTACCTTTGCTCATGTCTAAACACTGCAGGGGGTTTAAAGAAGTATTACTGAAAAGGAACCATTTTGCTGTGATGGACTTTGCTGTGAATCTGTGGCTCATTGGTACAAGGTTAAGTGAGCATCTGTTGGTCTCGAAACATATGGCCATTAGGCTATGTAGGTGCCACCGTAGGGTGACAGGTGGAGGCCATTACTATTTATCTTACTGGGTTGGTCCGAAGAATCCCCTGCAAAAATGTCTTGTGGGAGAAAAGCTGATTGATTAACTTTCTCAGTGCCTGTTTAAAGATACTCTTTTGTTCCTGGGTTTTCTCCCTCCAATTTAAATATCAGATATATGCTCCCAACTCAGATTTTGTTCAAGTGAAAATGCCAGTACAGTTATGTTTTGTTTTTTTGATGATTCTCTTTAAGCACTGTAAAAATAAGAAGACAAAATAACTGCTACGGTAAAAATGTTTTTCAAGGCCTTGTTTCATGAGAGGTCCACAGTTATTTTTATGGGAGCAGAAAAGGTATTGTGCTGCTTGTGAGAAAAAAAAATCATTAAAATGCAGGGTTTTACTATGCTTTTAAAAAGAGATATGATTATTTAAAGTTTATAATTTAATTCATATTAGCATCTTATCTTGGGGATTTGTAATGGTAATGCTAAAACAGTGTAAATCATATCCTTAAATTTGATTTATGTTCAGTGACAGACATTTAAAGTCTGTCACTGTCTTTAAAGTGACAGACTTTAAACAGAGCAATCTTGCTGTACTCCATTTCGTCTTTCCGTTACCTGCTTAGTGTCTACAGACACGTTCATCATTTTAAATAGCATCTTACATATGGCTTGTTCATTGAATAAGATATATTCAATGAATATATATATATATATATATATTATATATATATATATATATATATATATATATATATACTTCTATGATTTTTCTTGGCAATAGATACCTTTTATTTAATAATTTTATAGGAAAAAGAGTGAAGAAATAAGGGTAAAACATGCAACAAATAGTTTCAGACTGGTAGTAGAACTCAGAACAGATACGTTGAGGATTATTTTCACTGCACATGATGTTTCTGCCACGTTAGGGTCCTAGGAGACGATGGGATTTTGGCCATCGGTCAGGGATAGTCAAACTTAGAAAATATCCAATTCCGGTTTGCAGTTTATTTCTTGCTACATGTCTTCTCTAATTCTTATCTGACGTTAATTTTGGTACCCACGTGCAATGAGAGGTTTAGTGAGACAGGGAGGAGATGGATTCAATTAAGTGTGGCTTATCTGATATATATATATAAAAATCAGCTTTTACAAAAGACTTCACTTGTGTGAGTTAAAAGGAGCTGTGGAAGGCAGTAAAGTAGACGTTCCAGTGTTTTCATACCTACACACATGCACAGTGTCAGCACACATGATGTATAGCCCTGCTTCTAATCAGCATATGATTTTTGTCCTCCACTCTCCATCCTTGTTGTCATTGTTTCTGTTAGATTTACAAACCCACTCTCTTCTCATGTGCCATATGCGCTAGCAGATGCTATCGTCTCGGCCCAAAGGAAGAAGACAGATGACCTGTCTTTACAACTGAAGCTGAGAAATTGTTTGTGTTTGTTTGTTTTCTTTTTTTTTTTTTCCCTGTGTGTGCATGTGGTGGAGAAGGGTTCGCATTTGCATTCTGCAGAGCTGTTTTCACACAAGCTGTCTACACTGTAACAATAGCTTTCCCTCTCTTGCTCTCACGTGCCACATGTTTTTGGGGAAGAAGAAATATCTTTCTTGTTTTTTTAGGTAGACTGTTTCCTGAGGCTTACTGAGGACAAATGCTGTCACAAAAAGTAAATGTTACCATACATTCTCACCACAAACACCACTCCAGACTGCGGTGTTGGAAGCATTTTTATAGACCAGTTTATTAACAAAACATAAAAAAGCATTTCTTCAAGTATCTAAGGGCCTTTATCAATACTGCACAATCTTCCAACATTCTTAGTGGACACTTTGCCAACATTACAATTAAACCACACTCTGCGTTATTTACAAGACCATCACATTTAATTAATACATGTAGAATTCGGCAGCCCAAGCACCCCTAAAGAAAAGAAGTGCCGCTTTGCTTAATTACTGCAGAAATAAAATTTTAATAAAGCTAACAGAAGAACTCGACACGCAATCAGGAAGCCATTAAGTAGATGAAGGTAATCCTACAGGACTGAAGTAAAATTAGAAATCAGCTGCGAAAAACAAGAGCTGATAGAACAACAAGGCCAACTGCTAGAAAATTGACATTTGATTAGATTTCCTTTTAATTAGTTAGATTCCCCCCCTCTAAATTAATTCGATTTTTCAAAGACAAGTTGTAAGAAAAGGAAAATAAATTAATCTGCAGGCCTTTCTGTAGATTTAACTATTTTAGATTCAGCTGTATTTTTTTAATAAAGCATGACAACACTATGATTAAATGAAGCTGGCCTATCACTGAGAGCATAATAATTTATTTTCCACGGTGTGTTCATCTTTTGCTGCCCTAGAATTGGAAAACATAAATCCGAACAATTAACGAATCATGTGCAACTTGCATCATGTGGAATGCTAAAAGAAGCAGTGGCACGGCTGTCACTGCTGCCTCTATGGTGATTACCCACGAACACTGGCCAAGGCTGAAACAAATGTAAGTTTACATGTGCAACATGATGACAAGAAGACATGATTTAAATGGATGTGGAGCAAGCTCAGCTTTGGCTGCTCCTCCCCAAAAAACCCAAAAAAACAGCAGAAGGCAGATGTGGAGCATGGTAAATATTATTTTGGATGAGAGTTGTGTTAATGGCCTGAAGACAACATTTTGACAAAGGCAGTCCCAGAAAGCCCCACCTTTATGTAGTTTTCCTCACTGTAAATCTATACTTGGGGCAAGAACAACCCCTTAGAAATCAGCAAAACAAATAAAAAGCAAACTGGATGCTGATGGCACTATGCCACTGCTTTCTCTCAGCTCTGCCAAAAACACTGAGTCATCACATGTAAATCTATGGCTCTCTGCTATCAGAGGATTGCAAAATGTAGCACATGTAGCGTTTTTACATATCCTGCAGGGCATAAAAGAAATGATTAGAACTAAATGTCTAAATTAGGTGAGTAAATGTTCTTATTTGTCTAGTTTATGGATTCATTCTGTGTACCTTTATCCATAAATGTGGCGGAGAACAATACACTTGGCACTATACTCTTATAATTTACTGTTATGGATTTTAAAATAAAAGGCATAATTGTACAGAAAGTTCCTTATTGTGTTGAGGTTTGAACCAAAGTAAACACTGAATTCAAATATATTCTGTGTACAAAAATACGTCCTGCTATTATAAGAGGGGTTGGCAACATTTGATCAAATGATGAAGTTAATTCTATTTATTTACTTAAAGCCAGATCATAACAAAAGTAATTTAAGGTCACCTTCTCTAAAATTTTCTCTCAAACCAGTTATTGAGATTCCAGTGAAAGAATTAGCTTAGTTTTTTGTGGGTCACTGTTATTAGTCTCTATGGTAGACCAATTTACTGTTTACAGCAAATGCCAAAGTTTCAATTTAACTTTGTCGTTAATAAAGTCTAATTTAAACAACTAAGATATTGTAATCAGTGAAGTAATTGTTGTTGTTCTAGTTTAAATTAAAGCATCTGGTTAATATGTTTTTGTTGTCAGTTCTAATTGTATTAGCAGCTTGAGGCAACTTTGCCAGCAGTCGTGGTCTCTAAGCCAGATCATAGCAAAGGTCATTTAAGGTCACAACTTACCAGCAGTCGTGAGCTCTAAGATGAATATAAAAGTTTTTTTGTGCAGTCATCAAAGGTGGATAGAAAACATCAGTGAACCAACAGAAGGGACGAGGAAAACGTATTGAAGGAAGAACAACAAAATATTTTGGAATGCTGTACTAAGAGCAAAGAGCTAAATTGACATCTGTGACAAGTCTTGGGAATTGGTGTGCACTGATACGGTCCATCCAGCCTGACTGATTTTGAACTATTGGAAAAAATATATATATTTATGACTATTAGTTGAATGGCATATGATCTGAGTTTGAGGATTATACATGTACAGATTCATACTTTTCTCCAGAACATAAATTGCTCATTATGAAACCGCACATGTTAGCACCAGGAAAGCACAAACTCAGAGCTTGCTTTTTGAACAGCATCTAACTCCATAATGAGCAAATAGTTCCCGTATGACATGTAAAGTCCAGAGTGGTCACTAGCTCACCAATAACTCAATTCCACCAAGACTCTTGTTGGAAATGTTGGCTGTCAGTTTATTTCAGGCCATCTATTTGGAGATGCTAAAGTGAAATTTTTAAAGTGTTAAAGGCTTAATATTGACAGAACGGAAATTTGATCCAGGTCTTTAACCGCATTAAAGAGTAAATGAGGTATTGAGCTGTTGAGCTGGCCTTGAATGAGGGGAAAAAAACAAACATTACCATGACATTACTTTTGCTGATGGGATCAGTTACTATTATTTGGAGGAAATTCTGCCGAGTCCAGTCGAACTGGAAATCACTGAAATTACCTGCAGAAATAGACAAAAACCATAGGATGGACAAAAAAGCGGTGATTGTGGTTAAGTGTAACCAAGCCCAATGTACAAAAATATAATATGTGGAAGCAAAACAGCGGTTAAACTTTATACAGGCATGTTTCAATAGATTTTATCATGGTGGCAGTGCCACTCTATATACACTTCTACCATGTAAAATGCGGTATATACTAAATTGCACCTCCTAAACAGAACGCTAAATTCCAAAAACGTAAATATGTGGGTCATAAGAAACAACTGAAGTTGGAGACACTTCCCAATCTAAAACCTAAAGGACAGCATGGGAGATTATTCTAAAGTTTCTTTAGCACCACAGTGCTAAAGAGTATATAATTTTATTCTGTGACCTTTGCTCCTTCTGTGACGTGTCCTCAAGAGCAAAGACCACTTAACGGTTTAAAAACCAAGAGAGTCTTCCCTTACTTCATTTAACTCTGACTGACTCTCCAGGATACACTTGGAGGTCCCTGTCAGGAAGTTTCAAATTTTTAAGAATTTCAGACTTTCTGCAGTAATGGCTGAAGTTTTACGGTTTGGAGTGAAATTCTAACTTTAGCTCCAGGAAGTTAAACTTGGTTTCTCATTAAAGCTACAATATAGTAAATCCTGAATGTGAAAATGCTTGAGGCTCTGGACTGAAGGGTTTAAGGAGTAAAACTTATTTCTGCCCCTCAAAAAAGCAGATTGACAAATACATTTGCTCAGAGTCATGATTGTTGAGTTTGTGGTGTTTTATCTGGATAATTTTGTGATTTTTGTCAACTGATCCATTACATTTCTGCTGCGTTCGCATTCTAACACACAATTATCATTGGATTAATGACAATCCAAGTAATTAATTGTTATTTAACACATAGTTGTCATAGAAAATTGTTGCACTACATTCCTAAATGATCACTAAATATTTTTACATGGTTTTAGAACTGTCATCTATGAAAATATTTGTTATTAAACTTTGAGTAAAAAGTGCACAATCCGAGGCTCAATAAAATGAAAGTATTTTTAAGAAGTGTGTTTTGTTAAATTTTAAAATTTTGAGTCCATTTTACCTCTCCCAACTTCCTAATACCATTATTTTTCTACATTTACTTTATTGGATCACATTCACTTCATTGGAGTTTAGTAAGAAGACTGTTTTGACATTTGCAATGGCAGTAAACGACTTTAAGAGGAAATTAACATTACTAATATGCAATCAGATGTTGTTGAACATAAAAAAACATATAAATTCCATCACTTTTTTGCATCACTTTTGGACTTAATTTAGTAGTTCAGGTGCCAAAACATAATGAAAGGATTTTTCCTGGGAATTTATTTTATGATGTATACCTAGAATGCCAGAAATGAAATTATATTTCTTCATTTTAACACCAGCCCCTCTTTTATGGTTTAAATGAAGGAAACTGACTGCAAATTGGGGGCTACAGAATTAAAACCTGTCTGATTTTCATAAAGTACTCTTCTGACCCAACTTTTATGAGAGCAGCAAGTAAAAAGCATAATCATATGTGCCTGCCAAACACTCCTGGACAGAAACTGCCAAGCAAGTGGCGATACAAAGCGGTTTGTAACATCAGCACTGTTTTTCTTTTATCCTTTCTGTTTTCTTGTACAGCACAACAAAGAGGCTTGATGGTAGAAATGTTGTAATGCTGACAACAGACTAATTAAAATGTCACATATCATTTCTTTTCTAATGCACAACAACACTGCTACAATAAATAATTCTACTTGAGACATTTAATTTATTCAAGCATTAAAAAGCTGACAACAGACTAGGAAATCCTCCACCTTCTCACAAATTCAGTAATAATTGAACCCGTTTCAAAAGTTTTATAGTCGTGATATTTTCTTGTTATCAACTAATTTCTAATTTGCCTTTGACTTGAGGTTTTGTTGTTCTTTGTTCTCATATTTTCTATCTTTGCAAGTTTGTAGCGTGCTGAATTTGCTGATCCCATGTCAGCACTGTTGGCTCCCACATCTGTCTTATCACAGATGTTTGTAACCGAGATTAAAGTCTGCAACTTTTTCTTCATGCTGCCTTTACTCTCACTGCATTAATAATTAATTGGAGCGCTGCTGCTGGTTTTGACTTTGTGCTTCAAGTCTGTCATTGTTTCTCGCCCATCAGTGAGCCACAGCATCTGCATTCAGTTTGTGCTGTCACTTGTGAGAATCAGATCTGCACACATCATCCCTAAATAGAAACTTTGGATAAATCTGAATATAATCAACAGCTCACTCAACTTAATAAGATAATCTATGAAATTTGTGGCCAAAACATTATGTTGACTATTTTTCCAGAATTACTGAATTTGTCTTTAGGCTCTAGCAGTGAAATTGCCTATTGAAGTGAAGGCCTATTGTTTATCAAGATGTGTCTTTTTGCAGATTAATTGCCTTTTTTGGTATGTAAACATACTCAGAAACTTACCAAATGTTGTTTGGTAAGTTTTTGGGATTTCAATTGATTTTAAAATGAGTCTGTCCAAATATCTCAACAGCGCCCCCTTAAGTCAATTAGGCTGACCAGTTCAAAAAGTAGACGTGAAAATTGGTACATAGAACAATCCCTGTAAGTTGATTTTCTCATCTTAAAGGGATGTTGAAAAAACATCCTAAAACTAAGAGGAAGTTGGAAATTTAATGAACTACTTCCTGGGAATTCTGAGTAATCAGTTTAATTTCTGAGGTTCCCAAATTCGGTCTTTAAGCACCTCTTTCCTGTTTCAGGTGTTTCTTCGCTTCAGTTTATTTTTGCTTTAGCCAATACTTACTGTAAAAAGCAACATCAGTAGTTGTTCTCGCCTCTGGAATTAGGATTTAGATTTCAGAGCAGACCTACCTCTTTGTTATCTAGATGGAAGTATGCTAGCATCTGGATGCTGAAAGCTACATTCAACTGGGTTCAAAGAAGCTTGTCCAAAACAAGACACAGCAGTCTCTGACCTCTGAGTATACATGCTGTGTGAGTTCTTGGAGCTGTAAATACTCCATTCATCGAGCAACAGCAGGAACAGGCAGTGCTGTAACAGCTTTATGTATGCCAGCTTTAAGCTGCGTACAGCGAAAGGCTCTCTGTCCACCACTGTTTGTTTTCACTCAGTCAGCTTTACCAGTCAGCCACCGACTGAGGTTTTGGTTATTCAGTGATCATATATTGTTCTGAATATATTGTGAAAGGTTACCCTTATCTCCGCTGAAAACTGAAATGCAATAAAAAAAAAACTTTTAAAAGCTGCATTGTAGTACCTTAAACTAAACTTACATTTCCGAGGGCAAAAGAGCCAATTACTGATGTATCTGGCTCCAACAAAGGAAACAATACACTAATAGTTTTCAGACTATTATGTTTGCTCATTTTATTTCAAAGTACTGACAGGCCACAACAGATTTTTTTTATTTTTTACTTTTATCACATCATCGCCTTATTTTTCTCACTACGTAAATGAGTCCAATTAATCTATTTCATATAACCTCATATAATCTCCTGGATTTGGTTTTTCTTCCATGATTGCAGTTGTTCGCACAGTCTAATTTTTTGCTGTCTTTGACTTAGAGCTGCACATCATTTCAGAGCAGGCAGTATGAGTTGACATATAGAAGCCAGCTCCTCCTGAGAGTCAAAGCCAGTAAATATTAGGTTAATTGCTCAAGCACATTTGCACTTGTTCCTCACGGCCGTTATTGACTTCCATTAGCATCAATTAAGATCAGCTCTCTTTTAATTAACAAGATCGTGGGCGACTGGGCTGCGATGCAGAGAGGAATCAAGTTTGGCTACCTGTCACTCAGGAGAGGGAGAGAAATGCGGTCTGTTGGGAAGCTGGAAAAAGACTTTAGTGGTGTTAATCCACATGACTTTACTATTAGGTGCAGCTGAAAAGTGCACATTGTTTTAGAACATTTGATTTGCAAGGTGTCTGTATTAGTTTTTCTAATTCTGGTACGATGCAGATTAGATTTTACAGTAGTTTATAGTAGTTTCAACTAACATTCACAAATTATGTCTTCAGTAATGTGTTTGAACATGTCAAGAATATTTTTAATATTTTGAAAAGATGTTGATTTTTAATTTCTCCCAAATAATGTGCCAAACTATTCTTACTCCTAATTTTTTGTTTGTTTGTTTTGGGGGGGTTTATTTGGCCATGGCAAAAATAATTGGGTAGTTCAGCTGAAGCTTCAATGTAGGATTTAGCTTTGGCCTAAATAAAACATAAACGTTCACAAAAAAAATTACAATGTTTTAGATTAAAATTTATTTAGAGTTTAGGGGCCATGAAAACTTTGTTTAATTTTGAATGCTGTTTTTGTTTTATCCCTCATAACCTCTAAGCACCTTAGATAAAATTTTAGGTAATGTTTTTGTATTGTCCTTTTTTATTCTTAGAAAAACCAAATGTCAGGTATCTGTTAACCACAGAGTTCAAAAGTACATACCTTGTGCTTGAGGTAACTGAGTCAGGAAATATCTATTGTTGTTTCACAAAGGATAGACATTATCATAAATCATAAATATGTATTGTATTGGAGAAAGTACATTAAATACAAAATAATGGTCTAGAGATGGGGGAAAATCAAAAAAATAATTGTTAATTTTATCAAAGTAGAATACTCATAGTTCTTTGTCACATCCAGAATTAGTCTTGACATCTCATCAACCCATGGGTGGTTATTACATCTACATCATCTGAAAAGGAAATTAGGACTCTTGGCTTTGACATAAAGGGAAAATTTGATTATTTGAGCCTTTTTTGTCTCTGGGATCTTTTGTACTTTAATAACGAATGTGCTGAATAGTACCAATCTGCCATCGGCAAATGTAGGTGCATTAAAATTGTGCCTGTCAGGCATGGCTTTAACATGCCCTCAGCTTCACATACCAAGTTTCCCAAATCGCTTGTTCAGAGAATAACTGAATTATATAACTATTTAACGACAGTCATGTTTGTTCAACTGCCTTCTCTTCAGTGATTTCAGATTACAGTTCATTTTTAGATACGTGTCCATGCTCAGGTAGCTCGTAATTGAACTTGAATTCCTATTTTGCTTTTAAAGTGCACAGTGATATATTTAAGAAACATTTACATGTCCATTCTTTTAAAAATATGTTTTTGGTTAGCTGAGATGTTATGAAACTGAAGTGATCTAGGCTTGCATAAAATTTCCTCAAAATTGGAAAAATTATTATTTTTTTTTTTTAACAACTCCTCTTATTGTAGTGAAATGCACCTTAGGGAGAGGAACCTGACGGAGACCGCATTGAAATATAAGCATTATCTTCAACAAGAGCAAAGATACCTAATTTCTTCAAAATACTTACAAGTTAAAATAATTGTCAACATGTGATTTGTAAGAAGACGTAACAAGGACTTGCAAATGATTTCAGCAATTATGATTTCCTTATTGCAATTACACGCTAAACCAATATTATACTAAAATAAATTCTATATTTTGGTGGCTATAGATTGAATAAGCAGAAATTCCAGCTTTGGGTGAAGGGACACAAAAACTATGAGATCTATGTAGTTTTGGGGGAATCCCCGCAGAAACTGATTAAGCAATGGGTGAATCATAAAGCAACAGCATGGTTCTAGGACTGCTGACACAATTTTGATTCATAGCCACCTTAGCTTGCAACTAACAAGTCCTGAAATATTGTAATGCATTCTTGCTGCATAACTCTGGGGATCTTAATAAATGTTGCAGGATTGTGAATCCATTTGTTTTATTTTCTCTGGTTCCCAGGAGGAGTTAAATTCAATCTGCAACTTTAATGTAGCCTCAAAATGCTTTAGTATTTCACTTGTATTGATTTTTTTCTTCGTGATTATCCTGATACAATGGGAGTGTCAAGGTACTAGTGGGTAACATGTTAGACCTTGTTTATTTTTCTTTAATAAAAATCTTCACACCAGGCTTACAACTTCAATAACATTTTTGGAACATTTGAGGGCGAGTCATGCCACACTATGCAGTTTGTTGACAAAAATATCGTTTTTAAATATAAATGGTAAATTATACAACAATGACATCCGGGAAACCAATAATCCACCATAGAAAGTTTATTTCTCTGCTCAACGTCTACAAAATGGTCATCTAATTTCACATAAAACCTACATACCAACAAATTTTTAGACAGAATTATTGTATTGGAACGACTGCTTTTGTTAGACTGATTTTCCTTCATTACACGAAGCCATAGCTGACCTACCTCTTACACTTTTTTGCTCTCCTCGCTACACTGACCCCTTCTGGCAACCTTAGGTGCATATTTGGTTATTTCCGTACCAGCTCCTTATTTGACAATATTTTAATCAATTTTTTGCTGTATAAGTTTGGGTCAGAAGCAAATGTAAGAATTATATTCTACATAAAATATACAAAAACATTTAAGATGTGCACAATCAGGGATAAGGCTCTTTAAATAATAATAAATAAAAAAAAATGGTATGAGTAGTATTACCTTTTTTTATTGACATTTGAACAAAATTTTGTTGCTGCTGGTGCTTTGTGTTGCACTGATAGCTCATTGTCTATTGTTCACCATTTTGTCAATATATTCTTGCATGCTAGTGCTTTGAAATTGGATCTAAATTAAATTAAGCTACAATTCAGCTACAGCAGATCTACATTTCACAAGTGGGAACCTTATGCAACATCATTCCAAATCCAGATGTTTAATTTGCATTTAAATCTTATAGAGATATGAATTAAGAAAGAAGAAAAATCTGTTCGGTGAATCTTGAATATTTTCTGCACACATCATGACCCGTGTTCACAAGAAGCAGAAAATGCCAACAGCCAAATTGTGAGTTTGGAGCAGTTTGTGGTACCTCAACTTGTTTTTTCTTAATTAACACAAGCTATGTTTGTGGAAGTCAATTTTCTCCTGCAATAATTAACATTCACCTTGTGCCCTCCAGGAGGGTCTGGTAAAGTGCAGGTGAAGTTGACATTCAGTTCAAAGGAATATTAACATCAGGAACGCATCGAGCAGTGGGTCAGTGGAACAAATGGATTCAGTGTGTGTGTTGCTGATCAAAAACCTGACTGCTGATGAAAAGGTGGCATACTAGATTTGCCAATTAAACAATCAAAGGATTCGAGCTGAACCTGTTTTCCCCTCTCTTGGATGGATTTGGAAAGGTCCTTTGCATCGTGAATACGAATAAATATTTTTGTGCCTGTGGAAATGGCAACATCCACTGTTAGAAATATATTTGGGGGAAACAGTTATTTAAGTCAAAACCTAAAATGATTTGGTTGGTTAGTAGGAAAGAATATTAAATGTTTTTTACTTTATATAACATCAGTTATTCATGTTGTATATAACTACAAAACTGCAACTCCCTTAAAACCTGAATCTACATGTATTTTAAAATATAAACTTTTAAAATCATCATTTCAAAATTAAGTTATGAAGTAATGAATTAACATTAGTCACTCATCAACAAAAAGCTTGCAGGAAAGGGAATTGAATGTCGGAAGAAAAAAAAATTGAACTGCGTTGAATGTGAATTTTGATCCCATTGAACTCGGTATCCAAATTATGTTCAAAAAGCTAGATTAAATAAATATAAGTATTTATTTGTATTTATATATATGTATAAATATATATTTGTTGTATGACTGGTTAATCAAGAAACTAAGCTCTATGGGAACTTAGTTTGGCAGGCTACCCGTTGCAATTCTGGAACTGGAATCTGGTAAATATTAAGTGAATTATTACCACATTGATGTGTTGTGTTTTTTCTTACTGACTCGGTCAACAGCTCCTGATGGTAACTCATGTTAGTGGTGTTCGCACAAAATGATTTCGCTGCAAACCCACGTAATTATGTCTGTTTTTTAGAGTTCCTTGGTTTAACAAGTTTATTTGTCCCTCCTCATAAAGGTAGATAACAACCGGTGCTATTTTTGTTCGCTACGACTCAATCTAATTTGAGTGAATCTGAAGAAGCAATGGCCGCAGAGCAAAGGACTGAGATGGGATATGCAAAGACAGAGTCCTTTCTTTTTGTCCATAAGAGTTGCTATTTTCTAGCGTATTCAACTTGTTATAAGTTGAATATGCTTGAAAAGCTTGAAAAGCTGTTCACATTCAAAGCAAGTGCATTTAAATAAGTTTAGGTATCAGTGCATTTCACACGGTTTTAACTGGACCTCCTTTGTAATGTGCGGTTGTTGATGTCAGACACAAGTCTCTGCAGATTCTTTTCTGATACAATAGCTGTAAACATGCCTCTGCAATAAAAATGTCACATGCCTGTTGACCTCTTCCTTCCCCAACTCCCTGACAGGGGCCCTGTGTGGATAGTAAAGAGGTTACAGACTGTACAATAAAACAGTTAAGGCTGACAATACGAAGTTGACAGGAAGGTGATGGTACTTACTAAAGGTCATGGAGCTCTGATAGTAATATTTGTAACTCTAAGGTCACAGAGAGTTTTAGAGCTCACACCCAGACTATGGTGAATCAGCAGATACTTTGGTTTGTGGTAATCAGCCTCTTCAGCATTATATTAGTTTCCCCACTGAGTCTGTGCTTCACCAGTGAATGTCTTCTAAGAATTGGGGGACCTCTTATATGTTTTGCCTTTTTTAAAACGGTGTATTAAACCTTAATTAAAATGATCTTCTTCTAGAGATGGCTTCTATAGTTTCTAGTTCTACACTTCTCAAATGCTCTAGTTTTTTTGATGTTGTTTTTTTTAATCATTGCAAAAAAAATGTAACATTTAAGTATCTCTGATAGGTTTAGGCTGTTGTTGGTCTTTCACTAACTTAACTCCTTTTGGAGCTTACTTTTCTCTAAAGTTTGTTTTTTGCCTGGCTTTCATTTTGGCTTAAAGACGGGACTTGAGTTGCAGTGATGGAGCTAATTTGGTCAGAGATTCATTTTTGCAGCAACAGATGGAGTATTTGCATAATTTCTCAGCTCTTTGTTTTGTAGATGGATTAAAGTAATTATTGCTTTCTACCTGTTCAGAATGGGACATTTCTCCATTTCTCCATTTGCAGTTTGTCAAACAAAACCAAGGAGTGAATCTGCCAGGAACTTTTCCCTTGATATGTACAATTGTTCATCTTGAAAAGTACTCACACAGTTTTTTTCTCAATATAAAAAGTTTGTAATTTCTTTATTTTGGTTGTTTTTCTTAAAGTTATAACAATGAGATCTAGAAGCTCTGAGGGGAACAATTACATTACAGACCAAGTGCAGCATTCAGTGTGGCAGCTGAAATTGTGTTGTCCATTTCTTAGGCTTCATGAAGGTTTTTTGTTTATTTATTTTTATTTTAATTGGAACAATGCCACCCCAACCTCAGTTTTCTTAAAAATCAAAGCACAGTGTAACCCATGTTACTAAAATACCTCAATTAATTAGAAACTAAAATAAAAAAGAAACTAAAAAATGTCCCATGACCAATAAACCCTACCCGGATTGGCCGGATTGTCGGTAGGAAGAACAACTGTCAGCTGATTGGCACTGATTTGGCATCTGTGTTGGCTGCTGCATGAAGACTTGGTGTTTCAATCAGAATAAACCATCTATTGCTTCTCAGAATCCATTGCCACACAACATATAACTGCACACTTGACTTAGTGGTAAGATTTGTGTTTTTTTCTTCATTTATAGCAGTATTTGGGTTTAAATATTTAAAATCTTTTGTTGCTGCGCTGTTACCACAATCACAGGTCTACAGTAAGAAAATGTTTTTCAAGTTTCAATGTAAATCTTTATAATTAAATTACACCTGGATAATGTGCATACTGACTAATCAGGACAGATGTACAGCCTCATGATGCCTAATTTACTTTGGATTTTATTTTTGTACTCTTGACTCATTTTGTGGTGGGTTTGCTAACTGGAAGAAGCATTTTTGGCTATATCTGCAATTAATGATTTTTTTCTAATATTGCATTGGTAGCACCATATGATTTCTGAACTGCTTGTTTAGTTAGAGTGTGTATTTTTTTAGTGTTTACCAATAAACTGATTGGAATTGATTAAATTGAATTGTTGATTTTTCTTCTGGACCTTTTCAGGTCCGTTTTTTTCCCCTACGTTCAAATGAACAGAACTGAACTTACGGCGAGTTGGTAGGATTTTCTTTTCTTCAC
Organism: Poeciliopsis retropinna; assembly: GCA_010277075.1. Taxonomy (NCBI): domain Eukaryota; kingdom Metazoa; phylum Chordata; class Actinopteri; order Cyprinodontiformes; family Poeciliidae; genus Poeciliopsis; species Poeciliopsis retropinna. The sequence goes on from VMRM01000022.1 coordinate 10,467,000, forward strand.
TCTCCTCCCTTTCGATCTTTTATTTTATTTTTTTCAAAGAGTTAGATTATAGTCCTGAAAAGACATGACAAAACGTTCAAAAAAATAAAACCATAAAGAACTCTGAAACAGTCTTGTACAAAATTTTCGAACTGGAATCTGAGACTGTTCATAATGTACTCTGAGCTGTTATTTTGAATTCTTAAACTGCATTAAGAACATACTGTTGATCAATATAAATATGTGATTTCTTTTTGGCTATATTTGTGCAAAAGTGACTTCTGACACAGGACTGCATGTGTGGTTGTTTTAGCATTAATGCTTAATGTTACTTTATCTGACTTTAATTACTTATTTCACAGAACACTTTAAACTAGGACCTAGTTGACCTTTAAGTCCCGCTCTGTTTTTTGTTTTCTTAAATGACTGAAAAGCATTAAGAGTCAAGTTGTCACAGCCCTATAATGATCATCTTATGTAAAACTGAGGAGGCTTCGTGGATTGACAGTGGGAGGTAACAATAGCTGACAGTCAGTGCCACCAACTGGCTAGTAAATGTAATGCAAAACACAATGTGGTCACACGCATAACTTTTTTGCCATTAGCACACATTGGGTGTGTTAGTAACAGTAGAGTTTTGATTTCATTGTGTAAAATTATGTAGCTCAAAGCATTACAAAATCACATGTTCAAAGGTTATTAAAATTGTCCAATGTCATAATCTAACAGGTATAGCTCATATGATGAATTAAACAAGAAATAAGGATTATGTGTAAATGTAGCCTTTTTTATTTTGTTAAATCAGGGTAATAATTTGTCGGTCTCTAGAAAAATATGCTTTTCTTTGCATTCTAATCACAGTTTAGCGGTATGAGCGAATGACTTTGACGCAGCAGGGGGTATTTGTGTTTAAGCGATTACTGTAGCGGTATCCCACCATGCAGCCATTGTTAATGCCATGTTTCTGGCCAGCATCATTCTAGCAGAACAGAAGGCAAACATCAAATACAAGCTTGTTGGCCATTTATCCTGGGATGGAGCATTGCACATGATTTGGTTGTTTTCCTAACATATTTAGACAAGATGTGCCCCTACTGACGGTGAAGTACAGATTCTTATGAGACTGAGTACTACAGGATTACTTCAAGTTAGTAAATGTTCAGTTTCAAGTGATCTTTGAAAAGGCATTGAAATATTAAAACTCAGATTAGAATATACAGATGAAGGTAAAAGTTCAGCTTAAAATGTTCCCAAAATTCAAATTTCAAAGCAAATCTAGACTGATTCACAGGGTGGTTTCAGTTTTATGGATTTGTAGATATTTCTTTCTTTTTCTACCCGTAAGCAGCTCTCTTTTCATGTGCCTTTCTTTAGAGGAGTGTAAAACATTACATTTCAGAGATAAACATGAACACTAGAATGCCAGAGGTTTTATACACTGAAGGCTCATGAAATGTTTATGGTGGGCCCTAAACAATGTAAGAAAACATACTTCTCACATTTCTGTCAGACATTTTTATGGTTGGGGCTAAAAATGTGTTTATATCAAATGAAATTGTGGTTCAAAATACTTGTGGTGAAGTATCATTTTTGCACTCAAAAATTTGTGGAAAAAAGAGTTGATTGTAGCTGTACTGTTATAGGTGTTTTATAGAAAACTATGTAGTTTGCTACAAATAAGGACACATGCATTCTTGTCCAGATCCACCTCTGTGATTTGATCTTAATGAACTTCCAGGTGACACAGAAATTCAACCCAGAAATTGGAGATTAAAATAATGTCAAACTGAAGAAGTTTGTTTGAATAACCTGCATCAATGGGAGGTGAACAGAGCAACTATAGCAATGGTTACGTCACTGAGCAGCAAGCTCAGGGGAGAGGCTCGAGTCCCCACGGAGGAAGTGCTTGGAGGGAAGATCACGTCTGTGATCCTCTTCAGTCTGCAGCAATTCTCCAGACGTCAGACACACTGAAACTCTCCAGAGTCACAGACACGATTCAAAATCCAATATTGGGGTGAATAAACAGGCACTGGTCATTACAGAGGGAGAATCACACAGTGGTGCGGGGGTTGACATCAGGATATCAGATGTGCAGCCAAATAGTCCAAATCCACCATGGGTAAGCCAAAAAGAGTAAGTCGAGGACATGATTAGGTCAGACACAAGAATCGTGAGTGCAGGGAAAGGTGCACTGGATTTCTGGCAAATGTGATAAATAATCTGGCTGGGAAGCTGAGACTAGAGAAGGATTTAGTAGTGCATGGCACAGGTGAAACATGGATGGAATTAGGCATGGCACAGATGGGCTGAATCAAACTGATTAGGAGTGAAAAACTTGGCATGGTGACTTGAATATATGTCAGAGACGTGAACCATTGCAGATTCTACGTTACTACTATAAGTTATTATCCAACCCCTGGAAATGTCTGTGTTTTTCTTATCTGTGCAACCCTTTTGGGATGTATTTGAAGAAAAGGAGCACCAGATGAAGAGCAATTTTCCATTTACATGATATAGCACAAACAAAAACAATATATTAACCACTGTTGCAGATGAGTATCAGCACTCTGGGCTCTGTGTAGACTTTAAACTAAAATATTGAACAACTGACAACCCTTCCTTTCCATAATCATGTATAATCACAAAAAAGACAATGTAAAGTCAGCAGAAAACTGTTAGGGCCTAAAAGATTAAGACAATGGCTGTTGGATCTTGATTCAGATTCTCTTACTGTGGATTGAAGTTGTTTTGCTCTTGAATAAATAACCATGACTCATTCATCTCTGCATAGAGCCTGTGGGCAGCTGCAGCTCATGCCAAGGCATTATATATCTCAAACAAGATAAGAGTAAAGACCTGGGCAGTATGATCAGCCAGTCTTGTTTGGACTGCAGTCAATGTGAGTTTCATTTTTATTTCTGTTGATTTGCACATTCCTCCAAGGTATACTCATCCATTCATTTTTGGAGATGTAGCCAGTGCTGTAGTTGCGCAAAAACAGCAACAATTGAGTGTGACATTGTAATACACTTAATAAAGATAGACTTTTAACTATCTGTTCAGTTGAAAAGATGGGTTTTGATTAAAAATAAAAAGGCTCAGGTACCTGAAATCTAGGAATTTTTGTCATTAAAAAGTTCCAAGTCATTTTCAGCAACTAGTAATGACCCTTGACTCGCAGGGTTTCTGCTTCAAAGGCTTGACTAGTGGAAGTGCTCTCTATTGGAGACTAAGAAATGAAAAGTGTGAAGCATTTTCCAATTGTCTGAGATTCTTTACCATAAAATATTAGTCAGACATAATTTGAAAGGTGACTGAAAAGAGGCACTTGCTATCATAATGCATTCTCATTCTTATCATTGTATTAAAAATGAATACAAAAACGCAATTGGCTCTCCTGTTTTCTAGGGTCAGTTAACCTTGAAAACCACATAAAAAGAAATCACGCTTACTATCACAGTCATGTATAAAAATACTCTTCTATTAGACAGGCCAAACCAAACTGTGATCATCTTGAAGCACAGAAAACATCGGATCTTCGCTTTCATTACAGCCTGTCAGATCATGCACACTTATTAAAAATCACCTTCAATTTGCTCCAGATATTGTGATTGCAAAAAGAAAGTCTTCATGTTCTTTTTGATATGCTGATCACTCAGCTTATTCCCTTAGACAGGACAGCAAAAGGGTAGCATGGTGGGATGAGCAGTAGTAAGCTAGTACGCACAAAAGAGTTGGATAATAGGGTCATTATTGACAATGAAACATGACAAAAGATGTATTCATCTAACCTGGACTGCTTTCCTGTCTTAAATGATTGTAGAAACACAGCACAAATGATAGCCATAATATTGAGCTTAAAATGTGTGAAATGTATCTCATATCTAGCCCACATGATTTCTCTCTTCTCTCAGCTTTAGAGATGAAATGGCTAATATCAGCAGCAGTAACTGAGTTCGACCAGTGTTTCTGTCTGGGTGTAAAGGTAACCCTGCTGTTTTGTTATTCTGCAAATAAGAACATATTGCACCCTTTAGAAATACTCTGTGTGGGATTCTGATTCTTCATTTTCACTCTGACACCTCATCTCTGTTGCTGCTTCCCAAACTTCCAAGCCAGGAAATGGGATGAAACTCATTTTTGTTTGTATTAGAGTTGTCTACCAGAGATTAAATTCTTTCTTCTACTGATCTCTCAAAATTCCTCTGGCTAAAACTTGTATTTATTCTTATGGCATTGTTACTGATTTGAACATGAAGAAAAAATAGAGAGTAGAAAAGCCCTGTTGTGGGCTAGTGCAAAGCTTCAATCAAAACTTTGGAAGCTCGTTGACGTAGAATGTGTGAAGTTCCTGACAAAGTTATTGAACTTCTTTCTCAGGGCTTCCTTTTTTCTGCCAATGGCTTTTTATATTACCTGGCAGAACTACTTTTTTCTTTTTCTCCACCTCCTCCCTCTACAGCATACGAAGACAGAGCCTGTGGTTTGAAAGGCTCACTGTCCCTTGATTAGGTTCTGCTGGTGTGTATGAGCAGTGAACCGGAGCCGGCTCGTGGTCGGAGGAAGCATAGTGGGGTTGCATCCAGCCAAGTGGCTGGATGTTGATAAGTTCATTGTTGTTCCTCCTGTGTGCCCCAGATAAGCCCCAGCATGTTGCGAGTTTGCCGCAGCAAACATAACAGCGGCAGCAGCACCCCCAGAGTAAGACAGATATGGCTGGTCAGACAACAGTGTTGTGACAGATTGTCATTCCCACCTCTCAGGGTGTTTAGTGTTAATTTACTTGTCGGAGTACGCAGGCAAACAAATTGGCTGCATTCAACGCATGCCGCGTGACTCCTCAAAGAGCATGCAGTATTTATGCACAAACATAAGAGTTGAATAATTTTTTTTAAAAAGAGAGAACTCTATACAACTGAGAAAAGCATTTAGAGTCCTGCTGTGAATGGTCCAATTAGTTGTAAGAGTAAAGTCCTACTCCCTTAATAGAGGGGTTTAATAGGGTTGCAAAATCAACAAATTCTAAGAATTATTCAATCTGCAGCAGGTTTTTCTTTAAGACTGTGAACGGTTCAGTACAATCTAATGGCATTTGCATTTGTAATCAATTGAAAAAATAGCTGTCTTTAAACCATTTTTTTTCTTTGAGGATCCCAAAGTAGCTGAGGTAGGTGATATTTGACAGGTAGCTTTTGATGAGTTGATGGGTTGTTCTGAGGTTCGTGTAACGTCAGGAGGAAGGAAAGTGAACCAACAAATAAAATATGAAAAGACTGACCTGCAAAAAAGACCAGAGGTCAACTAAGATTGTTTATTTAGAGAGATATTGTTCATTTTATTTAACAAATGCACGTTGATCTGAAAATATTTCCAATGGAGGTTCCAGAGAAGATGCATATTTTTTAGATTATTCTACAATTATGCAGCAGAAGATTTTTCTCAGTTTTGACACATTAATTACTGGTGTCATTTTACATTAGTGTGCAGAATAGAAATGGTCAGGAACATAAAATGGTTTCTTTAAAACCTATTTTCATGTCCTCAAATCAGTGGCACTGTAAAGTTGTTCTAAAAAAACAGGTTGCAATCTAAGACAAACCATTTCAAAAGCAGGTTAGTGTGCTTGCATGCCATTTCTTTTATAACACAAGAACATTTTCTTTTTTTTTAATGAAATTTACTTATTGGGGTTTTTTAATCATCTAAAATGTGACAAAAGATAAATTTGTTATGTTATAAACAGCACACTACAAAGTCATCCCTTGTTAATCGTTTATTTATTTTTTTCTCGTCACAAAATGGACATTTCACCATAACTGCATGATTCAGATTTTACTAATCATATGAAAGTCAATGCTTCTTAGAGTCTGTTTCTTTGCTTGTAGTGTTAGGATTATTGAGCCTGTGTTTCTGAGTGTGTTGTGTGCAATAATCGGCAGCTTGCATTGTTATTCAATCTATACACCATTGATGTTTTGTCTAAAGCCAGTCTTCCAGTGGATGGCCATGCCTAACTGCTTTGTGGGGGCTCCAGAGTCAGGGATTAAACAAATCACAGTACTTTTCCAAAGTCTTTGCTCTTTACTGAAGTGGGATAACAAAGAGTGGAGCGTATGTAGTTCAATAGATAAAACAATACCACAGTACAAGGCTTGCAGATTATATTCTCCTCATGGGTAGAGCATCGCGTTACCTTTTTGAAGGTCAAACATCCATCTCCCACACCACATGAAAGGGTAATACATCTGCACAGGAAATATGTTGTATGTCTCGTGAAAGCTCTGGACGTTGTTGGCAATAGAAGGAAACGGTTATATCAAACTGATGGAGTAACGCAGGACTGAGTTGTGAATCTCAGACACATCAATATGAGGTGCACAGCTCCAGATCTTCAGACACTTCATTGCAGCGATCATTTATTTTGCTGAAGTGAAAGGAATCACTTCAGAAAATGTTCACCTTTTGTGATCCATCGTGTAAGTTAGTTATGAAACCGCTAGAGTGAATTCGCTATTGCTCAAAGGTTGACCTGTTACTAAAAGTCAAAAGTTTACTATAGTATTTTTTGTGGACTTGCAGTAGTCTGAGCAGCTGCAGCTGATGGGGAAAATTAATACAGCTGGTACCCTTAACTTACATAGCTTTAATGTATCAAATTGAATTGTTAATTTAAAAAACCAGCTTAAAATTTGACCATTCTGTCACAACTGGGCCTTTTAGGAAATTCATAATTTGATGTGGCCCAAAATAAAAATTAGTTTGATACTCGTGGTCTACATAGTGCAGTGCTAAATTTATCCATGTATAATCACTTTATTTTAAGCTTTGGGAGAGAACTAGGCAAGTTGAGCAACTAATGTTGCCAATCAAACTCTAGGTAAATGTCAGCTGTTGTAGAAAAGTGTTGTGGATGAAAGAATGATGGAAATTCTTTTGAATTAAAAGCATAGACCCAAAACCTCTGCCATCTTTATTTTTTTATTTTATTTTATTTTATTTTATTGTTGCTTTTAATCACATTTATTAACATGATACTTGCAAAAACAGTTAGGATCAACTCCTTGGTTGTGACTGAAATAAACTGTTTCTTGCTTGAACCGGGGTTTTGATACTGTGTAATGGTTTTCTTAGTTTTAAACTTTCTCCATCTCTTTTACAAGCGTATTCTAAGAAAGACTTCAGTTAATGTCATGTGGGATTTTTTCCACCGATAAAAGCAAGTATACCAGACATGAAAGGACAAAGAAACAGTAGCACTCTCCACACATTTGTATCTGAAACGATTCTCAGGGTCATCGTGTAAACCACATGCTCCATTCCGCTTGAGCAATCAAGCGCTACGATGTTTACCCACTGTAATAATCAATATGCGACATACACAGGGATGCTAACAATGATCCCTAAAGACACATTGTGTCAAGCTATGCTGTAGTTTTCATTTGGACAGATTTTCTTACCGGGTCTGATATGTGTCAATTTGTAGAGGGCGAAGGATACGTGTGCCCAAGCCAGTGGGTATCTGATTTTGAGAATGACATTCTTAGAATTACTGTTTAACCCTTTATTGTTTCAGGTCAGATAATTTTCTATTGTCAATCACAGCTCTGTTCTTCTGTCTAAACTCAAACAATGCTCACCGTAGGAGTAAAACTTTGTTAGGATAAATGTAACTTATGTATTCCACTGCTTCTGAATGTACAACACATTTCTTTCTGAAAACCTTGATGTCAGCTCTTCTTCAGAAAATTGGCACTGTTAGTGTTGTGATTCTTGTTTTATTTTGGTAAAATACATCTTGAGACAATGTATGTAGGTGAGAGAAGTTGATGTTTTGATCTTTCTTGGGTTATTTTGATTACTGGCTCAGAGAGCAGAGTGGATCCACAGGTGGTTATGATTTATAGCAGACATAAGTTGAAGTGAGTGATTTCTTTCTGTTTCCATGCTGGGCAGCCATGTGAAATATGGAGGCAAAATTGAGGAGAAAAACCAGGAACACAATCCTTTAGGTGAAAATAGATATTCTCGGCAAAGCTTGTCGTAAGGAAAAATACTTCAAAGGACACTGAAGATAAGGTTATGGGAGGTACACCAGTGGGAAAAGCAAGGAGACACTTGTTAGACAACAGGTTATAACTTGAAATGTATTACAGAGAGATCAATTACTGTGGTGGATTGATCTCTAAATAGTGACTTGATGAGCTAATCAGAAACAGGTGAGTTGACAGCTGAGCAGTAGAAGCTCTATTATCACAGGAATAGCCTTACAGGAACATGACAACACAAGGTACCTGCTGTGGATTTGTATTACAATGATGCTGCTTTTTATAATGTCTAAACTGGAAAGTTACTCAAGAACTAACAACATCTAGGCTCTGAGGGTGAAAAAAAAAAACATTTAAAAAAATTAACACTTGTGGGGCAGAGGTATGAAGGTGTTTTGCAAACTTGCACTAGTTTGTTCATGGTACTGAATATGCGACTGGAGACAAAGACTGAACTGCTCCTAAAATAGCTATGCTGAGCAAAAAGCAGCTCTTGGTACTGATGCAAGTTGCCAACATTTAAATGATTCATTATGTAGCCATTTGTGGGGAAGTCTACAACGTATTTATATATATTCATGTAAATCACAGCTAGAACAAATTGTGCGACCAGAGCTCTTTGCATAATGCAGATTATAGAGGAAAATTATCACTGGTAGAAGGCTGGTGTTAATTTTGCTGGGAAAGAAAAGGTGATGGCTGCAACCTGTGGTGCTGCTGTCTATACAAATAGCTACCGGTCACATTTGTTAACACTAGGTAAAATTGATCTGATCTTCCTGTGAAGTGTGATTTTTTTTTTTTTTTGTTGTTTTGTTTTTTTTTTATTTTGCAAAGAAATTATCTTTAAAAAAAGAGAGACTACAAACTTTGCCATTGGGTAGCAATTTAAGCAACACATGAAAAGTTTAATAAGAAAAATCCTAATAAATAAACTCTGTATTTGTGTGAGAAATATAAAGTAGCATGTCTTGGCTGTTATGACACAGGTGAGATAATGAACTGGGGTTGAAGGGTTTGATGGATGCAAAATGTCGGACAAAACCAGCACATATCAAACACTGTTTTGTTTTGGGGTTTTTTCATTAAATGGAAACTAACAAGATGTAGTTGCATGTTTTTTGTTATAATTTTGACACATTGTATTGCTGTCCTTGGACTGGTTTGCCCCTAAATGTATTTAGTGCAAATCAGTGAAACAGTTCAGAAAGAAAGCAAGAAAATGGATTTTTGTGGAACAATTGAGGAGATTGCTCTGTTTTGTGAATTTTACCTTCAGCCTTTTGTATTAAGCAACCTTTTGATTCAGTTGGTTATCTGCAAAACTGGCCATGTCATTGAGTCATGAGCTTCTTTCTTAAAGTGGATTTATTTAGCAACATGAATAAGAACAACTTGTTATTCATGCAATGCTGAACTACCTGGGCTACTTGGCAAGAATGTTAAATTGCCCATAGGGAGAGCCAAGCAATCCCCTCACTATGTTTAAGTATTCAAGGTGACTTTACTAGCAGGGTCATTTTAATCGTTTTTTCTCGGCCATTAGACTTTTTCTCTTCTCTCAAGTAGGACTACAGGGCTTTTATAATTTGTCCTTATGAAGACCGGAAAGGTAAATTGGCAGACTAGGCTTCTGGAAAATATTAAAACATCCTTTCACAAGAGGAACATTAAAAGATGAGGCAAGTATTAAAAAAAAAAAAGAAAAGAAAGAAAATATTTCAATCAATCTACAATATAAAGAAGGACTTGCTTTTACACAAACTACTCTTAAATTAAATCCCACAGTCTCTAAGCATGTGTGGGGGTGCATCAGGTATAAATAAACACATGAAAGCTGATGGTGGCTGGATGCCAATTAAACTGGGATTAAAGTATTCTCCAGCAGCAACATATCTTTTACACGTGGAGATTATGTTGTTTTCCTGAAACTGTTTTTCTACAAGAGAACAAATGGGTTGACCAACGAGACATTACAGAAATCGTAATTGCTGTTTGTCTCAGGATGGTAAATGACTCAAGTGTTTGTTTGGTTCGTTGCACAGCGAGTGCTTTCTTTGCGAGGACTGACGTGCATGTTGAATTAAGTCAACATTGAGATGAGAGACTGCAGTATAGGAGAGCGGCAATCCTGTTTAATCTCTTATTACACAGAAGCAAAGATTGAATTTGCTCAGACCATAGATTGACACAAGGGATTTTTGCACAATAGTAGAACATACTTTCCATTCATAACATACTTCCATTCAAATTCTTTATTTGTGTCTGAATAATTTAGCCGAACTGTCAGAGATTATTTCTGATTTGAGAATGTTGCCTTGAAGTTTGAATTTTGTCCACTTAAGTGAAAAAGATCTGTAATCTATATTGAATCTAATACATGAAAGTGGGTTTTATTGGTAGTATGCAAATTATTTTTGATAATGGAAAGAAAAACTAACAGGCAAAATGATGAAGTTGTTTTGAGGTATTTAATATGTGCAAAATTATGGTTAATTTAAAACTAGAGGCAAAAACAAATCTAAAAAATAATATAGCTTTACTGAACCGACACTGTCTGTACATTGATGTTTGTCCACATTTAGTAGAAGTGTTGCTTGAAATCAGGACAATACCCACCCATATTTATAACAACATGTGTGTTAATATAGAGTCCAGCCCGAACTAAATGATTCAAAATCTCAAAGTGCTGCGTTATGCATACTCTGGAGGAAAAAAAAAAAAAAGTTTGCTAAAAACTGGTAGTATTTTGAAGCTGGTTAAGGTGCAGGGCGAGCGAGCAGATGATCAGGATGCCGCAGTGCCAGATTCTTTTACTTTTCAAGTGAAACTAACTGGGTAGACCCGAAAATATTTGCTTCTTTTTGATACCGATATAATCATAAGTCAGAAAAGTAGATTTATATAAAGGTAAAGGAAATTTTATTTATATAACATTTTCAGCAACAAGGCAATGCAAAATGCTTAGGCAATACAAAGTGATTGCCCACCATGTCGCATTTTTATAATCTGATACATTTTAAATCTCTGAGTTTCAAGTATCACTCCACTGTCTTTTACAGTCAGAGAGAGAAAGAAGTTATTTATCTCATAGTTTACAACATAGTGATAGTTTTAAAAATATGTAACAAACACATTTTCATAAAAGCTCCTCACTGCAGCTTTAGCAGACATTTATTTATCTACTTTATGTTTGATCTTTGATCACTTCTGTATCTGCTATTTTGGCTGAAGAGAGGACAAATGAAACCTGATGCAAAAATAGGTGCAAATTGTTCCCATCTGTGATTCTTGATAGTGATTGTATTGCTTTAGGAACTACTGCTCTGTCTGTGATTTTTGTGGAAATATTCTAAGCTTTTGCCAGTGGTAAGCGAACATGTTCCAAGTGAAACTTGCACCCTCTAATGCAAAGGTATAAGTTACGTTTTCTGTCAGCATTGTTTAGTGCTTTATGTGTGAATCAAAGTGGGAAGATGGAGCTTGGCTGCAGTAAATCCCACCCAAAGTGGGCTTGGCATGTGAATGGTGGAGAAATCTGGAGCTGAGGAAAAATGTTGGCCTAAAGCAGTGTTAGACAGACTGGGGATGATTAACAGGCTAGAATGAACAAACTGGACCATATTCAACCACATTGTTTATTTTCAGCTACAAATATGGGGAGGGACATGTTCCCACTGTCTTTTGTAATACACTGTAGTTTTGAATAAAGCAAAGTTACACAATTGTTACAAGACATTTGAAGCAACTCTCCCAATTATTGAAACAACATCCAGGGTTCTACATACCCAAAAGAAACTGACCTCAACCTTACCACTGAGGTTTGGTCTTCTCCAGGTGTCTGCACTTTTTTCACCTTTAGCCTTCCCCAAATTGCAAGCCTCTCTCACAATAACATGAGTGAGTGCTCTTTATTTGCTCTGCTTGCAAAATTCTGCATATATTGAACAAGTTTAAAGTTGGACTCAAACCTATTTTCACCTCAACATCAAGTTGAATCTCTTGGTGTCTTTTGTTCTGCAAAGATGTTCATCATAAATAGGTGAACTGTGTGGAATATCTTAATTGTTATAACAGATTGGTCTTCTCAGAAGCAGCTCCCCTTTAGCGCTAGCTGTACACATGAGTGGACTATGTATTTGCAGAGGTAAGCAGCTACTTATTCCACTCTGTAAATTCAGCTTAAATGAACCAAACAAATTGCTAACAGAGTATGCACTCCCAGCTTTATTTTGTTTACCTCCTCATATAGTGATGCATTACACCTCAGTGCCTTTTATTTAAACAGCTTAACAACATGTTGAAACAGTTTTGAAGCCTCCAATCTTTGGCAACAATCCATTCCATCTGCTCCTCCTCGCTCTTTTAATAGGATTCATCAGTGTGATCGCAATCGCGGAAACTCTGCGAGGTGTGTGACATTTCTCGACTGGAGCACAGCCAAGTTGGGGCAGTCTTTTTGAATCTCATCAAACAGCACCCCATGTATTTTACAGCAGCTGCTGGCAGAGCCTCTTGTGATCTCGGCTCACCTTGAAGTGGACTATTCTTCCTGTCCCCTACACTCTGTGTCCCATGCATAATCATTCGACATGAAATTTTAAAAGAACAACTTTCCAAGCTACCACAAATTACCATTTGCCGCCTGTCTTGGTTAATATGTAGAGTCCCGCACTGGGAAGCTCGTTAGGAAATGGACCAACTTTGATTGATTGCTCTGGTTTCCATTCTCATTCATGTAGAAAATTGGCAAGGCTGAATAAAGAACACCTTAAAACAAGGACTGAAGTGTTCCTATGGGACATGAGAGAATTTGTTTGTCTGAATTACTTTGATGGCTTTTTGTTCCTATGTTTGTCTTTTCACACCTTTCACCTAGAGCCAGAGCTTTTAAAATTCTGAAAGAAAAGATAAATGATCTGGCCATGCCTGCACTAGAACAAAAACTACTTCCTACTAAAAAACCAAAAAAAAAAAAACCAAAACAAAACTCTAAAAAGGGCTTTAAACACATGCATCCTTACGAACTCTTCTTATCTTTGTGTTCGTTCTGTAACTGTTTCTATAACAGCCATTTTCATCTTTCCAAGTTGGCACACAGCTTTGCACAATATCATGCTTATCCCTGCTATGAACACTTCTATAAAATTCTAACTTGTCTATTATTTTGCTGCATATTTATCTTATGCAGGTTTGGATTTTGGATAGAACGCCAACAAAATCTCGACTGCATTTTCCTTTACTTTTTGGGCCGGCTTTTTACTTAACCCAATCATTCTTGCTCTCCTCAGCTTTGGTTTTGACACCCTCACCTGTTTTATTACCCTCCCTTTAACATACAACAGTGAAACGAGAAGTAAGAGAGGCCAGCTTCCTCTGACACTGCATGAGGATGTGAACAGAATGACTTCAGCCTTCGCTCGTCTTCACCATAACACACAGAGACACACACATTTCTCTGGTGCTGTTAATTCCCAGTTCTAGCACACGGTTTCACGGCCATATGGTCTCTTCCTCGCTTCTCTCCTGTCCCACTGGGTAAACAGGCGTCAAAAAACAGCATTGCTCTCAGATGGTTGTTTAGCTCCTGATCTCCCCTAAACAGATCTCTTCGCCTGTCTCATTAGTGTTGAACGTCTCGGTCAATATCTTCACATTAAATTCTCAGCTGCTTGTGTATGCTCATATTCAAAACTGGCATCGGCGCTATAGTCTTTTTTTTTTTTTCTAGTGTATGCTGTCACCATGTGTGTCCATAGGTTTTAATAAGGCACTATTTCCATGTCTAATGATTATATATAATCAACATGCATATCTCATCAAACAGCAGCCAAACCCATATGCTTCATTATCTAACTTGTGAGTGCCACCTAGCCAACATGCAGGCTTGTTTTGCATTCTAATTATCCTGAGCTTTTTAAATTTGAACTGTCTGTAGACAATTTGTGTTTGTTTCTTTGAAGCAGTCTGTCCTTTTTGTAAGGAAAAGAAAAAAATCATTCAAATCAATGTCATTTTCTTATTGAACATAACACTAAATTGTTGCAAGAGTTATACAAGTAATACAGAAATGTCACAGAAGTGACACCTTGATAAACTTACCTAATAACATGCTATGGGACGAGATGATCTGCTATGGGACGAGATGATCTGTCTGCACTGATGAGTATTTCCTCTCATTGCCCCGCTGAAAGTTTGGAGCAGCTGTCACCTCAGATCTATCTGACTTGTTTTGTAGAGCAATGAACCTTTAGCCAAAGATGAACAGGTGATTACAAATGAAAAATTACATATAGTACCTGATGTATTATTTTCTAGATTTTGTTTCTTTGTTGTTGTTTTATTTATTTATTTTTTTTCTGTTAGCATGTAGTAGTGATGAAGACTACATGCTGATTATAAATGGGGCCATATTACAATTCACAGCACAATGCATTATGGCCCCAACCAGCATGTTGTCACACCGGGTAAAACTGGGTTTTGCCCGGGTGAGAAATAACTCAGCATGAGATTAAATATTTTATGCTGCATAAATCAGTATGTGCATCTGCCCTCTCAGTTAGTAGGAAAAGAAGCAAGTATGTTACAGTGTATAATGCCGCTGAAATCACTCTGTGCTAGTTCTACAATATGTAAGGTAAAGACATTTATATTTGAAATATCATCTGGTTTAGTTACATCTTAGATTTTAGATAGTGTTTACAATCCTTCAGACTGTAAGGGTAGCAATGTTTTCCTTGGCTTATTTAAAGATGTGCTACTAATAATACTAATAATAATGGGAGGAGTTTTCTTTTTACTTTTAGAGAAAAGTTTGAAAAAGTGGAGTTTTAAAAGATTTGCGTCCTGTCACATTGCTTTTTGACTAACATCGGTACAGAAAAGAATACAAAGCCATCAAATCAATCAATTAAATTTAATTAATATGTTTTGGTAATAATAAGTATAAATCAGTTCAATGCTTCTGTTGTATACAAAAAGGACTATAGCTCTGGGCTTTCTGCACTAAAGTCACCTCTTTGATATTCAGCACTCTGCAGTTTTCATTTCATGAGTTTCTACATTATCATAATTCAAATAACCATATTTCCTTTTCTGAAAAATGTCCAATATGAAAGGTGATATATGCTGACAGTATAGTATATACTTGTATTATGAACTTGCTTTTATAGTGATGGTTTCATGATCTATTGAAACCTTGTTTCCATGGTTTCGAAAAATAAATAAATAAATTCAGGCATCCAGTGTCACACACCTGAACCAACATTGAAGTAAAGGGATAGAAAAATCTTAAAAAGAAGAGTTGTAAGTATGGCTAAGAGCATTAAACTTTAAGTTTTTTGCTTTTGTTACCGATGTGTAAATTGAATATTGATTTCTTCCTACCACAGCAAAAACAATCATTTATGCTTTATTTTGTTTAATGTATTTATGTATTTCTTAATACCACAACTGCTAGAAATGTCCTTCATTAAAAAAGTTTTCTGTATAATACATTATGTATTATAATCGTCATTTATGAACATTCATATAAAAATATGTTTATTTCTGGGAATATATTTCTTGAACATTAAGTGATCTTCCTGTTTCACCATTTTACAGCCTGAATAAGAAACTAGAGTTATTGCTTTTGGTAAAAACAAACATTATTCTAATGGCTAGAAATCCTTTTTTTTCCCCCTAAAGAATTATTGAAAAAATATAAAATATCTATACTATGATGAATGTTTGTCCGTCACTGCTTAAAAAAGACTCGGAACTATCAGTAGCATATTTTGCCATTTTTGTCAACCACTTTGTTTATTTTAAAATGTGCAGTGTTGCCACCCTCTGCACAGGTACTGTCCATTTTTTGTATGCCTGGATTAAAGTTTAGGCTTTCAAAATGTTAAAGACTGTAATTTTATTGAACTTCATAGGCAATAAAACTCTTCCAGGCTAAATGGCTCAGCAAATTTACATTCAGGAGAGGTTAACGAGTAATGCGGCGTAATCAGATTACTTTTGATTTACTTAAATTGCAGTAAGTGGCCACCCTGTTTTCTTTCCCTTCCTCTCCACCATTCTTCTTCTTCCTTTTTGTGCTTTTCCATCTTAGCCTTCATCCCTTTTTTTTCATTTCTTTTCTCCTTTCCTTCTTCTCTGCTGTGTGGCACTGAATGCGGTCTAGTACAATGGTGGTCTCATTACTCAAGCTCTCATGGCAAACTAGTCTTGAGGGAAAGCGAGCACACTTTTTAAAAAAGTGCCCTGTCACATTGAGGCACCTGATTTGCATTTAGGTTAAAAACCAGCCAGGACTCCTAAATCTTATTTACAGGCAGAGGGAACTCCTTCGTCACTGCACCGTTGGGTCATCAGTTATTGTCAGACCTAATCTTGTTAAACTCGCAATTTTAAACACACACATATCCACGCACATGTGCATCGCCATATCAGTGAAAGCAAACAAAGTGTTTTTGTTTGTAAACAGGTTATAATCTGTATGAGGGTTCTGGCCATTATCCAGCCTGAAGTGCTTTTTTTTTTTTTTTGTGCCAATAATCAGCCTAATGGGTTGTCTGACAAAGTGGACTGATGCTCACACAGGGAGGTGAAGCACTGAATTGTAATTGTATGCATGTACTGCCCGGGCACAAAATATTAATGATATTAGCTTTTATCATAAATAGTTTAAAGCAGGTAAGTGCTTACATGGACGGTGTCGAGAGAATAAGTTGACCATCCACAAACGAATGCATTCAGTTTGCCAGACAGTTTTAATGGGAATCACAGAAGGAAGAAGGAAAGCTTTTTTTTTTAAATAATTTGTTTATTTTTTTCAATCAGGCTTGTATATTAAAAGTTCACATCAACGCAACAAGCTTTGTGCTGCTACACTTACACACAGTAGTTTGAACATGATATCATATGCTAAAATAAAAATTTTAATGAATGATTGCAGGACCATTTTATCATGTGGTGTGCCAGAATTTGAATGGTAATGCTCCTACTGCCAACAAAAATAGTAACATCAAGTGTTATTTGACATGCAGAACAAAATTGGGGAAGTGCCAGATTAATTACAACTGCCAGGATGAGGCTTATGGGCAGTCGTAAAAAAACAAAACAAAAAAACTAGGAATTGCTAAAGAGCTGGATCTGATCTTGCCACATTTTTCTGCAGTGTCTAAAAATTGGTTCTGCATGAGTTCAAACATTAAAAAAAAAGAACGCTGAGGGATAAGCGTCACTGGGACAACGGGTCTAAAATTACTGACATTTTTAGTCATGTCACGATATTATTTGTTTTTCTTTCTCTGTACTTTATGATTACGTAGGCATGAACATGAAAGTACTGTGCTATTTACATTTTATGCAGCCCACATATTACCTGAATTAATTATCATGCCATTGTTACAACATCTGAGTAGCACATCTGTAATATCTGAAGAATATGTGCCTTTCTAAATTCCAGAAGTCATGTTCAAAATATTTTGTGACTGTGTTTGCTACAATATCAGATGTGTAGAAATGAGTTGCTGGAGCATTACATTCTTAAAATAACATGATTTTAGTTCAGTGAAATTAATGTCTGAGGAATCAATATGGCTAAATTGGGATAGTTAATATATGTTTTTAATTCCGAACCGGAAAAAAAATGGTTTTATGTCTGTTTTTAGATGTTACTAAGACCCTTGATTACTAGTTATCTGAGTTTGATGTGTTAATTAATCTATTCAGTATCGATCTAAAATGCACACAGGCTTGACCTGTAACGACTATGTTTACCTGTAAGGTTAAATGAAACAGATATGTTCAAGCCTTTGAGCTTTGAGCGTCCATAAAGTGCAGCTGCAAATGCTGTGCTACTTCCCTCTGAAGTTTTTCACAGTGGGCTGTAAAAGCTTGTGATCAGCAGTAAAATCTTGCTTGCAGCTAGATCCTTGGTAGTAATCAGTTTAAAAGTCTTGTGTGGCATAAGGTTAGGCTGTGTTTATATATAGATCTCATTCCGAGGTTTTTCATTTTGTTTTAGATTTTACAACATGGGAGATCTTTGGTATTTTCGCACTTAGTATCAATACTCTTCTGTAGCTTTCCAGTGGTGTCTTTTATATATATGGCAACTTTTTGGGCACACATATATTTAGTTTTTCTGTTGATCAAACCCAGTCCTGATTGAAATTATGAGGAACCACAGCTGTTCTTACAACATGTAAAAGACTTTGATATCTGGCAGATGGTTCTTTAATGCACTGTGGCCCTTCAGTTCATCATTTATCTGTGCTGTCCACTGTGGTCATCAATGCTGCTTTGATATCTTTGTTATATGATTTATTATTTAGCAGCTCTATATATGAATTCAGTGATACCATCTCTTGCAGTGGTTCTCGTTTCCATAGAAAATCATCAGCAGTACAAGTATTCACACTATCTAAAATAAATGATGTAATAGTGTTAAAGTTAACTTGAGTTAAGATTTTTGTTGTGGAAACATTAGATTTAGCCAACAATAATAAAACTAAAAATCTGTGTTCACTAATGTTCACTGATGCCAAATATTTAACAAATAGTCACAGTATAGTTTTTGGCTTTGTTCCTTATTCCATTTATTTATTCACTTTGTAATTTATTTTTCTGCCTATTTATTTATTTTTTTTTCAGTTAATACTTTTGTAAAGATGATGTTGCATCCTTTGATCACTCAATAAAATCTGATCCTAAATGTCATGGGCTGTATTGGTTTAAAAATGTCTGCAGAATAACTTTTTTTGCAAATGATGAATATCTCATTCACACCAGATGAACAGTGTACTACCTGTTGTGTTCGATGGAGTGTAAGTGATCCCCAGATTCTTGAATATGCACAAAACTAGTTGAACATGCAGTATGCTCAGCTTCAGTGCTGGGAAGTATCAGTTAGATTTCAGTCTTTGGTCCTTTGATGCATGCCTTCAAGCATCCTTCATGAGTTTAGTGTGATGTACAAAGCAAAGAAACATCCATAAAGCTCAGTCATGCATTCCTAATGTTTCTACTTCCTTCAATCTGTGTGTGGTTTTTGGCATACATCACTAATATGACAAACTAGAGGTGGAGGGTATTGTCTGGGGAATCGAGGTTTGACTGAAGCACTGTGTTTCTCACGCTCCACTGCTTCCACAAACTCTCCATTTAATCATTTTTGTCTCTGAGATTTAACCTTTGTTTATTTATATACCTGAGAGAGTGGTTTTACTTCCAGATTAAATCCTGAAAAAGTCTACCTGGGAAAGATCCATCTGGCATCAGCTTTATTTTGGTCATATTGATCATTTCTGGGCAGCGTTATCTGCATGTGTGAGGAACTGCAGTGCAGTTAGAATTATTCCCATCACAATTTCTTTGGATACTTAAAACGGTCTGATTGACTGCTGCCCATCATTATTTTAATACTTTTCTACTGACTAAGCTTAGTCATCATTGTACTTTTCTGAATTTTGAGCTGTAATATGATACTTAGAAGAAATCCAGATTTTGTTTTGCTTAAAAAAACAATTTACATGGATTTTTAAACAATTTTTCTGCAGTTTTGGTGCAGATCAATTACCGTTGCAACCACAGACAGTTTCTCATCTGTTGCATCTTGTGTTTTATAATTGTCAGAGATCTCTGGGAACTCGGAGGACATCCCTCTGGTGCGCTGGCGGCAGCAGTGGCTGGAAAATGGCACACTACTTTTCCACATCCACCATCAGGACGGCAGCGTCAACCTGCCCGAACCAACTGAAGACCCGGCCAATGATTCCACGAAAGAAGAGCTGCGCATACTCCACATCTCTGTGATGGTAAACATTTTTACTCAGGAAATGAGACTTTAAGTTGATCTGAGCAGGAACAGACATATATAGTTTAAGTATATAAAACTGCAAAGCTACAATGATGTTGGGTCCTGAATAACACTTTTAGGAAGCCCAGAAATTTGTAACGCTATTGTTTACTTTGTCCCATTGTTCAGAAATCTCAATATGGAAATTTTCTTGTAAAAATGCCTATTCGTCATCACATTTATTATTATTATTTTTAGAACAAATCAAATACATGTAATTAACTCAGATTCTTTTTTAGCCTTTGCAATTGAGCTATTTAATTTTCAGTCATAAATACATTGTCATTCGTCAGCCATGTTGTTTGAATTGGCTCACACATGAACCCTAAAGAAAAATAATTGAAAATGTTTTAAGGCCGGTCATGTCAGAGAACATACCAAAACCTATATTAACTCCAATTTGGGTAGGAACAGTGGTCAGATATGTGGCTTTAATTATGCCACCACAGCTTTTGATGTGTCAAAAAATATTGTATCTGATGAAAGATATTTTACCAAATGTTATTGAACGTGTATATATTTGAGCTTGAACTGTATAAGTTCAACAACATTAATACTAAATTCTAGCCTTCACATGGTTTTAGGTTTTAAAAGATTGTCAAATAAAATGACTTTATTCCTCTGCAACATTCTGCAGGGAACTGCAGAATATTGTGAGCACCATTCAGGTGCAGGAAATGGAGACAAATAAGGGGAGTTTTCTCAACTGAAATTGAAGTAAACTTTACCTTTTTGATGTAAGGGAAACATGAGATTATTATAGAGCGACATGAATTTATGAAGTACTAAAATCTAGTAACTGAATGTAGATTTTTGCATGCGCCCACCGTATCAGACCTTATCAGCTCTCTTGGCAGAGTAGGAAATGAATCCTTAGAACTCTCCGTTTCCTCCCTCTTGCCCCGAGGAAATGTATATTTATTAGATCTAAGATATGCCACACCTACTCTCAGTGCCCTTTTCTTGCCCAAAGACATTACAATCATGCTGTGATGGATGATATATATTTTCAGACATTGAAAGCTTATAATATCTGCATACACAAATGATTAGTCAGCTTTGGAAGATTTTTGCCAGCGGCTACATCTGCTAACAGAAGCAGGGAGATACGCTTCAACACCTTCAGACCTAATTTGATTCCAACTGGATTTAATTTCAGATGTAATGACAAATAACTGGCCTTGTTCTGTCCTCTAGATGCTCTACATGCACTAGGAAACGCCCATCTTCTGGACATACGAGAAAGGATGGTAGAAACATTTCTTAGTGGGAATATGATGCACAGTGCTTCTTATCTCATTGAATTTGCTGTAGTCTCACATTTTTTGCTCTCTGCTCTATCTGTAATTCACATCCCATCACCCTCAGGTCGGCGTCTTTGTGGTTCCTTACCTGCTAATTCGTCACCCCTAAAGCACTGTGGGGGACGGCGGCTCCATAAAGGTGCTTCGATGAAGGTGCAGTAAGGGAAAGATTAGCATGCAAATACAAGCAGACTGTAAAGACAGATGGAAGCTGTGCTACCACTGGGCCGCTCAGGCTGCGCTGCAGCCTGCTGCCCAGCTGGAGGCCTCGACCTATAAATCCTAAAGCTATGTCACTAGTTTGGCGTCTTGTGGATATGGAAAAAGGTCCTGGGAAGTCTGCGTAACAGACTTCCCAGGAAAGTGATTATAGTATTTTCTTTTTTATCACTATGTGTCACAAGTTACTATTTGAACCAAGACCAGTGCTTTTGGACTGACATTTTCCATTTTATGCCTTTGCCACAAAATAAAATTGGGCCTTTGTTCAAGAAAGCAAACTGACAGATCATCAAAATGTCAGCCATATAATTTCTCGCCATATAAAATGTCTTTGTGCTGCAGTACAGTAACTAAAGCATGTTGATTTCCATCAAATCAATCATTCTGTCAATCTGTTAGACCTTTCTCTGTAAACCAACTTGCAACATTGAATGAATCATATAAATGCAGAAGAAAAAACATATCTTATCAGTTTATAATTTTGACAGAATATGAAAATGGAAGTAAGTTCTCTTTTGATTACATGATACTACTGTTCTTCTGGCGGAAGAAGTTCAAAAGGTTTACTAGAGGGTGTCCAGAGACTGAAAATATTCTGGTCTAGTTTCTTCAGCAGCTCTGACACAGATCCTGAAAAGAGGGTCGGGGTATTCCAATTACATTTTCACATCCTTCACTGTTCTCTATCAGGTTCTGATTGTCTGCTTCAAATTCCTCAGAAAGTGCCCATTTATGATCACGGTAGTGGGTTTTTTTTGGATCAGATAAATTCATCAGACACCTATACTCTGATAAATTTACTTCTATTGACTCTCTACTCTGAGATTGTTGATGCTGAAGGGTGTTTGCATAGGTCATGGTCTCTTGAACTTCATGTCATCTCTTTTTTTTTCCCTCCCACATTGCTGTCTCTAGATATTAGACTTTCTCACTGTATATTGATGCATCATTTCCAAGAATGAGGCCCACTATTGTGGTATAATTTAACATATGTTAAATTATACCACAAATTTAACATATGGTATGTTAAATTATACCACATTTAACATACCATATGTTAAATGTGGTATAATTTAACATATGTTAAATTATACCACAATAATATAATTTATTATATTATTGACATAAATAATATTTATTTTTATTAAATAAATAATAAAAAATATTATTTATTTTAGTAAATATTTATTTATTAAAATAAATAAATATTTTTAAAAAACCATGTTGCTCTCTGTTTTCGCATCTTCAGACTTACTGAATTTTTGACAGTCTTGCAGGATCCACACAGAAATGTCTCTGAGCATTTTGAGCAGCACTGTGCCAAAAAAAAAGGGAAAAAATCTCATTCTTACATAGAATGGCAGAACCCAAAATGACACATTGAAGTTACTAATTTTGGCTGATGTATATTATTCAAAGGTGTTAAAATGAATAAAATGTCCAATCTAAGAAAAATAATCATGAAAATATTTTAAACCCCTATCAAAATTACAGTACATTATTCATCATTCCTACATTCTTGGATCAGTCAATCGGTAAGTCATTTTATACTTCTAACCTTACTGATGAAGTATTAAAAGCATGGAGACTATCTCTAGATCTTGAATAGAAAAGTATTGGGTCTGTACAATCTGTCTGATCCGGCATCCTGGCTGTCGTAACACTATTCGTAAATATCGCTTGAATCAGACGCCCAGGATTTTAAGACTCTGAGGCATGCCAGCCTTGTCACCGGCCAAATTTGGAAGTGGGGGAGATTAGGTTCAATGGACTGCACAGAAGCCTAGTTCTGAGGCCAGAGAAACATTTCTAATTGACTATTTTGGACAATTTGTGATATTACTCAGTGAATTAGGTTAATAATTATTTAGTTAATTTGAATTAATGAACCCGCAGTGCATTTCTGCGGATGAATCCTCTTCGTTGAGATGTTTTGCTTTGCGGTTGGACCGATGCTCTTGCATGGTTCAAAGCTTCTCCACTCGGAGTCGCATCAACAAGGTGACCACAGTGTCCTCCACCAGCTGCAGCAGGTCATCAATAATAGATGACTAACCTTGTGTATGTCTGTACCAACACCAGGTGAGATAGAGGGAGTTCAAACACACAGTCTACTTTAACTAGAACTCTGCAGGAATTGTACATTTAAAAAATAAAACCTCAAACTTTTTCATACTGAGACCACAAAAAAAAACAGAAAAAAACTGTATATTTTAATCTGCAATGTGTTCTTCTGCAGCATGATTGGTTTATCTACTGAGACTCATAAACTGTATTGTATCTCTGCTGTGCACATTTCTCCCTTTTTAATTTACAAATTTTAATCAGCTGCTGTTTTGCTACAGGGTCTCAATGGATCAATCCAATCAGCACATAAAGTATGGAGGCATCCAAACTGAGTCAATTACATTATATGATTGCCTAATATTTTTAAGCTTCAGGCTAGATTTGACGTGTCCCTCCAGCCCCCCGACTCTGTTTTAGCTCTATTGTTTTTTTTTCTTCCTAGGAGGCCATAAAATCATGTTGTTGTTTTGTAGCAGCAACATAGTGAAAGACAAGCTGAAATGTGGTTATCCAAACGTGAAAATCTTCTATATGAAGGAATGGAGTACCTATTGCTGCTGTTCTTTTTAAATGTTTGTTTATGGTCTAAAGCTGCATCTACACTATGAAACAAAAAATAGTTTAAGTGGCTACAATAGCAAGACCAATAAACATGTGGGAGATTTTCCCTTGTCAGGTTTTTTTCTGGTAGACCTGCAAATGCATTAATGCACATGATTCCTGTATTCTATTTTGATATTCAGCTTGAAAGATTTGATGAAAACCAAACAAGCTCTGGTTTGTGGAATCAGTTCCAACTGAAGATGCACATAGCTCAAGTTTTCTACTTCTAAGCATTTCAGTATTAAATGGCCTGGGAGCAGATGGATTGCATTTATCGTGTAAAGCACTTTGATTCTTCTAGTTGCTGAAATGTGCAACTTGCCTTGTGACGCCTTATATACATCAGTTAAAGAATTTCTCTGATTTTCTGGGACAGAGTTTTCAAAGATGATCAGCTTACATTTTAGTTATGTGCTCTAGTTCTCCTTTGTGTTTTTTTTTTTGTTTTTTTTTTTGTTTTTTTTCCAGAAAAAGCCCTTGTAAGACCGTGATAGCAGATTTACAAAAAAAATCAAAGTCATACAGTCTTTTAGAGAAACAAAAACAATATCATACCAGAGGCCAGTAGGTTGTAATGTATTACTTGCTTTATCTGAGTTTTTGTTAAATTGTACTAATAATATTTCTAAGAGCATGCCTACAAAAATTTTATTTTTGTAAGTAATATTTTATTAAAGTCACTATATATTTCTCCTTGGTCCATACAAATGCACTCACTATTGTGAATCAACTTTATGTTTAAGTACATAATCCTACAATATTGTCTTTTGACCCATGTGATATATTATTAGTATTAATAAAAATTTGGGCCAGTATCGATATCTGATATCAAAATTGCTTTTATGTCTGATAACTGATCTTTATCATATATGTTATGTATATTTTTTCTCTATCCTCTAAAAATGTAAAAAAAAAACATCACTGAAGCTGACATCACTTAAAAAAACTTAAGAGAACAATTTACGACTCTAAAATATGTTGGATCTTTAAGAACACATACTTCAAAAAGTTATTGTGACACTACTTAGATCTTAGGATTTTGACTTTGCAACCTTCCTAAACCCTGCATTGATTGCGTAAACCTTCAATCAATGCAGTCCTTCCCACTTCTACAGCAGTAGCATCTGATGAAAATCAGCACCCAGAGGTGCTCTGTGAGCAACGTAGCAAAACGTGGTTTTGAAAGTCTGCAGAGTGAGACAAACCAATCTATAGCTTCCCATTGAGATTTAAAGAAGACTCAGTCCACCAGTTTTGTATATAATCCTGCTAAATCTCTGGTGTAGACATGTTGTTTTTTTTAGGAATACAAACAAATATTATAGAAAAAGACAGCATTCAATTATATTGTCATTGATACTTTTATTTAATTGATAAATTACCATCTACTGTATGAGTTACTTGTAAAACAAAAAAGCTATTTTGTTTGACTATATACATTTAAAGTTAATTACAGGTTAAGGAGCTGCCTAATTGATTTACAATAAATTGAAAATGGTGAAAATGTATATTCTGAAATATCCATGTTTTCATAATCTTTTGTAAAATAAATTGCTGCTATCTTGTTTAAATTATCAACGTTGCATGATGTAGTTTTGTTGACATCACTTTAAATTTAAAAATGTCCCTGAAATGTTAGCATTTGGAACATTTCTTTTCTTTGTAAGTCTCTTATATCAGAGTTTTGTTATCCGAGTTCATTGTTGACACGGCAGAGCCATTTTTCATTTCCTTGCTATTTACAGTCGCACTGCACAAATTAGACAAGAACAAACTATCAGCCAGAGAAACACAAAGCGCCACAACTCAGAGGAAAAGTTATTCTGACACAAAGTGACGTCAACATCAGTTCATTTCCGCTCTGAGCTGCGATTTCACCCGTGGTCTTAAAAAAAACAACCAGCAAGCTTATAATGAACCACACTTGCGTAGGAGCTGGATTGTTATATTCTGCTTGGGCTGTTCATGAATATTATTAAAATGTGAAAGATGCCAGACTTGTTTTCTCCTAAAAGGAAAATCAATTCTTCATTTTTATAACCAATTTAATTTCATATATAGACTTCAAACCTAACTATTGAGAATTAGCTCTCTTGATGTTTTCTAATATTGAAGCTGCTGTCTCACTGTGATACTCACCTCTGAGGAACAAAAGGTCAAGTCTCAAGAGCCAATTGCATTTAATCAATACATGTTAATGGGGTTAAATAAGACATTCATGGAGTTCTTCAGAGACATAAACACGTTTGTTTACCAGCACTAGAAGCACATCTGTGTTAAAGTTGCAAACTTTGCACAGATTAAAATCAGGAATTAAATGTGTTAAACTTGTTGCTCAGATGAAAATTCATCACATTCGTCACAACTTGCTTTTTCAGGGGTAGCTCAGAATTCAGGGAACCAGGGTTTGACAAAAGAATGTAAGCAGTTTTTATCTTATTTGCAAAGGAAGGCTATCTTGATTTATTCTTTCAGCATATTTTCTTGGTCTTGGAGAACAAAACAGTCAAGTCTAAGCTAATGTCTAGATTTTGTAATCATACCATTGGACCCTCAGCATTAAAAATCTCCCCGTCGCCATTGTCTGGTGTGGATGAAATTGGTTTGCTTGAAATGATTGATTGACGTACTTTATTAAACCCACATCAGAAACATTCTTTAAAATAGAAATACCAAAAACAAATAAAATTACAGTAAACACAATATAAGGTGCTCCAGGTCTGTTGACCCTCCGATTCGGTCTAAGATAAGACAATGCATGGATGGAAAGAAAAATAGAAATAGATTTTTTAAATACTCAATATTATTACTGAATTAAAGAAGCTACATGTGTGATTAAAAATAGTTGTTTGTGTATATTAAACTCATTCTTTCTCAGCTAGTCAGGAGAAAAAAAAACCTATCTTATTATTTTGGACACCATCTTTTTCAGGGAACAAGACTTCCTGATTGAATTCTGCAATCACTGTGGTAGTAAATGTTAATAATAGCCCTACGTCATACAGTTTTACAGAGTTCATGAGCTATTAATGTCCTGGCATTCTATCATACGTTTCTAACTTTCAGTAGTATTTGTGCAATCATGTATTACTGACTCATTAACCAAATGCATTAGTCACACATGGACAAGTATAAAAATTACTTTTTGATTTGTTCTATAAGTTAGTAGTTGAAACTTTAAATGTTTGTAGCAATACCACATTCAGAACGTAAAAACACTCAGACTAGCGTGTTTATGTGATACTGTGACTTGTGAAGAAAGTATAATTAGGAAGTGAAATAAAAACATACAATGAAAAATGGAGAATTGTCATATGGAAATATATAAATATGAAACAAAAGTTGAATCTGAGATGTTGTGCTGTAAGGCATCAGTTTAATTAGCACACCACTGTGCTATTCTGTTGTTTATGATTGTATTATTATTTGTAGTTTTAGCCCACGTTACAGTGGATAACAGCAAACATCAAAATGACAGGAGGAATGTTTCCTTCTTTCTCTTGTAGGAGTGCAGCATGTAAATGTGGAAAAAAGGGCATTTATTTAGTTCGACAGCTTTGTTATACCAAACAGTTTTGTCTAAAGGCAACAAAAATATTCTGCAACTGGTTTATTCATTCCTGCATAATTACTCAGTTCCAATGTATCAGTTCCAATGGTACATTAAGGCGTCTGTACCATTAAGGACATACGCCTTAATGGTAGGATGACTAATACTAGACCATTACTGTTCCTTCACTAATCTAAATCTTTGTGATTCTGCCCATTTTTCCCTTATTTGGCAAGTGTAATCATGAATTTTATTTAACACGAATAACTATAACTGCTATTCTACTTTTCAGTATATATTAATACACATTTGGTTTGTAAATTGATCCTTAGAGCAAGATAAGCTGCTTTCATTATATTTTCCTTGCACTGCTTGCAGAGCTGTTTTTTTTCTTTCATGTGATATATGGAGCAGCTTCACTCATTCAAGAAAAATACCCAATTTTTGGCTACAAATCGGGGATTAATTGTAACTGATTTTTGTCATGTATGCCAATAATATTGCCAATGCACGCTCTTCTAAAATTATGCACTCTCTCTCTGTAGCTGTGTTTCTGAAGTCAACTAAACGCATTAGCAATGAATGCAGCTAAAATCTTTCCGTTGACAATGTGGAGAGTCAATTGCAAAAATCTGCGTCCTGACGTTGTGATGATTTGATGAGTTAAAAGCCAAACCTGTGATGGATGTTTTAAAGAATGCAACCGCTCATTGGCAGGCATTAGGGGCGGGGGAGGCTCTTTGATTTCCTGTCAGGATCTCTGTTACTTGTGCATTTAAAGTTGCTGCTCTCTTCTTTGGTGTCGTCTCACCTCCTATCTTAAAAGTAACATGATACGTCATTAACATTTTCCATTCTAAAAGTATTATCACATGGTTTAGTTACATATTTCTAATATACGTACTATATCAGTTTTTAAAGACTCATGGAACTGAATTTGTTTCTTTAAACATTTTGTGGGGACAGTCAAGTGAGTTTTGATTAGTTTAATTTGCATATTCGTTTTAAGTGTGAACGAAGTAATTTGCATGGGTCAAATTGGTATCAAAATGCCACTAGTTAAATGGACGAGGCCAAGGAATGACACCCATTAAGTATAGGAATTAGATCTACATGGGCTCTTCTCTTTGAAATTTTGCTTTGAACTTTTGTCCCTTTCATATGAGCTGGAACTACCTCCTGTGGTTTATATTCTTCAAAGTTTGCTACTCACCACCTGCTCTCTATTCCTAATTTTCACACCACTTTCTTCATCACCCTCACAGCCATTTAAACCTCCTGTTTTCTGCTCCTTCAACTTACTTTCCTACTTCAGTCCCCATTCCCATTGCTTTACTTCTCATTAGACCTGTTAAAGATCTTTAAGTATTGTTCCCTTACTCTGCAAGCTAAAGCGCACCCCCGTTTGTTTATAGGAATCCTAATCTTATTAAATAGATTTAAGTATATTAGGTGATCTGTAAATGTCTTTCCACCATTTTGAGTTTTCACAGTGACATATGCAACCATAACACAGTTCACATTAATATCTCATCACCACAAAGAGTCTGGTTTTATGCTGTATTAGCTTCAATCAAATGTACCAAATTGAATCAAATGATGTAAGCCAGTCCTCTCATTAATTCTCATTTCCAGTGCAGGAAACCTTGTGGAAAGTGTGTGAAATAGACTTTTGACTTTTACGTTTGTTCAATGTCAAAAATCAGCACCAGAACGTTAAAAAATTCTAATTTAGACGTCGCCCTTGAAATGAATCACAATAATACCAAATCAGGGATTCAGTATTTGAACTATGTGACCTGATATGAAACTTAATCAGCCTGGTAGAAAGATCAAATTTGATATATTCTGAGAGACAACCTTCCTCTTGCTCTCTTGTAGCTGACGGATAGTGAAGATGCTTCTGTCTTCCTGATTTTCAATGCCTAACATCCACAAACTAAGTGACAGATTGATAGCTCAGCTCTAATACAATGTCTGCTCTGTCAGATTGAGGAAGGCCATTTCTTGCCTTCTCCATTCTGGACTTACATGACAGCAGTGCAAGTCATAAGGAGCGCTGGTGCCATTACAACATCATCCCCTTCCGCTAGTAAGTGGATTATGGGGTTGGAGCGCAGGCATGCCTTGATGTGTGGTTTAGTTTTATTGGCAGTATAAGAGAACACAGCCCACTTAGACCCCACTTTGATTTCAACTAATGTTGACATTAAACTGTTTTTTTTCCATATTGCCTGTATTTTCTGCCTCTGTTCAAGGGTGCTAATGCGGCTTGATAGTTTTGAATTGCATTTGTCACTGAGGTTTATTTGATTGAGAACCTTTTGAGGTACTTGACATTTGGCTTCCTATTATAGTTTACTCAGGGAGGAATAACGTGGTGAACATGCTTAATGGTAAACCTTAGCTTAATAGCTATTGATATGTTCACCTCTGTGCTTTGAAAAATCCTAAAACTTGAGCATTAGAAATATCTTTCATCAATATGCTAATGAAAGTATTTCTCTGGCTTTAAAGTCGTCTTTTAGAAAGCATTTTACTAATAGAAGGTAATTATTAAGATTATTTGTACGATGCCATGACAATTATAATTATGTAATTTCATTAGTGCAGCAAAATTGTAAGTTACTGGTACATTCAAGTGGATTAGGAAACTCAGGATTCAAAGTTCTTGCAGCCTAAAATTTTAAGTCAATACATTTTGATCGAGTTACAAAAATGCAGGAATCAAAGCTTGACAGACTCAAAAGAAAAACTCAAATAGTTAAGTTGATGTTCATAATCTTAAAATTGCCCTAAAGTTCGTTGCCTTAGAATTTTGAGTTCTGCCAACTTCCCTTTTACAGTGTTGTAAATATATAATTATATAATAATACTACAAAATTTCTGAAGAAATTTAAACGGGGCCTGCCAAAATGTGCCCGTTGGAAAGCAGCATTCTGATGCTAAAAATACTAAATACTAATACTAAAGTAAGTACTTGTTACTTATAACATGTGGAGAGTCACAAGCACGTTGAACAACATGGGGTTATTCAATTCAGTATGTTAAAATTTGTTAAAACATTCAACGTAAAAGTAAAAATCTGATTTATACTTTGTGGCAGTTTGTTGCCAGAAAAAAACGCTCATCTTTTAACACCAAATTAATTATTGTTTATACAACATAAGGTATTTTGAAATACTGCTTATCTGCTGAGACATAAGAAATTTACAGTTGGTAAATTTTGCAAAATTAAAAATCAGATGTTTTACTTTGTTACACTTGGTCACAAGAAAACATGCTCATCTCTTAGCAACAGATTAACAACAAATATTGTTATTGTTCAAAAAACTTAAGATTTCTTCTGCTCTTTTGAAATACTACATATCTGATACTACATAACAAGAACTGTGCAGTTGGTGAGTTTTTCACCAACTTTTTTGGTGAAAATACTTTTTGTTGTTTGTCATTGGTTGTGAATATGTTATAAAATGGACATTAAACACAAAGGTAAAAATCTCATTTATACTTCGTGGCAGTTCGTTACTAGAAAATAACACTCATCTCTTAATACCAAGTTAATAAGTAATACTATTGTTTATAAAACATGAGCTTTTGAAATACTGTTTATCTACTTAGACACAAGAAATTTACAGTGGGTAAATTTTGCAAAAGTAAAAATCAGACATTTACCTCGTGGCACTTGGTTACCAGAAAACACACTCACCTCTTAGCAACAGATTAACAACAAATATGGTTATTGTTAAAAAAAACATAAGACTTCTGCTCTTTTGAAATACTATTTATGTTACACTACTTAATACTAACAGGAATTGTGATGTTGGTCAACTTTTCAGAGAAATGAAACTTATTGTTTTTGTCATTGATGGTGCATATATTATAAAACAGATATTAAACATAAAAGTAAAAATCTGATTTATACTTCATGGCAGAAAAAAACACACATCTCTTAACACCAAATTAATTATTGTTTATGAAATATAAGGTGTTTTGAATACTGTTTATATAATTAGACACAAGAAATGTACAGTTGGTAAATTTTGCAAAAGTAAAAATCAGATGTTTACTTTACGGCACTTGGTCACGAGAAAAAATGCTCATCTCTTAGCAACAGATTAACAACAAATATTGTTATTGTTCAAAAAACAAGATTTTTTCTGCTCTTTTTAAATATGACTTATTTTATGCTACTTAACAAGAACTGTGCAGTTGGTGAGTTTTTCAGAAAAGTGAAAATATTTTTTGTTTGTTATTAGTTGTGAATGTGTTACAAAACAGACATTTAACACAAAAGTAAAACTCTTATTTATACTTTGTGTTCGTTACTAGAAAATAACGCTCATCTCTTAACACCAAATTAATAAGTAATATTATTTATAAAACATGAGGTTCTGACATACTGCTCATCTGCTTAGACATGAGAAATTTACAGTTGGTAAATTTTGCAAAAGTGAAAGTCAAATGTTGACTTCGTGGCACTTGATTACCAGTAAACATCTCTTAGCAACGGATTAACAACAAATATTGTTACTGTTCAAAAATCATAAGATTTCTTCTGCTCTTTTGAAATATTACTTATCTTACACTACTTACTCTTACTCCTTAACAATAATTATGCAGTTGATACATTTGGCAGAAAGATTTTTTTTTTTTTTTTTTTTTGTCGTAGGTGGTAAATATTTTATAAGACAGACATTAAACACATAAGTAAAAATCTGATTTATACTTTATGGCAGTTTGTTATGAGAAAAAAAGGCTAATCTTTTAACACCTAATTAATTATTGTTTATAAAACATAAGCTTTTTAAATACTGTTTATCAGCTTAGACACAAGAAATGTATAGTTGGTAAATTTTTCCAAAAGGTAAAAATCAATTGTTCGTTACACTTGGTTACCAGGAAATGTGCTCATCACTTAGCAACAGATTAACAACAAATATTGTTATTGTTCAAAAAACATAAGACTTCTTCTGCTCTTTTGAAATATGACTTATTTTATGCTACTTAATAACAACTGTGCAGTTGGTGAGTTTTTCAGAAAAGTGAAAATACTTTTTGTCATTGGTTGTGAATATATATAAACACAAAAGTAAAAATCTGATTAATACTTTGTGGCAGTTTGTTACTAGAAAATAACGGCCATCTCTTAACACCAAATTAATAAGTAATATTATTTATAAAACATCAGCTTTTGACATACTGCTTATCTGCTTAGACATGAGAAATTTACAACTGGTAAATTTAGCTAAATTAAAAATCTGATGTTTTCATTTGTGGCACTTGGTTACCAGAAGACGCATGAAAAGCCCCAGAAAACTCTTAACCTCTTGAGAATATTGGCAGAAATCTTGACATAATTAATTAAAGCATAAAAAATATCAAGACAATTATGGATTTCACTTGGTAGATAATTTTACTAAGTGAAATCCATTACATTTCTCCAAAATGAAGAGGTATTGATTTAGAAGACTCATAAATGATGGAAGCTATAATTGACATAATGTGTGTATTTATTTAAGTGAAATATATAAATATAAAATGTTTGTAATGTATACTTTGGAGCCTGCGTACCACATACAAATTCTCAAAACTCAGAAAAGAAAGGTTTTAGTGTGGATATGAGCCAAAAGAACTTGAGACTGTAATTCACAGGGAGACAATCAGTCAATCCATGCACGTATGGATTGATTGGACAGATACTGTGCCCTGGACAAGCACCCAATCATGCACTATCCATTTAGGTGAATAAGAAATAATTAAAAACTCAAATTCAAAAGCTGACGAAAGCAGAACTTCATAAAACTTCCTATATGCTTGTTTGAAGACAAACTGATTGCTCAGTTTCTGATAAACCCTTGCAGTCATGTCAGCTACTACATTATTTTAACATAATCACCTTGCCGCCAGCAATGACAAACAAGTGTTAAATCCAAACCTTCCAGATGTTGCCAAATAATGAAGACTCCGATCATCTTCAGGCTCTAATTTGGAATCCCTTCACACTCATGACTCTGTGAAATGGATTACTTTTCACAGATATGTATCAGTTTCAATTAGTGCAGACACTTGAACGCAGGCGTGGACTTCCATAATAATGTTTTTAGAGAATAGACTGTATACGTTTTTTAATTGTATGCTGTCAAATTAAATACATTAAAATATCCCCAATGGTCATTTGGTGATTTCCTTCAAATAAACTGGAATCAATCATGCTGTGTAGAGTTGGCTAGGGTTGTTCTCTTCATCTAATCCCTTTGTGACTCCTTGATGTTTAGATCAGGGCTTTGTGGGGGGCTTACCATCTGTTACTCCACTCCTTTTTTCTGTCACACAGGGCACCTTTTAGGATCATATCTGTACATTTGGTATCATTGGATAAGTTGGAAACAACTAAAATTGTTTACTGAAAGCAATGTTTAATTTGTAACATAGAAGTTTTGATTTCATGTACTTTTAAAGCAAACTGCAAAATGTCTGATATTATTTTAATCCATAGCAAAGTTATTTTATTCTTCACTTACTTCAAATATATTTCATTCTATAAATTAAATTAGTGTTTTTATTGTATTTTTTGCAAATGCCTTGAGTACATGATCAAAATGTGGCGTGTTCTCAATCAATTTTAAAACCAATAGCGTGTTGGTTTTGTATAATTTTGTATAATTAAACAGTATAATTAATGTTATTGATTAATTATAATGTAAGGACAAATTTTTGCTTTAGTTTGAGCAAATCTTGTCTCACACTATTTATTTAGATAGGATGCTGAGGTTATCAGAAAATCAGCAATGTCTAAAATGTTGCAAAAGACACCAAGTGCTTTGCGAACAGATCTTTTAATGGCTGCTATAAAGGTAAAAAGCTGTTTTGGGACAAAGTTGTAAGGCTTACAACGTTCGCTTTTAGTATTACTTTTGACACGCACACAAATGTGTTTTGCTGCTTAGCCGTCCATTATGCTTTGTAACTTGTTTCAGGCATTACAAATATGACATTCAGATTTCTGACCTCATCTAAATAGAACAATGTTTGGATTATAATGTTTGCATGGGTTTGGTATTATTTATCAGTAATCCAGGTTTACATGTTACAGTGGGCTGTGAAGTTAATGACAAAGGTCCACATTATTTTCTCTACATCAGAAGAATGTTTGTGTTGATTCAAGGTGGTTATTAAACTCATATCCCTTGAAACTTCAAGCATGTAGCTTAGAAATTTGTAGCTTTTTTCTCTGGTCAGCACCAACTTTCTCTCATCCTGTAAGCAACCTTTGAAACTAAGTGTGTTTTATGAGTTACTTATGAGTTTCTTTGGTTGGATGTTTAGAGCAATTGATTACTAGAAATATCCCAGAAATGCCACAAAAGGAATACCTCATCAAACTATTTCACATTTGCCCTGCAGATCAATGTTCTATAAAGATATGTTACCTTTTGCTAATAGTTCTCCACTCATCTGATGCAGTAGTATAAGCAGTTTAATCACCACTGACTTTTGCGCCTTTGACATTTACGCAAGTTTTGCTACATGACTCAGTAATAAAATTTGAAATTAACCTCATGCAACAGTATGCTGAATGATACATGTTTATTGTGGCTCCAACTACTGGCAAGTTTCAGATTCTAGATTATTTGATCTCTTGGGGTCACGCAGAGGCTGGTGATAACATACCCAGCTGTTCAAATGATCCCGAAATATGAGGGGGAAATTAAATGAGATGGGATATCACAGCTAGTCATATACACTATTCTGAATTTTGTAAAATCTATTCTCTTGATCCCAGCATACACACACTATACAAACTACATCTGCTTTTAAAAACAACCCACATACTTTAAACATGTGACACGACTGGATGATTCTCACTTCTTAATGTGTTTTTTCATACAGCAGCCCACACGGCAAAATGAGTCATTTTGGTAATATTTCAATTGAGTATTTTATTCAGTGAATGCATATTAGCAATGAAGAATTAATTGATGGAGGCTAATGTGTGTATTTCAAATGCACTTTTCTATCTGAACTATACCTCTTTTCAATGAAGCATTCTAATACAGCTTTTGATTAACATACATATTGATTAATGCAAAGAAAAGAGTTCTATTTAATTAAACTGATCCATTGCAAATAACTTTGTATTATGTAGCTTTACATATGCTCAAAATTAAGTCTTTTTAGAGAGAAAAATGCAGTTTCCTTGAGTGCTATCGGGGTTTTTTTTTCCACAGAGCAATCTTAGTTGGAGTGTAGTAATTGTTTTCTGTGAATGTCGATAGGGGTCATTATCAGTGACTTGCAGAGAGCTGAACATTTAATTATTGCAAACCAAATGACTCGAGTCTCCTTTCTGACCAGTCTGTATGCAGATTTACTGCATAAGTGGCCTATATCATAGTCATTTGTTAATGTCCTTGACAGGGCAGATTAAGCAAACAACACATGCAAATAGGCCTCTCCTTTTGCAATTTTAAATGAATATAAGTAATGGAAATTTATATTTATTCAAGCTTAGCATTTAATATGTTTGGGCAAAAGGATATTTTATGGAAATTACTGATTAAAACCCAATCAGTAAATTATGGATGATCCATCCATCCATAGTTTTCTTTTAAAAGGGCAGTATGTATTTTCCAGACACATGGTGCCAATCAGGTAACTGTTACCTTCAGTTGTTGCAGCTCTTTTGACCTACCCCTCACCCAAATGTTTGCCATGGGTTTATTTAAGAAATCCCAAACATGCATAAAAGAAGCAAAACCACACTTGAGATATGATTCTGATGAGGGACCCAACATAATAACATGATACAAAGCTAAAAACAAAAGTTGATTTCACATTAATACCCCCTTTAATTATCTGATTTGTTAACATTTTAATTTAATTCCTTGTAAATTAGTTTCATTCAACCCTGGTTATCGTTTTCTGATCAAAGCTATTACTCTTTTTTTAATCAGGCTTGTAATGGTTGTTTTTTCTGTTGCTTTCTGAAATGATGAAAACGTGGTGTTAGATCATTTTCTTTTACATGTTAATTCATTTCTTTTTGCTGTCGGTGACAGCAATTCGGACACATATTTATGAAGAAACAGTCGCTGACAGATAGTTGAACCAAGTTTTACTTTCTGTGTCTTACGTAACTTGCAACAACAAAAAAAGTAAATAAAACAAGCAAAAAAAAAAAAAAAAAACATAAGTCAAAGAAATGTAGCTCCTTCTAGTTTTTCTCCAGAGCCAGCACTGCGTGTAGGATCAGTGGGGGTCTTTTCAGAGAATGTTATGCACAAATTAAGACATTACAACAGCCTAGCCTAAAAGTCAGAAGTTTTAGCATTTAGCCAAAGAGAGAACTCATGTGGTTTGTTTGCTCGATAATTTCTGCATTTCTGCTGAAGGGATTCATTCTCTTCTTTAAAAATACACCAGTCTCCAGTGGCAAATTGCTGCTGCTGATTCTCCATACTGTCACCTTGACATTTTCATAACTCTGTTTGACATTTTCCAAATTGCACAATGTATCTCATTTTTATTCATTTAGTTGCCCTGCTGCTAGCATCAAACTAGGCATGCATAAGAGGTAAACTGCACATGCTGAACAGGTAATGTTATGCCCTTAAGACATACCTTTAGTCCCATGCTTCATGTTTCTACTCCACATCATCATTTAAATAACCTTACACATGCAAATAATGGCATTAGAAACAGAATTTCTATATTCAACAGAGACATTATCAACCTGACAATTGCTCTTGCATTCTCCTGTATTTCCAAAGGCGGTGCTTTTGACCTGTCTTGACTTTGATCCATATCCTCCTTCTTGACAGGATTTTTTTGACTCTAGACTCGCCGTTTCAGAACTCTCTTTTACTCTTCCCTGCCGCTGCCTCACTCCCTCCTCAGTTTCTGTCTGATTCAGTTTCTGTCCTCTCTACTAGCCTGTCCTCGGGGCAAGCTCATCGCCCTTCATCTGTCCATCTTGTACCATCTCTCAGCCCTCTGTGGGTGTAGATGTCACCATATCCCCTTACCCCGTGGAGTGTCTCACAAGCCATTAAGTCAGAGAGAAAAAAATTCAAATGGAAGTGTTCCTGTGACCCGATCCAATCATTTGCTATCAGTCCTCTCTCCACTGCATATATGAAATGAGCTAATATATACCATTGCAGATGATGTTCATATTTCCAGTTTTGCAGATTCTCCCTGTGCCTTTGTAAAATTTTTCTCGGTATGGCAGCTTCCTCCCCTAGTCCAAAATGATGATGGCTTGGTTTATTGGTCTTTCTAAAAACCCTGAGGACAAAAACAAAACAAACAAAAAATACATGCACATATACACTTGTCTCTGCATTGCTATATGATGGATTGCATGTACTCTCCTCTCTCACCCAATGACCTCTGGAATAAACACACCCATGATCCTGCAAGGATAAGCCATAGACAATAGAATAATTAAGTCAAGTCTCCAGTTGACATTATTTTCTGTTATGTCAACTACTAACTTTGTTTTCCCTTTTGTATTTTGCTTTCTTCATAGAAACTACATTCTGTCTGTCTACAATACCTTTGCAAAGGAGAGCATCAGCTGAGATAAGACAGCCAACAACTAAACATTCTCTCTCTCCTGTTAACTTTTAACTTGTCTTGCTTTTCAATTGGAATGTGTGGATGGTATGATTCCTGGATAATTCAGCTTGTAAAGCATTTTTATAACGATTAAAGTCAATTGATTGTTGTAGGATTGTTGAAATAATTATCTTCTGCATCCTGAAAGTGTCTGAATAACTGTAGTGGACATTTGTTTTAGTAAGTCTTTCCTTTTTTTCAAAATTACAATTAGTTTTGATTGTATTATTTTTGTTGGTGTTAGAAAAAAAAAGCAAATAAAAAAAACTTAGTTTGATATTGCACATTGTTACTGTTGTAGTAACATAACTTTATGAGTCATTTGTTCATGAGTCTACCCCTGGTGTCAAGCTGACAAACATAAGCATGATTATGATGATCTGCCCTTTCCCAACTTGTGACTGTTGCAGGTGCTGGTTTATTATTGATGTCATTGGTCAAGGCATTTTTGGCTGCTGATACCCTTCACTTGTTCCTGTTTTGTTAAAAATCATTTCAAAAGTTATGTTCTGTAGTGTCCGTGTTTAAAAGTAGAATAATAAGAATCTGAACTATGATCTGGTAAAACATTTTATGCTTTATTCATTAAATTGTAGCTGGAATCTTTTAGTAAACCATGGCTTGAGTTCTCTGAGTTTGACCTTGATCTATTTTTGCCTTGGCTGAATTTTCTGACTATGTTTCCACTGTTTTCTTCTCCCCTCCCCTGGTTTTCTGTCCCTGCTCCAAACTCTCCCCTTTCCTCCCATCAGGGTGGGATGATCGCCCTTCTGCTGTCCGTCCTGTGCCTCGTCCTGATCCTGTACACCCGCAGGCGCTGGTGTAAGAGACGCCGCATTCCTCAGCCACAAAAGAGTGCCAGCGCTGAGGCGGCTAATGAGATACACTACATCCCATCAGTGCTGATGGGAGGTCAAGCACGGGAAAGTCTAAGGAACTCCAGGGGTCAGGGGCCAAACTCTGGTGGAACCCTCAGCATCCGGGAGACACCAATTTTGGACGGGTACATGCAGAGCAGGTTCAGATATGATTAGGAGGGACCTATTTTAGAATCTAAGGCTGATAAGAAAAGGTTCTAGAGCCATGTCACTTTGGAAATCTAAAGTTAGGTCAATATTTTACAGCGGTAACTGAATTCAGTCTCATCTGCAGGTACGAGTACGACATTACAGACCTGCGTCACCATTTGCAAAGAGAGTGCATGAACGGCGGGGAGGAATTTGCTAGTCAAGTCACCCGTACCTTGGACTCCCTTCAGGGCTGCAATGACAAGAATAATATGGACCTCACACCGGGTTAGTAGACTGCAGAAACAACCAGAGCAGAAAAGACAAAACAGATGGGATAAGCATGGGGAAAAGTTTTAGTTCTTCTGAAACATATTGCAACATAAATCAGATGAAAAACAAACATCTTGATGTTCTTCAAAGTGTTTTTCTGTAATTTTCTGAAATATTCAAACCTTTTTTTGCATTAGGAATGTGACAAAAGACTTCCATTTTGATTACATAAATCAAAATGGTAGTCTTTTCCAAAAATGTGACTTTTTTGTACAAGTTTATCATAAAAGGTTAGCTGAAAAAAAGCACAAATTTACTCTAGCAGATAGTGATACACTAAGCCAGCAAATCTGAAACTGAAGACAAAAACACAGAGAACAATGCTGTGTTTTGTTCGCTATGACATGCATGGCTGTTTCTAAAAAAACTCCCCAAAATACATTGTACTGTACTGTCAGGACAATAAGCTTTTTGTTAAGCCTTTAAAAATTGCCTTCCACAGTCTTTGTGTTGGCATTGATGGTCCTGATTGCTTTTCTTCTGCAATTTTCAGAAGTGATACTTACACTAACAGACACAAACACACACAGTAAATTATCCCTTTACTGAGTTCCACTTAGCTTTAAAAAGTGCTTTGTTTTGTTTTGTCCTGGTTTTATTGTTTTTATTTTTATTTTTTAGAGCAGCAAAGAAGTTATATGGTAAAACAAAGTAGCATTTTCTTTTTAAAAAGAAAAGTAAATATTTTTAGAGTATTTTTACCCAACTAAGACCTAGAGCTGAGTGATATGACTTCAAAATCATTTCACTGTATATTTT
The DNA here is from genome assembly GCA_010277075.1 of Poeciliopsis retropinna. NCBI lineage: Eukaryota > Metazoa > Chordata > Actinopteri > Cyprinodontiformes > Poeciliidae > Poeciliopsis > Poeciliopsis retropinna. Next base: position 10,507,346 of record VMRM01000022.1, read on the forward strand.
CTCAATACTTGGTGTAAATTGTGATATCTAAAATTAGGTTCCTGATCTCTGTATTATTGTTTGACCCTATACTGAAGTGACGAACCATGACTCAACTAAACCCATTTTCAGAGAAGTGGGATAAAAACAAGCCTTACAGCTATCCTCCCACTTAATACAAAAGTAGAAGTGACTTTTAACCACTCCAACTCCAAAACAACACTTATGCTGCAGTTTGGCTCCTCAGTGTGAAAACAGTAATTAGTCTGGCAGCTGTGATCTGAAAGACCAACCGAAAACCAATGATTTAGGGACAAATCCCCATCCCTGTGACCAATAAACCAACCACAGAGTGTGACTGCCAACAACTGAGCAGAGCACAAAATATTCAACTGCGAAGCAGAAAAAAAAAATAGGCAGAATGAACATTTAGTGAACAATGCTTACAATAGAGATCTTTGTACCTTCATTTTTTTCCTAAAAGCTAAACAGTAACTTCTCAAACATAGTCATGCTTCATTTGATGCCTTGATGTCTCTTGATGTCAGCGTCAGTCATGCAGTGTTCAATAATATCCTTGTAACTTTATTGTGAGACTGTTAGCTCAACTGTAGCTTCCCAAAGAAAGCTTGATAGCAACAAACTGACCCAATTGTTTAAACTCTATTCCTCCTCAATTGAGAACTTTTTGCCCCTTCACAAATGAGTCCTTTGTGAAATAATATAGCTTTCCTAACCCCTCAACACATTGTCATGATAGCTAAATTGTTTTGATGGTACTATGATGCTGCCTCTCACTGCAAGCTCAATTTTCTTCATGAGTGAGTAAGTGAGTCCACTAACATGTCAATTTGTAGCTCTGAAAGTTCCAACCCCATGTGTTTTATTTTTGTTTTTTGGATAAGGGATACAGTGCAGGCAAGGTTTTTATGTGAATGCACATAGACAAGAACAATTCAATTTATTATTTAAAAGAAATAGTGCTGCAGTTTTATATTCTTATTGCAGTATTAATGTCCAAGGATAAAAAATAGTCTTTCTCACGCAAATGTGCATTTGTTGGATCATTACTAACAGAAAAATAAACGAAGTTGATGCCACAAACATTCACTTTATTTAGGGTAACATGGTTTTTAATTCAGAAAAATTTCGCATTTAATCAGAATAACTATCTTACACTTTTAATAACAATTAATTTGATCAGATTTCTTCTTTAACAAAAAGGTTTATTTTGTTTCACAGGTCAACAGTAATTGGTTAAATGTCAGTCGGTCAAAAGAATGCAGTTTATGTCTTCCATGTAGCTCGTCATTTGGCTTTGAGTCGTGAAAACACGTGTTTTGTTTTCCTCATAAACAATCCTTTTAAACTGGAAATATTCAGGAGACCTCTTTGCAAGCTGGTTTATCCATTTCGGAGCGTTTATTTTTCTCCATCAACCCAACTCCGATAAGGTATATGCTGTGAATTGAAATAAGCTTCAAATTTACTGGCTGGACTCATTAAGTGATCAGTTATGGTGAAAGTGCTCACACACACTGTTCCTCTAAGATCCAAATAGTCCAACCCTGCAGCTAATGGAAGCAAAGTAATCCTTTGCATTATGCATTTTAGATGGGTAACGCGTGAAACTGGAGAAAGAGACAGTACCAGCCGCCGGCTAAGTGCAGAATGTTGATAGATATGAAAACTGTAGAGGTCACTGAGAAAATGACATTTGAATTCCTATTGAATAAACAAACACATAGACCTATCTGGAAAATGGCCATGACCTTTGGCATTAGAATAGTTATCATTTTAGGCCTTCATGAACATGAAGTAAAGAAAAATGATATGAATATATTTAGTGGTGCTTGTCACCAGCAATTATTCTTCATTATTTTTGTCTGAGGCTTATTGTTACACAGCTGGAGGCAGTATTTTTATCTGTTTCATTTTTCATCATAAGCACAAAAACATTTGCATCTCCTTTGGTAACATATATAGATCTTGTGTATCATAAATAACTTTTAATGAAGAATTATTGAGTGTGTGAGCAAAGTATTCTCTTAGTCGGAATGAAACAATCAGTTAAACATGCAATTATTGCTATATAATTCTACAAAATCACCTTAGTCTTTTTGCTGAAGCCTTTGTCTGAATATTTACAGAAATGTATAATTTCCTCCTCTGAGTCTTACATATGCTTCAACAGTTTTTTTTAATGAGTTTTAATTTCATGCCAGCTTTTCTCACACTTCAATTTAGACTCGTTGACTTTTCACTCAGTAAACAGCCGGATGCTTTTTTCGTAGCATTACTGATTTTTTTTTTTCTTTTTCTCTCCCAACAACTGGCATTGAAAAATGTCAAAACCACCATTTTGAAGTGTTTGTAGTTACTTTCCGCTTGTTTGCAGTGAATGACAACACCAAGTTGGCCCTGATGAACAAGTACAAGGACAACATCATTGCCACGAGCCCATTGGACAGCAATCACCAGCAAAACACCCTGCTACCACACAACACATCTACCAGCCAACGCAAACGTCTCTCCAGCAACACCAGAGGTGAGTCACGCCCATGTTTTCTCTAAACAAGACCAGAAAAACTTCACAGACTGATGATGTCAGGTAAAGATCTGAATACATAGAAGTTCTGTGTATCGCTTTGAAAGAAGTACATGTTGTAACAAACAACTGTAGTTGTCAAACTTGAGTTGGAAAAAGTTTTACTGAAAAGTTTATTGATTTGTTTTCTAACAAATTACACCGCATGTTACTTTCTTTCTAAAACTTCTCTTGTTGGTGCATCTGATGCAGTCTGCAGTCTTTCTGATATATTTTAACCTTTTATGTTTTAGAGTACCAATGCAATACAAAAACCTTTTATTAGTACTGCACTGAAAAACATAGTGATTTACCAATAAATAAGGAATTGCCGAAAGCAGGTGATTGGTCGAGACTGTAAATCACAAATATAAAGAAATTGTTAAACTTGTTGGCAGTCATGCCATTTGTGACAGCACATTATTTGTTCTTTAACTTAAAATGTAAAATGGTAAATCTTAGTGAAGTCTCCTCATCTTGCTAGACTTGTTATCAGAACAATTTATATATGCATCTTTACCTTAAAATAGACTAAATTACATAAATCAAAACAAGACAATGTGTCTCTAGGATTTAGTACAGTGGCAAAGACATTAAACATGTACTAGAAAATACTGACTCAACATAAATGTGTAAATATTTCAAAATAATTGTGGGGTAATAATTCTGACCTACATTGTGATGTACAAATTTAACTTTAGATTTCCAGCTTAACTGAACCAAAATTCAATAGATTAAACATGGCAAACATAACTTTTTAATCAATTCATTTTAAACTGTCACTTTTTTCAAGAAACAAACAAATGAACCAAACAAATGCTGCAGAAGAAATTGAACATTGCTTTTTCTACCAAATGTGGTTCCAGTAAGTTATCTTTCTATTATAAAGCCTACAAAATGTGAACGAGCTCATGCACTTAATGGGACCTCTTATAATGACTGAAGGCAAGTGATCATAGCCATTAAATATCAGTTTCTAGCCTAAAATATTCACGTCAAATGCTGAATTCATACTTATTTCTTGAGTTGTTCAGTAATTTCCAAATCATTTTAAGCAGTTCCAGCAGGTATGCCATATTTCAAATGTCATTGAAGGTGGGTTATCCAGGACCACAGGTGCTTATTATATACAATATTTATGCCCAAATGGATTGAAATGTTATAACTTTATAGTACTCAAAGGAGTTGATTAGTAATAACCTTGAGATCATTTTGAAAAATGTTGAAATTGTAGCAGATGATGATTTGATTGTGACAGCCATGCCATTAAAATGATGATTGTTCTTAAAACATTGAAGTGCTAAGGAAATCTTGCATGAATGAAGTGTGAATGTGAAATTTGACATTTACCTTTTTTTTATTGTAATTTTATTGCCAGTTGTGTTGTACTTGCATTGTTTTCCATCATTATTACTTTGTTGTAACATTCCATCCCTTCTCATGCTCACTTCATGCTTTCCAGGCCAATCCTTTGTAGCCATGGGAACACACATTAAAGACAAAGCCTACATTTGAGGGATAAGTGATTTAAGCCTGCAACAACTTCAAGTTATAGATTTCTAGGTAGCCTAACTTTATTTGCCGTTCTAGTGACTTTCTCTTAGCCCAGATAAATCTAAACCTTATTTATAAGCAAAAGAAAAAGGACAAAGCATCTTTAGATGGAGTTATTGAAACTGCTGTAATTGTAAGGCAGCGAGAGGTGCAGTTTATTGCAAACTGCTCCAGTCTATTTATTTCACTAGCACTTCAAATAATGTTTTATTCATCATGTCCGACAACAACATGAGTATTGGGACCTTTTGGATTTAGAAACCTTTATTTTTTATTTATTTTTTTCTGTAATTTATTTATTTGCGTCCAGTTTAGCACAGAGCAACGCCAGATTCAGAAGAGATAATTTTCACTGAAACACATTTCAGGTAATACTTCTTAATCAATAATAAATAGTGAGAATAAAGAGTGAATGCTTGAAAAATACAAAACAGAAAACCACAGTGGGCGCTGTTAGCTCCTCCAAATGGCCTTGTTGAAAAATTAAGCCTGCAATGCCCAGAAATCTTTCAGTGCGGTTGGAATTAACAGTCTGTACAACTTGGTGCTAAAAAGAGAAACAAATTCTCAGAGAAAGGGTTTAAGCTGGCATTTGTGATGTATTGAACAAAGAAACATTTAGGTCAAGGCGATCTATCAACAAAATGTTGTCAGCAGATTAGTCCTTTTCTGAACACAACCAAGAAATACAAGGTCTTCTCATCTTTTTAAAGAAATAAGCTTGATATTTCATAACTTTTTGAAATATGTCTAAGTTGGTGCCTTTTTGACAATATTGGATTTATAGATTTCAAAACTCCTTCTTGCTGGTGCCATGTCTTTTTTAATTACTCTCAATGTCCAACTCTGACTAAGAAATGTATTCCAAGCCCAAGCTGAGGCCCAAGATCTAATGTGTAACAAGTAAGTACACTATAGTCATAAAAATGTTAAATTACAAATCTCATTTTCAAGTGTACAGAACTTCACATGAAAATATGGACTTCAAATCAGTCTAATCAATGCACACATGTGGCGGTAGCGAAATCTGGATAATGCTAGCATGACAAAGCCACAAACTTAACAAGCTAACTTGCTGGGAGATCACGTGAGTTAAGGTGCACCGGAAAAACATTCATGTTCCTACAACTGTGTCAAATTGTATCAAATTAAAAGCAAAAATATGCACTGTAGTGTATTTTTATGAGACAGATCAACACAAAGTTGTTGATAATGTGTAGAGGAAAAGGGCCCCTTTATGCTGATACACCTACAAAAAGGAAAAGAAAATCCTGTTGAAAAGAAACAGTTGCCTTCAGAAGTTGACTTGGCTCTGACTATGAGGATGCTTTTCTTTAGCTTTGGGTAAATGCATTTCAAGAAAACCTATTAGAGGCTGCAAAGAGCTTGAAGCTACGATGGAGGTTCGCCTTCCAGCAGGACATGAACTTAAGCACACAGCCAGAGCTACAATGTAGGTTTTTTTTGCAGCAACATTTTGTGATTTTTTGCAGCAACTAATGTGTAAATGCACTGTCATAAAAAATGAATTTTAAAAAATCGATGTTTTTAGTCTTCCACCCCTCTTAGAAGGACTGGGTTACCCTGAGCTACTTTGTAAAAAAAAAAAAAAGAAACAATTTAGTCATTGTGTATGCAACACTTCAACAAAAGACTTGCTGTTGTATATGCAGAAAAAAGGTTGTTTACAAGGAGGCAGAGTCTATGCACACCACACTATTCAACTTGTATTTGAAATGTATTTTGAAAACAATGTATTCTTATCTTGACATTTCAGTTATTTAATGTTCTGTGTTGGTCTACCACATAAAATACCAGTAAAATACATTTAATTGTGTGGTTTTTGTGTCCAAGGACTTTGGATGCTTTTGCAAGAGAATGTGAATTAATGAGTGCTACTAAACCTGAGTGACCAGCTGCGTCATCTTTCTCAATACACAACTTATTGTACATTTTATCTATATTCATGTGGTGAACCCTCAATATTTGTCAGTTAACTGTTGTCTAAAGCACATGCGTTTTTTTGCATGTCATCAAACATTGTTATGCTTATTATTAACCTCATATTATTTGACCTCAACACTTACAAAGTTCAACAGAATATGCTTATTCAGCACAAAATTAGTTACCAATAGCTAACTAAGGCCATGATTACATGTAGTTTGCAGCAGCAAATGTGTAAACGCACAGTCAAATCAAATATGTGTAATTAAACTGATGATTACCTGAACATTATCCAGTGAAGACTAATGAGGAACAAATTGTGGGAAAAAATATTTAGTCATTTTATGAAAAGTTAAGATACATTCTTACCACAATCCGCATGATCTTGAAAATGATGTCTTTGCAGCCAACCACCTGCTTAAAAAACATCCCAGAGATTCTTTGTATGTTTTTTTGTAAAGCATTTATTACTTTTTCTTTAGCTGTGTCTGTGACAGCTTCAAGAAGCTCTTTTTCTGTGCTGGTGGCTTTGAACCATTCAGTTGACTGACGAAAAAGCTCCATCCGCAAATAAAAGAAACATTTGCTTTTGATTCATTTGGTTACATTTAGCAAATTTTCACGTCGCGATAGAAGCATGCACAAATAGAATGCAATAAAGTGGGGGAAAAAAACTGTTTTCATTAATTATAATTGCTGTATCAGCGATACAGTATCGTCTTAGTGTTTGAAAGTTCAAGGTTTTGCCATCTATGGTGCTTGGCATGCACACACAAACACACTGACACACACACACTCCCTTTCAGAAATTTCAGTGCTTCCAGATGCAAATTAGATGTCTCCAAAGCCAGCTGCACAGGAATGAGGTTGTCTAAGCAGGAAATTAGATCTGCTTCACGCAGTTTTGAGTTTCTGTTGCTGGGGTTTCCACTCGACAGTTTTCATCTTTCTTATAAAATATGCACACAGACGTATTGTCGTTCTCAGTGGGCATTTTCTGTTTGTGTGATAGGTATGTTAAGCACTAAAGCTTTTTCGTTTTGTCTTAGATGCTCCGCTGCTTGTCTTTGCTCCATATGTCAACACTTTTAATGGACTCAAGAGTCACTTCTCAAAATCTCAAGTACCTAAGCTGTCAAATGGGAGAACATGAGTAGGTGATGGAGTAGGCGAGAGAAGTGTGCCCAGGCTGTGAGTCCCTCATTAGTATTTCATAATTATAAATAAATGCAAGGCATGTCAAATATAGGGGTTTTATATGCAGTAATTTAGCCTGATCTGGGTCTTTACACAATGATGAAAAAGGAATAGTATAGTAGTACTGTATAATACAACATTATTGTATATGTTGTCACTCAAAAACATGAAAATCTAAATTATTTAATGTTTATCCATGTGTCGTCATTTTTACACACATTTAATTAATGCAATGTGTTAAAAAAAAGTCTTTTAAATTGAATTCTGTGAATTTTAGTATGAACAGACAAAGACGAGTGTACGTTTAGGTAAAATCACTTGATTAAAAATAATCATCGTAATAATAAAGATAATTTGTAATTGGAAAGTAGTTTTTTTGGAGCCACTAGAATAGCAGTGTAAATGTCGTGGATTGTTTAGTTTCTACACCAAACAAGAATTTTTTTTGTCTGCATGTTTTTATATTCAAGAACTTTCCGCACTTCAGTAATGTCCCCATTTTCCTATTAGTTATAGTTTTCTCTAAGTTCAGTAAATTCATACAAATGTTTTTTTTCCTCCATTATTTTAAAAAGGCAGATTTCATTCTTGTTGCAGGGTTCGACAATAAATTGAAAACATGCAGAGGACGCCGTTTCCTTCCAGCAAAAGCAGTATCTGAACTGAAAGTGTGCTATGATGAATGCTTGTTTATTAAATCGGTCGAGAGAAATGCTGCTGAAACAATGGTGTCACCACAAAAGGCTTTCCTCTTGTGAAGTGAAGCTACACTAGCATCTGTGCTGGTAGATAGTCATGGCTGCCAATAATATTTATGCAGCACATTCATATCTTCAGAGCATATTGTTCTAAAAGCAACAACTTGAAAAGCTGATGAAGCTGCTGTCACAAAAAAGCTGTTCAAAGTTTACCACACTGACATTGCTGCCAACTATTTCCTCCCCCAATTGTTTCGCAGACTTTGTGTTTGTCTAATCAAATGCCGTGTCTTGGTCAGGATTTTTCAACTTGTGTCACAAAGAAATAGAATTATTTTATTTGCAAATCACTTAAATCCCACCGAAGCACTAACATATATGGAGCTTTACTGGATTTCCTTCTTAATGTTGTACAAACCATAAGCACTTATAAACAAATCTGGATACATGCCCTGTAAATATAGCTAATGCTTCAATTAAAACACACTTGAAGTAATGCATTAACATAATCAGTGCTGCGTATACTCTTAAGTATAAAGCTGCCGAGTTCTATATTTACATGAATATCTTCATGTTAAGTCTCATGCAGTGTTAAGTGACACATAGCTTTTCACCATTCATTGCTGATGAATATATTTAGCTCAATTTCTTGAAAGCTAGTTATCCAAATCTAAGCTTTTAAGTCTTAAGTGCAACATGATAAAAATTGGTGGATGAGGCAAGGACAGTACTACAGCTGCTACATGTTGCCTGTCTTCCTTTTAGTTTTTTTTTTTTCTTTTAAATCTAACATATTTACATTACTACAGTAGTAAACTTTGAAGAATATATTAATTCATTTTCCTTTTACAGCAGCATAAGTATTACATTTTGAGTATACAGGAATTATTTTCTCTGAAACTGAGCGCTGGAAATTATGACCATCATTAATCATATGGCATATAATTAAAAAAAAACTAATTGAAGTATAATGTTGCAAATTTTTATTTTAGTACTTTTTCTGCTTTTACTCAACACAATCTAACTCAAAAATTAAATAAGTTCCCCAGATCTCATTTTCACTTCATGCAACTTTCTTGAATGAAGCTTTTTTCTTCTGTCTACTTTAAATCTAAATAAAAACATTGAACATTTACATTAGCAGGCAAGATTTTAAGCTTCAGTTTAGCAATCTTAATTCTGTCAAATATTGTTGTCTCAAATGCTTTTACGAGTTTTAGATTTAAAGATGAATAGTTTTAAAATGCTGTGGCAAATGGTAGACTTGAAAACAAAATCAACAAAGTATCTTTGAAAGCTAGTTTAAGGTTTACGTTTTAGATAAGTGTAGACAAGTACTTGTCTTATTCACATACACAAGACAGCATAGGACTCAGAGTTACTCATGACTTACAATTCTGTTTTATTTAAATTTTTCAATTAAAGCTGTAGTAGGTAACTTTTTTATTAAAAAAAATGTTTTACATATTTAAAAAAAAACTGTCACTGTCAGGACAGTAGAATATGGAACAGATAATCTGTGGAAAAAAATCAAGCTCGTCTGGCTGCTCTTAGTATTTCTACTGTCATTTGCAGAAATACACTGATCTGCGAGGAGGAATGCCCTAGCATTGTCATTCATGCTTGTCTATGCGCTTCCCCCTATGCGCAGGAAAAAAGCGCATTTTCAGTCATTCCAGCTGAAAATGACAGGTGTGCTAATGGCAGAGAAGCAATCTAACATTACAGGAAAACTAACAATTTACTGAGTTTTCAGCAGGCTTCACTGTGGATGGAGAGCTGTAGTGCAGCAATGGGAAGGAGGGGGCTGTGAGGTGTTCTTGTTCAAATTTTCAATAAGTCCATGGTTTTCTCAGAATTTTAAGTGTTGGTTATTAACACATCGGCTGTACAAACTTGCTTTGAACATAATATAGGACCTATTTTATACTAACTTTGAAGCAATCTAAAAGGTGCTTCCGTAAAACCTCATGTGTCTTGACTGAAAACAGTCTGATGGTTGGGCTTATCATTGATGAGTGTGTCAATAAAAAAATTCCAATAGTATTCCAACACCAGCTTATTTTGTAACATAAGAGCATGTCCTGGTATCCTCATCAATTCTGTTTATTCTGCTCGTGAAAAGTGGAAATAATTTTTAATAATTTTGGTGATGTAAAGGAACGATTTACTCTAAGTTAAAGTGAGACACTGAGAAAGAAGGTTATCTATATTTTTTTTAACCAGTGCGTGTCAGTATCTCTGTACACACCAGTTTCTACAAGTGTTTAAACTTCTCTTTCAAGCTTTCCCTTGTATATCTTTAGGATCCTAATGTCCATAAACAACACAATGTTTGGTTATATTGGATTTGTCTTCCGTAAAAGTCACAGCTTTATGAAAAAATGATTGATCAGATACCAAAATTATTACTGCAGTGTGAGAACCATCTGCTTTTAATTATGATCCTTTATCTAACTTTTCATGCGATAACCGTAAACGCCATTATACCGAAATTATTCTTGGCTCGGTTTAAATGACACAGTATGAAGCTCCACTCAATCACCTTTCTTTCTTTTAACAACTCACAGAGCTGCACATTATTCCAGCACAAAAATACATTTTTTACTTTTGACTGCCATCCCTTACATTTCAGTCACTGAAAGGGTATCTTGTGGACCGAGCCCCCACCAGTCGTCTTTTTTTTTTTTTTTTCCTTTTCATTGGAGGTGTATTTTTGTTTGAATCCAACAGCGGGTTCAACTTTCTTGAACCCAGACGGGGACTCTGGGACGGAGGCAGACAGTGAGCCTCAGCTGGCCTTTTACACTGACCCAAACCGCAGTCGGCGCCGGAGTCGAGGTATGAGAAATGGTAACGCCAACAGCGCGTGGGGCTCTGGGGGTAAGGAGGACTCATACACCTACTGACAATTTATCCCACTTATGGTATTGCCACCGCCACGACGCATGACAAGTAAACTCTGTACATGTAGCCAATGGATGGTTCTAAATTGGTGTTTACACATAAATTCGACTCGTACAGGGATTGTGTATACATACACAGTAATGTGTAGAGTGCTTGTGAGCATGTAAAATTGATCTCACTGCATCTGCATTCAATCTTGTTGATGGAAATCAAACAAGATCATGAGATCAGAGGTTCCCATTGGTGGGGAAAAATGTAATATTTGTTGCATCTTGCAATATGAAGAGCACTCTATGTTGAAATAATATTACGGACGAATATTATTTCTAAGGAGGACCCTGAGCAAACGCTGTCAACGTGATGTGGTGGAGCACGCTTTATCTGTCAGCATGCCTTGTCCTTTCGGCTTTGATGTACAGTAATAGGTTGTGGAAGGGAGATGGAAGAAGAAAAAACAAAACAAAACAATCCCCTCAAAATAATAGCTGCTGTCAAAAGGCGTTACAAGCCTTTACAGAGCCTCCAAGCCAATTATCCTCCCGTCATGTGCACAGGTCTCGCGTACACAGTGAAGTCTTTGGAAGTGTAGCCAACATCTTTAATTAAAACAAGGTGGTAGCAATGATGCCCCAACTGTGTTGTTTACATCCAGAGGAAAGACTGATTTGTGAGGCATGATGAAATTATTTCTTGTCATTTCCTGCTCACGTATACAATATAAAACATTTTCTGAAAATAGCTACATTTATATGGAGACTGATTTCATTTATTTATTTTATTTTTTACATTTTAAAAGCTGAAGAGTAATCTTTGGGAAGAATGCCAGAAGATAAAGAACAACAACAAAAAAAAAAATTCAGCAAAGTGAGGTGATCCCTGCATCCCATTTCTGGATAAGTTACTTGATTACATCAACTGGTTTGGAGCAAAACACAAAAGGTCAGCGTTCCATTTGGCCTTTGTTTAAAGCCTAGCCTCGGGTAGCGTCTGATAGAACAAGCTCTGCTGAAGTAATTTAAAAGTGACAATTTAATCTTGAATTTTTGGCATTAGTGTAAAAATAACTGCTTTGGACAAAGTTTGAGTACCTATATTCAAGGTCATTATGTGGTTTTTCTTGTGTGTAGGTGTGCGTGTGCGTGTGGATGAATGCATACCTCCTGTGGGTATGCGGTCACGTTTATCACGTTTCTGTGTTGCACTCTGGAGTAAAGGAGATAAGGGAAGCATTTTACTCTGACAAAAAAGGGGAGCACAGGAAAGAGGGTCGGTTGCAAAGCAACCTCTAAGCAGTTTTTTATATATATATATTATTTTTGTGTGTTTCTATTTTCCTCACACATCCCAGCATGGATGTTAAAAACCCTTCAAAGGTAAACCTTAGGTCTGTACCACTGAGCCATACCCAGTCTAAAGCCCCCAAAGGCGTGATGCTTTTTTTGATCCAAAGGTCCTTTTTATGGGAGCTAAGCCCATTTTTGTGGGGTGGGTAGAGGCCGGTTTGTAAAGTAACTCATGTGAGTAGTGTGTGTATTTGTGTGTGACTGTTTGCATTTATGTTTATTTTACCAAAAGGTTGCCAGAAAAATACAAGTGACTGCTTCTCATATACGTTTCGTTTGTTGTTCTCCTCTCTTTCCTCTTTCCTCTCTTTCCATTCTATTTGTCCCCAACAGCAGGTTCCCCACGGAGTCCTATCAATAAGACCACCCTGACTCTAATCAGTGTCATCAGCTGCGTGATCGGCCTGGTTTACTCCTCTCACCTCGCCTGCAGCCTCTCAGTCCGAGTAATCTTACATGTGCCGGAGCACCTCATAGCTGACGGTAAGGCTTTACACCAGTCCAAGATTGTCGATGCAGCCTTTCTTAACAAACTCCCAAGGAAGCTTAAAGCCCTGGGGGGCTGAGCTGGTATTTTTCTGCCGCTCTCCAGGGAGCTCAGCCCTCTATATCTCTCAAACCAAGTGCCAGCGCTTTGTTGGGGAGCTGCTGATTTGCTTTGCTCTCAAAGACAAAGGTAAATGCCAGGTCGACCACTTTTTCTTTTGGTTCCCAATGCTGCGCCGCATGACTGATGTACTCAGGAAGCAAAACAGTGCATTTAGGCAAGAGGGCATTGACCATCCACAGAGATCTGCTCATCACTGTTCGGCCTTTTACTTTTTTATACAGTCCCTGGAAAGAGACACCAAAAACTTCTTCACCTTTATATACATCATAACCACAATTTCTGCCACCTTAGTCCATAAAAAAAATTGAAACCTATACAATTTCTCATTTGTCAGATAGCTAATACTCAGTGAGATTGAAAGGAGAACACCTTTGAACATCAATTTTAAAGCCTCACAACAGATTTTCAGAGGGATTTAGGTCTATTATTTGACTGGATCTGCACCATAAAACAAATATACTATGATCTCAACTACTGCAGCTGCATGTTTAGGTGGATGTCTTGCTGGAAGTTGAGCCTCCACTATCAAGTCTCATTGTGAGACTTGAAAGTCTTGCAGGCTCCATCAGGTTTTCTGCTTGGATTTAGCTCCTTCAATCTTACCATGAATGTGACCAACTTCCTGTCCCTGTCAAAGAGAAGCATCCCCGATGCACAGTACTGCCACCAGCATGTTTCACAGTGCCGTAGGCATGTTGAGGGTGATGTGATGTACATCAGCACACATTGCCTTGTGTGACCATTATATTTTGGTCTCATATGACCAGCACGCTTTCTTGCACATTCTTGCCATATACCCCTAAACAGCTTGCACTTGTGAACTTTATTCACCAGCGGCTTACTTTCTACCACTTAGCTTGAAATTCTGGATTTGTGGAGTGTGTGACGAATAGTTGTTCTGTCCACAGATTCCTCCGCCTACGCTGTTTATCTCTGCAGCAGAGATATACCGGACACCTTGACTTCTTCTCTGATAAATAATTTCATTGTGAAGCAGTTCGGTTTCTTTGTGTCTTTGTGTATTTGCAAATAATGGATTGAATTCTCTTTGAGAGTTCCAAAGCTTATATGCTTTTTTCACCAATTTCTCTAAACCTTTTTCTTCTAACTTCTCTAGTGATTAAATTTAGACACTTTCTGATACTAATATGTTGACTTTAAAAGGCTATCATTTTCATATAATTGTATTTAGGGGTATGAACTAGTTTTAATGGAATAGACTGAAAAACCTGATGATATTAAAAAGAGGTGTGAGTACTTTTACAAAGTAATCTAGATGTAAAGTAACACCTTTTATAAAATGAGAAAGTTTCCATATTCTGGTTCCTGTAAGCCTATTGGCATTTTTTATCTGTCACAGGAGTGAGTTGCTGGTCAGGATATATTATAGACTGACTGCGCTTGCTCATCTATCATCTGCAGGTTTGATTTGATTCGGTGTACTGCAGCTTTCCTTGTGGTATACACTTGCTTGCCAGGGGGTGTTATTAAAATTCTTGGAGGCATCCAAGGAGCGAACTTTGAAAAAAGAGATGAAAGATAGTGATTGTGCGCGTTGAATTACAAAACTGGGATCGATTTAGAATGTTTCTATAAATGTCTGCACAATCTCATCAGACCTGATTTCATGTCATGGTGAATCAGACAAAAATTTGGATTCAACCACTGGGGAAAGAAGCTATTAATGCCAACAGCTGCACAAGTTTCTGCCTTCATATCCACTGAAGAAAACCACAGAAATGTGGAGTCACTCTTCTCTCTTCATATTTCATTTCAACGAAATGTTTCATGCCATTTTTTTTTTTTGAGTTCACAGAACAACAACATGTACCTCTTAATACATTTTAAAGAAGTACTAGGGGATCCTTTCTTGGGTAAGGCAACAGTGTCAGAAATAGAAACCTTTATTAAGTACCTCAACCTTTTGGACTGAGAAGATACAATGGCGAGGGTGAATGGTTTTGCCAGCCACAAAATGAGAAAATTCAAGTCTTGAGTTGAAAAATACAGACTAGACAGAAAATAAACACAAAATGGTGGGGACTCAACAAAGAGTTTTACAGATAGAAAGGAAACCTATCAACAATAGACTTAACCACTGGAATATTATAATAGTTTTAAAAATCTTTTAAAAAGTCATTGTTGCATCAAAATAGATGATAATGTGACAAAGCACATGAAGAGATGAGTTTGCTCAACAATATGGTCCCTGCCTGCCCACCTTAAATAGCTATTTGGAACAGAAATTAATAGATGCTCAGTGGATAAAAAAGTTTGATAATATATGATACCAGCACCAGGCAGGAGCTCAAAAATGAACATTGGAAATTCAGCCCCAAGAAAGATGCTCCTGTTAGTTCTTTGGCTTTATTAAGGTAATTTGTTCAGAAAAAAAAAACAACTAAGTTACTCGAGTAACATTATAGTATAATTAAGCTTTTTGCTATGAACTCTCATTAGTATTCATTATCAGAAATAATTTTACATTTTGTGTGTTTATGGCAGCTGCCTTTCAGTGTTTCTGTGTAGTTTCTAGATTATAAATACTCCTGCCTTGTTGTGTTTTTGAACAGGCCCTTATGCTCCATGGCAGACAAAAGGTTGAGAAAAAAAAAAGCAACATTTTGTTATTTAGTTATCTTTGTGCCTACTGAAACACATTGTTACTTGTCTATTGAGCTCGGGTGTTTTTTTAGTATTTTATGGCTCACATTTATTTAAGCCTTAAATAATCTGTTTGTACACAAGTTAAGATAATTTATGAAATGCTTGAGAAACATTCTTTGACTATATTTTTAAATGTTTTTTCGAGGAAAAAAATCAGCTAATATATGACTTCATATGACTGACACAGTATCATGCTGTCTAGATTGGTGGCTCCTGACTTGTTTTCTGGTTAAATGAGTCAGTTTCTGGTTTAAAACAAACGTAATAAAAATAGCATTGGATCCATCTCTTCTTTTAATTACCTGTTAGTTTTGTTTTTTTTTGTTTTTTGTTTTTTTTTTTGTTTTTTTTTTAAGATTTTTCTTACCAAGATGACTTTGAAACTTATTTGAAACAAAACAAAATTGGCATTTTAAAAATTGTAAAAACAATGCGCTTTCTGCTACCGATATGTTGGCATTGCTTTACAGATAGCAATGCAATGTACTGAAGACAAAGTACATTTTGTCTTCAGGGCGTTAAAAATATGGAAGAGGATGAGAGGTGCTCAGATCAGTATAGAGCCCCTTTAAGCCTCGAGCAATAGCAGCATAACTAAGTGGATCAGCCTTAGGCTGTCTCGAGAGTTATTTAAAGTACTGTGATAACAAGGTATTATAATAGGGCATAGAAGTGACTAGTAAATTAACATTATTATTTGTGTAGCAATAAGATTACAATATTTACACCATATTAAGAAGACAAAAGATTCCTTCCTCATGAGTTTTAGTGGTGAATGAGAAGCTGGTTAAAAACATAACTCCATATTTTATGCTGAGGTAATTCTGTGAAAGCAGTATCTATGTGTATTCCCCAGACAATCTAGGCTCTTACTTTAAAGCTGACTTTTTCAAAGGATTGCCAACATTTTTTTTTAAATCCAGCATGTTCCATGCCTGGAATATGTTGAAAAGTAACAAAACAAAGCATTTTTTTGTACTGCATTCGTTTTAAATTTCTTTCATTTCCAATGTTATTTCAAGTTTATGAGACATGCAAAGGGAATGATCATACAATATAATACAGAGTTTATATTGTATTATAATATAAACTCTATATTTCACATTTCCTTACTGTGAAATGTAATCACAGTAAGGAACATTCTGGGGTTTTTTTTCTGCTTTTCAGTTGCCAGCATTTTAGTCGATGTCCTCTGTAGATCATATAATATGTGAGCTGCACTAATAGAATAATTTGTACTGATGTAAGCACAGGTTTCTTACTCATTTATTCATGCCACTCTACCTGGTTTTAAACAATGCAAGCAACCTCATCTCTGAAAAATAAAATTTAGCAGAAAAAATTGACTTCTTCTACCTCAGACTCCATTGGAAATGAAGACAATAAATTAGCTTCCAATAATGATTTCAAATAACTCGATATCTTTCTGTCTCTTGCTATGCTTATGCATTCATTGCTTTATTTCATAGCAGATCTAATCAGACTGACGGTCAGGTCATAAATGAGTAGTTAATGACTACTATATCAGGAGAATGAGGCTTTGTGAAGGAAAGTGCTCAAAGGTATTTGGTAATGGCACAGTTATTCAATACAGCATGTATTTAAAACAAAACTGTAGGTGCATAACAAACACTGTGGAATTAAGGCTCCTATTAAAAATACACTTGCAATCTAATGTCTGGTTAATGACATTATCACAATAGCAAATAAAATGCATGTGGTTTGTGATCTCATAAAATGACAATGATGGCCATAATTTAAATGGGACCAACGTCAGTCTCCCACTACAATGTGCCAGTGGACATAACTGCAGCTTGAAGAGAACCTGCAAAGCTTGGAGAGCTGGGATTTCTCCATAAATATGGTTTTAGCTTTTGTTGTAGGTCTTTTCTGGTTGACACAATTGTTGCAACAGCCAATCAATGTCAAAAATGCATTTGAACCTTGGGCAGCCTAATTATACAACTTTCTATGACTTTGGAATTGTGATAATTTTATTTCTAATGGTTGCTTTTCCAAGAGGCATCAAGAAGAAATCAACAATCTCTTCTTCATCTTGTTTTGATGGGTTTATTTGTTGCATCTTTTCATTCTGTCATGATGTGCTCACTTTTCTCTAGTCTTCCAACTTATTTTCCTTCAGTGTGCCCTGGTGTTTCATACTTGTATTCACTCCATTCTCTTCAGGTTCGAGGTTCATTCTGCTCCAAGGGAGCCAGTTGGATGCTTCAGATTGGCTGAACCCAGCCCAGATCTTGTTATACTACCAGCAGAATGCCAGCGGACCTTGGGTCAACGAGCTGTGTGGTCGACGCCTACTGGATCCTTGTGAACACCAGTGTGACCCAGAGACAGGTTAGTCCAGAGCGCGACATCAGCGATAGCTTTGTTTTGTACCGGAAGCATTACCATGGAAGTGCAGAATTTCTTATTGCCTCGAAGCCCTTTGTAAGTACAACCACAACCACACTTTTGTGAACACAGTGGGTATGTCGTAATATCTGAGACAAACCTGAATGTGCAGTGAGACTCATGAGAGCACATATATCTATGTGAACAAATAATAATTTATTGTGTAGAAGTTTAATCACATTCTTGCTCATTCAATAGCTTTCTATGCACGTATGGCACTTTAACAAAATCACGCAAGAATGTCTGTGTGTTTTCATCCAGGTCTGACTTCTAAGATATAAGGTAAAAAAATTAATGTTTGTTCTGGGTTTCAGCTGTTCTTTTGTTGGAATCCAAAGATACATTTGCATCACCTATCAGGAGATGGAAGAAATAAAATACTGAGAATCACTTTTCAAATATCTAATATGAAATTAAGAAATACCACCTAAAATGCACAATGCAAGTAAGCATATTTACATACTGAAGGAAATATTCTTAGGCTACAAGTGTTTGTCTTATGTAAGAAAAACAATTGTCTTACAACTATCTTTTGGTTTTTTTTTCCTCTCTCTTATTTCTTCTTATGTTTTTTCTTGATGTTTTGCGTCCAAGAAAATATATTATTTGCAAGGAGTACTCTGACTGGATGAGAGCAATCTGTCTGTGATTGGCTGGTGGTGAGGTTAATTTACATATACTTAATTAAACTGCATCTAAAGACACAAGGACAGGAGTGAGCACAGATTGTCACTGCCCAATATGTTCTGGAAGTACTGACCATACCATCAGCTAATTTGCGAATGTACTAAAAAAATACTTCCATATTTTGTTTCTTTTTTCTTTTTGTATGTCACTGTAATCATAAAAAGCATATGACTTAAAGAGAATAACAGGAAGTAAAGATAAAAATGGTTTAACCACATTTTGCAAGGCTGCTTCTGGAAAAAAAAAAAAACCTTTAGAGCAAAACAGCTTGTTTCATGTCTTTAATTTGTTGTATAAAAATGTTTTTTGAATAGCATAATAATTATTGATTTTATATGTAAGTGGTGCTCTATTTCAACACCTTTGTCTATGGTACCGTATATAGTGTACAATATGACACAGACATTTGAATTTTGTCAGAGGCCAGTGGTTCCCATCCTTGTTTTTATTGGAGCACCCTTTTCATATCTACATAATTGAGTGTACATGGATTCACTTATATGGAGGAATGAGTAATTGCAAAACACTAAAATTAAAATTTGTTTTTCGAGCAGTATCAGCTTGTTAACAGACTAGTTCATTGTAACTTGACATAACTGAAAATGTGCAATAACCGTGTTTCCTTTAGTAGCTGAGTTATGTTAGTCTGTTGAAAAAAAACAAAACAAAAAAAAACGTTTTCTCCCCAAGCATGCAGCAAATTCCGAGAATTAGACTTGCACACAGAGCTGTCAGACATTTAATCTGCCTCGCTGTCCCCCACAAGACCATTTGTGAACTCTGTGCTTTGGTTTGTAAATGTTTGTTTCGGAATACAGCATTTGTTTCTTGGTTTTATTGTAAGGAGTTTACATGTCTGCAGGGATTATCATTTCATCAAAACTGTACATGTAGTTTATGCTAAATCATACCAGTACTTTTGTAATATTTCTATAATAATACGTGGAAAAGCAGTTTTACTGGAGTTACAGTTGAATTTGATAAAGTAAATATTTAAATCAAGGCCAGAGGTCTTGAGCTCCTCCTTCAGGTTCAGTGTCCTGCAACCTTTAGATGTGTCTCTACATCAATACACCCAAGTCAAATAATCAGGCCACTAGTAGAAATATGAATAATTTGCATACTGAAAGAATTCAATCTTTTGATTCAGGTGTGATGGACCAGAGAAACATCTAAAGGTTGCAGGACACATACGTGAACACCGGCCCTTAAGTAATAAATTTTAAGAACCCTGATCTACCAATGGTGGCAGGTCTTTTTGAAAACCATGAAGTCACAAACTTTGAATTGCAATAAACTTTAAAGTAAAGTTGAAACCAGACAATAATTTCCCCTATTCAGAGTCTCTCTGCACACAAAGTTTTAAGAAGTTTTACTGTAAGTGTAATTAAATAGCTAATGGATTCTCAAGGTAAAATCTACCCCATGTTAATTTAACCAAGGATGCTCTTACTTCACGACAGGCTGCTAACAGATAAAAAGAAACTCTTAGAATAATTTTAAGTTCTCATCATGGTCAGTTTTTACATTCAGCTGTGCTACAATATGCTTTTATGCAAGTTAGCATTGTGTCTAATTCTCCAAAAATTAGACATAAAATTAGTCATAGGTTTGCAAATGTATGCTTTTTCTTTTACATTGTGTGTTATATTAAAATAATAAGGAATGGTTAATTGAGTTCACATACAGGTTTTAAAATGCATATTTCAACTAAATTTAGTGCTTGTAAACTACGGTTGGGCATCGAATCAATTGGAACCTGGACTTTCAGTGAGTTCAGTGTCCAGATCACAGATGATGCAGTGATGGGAATTTGCTTTCATTGACTCATTTAGTTACATGTACATGTACAAGCTACTACTTCTAACTTCCTGTTTCTTGTTAGAATAGTCCCTATTGTCTTCTTGGACACATACTCTGCTCTGAATTTAGAGCTATGTTTAGTGTCCCATATATGCATGTTCTGTCATCAATCGTTGACCACCTTTGACTATGTCAAATGTTGTAGATTTTTACAAAAGTAACAATTTAATAAAAAAAAATAATTATATATATTTTTTCCAGTGGGAAAGTTTCAGAAAACTAAACTTAGAAACTACAGTTAGATGTCTCCCTTTGTTTACTTAATTTTTTATTTTATATTCTTTCATCACTTAGGTACTGGTTTTGTTTGGTGGCAAGCATTATATATGCCATTTTATCTGTTTTGCTTATCAGTGGAAAGAAAGCAGATCAAGCAAAAAATCGTTTCCCATATTGAAGGCTCTGACTACTGGTCAGTGAATTACTATCACTGTTATAAGTTCATATGGGCGAATGTGGAGTCGACTTTGCCACCAAAATAAAATGCAGTATATGCTGAAAACAGCAAGTTACCAATATGAAAACAAACATTACTATTTTCACGGTGAATCTTTTCTGGAGAAATTAAAATAAAATAAGGGTAGTAAGTTGTTTTTCTTTTTGTTTTAACTGTAACTTTTTTTTATATATCACTTTTTTTTCTTTACCCTTATTTTAATTGGTTGATATTTGAGCTATTTGCTGCTAGATTCTGCTCAGTTAAAGTGCAGATTTTTACAAATGTAACAATTTAATAATAAAAAAATCATATTTTTTCTAATGTGAAAGTTTCAGAAAACTGCGCTTAGAAACTAGTTAGATGACTGATAAATGAGATTGAGTGGTGCAAGTAGACTTGATGGCATGGCTGAAATATGATGAATAGCATATGAACTATGAGGAGAAGCAGCAGCATGTCAATAAGCTGTGATTGATGAGACATCAGAATATATTTTGTGGGAAACGAAAACAACACTGAAAGTGAAAAGTAAAGTGACAAGCAGTCAAGGGCAATACGGTTAGAGTCTTAACAAGGGTCCAGTTTGTGGACAGCAAACACAAACGTAGACGCGCAAAAAACAACATAAAGCAAGTAAACTAGTTTCCACTCTAGTCTTTGACAAGGACAAGCCAAATTCCTACCATTCTCCACCATGTCACATTTCACATACAGTATTTAATAAGAGCCACATGTAGCAAATGTACATATATATTTATTAAAACAGAAAACTTGAACATTTGTTGTTTCACAAGCTCCTCGCCTTTCTTTTTGTATTTATCTTCAGAAGCAACAAAAAACAAAGTCTGTAAAGCAGAATAAGAAAATATTTTTGTTGTTTAAACAAGTCAAAATATGTCTGCCTTAAAAGAATCTTTCTTTATAGTGGCTACTATGGCAGAATAATTCACAATTTGCATTTTGGTACTGTTCAGGTGCTAAAACGAGTCCTTCTTTGTTAGTTATTTATGTCAATTTAGACTTTTTTTTTTCCACCTCTATTTTTGTTAGTTCGATAAGCAACAGTTTTGAAGTGAGGTGTTGAAAATTGCATATTTTCTATTTCTGTGGAGGTGTGGAGAGTAAAATTCGGTCCTTGCATAAAAACAAAAATCCCTTTTTCTCTCACGTATAAAAATAATCCTGGCTTTCAGTTAAACAACAAAATCTATGCAGCACAAAAAACATTGTCTTAATATCAAAAAGAATATTATTTAAGCTTTTGAGTTGATGATCATTAGGAATTTTGTTATGTGCTTCAAAGCCTGATTATATTCAGTGTTAAAGTTCTTTGTCATTTTTTTAGCATTGAGAGCTGTAAAACTTTAATAAATGATTTTATAGTGCAGTAAAAGTAACTACCTTTTATCAATAATATTTAGTGGGATTGTCTCCCAGCCAGCACTGACATTCTGTTCTTTTTCTTGACAGTAATACATATTTCATCCCAAACAACTCTTTCTATAGCCAAATATATTTCTGACTCTCCATGTATAGTCATCAATAAACTTGTCTTGCTCTGACTATTGATGGTTTTTTTTAAGAAGTAGTTTGCTGTAGTGCTTGGCTCCTGCTGGGATGTTTACTCTTTGTTTCTTTTTGAGATTCTTTGATAATTTGCCTTGTTAAATATTTTAACATGGTTCTTGATAAGGGTAGACAAAACTCACAAATAACATTTTTGTGTTGCTTCATAAACTTGAAACTTTTCTTTGGAATCCATGCAGTTTATGAAGTAGTGTGTTCACTAGTTAGAAGCCGGCAAACAGTTTCTTGTTGAAGGTGAAGTTTATTGTGAGAGGCCAAAAAAGCCCTGTATTAGTCTGATCAATAGAGAACCTGATGCAATACAAGGAATCAAACAAGTGCATATCTAATTGTTCTTCATAAGATGGAAAAAGAAATGTTTGGAAACTGAAATTATGATTTTTATAACAGCTTCAGGTATGTATTTGCTATAAATAAAAACAGACATGCATGTTGTTTGTACCTGATTCTGTACGTTGCTTCAGTGTTTTGGCTTGAGTTGGATTCAGAAAGTCATGAGATGTGGGAGACTTTACTCCCAAAAAAATGTAATCCCTTTATTTGTTTGCATCTTACTATTGCGTGACACATCGTGATACATTTCAATTTCATATGATTTCCTGGAAGGGCTTTGGTAGTGTATCACTTTTTAGTTCAGAAAAAAATTTTCAGCTTAGAGCGGAGGAAATGTCATTGCATTTGGAGTCCTCCCAGAATTTCTTCAGCACATAGAAACCTACACAGTCCTCACTTCTTCACATCATACATGAATCAGATACATGTATCCCTGTTTGGGAATACTCCAGTTTTGCAATTCTCCTGTGAGAATGAACAAAATATGAAGTATTAGCTCTAATAATCACTTAGTGATCACTTACCCATAAAGTCACAATGAGCATCTGGATGCATTTTAATGAAGAAACCTTGAGTGCTTTCATTAATAGTTACTACCTGCAGCACCGACAGACCATTTGCTTCAGCCAGCTCCCAGCACACTCTTCTACATTACAAACACTTGCTAAGCAGTTTTCCGGTAGCCCCATTTGTTGACATTATTTCCAGCCTAAAATGAGTTCAATGTCTCTTTAGATATTTAGATATCCACAAAAACATTGTTGGTTTAGCTCATGAAACAGACTCAAAGTAGTTTGTTTTTTTTTTAATGCAAATTTGAATTCAGTGAACACAGTTTTATATTTTTCGCCCATATTTTTGTAACTTCCCCAAAACCTCAGTAGACCTATTTGTAATGTTTAAACTTAAACTGTATATTGTCCCCTTTACCTTGTTTAAAACAGTGGTTCCCAAAGTGTGGGGCGCGCCCCCTACAGGGGACGCAGGTCCATTGCAGGGGGGTGGGAAGTGGTATGAATGAAAAAAACAACAACAACAAAAAAAAAACAGTTACACTAAAGTGTTTCACTGTAAAGACAGTTTGTAGTTTGTTTTGTTGCAACCTGAAGTGTGAAATAAACTTCACTGGAGTTTGAAAACTAAATATGTGTATAGCTTTATGTCTAGTTGAACAATGTGTGTGCCCAGTTTATTTTTTTTTTTTCTTTTGGGGGAGAATTTTATTCTAATCTATATGGGAGCCCAGAAAATCTTTGGGAACCACTGGTTTAAAACATGCATGGAAATATGTAAAAGCATGTGGAGGCTTCAAGAAGGTTGTAAAGATGGCTTAAATGGAATCCTTTTGCTGCTGGAGATACAGATGAAAACTGAGATGGGTTGTGACATATGAGTGCTACTCATGCACAACATTAAAAGAGGCAGCAGATGCCTCAGTGCATGTTCTTTCCCTTCTTGCAGAACTCTAAACCTGGGTGCTATGGGCACTGATGTTCACAGGCTCTTTACACCATATTTCTTTACTCTCTCTGTCTGCTCTGGAGCTCATGTGGAAGTTCTAAAAAAATGCACATGGATACTTTGTGCCTTTGGAGGCACGTGTTACCACATCATCCTATTCTGACTAGATTAATATGACTACATAATGGATCAATTTGCGTACATCTGCTTGATGAGCTGAATAATTTTGTGCCCAAGTGACACAACGGCTAATGAAGAAGCGCAGACTTGTGGCACAGTTGTTGGTTCCCACAAGAGTGCGTGAGTTCAAGGATTTTTTTTTATCTCCGCATTTTGCCAGGCCTGAGTGACCTAAATATAACATACACTTTATAGGTGGAATAAAATAATAAGAGAAAAAAAAAATATTAATCCCAAAGTGTGGCTATGTTTCTTTTGTTATTATTTATTTATTTATTATTTTTTAGCTGCAGCACCACAATTCTCATTCCCACTGGTATTAAACTTTATTCTCAAGCTTATGTCCAGCTCTATTGCATTTTTTGTCCAATTTTAAAATTACAATTTGGTAGTATAATATTACAAACTTTGAGTAAAATATATTAAGATCCTTGTTAAGCACTGTAGGTTATTACAGATCAATTATCAATTTGGTTTTCTAAAATAACCCCCAGAAACAGATGTTTTGAAAGTCTGAAACATTCTGTTAGTTGCATTTGACAAAAGTATATACTCTAATGGCAGTCACAGTGTCCAGGTTTCAGTTGTATGTGGCTCAGCATTGGACTGGTTTTCTCCTAGGACCTTTTCTTTATATGCAAAAACATTTATTTTTCTCTAATATTCTGACCTGTGGGGTTCCACAAATTTTAATTATCGTCCCATTATTACTGTTATTCTTTTCTTTTATTAGCATTTGGACTTGTAAGCAGTCTTTTCTACAACAAGTAAAAATAAAAACTTTTGCACTTAAGTTATGACAATATAATCCTAGCCACACCTTCCTAATGCAAAGACTGGATGACCTTTAAAAAACCCCATCTGGTTGTGTACACTCGTATATTTGCAATTATGGGCTTAGTTTTTAACAAAGTTAGGAAAGGTTTCTTCGACATATTTCTTTCAGTCAAGGCTCAGATTTTTAGTTTATGATTAATATGTACGATTGTTTTATATACTGTAAGGGATTGCAATACTAAAAAATTTTCTGGATGGCTTTGTGTACTGATTTCAATTCCCTGGTAACTGATATTAAGAAGACAAGTGTTAAGGTGAGACCGTTGTTGCAAATTTAAATAAAGCTCTAAAGATGGAAACATTATTGGTTATACATCTGATCCTTTGCTGAGCCTGAGCTTTTTCCCTTTTATCTGAGGCAGTAATCTGAGATGCAATACTGATTATCAAGTGGCATTGGGGAACGCACTTATTTTGTTACTGCTCCAGCTCCTCTAAATGCACTTTAAAACACAAATAAATCAATTTCATACACAGAAATGTATTTTCAATGCAATTGAGTTATATAGACAATTTCAACTTTGAATAAACAGTTTGATTGTGCTTACAAAACAGAGCCAGGCCATTCAGTTTAAAATTCTCCGTCTTGCTTACCAGCCTTTGTAAATCATCTCTTTCATAACTCTAAGCTATTCATTATATTGCTGCCAGACTAACACAATCTAGAAAGTGTTCTGAAATTACTCTCATTTTATATTCTTCACTCTGGCTCCCGATAGGGTTTAGGATCCCTTTAAACTTCCCCCACTCACCTATATAGTTTTGAAAGTCTAGAATATAGAACATCTATCCTGCTTTCAAATTAAAGCCACCACTGCCCATAGTCTTTAACTGCAGGCTTGGAATAAACTGAGTCGTTTGTACGAAATTAAAAAATAGAATGTCCCTTTTTTTGCCTATGACTTGACTATTACATTATAGCTTTGTTTAACTTACTATGTGTACACAGTTAAGTCTAATTTAAAAACTGCTTTGCTTAATCAAGCATTTTTTTGGATACTTTTAGAGATTTTTTTTCTGCTTGAAACTGTAACAGCGTGTTGCTTCAAAGTGTTTTTTTTACTTGGTTCTTTATGCCTATTTACCAGAGTAGCATAAAGGTAATTTCATTTATATAGCACATTTTCAGCAACAAGGCAATACAAAGTGCTTTACAGGAATTAAAAGGAAATGCAAACAAAATGGCAAACCAAAGGAAAGAGCAAGAGAAGAAAAAGTTAATAATGTTGATCTAAAGTGTGTAAACTAGGTGCTCCTGTTCAGGGTTACTAAGTATCCTCTGGTCTAATTCCATTTCTGGGTTGGGAGAACAGGAGACTAAAAAAATAGTCTAACAATGTTGATCCAAAGGTTTCCTCTGGGCTTCTGGTCTCTGCATCTAAATAGTGAGTACTCTACAGTTTCTGATAAACTAAGCTAAAGAGTGACTAATTTAATTCCTTTTCTGGGTTAAAAGTGAATTCTTCACAGTTTCTAAATAATGATAATGTAGTATTGGTCTAGATAGTGAATACTCCTTACTTTCTAAAAAAATGAGCTAAATTCTAAGTTTGTTCTAAATTCTTTTCTGGGTTAAAAGTTAGTATTCACAGTTTCTAAAAAGTAGTAGTATAAAAGTAAATAAGTAGTAACTGTTCCTGTTAAGTATTTCTGGATTGTAAGTTTGTAGTTATTCTAATTCTGATTCCATTTCTGGGCTGTATAATAATATTGATCTAAATAGTGCGTACTCCACAATTTCTAATATTACAAATAAACTAAAATAATCCTTTTCTGGGTTAAATAGGGAGTATTCCACACTTTCTAACAAAATAAAATAAAAAAGAGGAAAGGACACATTAGGACAAATGGCAACATTCAAACAAAACAAAGGGCAAAACAAAGAGATGAGTGAAGGCGGCGACATCACAGGGCCATGAAACCACATTGTTAAGCCTCCCAGCAAAGTCTGATAAGATGTTGTTATCAAGGCATGATGTCCTTGGGAGTGATCAGCTCCACAGCTGCATGGATAACAAGAGGGGGTGAGGTGGGAAGGAGCGTTATGTTTACATATCTTCAAGGAGATTGGAAATATGAAGCCCTTCCAAGACAACATGGAGATACAAATCAGATACAGAATGTCTTAAGGCTGGTAGATTATAAATTTCAATCTTCCCTAAAGTCTCTCCGATACATCGCAGTTCCCAATCATCCAAATTAGTTTGGTTGTTCCACTGAGCCGAAACTAGCAACTTCTTCAAGATTGATTCCATCTCGTCAGTGAGTTTTAGAGTCCTCAACTGGGCTGCGAGTCTCAGCAAGACTCAGCAAATGTCCACACAAACAGTCTGAGTGTGTACTAGTTTGGGCAAGTCCATCACAAATTTGTCGATAAACTTGGTATCCGCAAGCTCCAAACAGCAGAAATCCTGTTATGAATAAATCAAGGGTGTATCCCGCCGTGTGTCTCCCCGCAGGACAAGAGGGCTCTTGTGTGCCCAGTCTCCTCGTCGAGAAAATTTGATCAATTGCATTGAGAGACCTGTTGACTAGATCCATAATTTGTAGATTCAGAGCATGTGCAAAGAAAGTCTCCAAAAATATAGAAAAAAAACTAAAAACAGAGCAAGCAGGGCAGGTACGGGCAGAGGAAAAAAGTGTCCGTCTTCACTGAGAGCCAAAGGAAAAGAAAAAGCAAAAAAAATAAATAAAAGTATAAATTATATTTTACAGGTGTATAGTTTGCCAGTTCAGCTGTTGTCAGACGACCTGACTTCTTTATTCCTGGTGAGCGTAGCAGAATCATTACTTATGTTACGTAACAATGGAAAGGCAAACGGACTGAAACAATGTAGCCACTGCAGACACCCTTTATGTCATTCCTTCCAAAATATCTTCTAATTTCTTTCAGGTTTACATTTAAAGAAATAGACTCTTATCAGTTTGTAAGAACATTAAACCTATTAAAATACCCAGATGATATTTAAAACTGATTTTTTTTTTTTTTTTTTGTTAAGAAAGATGCAATGAAATCAACTTGTAACCATTAATCACATGTCTAGATTCCCAAATTTTCACGTGAATTTAATGTATCTCTTCATATTCACTTACTGTGCAAGAGACATTACTAAAAACTGTAGAAGATGCAACCACCTGATGGGGGGAAGAAAATAGTAGAATTATGAAAACAGTAAACCGAAAATAAACCATTGTAAGAATAACTCAAAAGCGAAACATTCAACCCTAGAGTTTACATAATAATGTTTGTCATAAAGTGTAGAATAATTTGAAACAAATTTAATGAGGTTTCACCTGGATATGAACTTCTTCGTTTGTCTTTGTCTGACAATGAACGTGCAGAACCCGTCACTTGAAATGAAGAGCCCTCTACTTACCCCCCACTGTGTATCCTGCTGCTGTAAATCCTGATGTAGCAAATACATAAAAAGGTAGAGAAAAACAGCAGGTATATGCCGTCATAGTGAGAGGAAAATAACACTGGAAGAAAAAAAAAAAGATTCCTAAAAGTGCAGAAAGTGTAGTCCTCCACTTGCTGTTTGTAGATGGAGCTCCTGTGATTCCATGCTTCTTACATCATGCTTTAAAGTTTATTTGCAGACTCATCTTGAATGGGACTTTTTTCCCCTATTCACCTACCAAAAGTTACAGGAGTGAAAAAGTTATTCTTTTGAGCAGAACTGTTCCCTATTAAAGACCAATGTTGAATAAAGAAAGGCTGAACAATGAACTGTCTTGCTTTTTATTCACTAGCATAAGTAGCAGAAGCACTAAAAGTGAATTCCTGGCATAAACTGACAGTTGACCTTTCCATTAGCATGGGTATATAAAACCCTAGGCCCTGCTTCTCATGTGGCTCCCATTGAAAATATCATGTTAAAACATGTTACCCTGGATAACCTTTCTAAACCAGGAATGAGACTCCATCAATCACACTTCATTAAATCAGTGTCTTTCTCCCGGGAGCTGACAGCGCAACAATAAGGTGATGCTATTCTCTGTTAACAGGTTTCACTTATCAGCACAAAACCAACACAGAGCATGAATATTTTGTTTGTCCCACTGGAGAGGTATTGAATGTTCAAGATTTTTCTCTCTCTCTCTCTCTCTCTTTCAACAAGCATCATTTGATCTCTGTGTCCAATCCAGCAATTCCACATGGGGTCATGAATAAAGGGGTTCAGCAGCAGTTGCCAATGAATCACTGGGTTTGTGTTTTTGAGCAGCAAGCATGTGCAATGGTGCATGACATCCTAATACATTTCCACTGAAATGGTGTCCAAGGCCTCACAAGTAAGTAGATTTCTTAGAAAAAATAACTGAGGTAGCATTTAGCTTCTATGCTAATTAGCTTAGGAACAAACACTCTTAAACCGTCAGTTGCACAAAAAGTAAACTTTAAATCACACTGAAAGCTTTATTGTTTACTGCAACGTTTTGGGCTCAATAATTAACTGAGTACATTTTAATATTGGTTTTCTTAAATGTTAGAAAAACTGTTTTTTATTTGGACCAACAATGTTATAAATCCCAAAGAGCCTCTGTTTGTGCTCTCTCCTTCAACCAGGCAAGTACACCCAAATAAAAGGTCCTTCTTTCATTTACGCCGAAACCAGAAACTGCCTTTTTTTATCTCAACGGTGGGTTTATTCAGGCTAACACATAGCTTGCCTGAATATTGTGCACTCTTGCACTATTGAGATTGGGCTTCATGTGGTGTGCCGAGGGTCCAGTTGCTTTGTGTACAAGCAGAGGAGGAAACCATAAGTTGCCTTTAAGTGTGGCTACCATCTGGGATTTTATTTCTGGTTGAACTGCATGCTCTTGTTATTTGCTACAGGCTATTTTTCAGCACCTTGAGAGCAGCCGCATTGTACAGCAAGATTTGATTGCACATGCTCCTGCAAAAAAACTGCAAAGCATTTTGTTTTGAACAATGTTGACTACCTCATTAAGAATAAGAGATGATCATGAGTGTTCTAATTGCCTCAAGAGGATCATATTTGGAGTAAAACAAAAGAGGAGCAGTGGGAAATTTTTTTGGTGATTTGAAAAGGGCTTGACTATAATGAACACAATGATTGAAGAACCGCCTTTGTGTTTTTAGGAGAATGCCTTTGCCTTGACGGCTACATGAAGGACCCAGTCCACAAACATCTTTGTATCCGCAGTGAGTGGGGGCCCAATCAAGGGTAAGTTATGATAATTGCCTCATGATGATTTGTGATTGCTCATTACCATGTCAGGGTGAACCATTGGGACAACAAAGGAATCATCTTCCCCATCAAACCAAGACTTATTATGTTGCTTTGATAAATCAAAACAAAGTGCGATGTGACCACATGCCGTACAATGTCAGGAGTGGGAAACAAAACTCCAGGTTCACCAAAGCATTTTGCTCTGGACGCATCTGATGAAACATCTGATGAACATCCCAGGCAAGGCTTGAATTTCTACAACATAAGGAAAAGTTGTCTGTTGCAGTTCAATAAGCAAGACTATCGAACAGCATTATTGATTACTGCTTATTGAAATATCACATATTAGAAGAAAAAAATGCACACAGTGCACTGTATTTTTTTTATATTTGATTTTCTTTTATGAGAGAACATAGAACCTATAGGGACTTCATTGTAACACTAACTTGTAAAAATGAAATCACTTGTGGCTGTAGACTCCACAGGATACCTTTTAAGAAATGTAATAGACTAACTAAATACCCCATTAGGCTCACTTTCTTTTTTCATAATGTGGATTGCCACTGAGTTCTGGAGCCACTTAAAACCTCTCTGTAGGATAAATGCGGCAATGAAAAGAATAGCTTGTGCTAATTTCTTACACCGCAGTGACTTCCAGCAGGCAGACCAGACATTTTGTTTTGTGTTCTGACTACATTCATGCCAAGGTTTGTATTATTTTATGCATTTTTTTATTTTTATGTATTTTTTTTGCTAATTTCCTTCAGCTCAACCAACTGTGCATCTCTGCTTCTTGTTCCTGTGGTCTTCTTCCTGTGTCCCTGTCACTGTGTAACAGAGTGCGCACCCATGGGTGACTTAAATGTTTAATGATCGTAGCCCATGGCATGGAAGCCGCTCCCCCTCCTTACTGATGTTCTTTTTGCTTACAGTGGTGAAGGAGTTTGCTCCAAACGACATCGGGCCCCTGTCACTTCCCTTTCTTGCGCTTTCACTTTGCAGACTGTTAAGTCCCAGAGCTGCCACTCCCCATTAATCTCTATCATTCTCCCTCTCTCACTTCTGCCTCTTGGCATCTGTCTCATTCCCACAATGTTTTTCTCACTCTCACCGCTTGTCCCTTTTTCTTTTTTTCCCCCCAGCTTCTGCTGCTTCCATCTACATCTGTATCTCCCGCTCTTACTGTGCGTCTTCCTTCCTCTGTCTCATTCTGTCATCGCCTCTTATCCACTCCCCTGGTAAATAGATATGAGCCAAAGTCACATTTTATGTCGGCTGCAGCGAAACACATTTTCAGTCTGCTGATTTACACATAAGACACTGTGATGCTGCGAGTCAATTGTGAAGGAATGTTGCTCTGGTAGACAGAGAAGCGGGGCTTGAGATTTTGGAAAGTTTGGACAAGAAGGATGGGTATTCTGGAAAAAAAAATTTTTTTTTGCACTTCTCCAGCTTTGATTCTAATAATCAGTTTTGCTCTCTCCTCTCTTTGTTGTCTTTGTGTCTGATCTATTTTTTCCTCCTGCAAGTCCCTGGCCTTACACCATCTTCCAGCGTGGTTTTGATCTTGTGATGGGAGAACAACCCTCTGATCGCATTTTCAGGTAAGAAGAACTTCACAAAACTTATTTCTATCTGACTACATTATGCATTATGCCTTGCTGCCATCAAATAATATGTATCGCTATACATCTATGACTGTTTCTCTATTGATGATTGTTATGAGCCTGCAGGTTCATGCAACCTGTGAATTAAAAAAACAGCTCTAATTACCACAGAAAAACAGAGAAAATGGATTAAACTTTTTTAACCTTTCGCATTATTTATTTAAATTTTTTTGCAGAGCAGCAATAAAAACAGAAGATTGTTTTTTTGATGCATCACAACAAAAATGTATGGGAGAGGGCTAACTTTTCAGATCGTTTAGACCACTCTAGCTGTTTGTCAGGAACAGATAGAAGAAGATGGCCCAAAGATCCAAAGTTGAATTAAAAGGTTTATCTTCCCTGTTGGCACATCATCCAGAGTTAGCCGAAGGTTTTAAAATGCTTTCCGCAACCAGCTGTCCCTCCTAATTAGACCAATTTGGATCTTTAGCTCATCTTATCAAACAATCCAGCACTTTACATTTACTTAAAGTCAGGTTTTGATGAGCTGTGCATCCATAATTTTGTTTGCTTAAGCATATATTATTATTTTCCAAAATTATTCTTACAGGAAGTAAAATGAGGCAGAACAAACACTGAAGATAAATGCTGAGAGGAAGCGTTCAGACACACAACACTTGCCTTCCACTCAGTAATAACCACAGGGAGTTCCTCTAAGGATTGAAAACATGTTTTCTTCACAACAACAGTTTCCTCATGAGGACTCTTAGTGTTTTCCACCTCCAGTTTCTGTTAGAGCGAAGCAAATAAGTCGTACGGCAGTGCACAAGTCCCAAGTTGTCCATTATAAAACAGGGCTCGTTAGGTGGCAGCTAATTTATCCTGTGGTCACCCTTGTACGTCATCTTGCATCACAGGGAACCTCGGCTCCACCGCTGAACACGGTCCCAGAGGAGCAAGTGAAATAAGATGTGGCAACTGGTTCCTTAGGAACAACATGAAAATAATACTACTTTTCGGGACCTTAGTTCCAACAGCAAACTTCTGAAATTACACCTTATTTAAATCAAAAAACATCTGCATTTTGATCCACTTCAAATCTTAACTTTGAAACAAGGTGATTAATTAGCTTCATGTAATTAAATGTTCCGTTTCTGCAGTGGTTTAATCACTCTGGGTTTGCACTGAGTGGTAGTGCACACAATCCTCTGGTTTTCCTGCTCTTTTCAGATGCTAAGCTTGCATTTTTATAAAATGCAAATTGACCAATTGAAAATTTTGAAATGCAGGTATTCAGCATAAAAATGATTATTTTGTGGGGGGGAAAAAACTGCCTTTTGTAGCACAAGTCAGCATGCATTATTCATCAGGGCTAATACAGCATTTCATGTTAATCAGCTCGCAACATTTAACTTAAAATTTTAAATACTGTGTTACATCTGCTATAAATAGAAATGTTGTTGATAGCATTTTTACACAAGTAAAAAAATGATTTGATGTTTTTGTTCCAGGCATTTGTTTTTTACAGATTCATTGTTGTTTTGGTGTCTCAGGAGGAAAATCTGAGTGGACCCATTTTACCAGGGTTTTGTTCCCTCTGCTAAGGGACCATTTTATGCAGTAAATTATGATTTTGCTTAAAGGCAAATTAAATAACTGCAAATCTACTTAAGTTTGAAACGATTAATAAAATTAAGATATTCATCTTTTAAAAAGCTGCTTTTTAATGCAACATGTTTTTGGTTCCACAAAGAATGAATTTTGTTGGCTTTTAAAATTTACATAGAATATCCGCATGTGTTTCTGTCAACCATTTGTAATGAATGATTTTGCAGTTGGCCAGAGTTTCCATGTTAATGTCTATTGTAGAAACAAAGCAAAAATTTTAAACCTTAAGTGGTTGGTTACTTGGATGCCTGTGACAAGGTGGCAATGATTACAGCTGAAGAGTATAAAACCTGTGAAGGAAATCTGCCAATATTTTTCAAACTTCCTTTTCTTTTATTATTGTGGAGAAATTCTGTTTTATTTTTGCACAAAATTCACATTCTCCTATTCGCACTCGGTGACTCTTCGAACCTTTCATAATGACTCTTATTGACATTGGCTAAAAATATACAGAACGACTTACTGGTCTCATATAATAACAAATTCAGATTTTCTTTTAGGAGTGTTTTGGTTCTTGCATGCAATAATTTAATTGCATATCCTCAAGAAAGCAATCAATTTTCAGATCTATGTTTCTTGCCATTAGTTTGGAAGCTATAAGCTTGAATTGTTTCCAGAAATATCATCAACCTGTAGATAAAAACATGTCCATCCATTTTTATGTTTTTTTTTTTTGCAAATATTTTATGTTTTTCTTTGTTTTGAAACCAAAAAATGGAAACACAATTTTAGCACTTTCCAAAATGACAACAAATCTTCTATAGTAGATTATCAAGTTTTCTCTGAAAAGGTCATGTAACCTTTCACATCCGATATGGAAAGTCATAGGAGTCTGTCAACTCTGTTCTCGCCAGATTTCGGTCGGTTGATTTCGTGACAGCAATTTGCCACTGTTTGTGGGTGTTTCCCCACAAAGAGAAGAAAGGGTTAATTGAACTATACGTGTGAAGTTGTGAATTGTTATGCATGTGGGATTTTGTGGAGCTCAGCATAACTGCCCTTTCCATTTGCATTTTGTTAAGAGAAGTGTGCCGTGTTCAATGTTAAGGAGGAAAGCTTTGATTGTGCTTTAGGAAAGTAACAAAGATTATTCGTGGGCATCAAGGATTTATCACCTGGTCTTTTATGACACTGGAGGTTTGTTTGCATGAGACCAGCTGACCAGTCCTATGATAAGACTATTTGTATCCAAGCAAAAAGAGAGGCGAGTAGCAGACTATGAAAATGAGTTATTTATCGAGACTGAGGGCAAAAAATTGTCTCTTCAGATTGCAAAGGTTGCAGACTCACAAAGTATGCATGCATACGAAACATTTTATTTCACTTTGCCTTCATCTCATTCTTTTCACTTTTAAAAAGCCCACTTCTGTGACTGTGTCTTCTTCTAGATTTACATACACCCTGGGAGAAGGAATGTGGCTTCCTCTGAGCAAAAGCTTTGTCATCCCTCCTGCTGAGCTCGCCATCAACCCGTCAGCCAAATGCAAGACAGACATGACAGTAATGGAGGATGCGGTAGACGTAAGGTGAGAGACATTTAAAGAAGCCACTTTTCTTAAGTATAGCTTTAGGAACGGAGACAAAAGAAGCTTCAGTGGGAAGAACAAGTGTTTCATTAAGCATCATGATCTTATTGCTAATTACACTCCAACAAAAAGTTTGTTGTCATCGCCACACTCAAATGTAACAAAGACATTTGCTGGCTTTAAATGATGACATATATTATCATGCTTTTATGTCATCCTGCATAAAGTAAATTAAATGTCAACTCCGACAGCTACCCTTTCCAGGAGACTTGCGCTGCTCTGTATTCTAACTTTATCTGTACTTGTTTTTTTTATTAACTATTATTTCTGTGAGTTTTAATTATCGCACTGTTGTTGATGAAGAGGTCTTAGTGGTCATGATTCACAGGGTAGTAAAATTCTGAGTTCAAACACAAAATCAATTATGGAGAAGCAACAGGGGAAAAAAAGGAAAATAAAAGTAAGAACTGGCTGGTGATTTGAAGCCAGAAGCAGTGTTTCGATTGTTAAATGGTTCATAACTCCGAAGACAATCTGCTCTGCATGCAACGACTGCGTCTGTGTCTTGACTGCAAAGAGAGCAGTAACTGAGCCAAAACAAAGCTGCAGTGTTAAATTGGACCCAGCCGACATCAGTGAAGCAGCAGAATTATTTAGCCACTTTGCTTTTCTACCAGTGGGTGGTTAAGTTGGCCCAAAAAATTTCCATATCAGGACGCCAATGTATCCAGAGCTCTTAGTCAGATTCTGTAAATTTAGGCTTGAGTCGATAACATTTTCTTTGTTTCTACAAACATTTCTGCTCCTCTCCTCTCCTGTGTTATCTTCCCAGTGCTGGGAGAAAATATAAGAATGTGTCGATATTTGAAAACTAAATATTAAATAAGAACAGAATATATAATGACTTTTTCATCCTAGTTCATAGTGTGAGACATAGAGTCAACCCACTCAGTGTTCATAATAACCCTCGTATCTACTGTGGGATTAACCAGGCCACAGAATTAATGGACTAATCACAACTCCAGCAAGTATATGTAAATATAGTCTAGTAATAAATTTGGTAAGGCATCATTAACTTGCATTGTTAATTACTTGAGCAGAATCCGATTCTTCGCACTGATCTGCAGGTTTGCATTGCCACTTCAATAAAACAGATCCATTTTTTTTATCACATAACTACTCTGAAGTATTCTGTAAACTGGGACACACAAAATGTTTTTTGAATTTAAGATGCAAAAAAGAATCACCTCCATAAAGGTTGATCGTACTACGGATTTTCAAATTTCCACACATACACCTGCATCTGGTTATAGGCGACTTTTCACGTTACACTCTGACTATATGGTCACTATAAAACCACCAGCAGGCATGATTTTGGCTGGATATTTCACAACACTTCTGACTAAAATTAGCACAATTACTTTTAAATAATCTAACTGTCCTCTCAGACACAGCTTTTATACATTGTTTACAAAATCCAACAAGCTTGAGTTTCGGTCCTTTGCAAATCCATTCCAGAATCTTAATATTAACATTTTTAATCAACCCTCAAACCAGTTTCGATAATTTTTGGGATCTTCATCCATTCTAACTCCCAATTTCCAATGTTCAACAATCTGAATGCCAGATGAAAAAAAAGCTAAAGATGTTTATAAATAACTCAAGAGCATAGACTTAGACTTAGACTTGTACTTTATTGATCCCTTGGGAAGACTCCCTCAGGAAATTGAAGTTACCAGTAGCTTACAGAAAATAGTAGCATACAGTGAACAGAGTACTAAAAACACAAATTAAATACAAAGGTACACACTAAAAGTAAGTAGCCAAACCCTAAATTAAGCAAGAAATAAGCAAGGAATGAGAATATAAATACAGCACATAGGAAATGTAAAATAATTGACGGATAAATCGACCAGTGATATGGTATTGTACTATGTGGTTTGGCCAGATAAATATGTGGTTCACATTTGCAGAAAAATACAGGGGATCACTACTCCTTCTTCCCTCTGTCTTACGTCACCCCCCCGCCCCCCCCAATGAGGAGTTGTACAGTCTGAAGGCATGGGGGAAAAAGGAGTTCTTAAATCTATTGGTCCGACACTTGGGAAGCAGCAGTCTGTCACTGAACAGGCTCCTCTGACCGCTGATGACAGCGTGTAGAGGGTGACTGCTATCATCCATAATGTCCAGAAGTTTGTTCAGTGTCCTCGCCTCTGCCACCATCAACAGAGAGTCCAGCTTCATGCCGACCACAGAGCCGGCGCGCCTAATCAGTTTATCCAGTCTGGACGTGTCCTTCTTGGATATGCTGCCTCCCCAGCACACCACGGTGTAGAAGAGGACACTGGCAATCACAGTCTGGTAGAACATCCACAGCAGTTTGCTGCAGATCTTAAAGGACCGCAGTCTCCTCAGGAAGTACATCCTACTCTGCACCCTCCCGTACAGGTGGCCGATGTGTTTTGACCAATCCAGTTTACTGTCCAGCCACAGCCCAAGGTACTTGTAGGAGTCCACAACCTCAACCTCAGTTCCCTCCAGTACGACTGGTCTCGGCTTTGGTCTGGACCTCCCAAAGTAACGTAGCTGCTGCACATTTGTCACCTGACTGCACAATTTGTCTCCCGTTCCACATCACATAAATGCTATATTTAATTGAAAGTTGTGAACTGGAACGCCCATCGGGGTGCAGTAAACTAAACCAATTTGAGATTATTTTGGCTTTGTGACACGGTACATTATAATTATTTCGTTTCCCGTATAATCGTTTGGTCCTTCCATCTGTGTTCATCTTGTAATTTTAATGAATGATAA
The DNA here is from genome assembly GCA_010277075.1 of Poeciliopsis retropinna. NCBI lineage: Eukaryota > Metazoa > Chordata > Actinopteri > Cyprinodontiformes > Poeciliidae > Poeciliopsis > Poeciliopsis retropinna. The sequence goes on from VMRM01000022.1 coordinate 10,545,444, forward strand.
AGTCTGATTTCATCTCATATTTTTCCTGATTTAAATTGTGAATGTTTTGACTGACATATTATGGATGGTACATTTAAAACTATGTGATAATGCTGTATGCTTTGTAGATATTTCAACAGGGAGCTGGACTGTTGGCAGGCAAATTAAAAAAGAAAAATATGAACTGTCCTTTTTTTTTAAACCGAGTAGTTACAATATGAACTGCTCTATTAAAAAGGAAGAGCTGAACATTACTGGGGAAAAGAGCACAGCTTTATTTAAATAAATATGTCACTCTCTGAGTCTGAATTATTTTCAGACACAACGATTTTTCTTTATGTAGTCTTGGAGTCATTGAACTTGTCTCATTAAGCTGAACCCAGTGACTTTGTGGCAATTCATAAAGTTGTGTCTTTTAAGTGCTGCACAGTGAAACACAAACAAGAAATGGCTTCATTATACAGAGAGAATATATGTATGGGTCTGTTGATGGGCATACATCACCAGCGTGATGCAAATAATTTCTGAGATATGTGCATAGAAATTCCATACTCCAGCTGTGTGTGTTACTAATTCAAACTGATGTCCAAACCAGAGATGGTTAGGAGTAAGCTGCAACTCAAGATATGAAATGAAGGAGTTTGTATCTGCAGCTTGAAACTATCATAAGTCAAACATAACAGTGATATGAGAGCAGGGATATCCATGACTGCGATGTGGAATAGCTGCTTCCCTCACAAACAGGTATTAAAACCACTGAATAAAACAAAGAGATGTCAAACATGTATGTTATGGTTGTTATGTTCTGAATTGTGCTTGATCGTTTATCTGGTGACCTTTGTAGCCCCCCGTTTCATTTTCTAAACACAGTTTCAGATCAGATTTGACGAGTACTCATCTCTCATCCGTACACTTCATACACAATCACCAACTTCTGTTTGCAAAGGATATGTGAGTCAACTGCTAAAATGAATCCTGTCATTTTATTTCCAAAACAGTCTGATTTATTCCAGTCATTCAGTCATTCATCCATCTTATCTGAGATCACTTTCCCAAGGTAGCTGGCCCAAAACCAAGACACGCCTACTCAAACATGTATCACTGTTGATATCTGATACTGCTATCAGCCACTTCCAACTTCTCTGTGAAAATTTAAGTAGAAGAAAATATTTTAAAACGGTCACTCATTTGATTTTTTTCGACATGTCATGCAGCATGTGTGAAAAAGCAGTTGCTGTAAAATAATCATGCAATTTTTAAAACAAAGAAAAATGCATGCAGAAGAGACTTTTCAAACTAGAAATGCATCTAAAAGTTTCAAAACAGTGACTCTTGAGGAGAAAAAAATCTTCTTTAGAAAAATATTTATATTTATAGCACAGGAGGATATACCCACATTCATTTTCCTGCAGTCTTAATCTGGCTCACATGAATTATTAAATATGTAACAAAATATTTGAAAAAAAAAAAAACATTTTCTAAGTTTTCTAAGTAAGCAAATAGAGCTATATGGTTAAAAAGTGATGGTGCTGAGTTAACAAATGTGTGCAAAGTTTGGTAGCTGGTAATAACTTCACATAGGTGAACTGTAGTTACAACTAATAGGGGGAAAACAGCAAGTAGTTTAATTCCCTAGATGTAAGAAGGTTAATAGCAAGAAAATATCCACGATTTCAGATTTTTTTTCCCCCTTAATTTTTAGCTCCTTGTGCCACCAGTACAAGGAGCTGAAAGACAACGTGTTCTTCTGTGAAGCCCTCATCAAGATAAGAGTGTAAACATCAACAAAACGCAGATCATCATCCAACAATTTCAAACAGTGCAACCCAGCATTGGCTGACTGCTGCTGCTCTGTCGGCAGTTGTGTCTAACCAGACTTAAGAGGTGCAACAATTGGGGAAAAAAAATCTTACAGCTTTTCCATTGAAACATTCAGTGTAGCTTTTCCAATATTTCTTTGTGGTCCAGTACTTCCAGATCTGACTTTCTTTTTTTCCTGTTTTTACACAAGACCTAACAAATTTATGCGACCGTCAGGAAATATGGCTCAAAATTCTGAAGATCAGCTAAATTTAACCTTTGACCCTTTGTAGTCTTATTCTGCCCATTTGATATTATTATTACAGTTATTAATATATTCTTACATCTGTCTTTGCTGTGTGGAAGTCTGAATAAAGAAATTGTGGAGTGTTAAAACATAAAGTACTGAAAGAGAAAATATAAATATATGACTTTTACAATGTACAGCCCTATTGACGTGCATCAATAGTTGATTCAAGTTTTGTTATGTACGATCTATTCTCTGTTCATTTTGCTTAAATTCTTGTTGGACACTTTCTGTATGAAACCATATTATCTTTACACAATTTTGTATTTTATTTTTGTATGGAAGTGTGTTATGTCAAACACATAAATAATTCACAGTGTGGGAAGCTTTAAAAGTATATAAATTTGCACCTAGAAATCATTTTTATTGTCTAAACATTCCTTTTGTGAATATTTATGATGTCAAGATTTTTAAGCTCTCTGTTGGGAAATTGCAGTGAGGATGCATTGTGTTTACACACTTTCATCTGTTTTTTTTTGGTTTTTTAACATGCTATTTTCATTTGGCAGCTTTCTACAAGTCACTGTGTAAATAGCTCATCTTCTGATCTGTGATCTAATAATGCTCTCCTCAGCTCTCCCTCAGGGGCTTCACAATAACGCTGTTAACACCTTCTTGAAACATGCTGATTCACTGTTCTTCTGAGCTGCGTTCCCATGTGTTTGATTGTCATTTGTAACTTTGTTGCCTCCTGGCAGAGAGATAAGTGACAACAAACGCTGATCTTTTTCCATTGATTAGCTGGTGTCACAGAAGTTCAAGCAATTTGAGAAAACGGAAAGAAAAAAACAAACAAACATTGTGAAGTATTCTTTACACTTTTTTGATGACGTATTAGCTTGAAACAATTTTTTTTAATACAGCATCTGTAAAATAACTTCAACATCTCAGAAAAATCACGTCTGGACTTTTGAAGCAGAACTTTTCTGTGGTGTAATACTTAAAGAAATGGTTGTTTTGTGGTTTAATTTATTACATGTTCTATTTGATAATCTGATTATTATTTTACAAGATACTGTTAAATTATTTAAACTCTGTCGCTAAATTACACAAGGGGAGATGTACCGTGAAATATTTATCCCCAACATATTTTTTCTGGATTTTTTTGCATATTTGTCACCGTTAAATATTTTAGATTATTAAGCTGATTTAAATATCAGACAAATATAACCTGCACAAATACATAAAAAATTTTTCAACTGATGATTTCATTTATTCTATCCAAACAAATATAAACCTATGCGAACAAATAATCAATTCCTATCTAAGTCATTATCTAACCACATCTTCTTGTGACAGCCAAGCTTGATTCAGACCTTTTGAATAAAGAAAATCACTTGAGCAGAACCTGGAATTAATGATTGACAAAAAACAACTATAATATGCTTTTCTAATTTTACAAAATCTACTTTTAAGGTAAGTTGAATGGAAGTGACAAAAAAAAAAAGTTAATCAGACTTTTGGTTTTAAGTTTTTGTTATCGCTGTTCATACTGATAACGCTCTGAGAATAGAAATATTAACTTCAGATCACATACCAATTTATTGTGAGGGTATTTTACCAAATAATAAATGTTGCCTCACTTCGTCATCATTTAAACTTTTAATCTACTCAATGATTTATGTCGTCTGCTGTGGTAAATGGTGTTGTACTCTCTCTGGAGGTCCCTTGCCTACTATTAGGGTTCCTCAGTAATTTAGTATTCACACTTGCTGTTGGTTTCATCATCTGCCGATGTTCCTTTCAACAAGTCCCCACAGAATAAATGACAGCAGTGCAACAAGTAATTAAAAATGGAGAAATTGGTTTTGTAAGATAACATCAATTTAAGTGTGAAAGAGAAGAAATCCTATAACTTTTTTTTTTCTCCCAATTGTCAACATATAATTAAAACCTGTTTCATTGCAAAAATATTTCTGTCTATTTTATTCTTCATTAATAATGTCAAATACTTAACTTGATAATCTAATGGGATCCATTATTAATTTTATAAATAGTTTTTGACAAAAAATAATTCATATTAAATAAAAGCTCCCAGCAAGGTTACGGTAACAAATTTATTTAGCTCTAACATTGTCTACTTTGAATACTACAATTTTACAAAGCGGGTTTCGCAAAGCACTATCCATGGACAAATATTGAAATATTACTTTGACATTGATTCAGTCGTGTGATATTATTTTTTTGGTATATAAACAATTTAAAAATATTGTATCCTCATTATTAATAAAATTACAATGCATTTTCTTGACAGTAGTGTTGTGAGATTGGAGAGAAATGGATGAATCAACACCGATGACACTAAGGTCAGATCTTCTTACATTTATATGAATTTTATTTAATCAAATTGAGGGTTAAACCAGGTTTGATCCCATCACAGTTTGCTTATCAATTGTATTATCTAACTGCAGCTAATTATTAATAATCTTAAAGGAATGTTCAAATTTTTTTTCTGTTCCTTTCTGATATCTACTATTTTTCATTCTATGGTGTGCCTTACAAAAATAATTGGTAACACTTTGACATCTTGTGAATAAGACTATCATGACATCGTCATAAACATGACATAACACCTGTCATGAACATGAGTGAGTCTTCATGAATATTCATGACTGTTGTCATAAAGTGTCATTCGGTAGATCATGACACTTTTAATACAAAGTTGACATTATTCAAAATGATTTGTTATGACAACTTGACATTAACCAAGAAATCATAATCTGACATAACTTACTTTGAACTTACTTTTGACATTACTTTGAATCCCAATATAAATCACTAACATATGACAAAATGTGGCAATGATTATTTTAAGTTTTTTAATAAATTCTCAAGCAAACATATTTTGCTTTTTAAAACAAATCTATGCAGGGCTGAATACAGAAACATTTCAGTGCCCTTTCATGTGCAACAGATTGCAGGCTCAATATCTGACGATAATACCCAACATAACGCACATTACCTCTTCTTTCTCCTTTCTTGCTGTTTCTGCAGAGAGGAGCTGATGATCAGCTCGTCGTTTGACTCTTTGGAGGTCCTCCTGGACTCTTTCGGACCCGTCAGAGATTGCTCGAAAGACAACGGCGGCTGCAGCCGCAACTTTCGCTGCATAGCTGACCGAAAGCTCGATTCCACCGGCTGTGTGGTGAGTCATCTTTCTTTATAAATCTCTACCTTTAGGCGGCTGTGGATTCCGCCACAGAAAAAAATGACCTTTCCCCAGAAAAAAGAATCCAATTCAAAGTATTACAGAGTGGTATACAATCTACACACTCCATCTTATGACTGATGCAGCACAAGAGGATAAAATTGCCTTAACCTCCAGCAGATCTAAACCTTGGGGAGTTTTGATCTTTTGCCAATGTACCTGGCCACTCTTCTAAAGGTTATAAACCAGATCCCCTGTTTTTTTTCATTAATATCCTGTTTTGGTCATCATTGTTTAAGTCTGTTTACTTGCATAAATATTCATGGGCATATTCCATGAATGTTTGGTGACCCACATCAAGGACACACAGTGAAGCGGCATTCTCTAGCGTTTCTGAATAGACTATTTGACTCTCCCCCATCGTCTCTCATGCCTCTTAGGCCGGCAGCACATTCATTACCTCCAGGTGGTGCTTAGCAACCAGGAAATGTAGCAGCCAGGTTTGTTTTCTTCTCCATCTGCTGGGGACCCTACTGCTTGCGTTCTTGTCATTGCAGACTCCTATTGCCTTCTGCTTGTGTTTTGCTTCCCTTAAATCCCTCACCCCTCACCCCACTTTCTATCGATGAGCTGTCAGACACTGTCCCCGCAACAATTTAATTTCTTTTCGAGTGCTTTGATGCACTTCAGTCGAGGTTTTAAGGTGGTCTGGGAAGATGCTGTTGATGTGATCCTGCGTGCCTCTCTCTCTCACTCGCGATGCATCTCAAACATGGTGGAGCAGCTGGTGGGAAATTTTAATGGGGGAGATATGTAATTTAAAGACTAGAGCATAGACCCACATTTCAAAGGAATTCCCCAGTTCTGCAGTGATATTACAATATCAATATCACCTATAACAAATATTTGAGTGCATTTGTGAATAAATATCCTTCTCTTCCATCATCTTACTTTTATTTTGAAGAAAATCCTATTTCAAAGTATCTGATCAGCTCTTTAAGCTTTTCAACTTCTTTTTCTACCTCAAGTCCTGATGTCTTTCCTCTAGAACTGTGGTACCTTTTAATCAGACAGGCAAATTTTATATTCATAAATTAAAATGGATAGAAAAAAAAGTGTTAACGCATAATAAAAGTATGTATCTTTTTACATAAGAGACTATATTCCGCAACTGTAAAGACATAGTATTTAGAAATCATAATGAGGACTAAAATATCTGTAAGTCTGTTTTAAGATCATGGTCAAAAGATAATGGATCTTATCTTTTGACCATGATCAAAAGATAAGATGTCATACTCTGAGGTGTGATTTTTGTGCTCATTCCTATTGGTACCTGAACAGCAGAGCAAGTAAAACAAAGTCTAAGACTAAGTGAGCAAATGTAAGTTGTTACACCAACAGTTTAGTACAGTGGGATAATATATCTCATCATCTGATTATTTTTGGGGTGAAAAGCATTCACTGAAGTAAAACTGTGTCAGATTGCAAAGTTATGTAGGTCATGCAAATATGCTACAAATATAAACATTTTATGAATACATCTGAATATAAGCACATTTTAAATCTTCACAAGAAGACAGGACAAATTCTACTTTCTTCCCTGATCTGCTTTGCTCTGCATCAGAAAATCTTGTTGGTATTTTCTGTTTTCCTTCTCCTGCGAAGATGAGCTCCAGCTTTATGCAGATGCTAACTTTCTCACTAAATCTGCATCAATCAAATCGGTTTTGTTTTATAAAATGACAAGCAAATGACTGGGTGTGATTAACATTAGCATGTTTTTTTTTTTGTGAGCTTTCCATGAATTGCATGCATAATAAATCGTTTAAATGTAAGCAAACTGCGTCGACAGAGAAAGAGAGCGAGATTGTTTTCAGGGTGAAGCTATTTCAGGAACAGGTCTGTCTCTGGATCTAGTTTTAGAATACGAAACCCAGTCAAACTCAGGTTTTCAAAATTTAGCTCCTGAAAAAATATTGTAATGTATCTGCCCCTGATGTTTCTAACTCCTACTCTACAAATAGCAATTCTAAAACTGCATCAAAATGACACTTGGATCCTAATTGCTTTTGTTTTGAGTACTCCACTTTATTTGTTCCTGAAACTTGGGAGGATGTACAGATTTGCAAATATTAACTGAACTGATTTTCCTGTGTTGTTGTTCATGAAAACAGAAAGCATGCAGTTAGTTAAACCAAAAAACATTCATACCCCAGAAGGCTTGAGATTTAAACGCATTTTAATCAAATCAAAATGTTTGTGCCTGACAAAAAATGTGATGTGCATATTTTAAAAGATAATAAAACCATATGATATGAGTAACAATTTTCAGTTTTTATTTACATTTTAATAAGAAAAGATGCCATGTCAAAAATATTTATGATTCTTTATAGTGTATTAAAAGAGTAATTACTTTTGAAGACTTCTTATAAGAGCTGATTAGATTCAAAATTCTTGGAATGAAATTAAAGACACATTTTTCATATTATATTATATTACATTACAATGCTCATAACTCTATTTTGGCTTTTCACAGTTCATCTGTTTCATCTGTGAATTAAAAAAGCATTTCTTATAGTATATTTTTCAGCCCACAGGAACATGTTTTTCTGCTTTCTGATAGCTTAGCGCTGCAGTTACATTGAATGAAAATGGCTTAGTAAATCACCTTTTGTTTTTTCCTGGTGCTTTTCAAAAGTCACGACCTGCTCATGTGGGAAAGAGTAAATCTCCTGGTTGCCTCCTGCAGAGTCAAAAGACAACCAGATTGACTCCTGCATAATATCTGCTGTTAGAAAATTATGCAGGAAGATAGACTTTTAGTGTTTCAAAAGTTCTTTGGATTTATGTGTTAAACAATATATCCATTTGTGCTTTGCATACCTGAACTGATTTTGTCCTTTTTATATATACATTTTCACTTAGGAAGAGCAAAGGGAGGAATCAACACCATCGCTGTTAATGGTTAAAAAAATATGCAGCGTCTTTATATATATGTATACATACATTCCAGATATACATATAGCCTGTGATATTAATTTAATCCAATGATAACCAGTGATAGTTTGTATTTCGTGTCAAATTTCCTTTAGAACTTTAATACTCATGAAAGATCAATTTAACAACAATTCTGAATGGAATAAAATACAGTAAAAAAAAAACAACTTCTATTTAACAAATTTGATTAGATTAATATTTACTGTGTAATCTTCATAAATTAATCTCGTCATTCTTACTATGCCCCCTATGTTTTTGTTGATCAAATAAATATTATTCTTCCTCATTCATCCCAGTGACCACTGGCTGATCGAAACCAGCCTTCATGTCTTAATTGTTTGATCGAGAAGTCTACATAAAGTAAAAATCCTTAAGTTAAATATATCAGTTGATGGGGCCATGTGCATTTTTGTAAAAACTTTTTTCTTAGCGACGTAGTGTTCCCCAAAGGTTGGAATTTATACCTTTTTTAAAGCATGAATTATTTACAACAATGAAAGTGCTATATACACATTTGCCAGGGGTGGCAAGAATTTGCCTGCCTTTGTCTTAATCCATCTGTAAACATGTTTGGAGGTTGACTTAGGTTTAAATTCATTAGAGAGATATGGCCAAAGAAATCCTGTGTAGTACAGCGCCACTGAACTTAAATGTCGGCAGTTCAATATCCATCCAATTTCCATCTTATACAAGGAGATTACTGAGTGGATATTTTTAGCCAAGCCTTTGAAGTCTTGCAGGCACTTGAATCTGTTTTGCCTGGTTGAGACACTTTTTCATGCTTTTCCTTGGTGTGGGAAAGCATAAAACAGTCCTCACATTTTTGTTGTGACATTATTCCTTAATGCATAATTACAGGGTGACTTTAAAAAACATTTCACATTTGCCATCCATCTATCTAAGAGACAGCTTCTTTATGTTGCAGCGTGTTGCAAATCCCTGCCAAAAGCATCAGGGGAAAAAAAATCCATTTTCTTTCCTCTGAAATTAGTCTCACAAGGATCCAAAGAAAAGTGGTGAAAAGATTTCTTTCCAACGCTTTGAGGTGTTGAGAAGCTTGTCTTTTGTATCCTGTTAATTATTTACTGTCTTGTAATATGTTTGCATTTGGGTATGTAATATAGCTGAATCCTTTGTAAAAAAATAGCAATAGGGAGTCTGTGTACGTATTCCCGACGTCTCTGCTTCCACCTCAAAATCATTCTGAATGTTCACTGATCTCAACTAGAAGCCTGACTGATTCAGAACTTAGACTTGGACAATAATTCAACAATTACCCTCAAGCCAAGACCTCTTGAGAAAGATGCTGGCTTGTATGTTCAAAAAGATGTTGTTACGGCCCTGGGTCTTAAGGGCTGGGTTGCAGGTGGCTTGTCTGTTTTTATGCTCCTTTACAGGTACTGCTGATTTGTTCATTTGGAACCAGGAGCATTTAAACCTAGCAGTCTCCACCTTCTGGGTCGCCTTTGGCGTCCACTCTGCCGCTTGATGTTTGTGGTGATCTGCTACCAGGCCTTGGCTCCCCTCCTTTTTGCACATTTGAGTTTGTCTTTGTTTTTGCACCTCAACACTTTCATATGCACTCATATATATATATATATATATATATATATATATATATATATATATATCGGGCAGTGATATAACATTTACACACAGATTCTTTTGAACGGCTCTTTACCCTGAAGTTTGTTATACAACTTTGCTTGCTTGTAATGCCCTGCACACATATCAAAAGTTATTGCAATCACTGAATAAATACAACATAAGTAAGGACTTGTGTTTTATAAAGATATATAATAAAGATGTATGACGAGCTTCTCTCGGGGAGTCCTAAAACATTCCTTGGCCAGCAGAGAAACATACCAGTGTATATTTAGGAATGGTATTATTCTACTAAAATTCAGAGTTCCAGGACAACGGCTCACAAGACAGGACCTCCCAGGCGTATTGAAAAATTGAACAAAATCTAAAACCCTCTAAAAATATAGATTTCTTACTAGGTAAGCCAGGCAAAAGCTGACTTTTGTCTGCACGCATCCCCAGCCATACTCATTGCTAAACAATGTAAATTACCAGGTAGTTGATCAAGTTTGGGGAATTTGGCAACTTTGAGGACTATTTCCTCGTTGACTTTGTTTGCAGAGTGCCGACATTCCAATGCCCATATTTTCTTCAAAAGTTTTTTTTATTGTTTTTATGTGTTGACATTGTCAGAAAGTGTGTAATTCACACTTTCTGGCTCTCTAAAAAAACTCAAAAACGCTCCTAGAGAAACTTGTGCCTAGTTGTGTCTTTGCCAGTCACAAATCCTGGGAACTCCCAAGACCAACTAATTCAAATAAAAAGAAGATTAACAAAACAGCTCAAAGTGAAGTTGGGAGAAAGAAAAACACGAAAAGCTGTAACCTGTGGCTTTATTTAAACTGCTCAGTAATTCAAGTCTTCTAAGGGAAACACAGATTAGTGACAATCCAATGCACAACCTTGTCAAACAACACAATTCATGGAATGAAGTTTAAAGTTAGACTTTTTCTGGTAAAACGGGAAAAAGTAATGTGCCTGTGAAATCCACTTTGGCACCAGATTTAAATCTATCCTGGTAATACCTTTTATTTTGGGGACAGGGTGAGGAGGGTTTGGGGAATTGGTTAATGTCATTCCTGCCTAGAAGTAGGACACACAGCTTTAAGGGCTGTGAAGTCAGGTGGAGCAGCATTGGCACTTCTGAGTGTTGTGGATTGGAGATGCGCATCCTGGGAATAAAGAGCTGTTTGGCGAGTTCCTCCTTTTCAGGGCGGAGAAAAGCTGCTGCTGAGAAGGTGGTTTCTGAGTTTGTAGGCTTGACCTGCACTGGGAGACATGGTAACAGGATTGGACAAGGGGGTTTGGTACCCTGCTACCCTGCTTCTCTCCTTCTGCCTCTTTGGCCTACTGATCTTTGTTGTTGACCAGCTGCTGTGTCAGGCATATGTGGGGATGGCTGGTGTCTGTTTGGAGAGGCTGCTGCTGCCTCTGGGAGCCAAGGCTACCCCTTGCTGCTCTTGGATGCCAAAATTAGCTACAAATTAGCAGCACTTGCGTCACACGCACACACTAACATCCTCACGCTTATGCACACATACAATATGAAGGTTAAAGACCTTTTTTCTGTAAGTCAGCTACGTAATTAATCAAAAAATAATTTGGGGCTCTTGAGGGAGTTACTTGGGGACTCTCATAGAATGAGCATAGAGCATTTAATTTGTGTTTCCTGCAGCCAGGAAGTGAAGAAAAATAAAAATAATATCACAAAATAAATACAGTAACTGAACTCATATAGTGGAACTTTGACAATACAAACAGATGTTTGTGGGTATATTTTGATAATTTTCTTGTTTAATTTATATTCTATGCCTCTTGACACATTCACTCAATTCATTTGTGCTCATTATTGTTAGAAAGATGTCACCAAATGAGTTTATTCCTTTGTGTATAGATTCTTAACTTACTTGTGGATTATGTTTCTATACATTTAATTCTATTTGTCATTATTCCCAGACATTTTCCTTTTTTTGGTTTGAAAATTATTTGGGACTTAGTTCAGCTCCCTCTGTGTTAATTAATCTTCTCCGTAAGGCGTTTTCACACCTGGTAGTCCAGTAGACTTGGCTTGATCGGGGACCAAAATTGCAATGTTTGTTACATTTTCAGCTGGTATGGTGTGCATTCACACTGCACTGTGTTAAACCATCCAAAGACTTTGAAGCAGTTCATTCTTCACAAATTGTAAACAAAAATGGAGTAGGGACAGATTTTAGCGGGCGTAGGACAAACAAACTTGAGTTCGATTAACAGGCCTGGTGTTAATCAAGGAAACTCAGGCACACCAGGCCTAAGTCTTCTGGCTTTCTCCCTGCTACAGATGAACATTAGTTCATCTGGTTCTTTTGTCCTTCAGTATTTCAGCTGCCAGTTTTTTATTATTCATTGGTAGATTTTTCTGTTCACCATCTGATCTCTCTGCAGTTCTCATTCTACAGTTCTTTAAGTTATCCATTAAACTGTGGTTTTTCTCTGCTTTTGGGTCCGTACTAGCCTCAAACATGACCTAAACACTGTTAATTGTACACTCCTCATTCCAATAAACACTCACTACACAAAATAGGACGGTACACAAGCTTCATAGGCTGGTTTTACTAACTGCATTTATACAAGTAAAACATGTTTTTATATGGTCTCGCATACAGGGCAAGATCAGAGTCAGTGACAGCCACATAAAGCAGAACAGAGGTAGTGTAATTTTTCTTTCCTAGTAACAACCTCAAACCAAAACCATATTATTCACGACTCTTTAGAAGGTCAATCATTGCAGAGGTTGTCTGAGCTCCACTTTCCACTATACTGCAATGCACATTTACTCTATATCACCATTTCCACACCGCAGTATTTGCACTGAATTATGGTAAAAGTAAAATGTTTCTCTGTTTAGTTTCTGTTGTATATTTTATGTTGCACATCCTCATTATCCCGTTTAAGGCTTATTGATTTCAGCCACATTCTTCTGAGTTCGCCTTCATTTGCTAAACCTGTCTGGAAGTCGGCTCCTGGCCTGCCGTTGCTGTAAATCAAATGCTAATTACACAGAGATTGCAAGAACAGATTGAAGAGAAGACACAGCACAAATTCCCCCTCGCTCTGTTGTTTATGCAAAGCTGGCCTTGAATATAAACAGATGTATATCATGGGTGAGATGGAGGGATCAGGTAATGTCTGAAAGATGATTTTTCAACAGTCACTTATATGGCACTAACCAGAATTGGATATGTGTCTATAGCATTTGAATGTCTTTTGGCAGATTAAGTCCCTGTGCTTATCATAGTTTGAGGATTTATTGGTGTTGTCTTTGAACAAGATGCATTATTATTTTCTCATTTACTTACACAACACCAAGTGTGCAAAACCGTTGCTCTTCACCCACAGACACACATCCCACTCCTGTCCAACACCGCATTGAGCACACTTTCAGCCTCCGTTGCATACATTAGCGTGGGTTTTACTAATTATCCTGTGACTGTTGAGCTTATAAATGAGCTTCTCATCTGTCTAATCAGGGCGGTAAACTGGCTGCGCCCCAGCAATGCGATTCCACCCTAATCAATTAACACCTTGTCTGATTCGGTGCCGCCGGTAGCTGTCCTGTCTGCGTTTTAATATCTTCTCTTGTGAGAGATTCGGCTGATGGCGGCAGTGAGAGAGGACCAGCAGCCCTGCTCCGTCTCCCTGATGTATTGCACTCCTGGGGAGAAGCAGCGTGTGACGCCTGTGGAAGTGAGAGTGTAATAATCATGGGATGATTGTGAGATTAATTAGTTTCGTCTTGTCACTTGTCTCCCCTGCAAAATGGTGGAAAACAAGGATGATGTTGACAGAACAGATTGCCACCAAAATGGAAGATGGAGGATGTGAGTACACCGTCCAAGATCCTTGAATAAAGTTTGTGTGTAAGAGCCTGTGTTTAACATGATGTGCAAACCCACATCATTGCTAGCAATAGCATGTTTTAATAGTATATTTGTGTTTTGTGTGAATAGTGTTTGGGTTATGAAGAGAATATGATGCTCCACAGAAGACTGACAATATGTTTTGCTGTAACCAGAGCTTTTTGAGGTGTAGGACCAGCTTTCAGCTATGAATTTCTTTTTGCCTCAATAAAGGCCAGATTTATGAAATATAACGTTAACAGTTGTCCTGTTGTCGATGTTTCCCACCTGAACAGGGACTTTTGCGCAGCTCCTCTTCTAGCTGCTTTTCTGATTAGTGCTCTACCCACTCAGTGTGCCAGTTTAGGGGAATAGTTGTCTCTTGGTAGCTTTGCAGTTATGTTATTGTCTTCCTGTTCATGGAAGATGAACAGTGATGGACAGTGATATTTGAGCTATTGGAAGTAATCACGTATGGATGCTATGGGTCAGACCAATTTAGACAGCCATGAAAGCAGAATAACATGTCCAATCAAATTCATTGTTTTCTCACAGATGGTTGCTTAATCCTGAGAGCATGAAGCATTTTTTCCCCTCTTTTACTGCAGAGCCATCTCAAGCATCAGTAACTGGCCCTTCTCACATGCAAAGTCAGTTCAAACAGTCACAGATCTATGATCCCCTTTTTCATGTGAATAGTGCCAAAAATGATTTGCCCACAGAGGGAAAAGGTACAAACAAAAGCTACAGGGAGGGGTTATCTTTTTATGCCTCATTTACACAAGATAATAGGATTCCCATCCTTGTATGTAATCCCTCAGTGAGATTTTTGTGTTCCAGATTATAACAAATTAAATTGCAGAGTTAGCATTGAGAGGCTCAAAGTGAACTTGTTTTCTTCATCAATCTGCATTTCAGTTCCCTTGATTCATTTTTCTAGTCTGCAGAAGAAACAAAAACAGTTTTACTTCTTTGGAGTGTTTGACCTTAGCTGTTCAGCCAGATGTATAAACAGATTTTGAGACAGGGAGGTTCTTTTTAAACTCTGCTTCTAAGACATGTCTCTCTGTGCTACTCTAGATTTAACTTGGATGCTGCTACAGTTGGGAGACCATTTGTGGCTCATATTACAATTTATGTGAAAATTCTGCCAACATCAGGTCTGTAGGGCCTTTTTATTCATCCTCTCTCAAGTAGTTAGTGTTTACTGGTAGTTCTGGTAGCAGAGCCGACAGAATTCAGGCAAGGTAATAGTACAGAAAACTAAAAGGAGCTAATTTATGTCAAATAAAATTGTATTTTGGTATTGAGTAAAACTATCTTATGCAATCAACCTGTTGCCTTTGAATGACTCTTGATGGAGTTCCAAGGCAAAACCAATTGTCAAAAAATATTGAGACAATTTAATGCCAACAGATGCTTTTTGTAGGATACTGTAGACTTTTGTTTTTGCCATTTGATTTTTTTCAAAACAACCTAATGTGCAAATTACAATTATCTGAATATTTTTAAAATGTATATATGCAGAGATTAACTTTTTACTCCTACTTTTTACTTATTTCTATTTGTGAGGAAAGCATCCTGCTGTAGTGTGTGTGCATGTGTGTGTGTGCGTGTGTGTTTGTTTCTAATACCTTGCGGGGACCATTTTCCTGACACATGCTACGTTGTGGGGACCCACTGCTCCTTGTGGGGACTGAAGACTGGTCCCCACAAGGAGAAACGCTGTTTTTGGATCAGATTAGGACTTAGATTTAGGACTAAGGTGTGAATTGAGTTTTGGTTAGGGTTAGATATGTAATGGTTAGGGTTACGATAAGGGTGAGGGTAAGGTTTAGGCTGTAGAAATGAATGGAAGTCAATGGAAAGTCCCCGCAAAGATAGCCGCGCAAACATGTTTGTGTGTGTGCGTGTGTGTGTGTATTTGTTTACGTGTGAATGCTCATGCATTACATATGTTAGAGGAGTTTGACTGAAGACATTGGTCATTGAGAAACTCACACTATTGTCCAAAGTGTTGTTTCAACCCATTGATAAGAGAGAATATCTGCTTCAGTGATAAATTACCTGGATTAGAAAAGTTTTGGAAAAGTAGTTCAGAAGTTAAGTATAGAAATACTTAAAATTAAATGACAACAAGCAGTGCTTAAGCACATTCTTAGGTTTATTAGCATACCTCAGCAGCATAGATGTGATGCATTTTGAGCATCTGACAAGACAATAGGGAATACATACAAGATGAGAGAAATGACTAAGCCACGCTAAGATTTTTAATGTAATGTATTCTCTCATAAATAATGCTTCTCATCTCTCTTAGTTTCCAGCTCCCAACATCTATCTTCTTTCTGTAATTGTGCAGGTGGTGGTAGACAGAAGGGCCCTGACTAAAATAACATCAGCAATGGACAATGTCTCCTATCCCACATATGAAGTTGTTACTGATCTGTAGAGCTCCTTCAGTGACAGACTGCTGCATCCAAAATGCCCAAAGGAGCGTTATTGCAGATACTTCCTCCCAGTAGCTGTCAGACTCTATAACATCACTGCTCCCAACAAAATCAATGTTTACTTCCCTGCTGACATTTGCACGGTCATTTGCACTTTTTTCTTTTTTTTTTTTTTTACTAATTTTTGATAACTGCTGTTATCTGCTGTTATTTTACCCATATTTACTGTTGTTGTTACACCTCATTATCCCCTCTTGAAAGATAAAGGTTATTTCTTCTTCTTTTAATTGGTACACCTGATAGGATTTTGGTGTGATGAATTTGTGTATCTTATATTTCCAGCTTAATAATTGTAGCTTGGATTGTTGGCTGTCAGCCTACCTGCATTTGGTTCTGTCCTCAACCACCTTTATATGACACACTCAACTTCATTGGAAATCAAACAAAAAGATTAAGTCTAACATTCAGCCACACACAATCTAATTCAGTTCTACTAATCCCTAGGTTATTGCATTTAATTTTAACCACTATAATTGATCTAATCCTTTATTTTCTCACCTAATAAATTAAGACTGAGTCCAGCATCGAAGTAGGTAGGCTACATTACTGCAAATGTATTGTGGGTTTGTATGACCTTCATTCATTTGTATTACTTATGTGCCTATATGTGTGATTTGACCCTCTGTATACAACAGCTTTAACACATGATTTAGAAAACCAGATCTCATGCATAACAAAGAGCCTGCTGCACCCCAGACAATCTCAATAAGACCCTGCAAACACCAGCTATGTTTTTGCTTCCTGTTAGCATTGTACCACTGTTTGAATCTAGTCTTTGGGGACTCTTAAGGGCCAAGTATGTTCAGCCTGAAGTCAAACAGTCAACTTGTGGTTACATGGTTGCGGGATGTTTGTTTTTGCACACACACACTTCAAGGCCAACAAGACACACTGTGCCGAGCTCTTGTGAAACCCCTTCCGCTGCGGCGTACGTCATGGTGCTTGGTCATATGAGTCGTTTACAACAGTAAGAGGAGAGACAGAGTCTAACGACAATTATGGATTCAGAATTTTTAGAAGCAAATAATAATTGACGAGCTGTAAAATCTCATTTTATGTTTTATGGGCATCTGTGTTTTGGTCCAACAGATGTTGGAGACGACATTGCTGTCAAAGCACTTTTTCACATTAGTATGGCAAAAAAAGTGTGACCAATCACATAATAGTTTTGCGTGCAGAACGGGGTGGAAAGTTCTCCAGGCGGTTGTGACAACAAGAGTTAGACGACATCAGTTTGACAACAAAGTGACAAGATTTCTGTCACACAGCTGTGAAAATGAGAATTGACTTTAGCCTGATCATGCTGGACACTTTGGGGTCATATCCTTGTTTGTGCTCCAGATAAAACTGTACCTCTAATGATGAAAACTCTCATTTTACCTCTTTTGCAGTATTGTTTAGTTACTTTTACTAACCCACTTACTTTCACCCAGTAGAGCATCTGTGGCGTTCTTGAAAAACACCAAAAAATGTCCTTTTCTAAAATTCACTTTTGATGGAACAAAACACTTTACTTAAAATGACAACCTTATGTTTGTCAAACAAGAACAACCGTTGTAAAGGTCTTCACTTCACAAAATGTTTTTTCTTTTCTTTTAAAATTGAGGCTAATCTTGCCACTTGTAGAAAAAGTTTATATATATATATATATATATATATATATATATATATATATATATATATATATATATTTATAACCCATAACAGAAACACCATTGGTTAGCTGCTTTTTTGTTGCTCTGCAAGACTCACACAGTAACCTTGTATGATTCAAGTTCAAAATGGATACAAAATGTAACATTTCATAGAACTAAATGACAAGATGCACATTATGCCTCTCTGAACAGCACAGTTCTTTTTAATGATTCTTAACTGCACCGGACTTGGTGCTGCTGGCTAAAGCACTCTGTCATTTCATTTTGTGTTGCTGAACCACCCCTTCGGCAGCAGAAACCAATCTTGACTGGGATCACACTTTGGGATACTAAGCATTGTTGAGGGGAGTCAATACTTGGCAAATGTACAACTAGAGCTCAGCTCTAAAGTCGACCAGAGGAGCACATTAGATTGCCACTACTGATGTTTTCTCTCCTCGGGTCACAGGATTTTCCTGGATGTTGTGTGTTTAAACATAGATGGTTGATCAAGTGCTTTTCCCCCTTTTGGCTGGAATTGGATTTTTGTTTTTTGTTTTATTACATTTTGTCATTAACAAGACTTATTTATGTAGTGTTTTACCCATAGAAACGACCTTGCCTTAAACCACTTTTCAATACTATGCAATTTCAATGTTGCTCCCAAGAGTTTGTGAGGGATTATTGTGTTATTGTTACATTTTAAAGTTACAAAAATGAAATCTAACAAAGAATTGAAGAGAATATTTGGTTCAAAAAGGAGTATATTCAATTAAACATGATGTTTTTACTTAAAATTTAACAAAGCTGATGATTCTTCTGATAGCAACTAGGAAACATATTTGATCAATCATTTAGTGGAGCATAAGATTGTAGAATTGGCACCACACTAGACACTGTGGCAATTAAGTCAATCTCATTATCAGAATCTGCACTTCTGCGGTTGTTGCCTCAATTAGGCACAGCCAGCTGTGATTCTGCTTTTCTTGGTTTTCAGGACACAACAGCACTGCAAGATCTTTAATAGCGAGGTGTGATCCCCAAAAGTCTGGTCACGCATAAACCATGAAACAGTAGGAAAAAAAAATAACACCGTCTCATTAGTGCAGCAGACTGTAAAAGTGGAAATTCAAAAGTTGTTTTCTGAAAAATAACTTTTTGTTTAGCTCCATACCTGGCTTACTTTTAAACCTTTGCAAAAGAACATTTAGTGCCAATTCAGCTAGTAATGACAATTAAAGTTTTGCTTTAGGTTTATAGAATCTGAGCTGTAAAAGTCAGGTGCACGAAAGCATCTAGGAAAATGGAGTATGAACAAAAATGGAAAAGCTAAATTTAAATTTGCCATCCATCTCTTTGATTTGCTTACCTTTCCTCAGAAGAGTGGAATTACAAAAGTAGCTCTTTAAGATGACCTTTGACAAAGCACATCATCTAATCTCACAGTACATATATTCTTGAGACAAGTTTCTCTGTGCAAAAAAAAAAAAAAAACATTAAAGAGCAGAGCACATTTCCCCACTCGGCTAGATACATCTTTAAAGGTTATGAAAAAAAAATATCTATCAGTTCTTAATTGGATATATCAGTCAGCATACATTTAAGTTCCCTCATTAGTTCTATAACTAGAAAATTTCACAGTAACATTTCCAGGAGGAATATACTGCGTACATGGGACAGAGCTCATTGGGACAAGAAAAGGGTGAGAGTTATTAACTAAATTTCTCGAGTAAGATAACCAAAGACTAAACGGAAACTAACGGAGCGACAACAAAGCACCAAACAGAACGTATCCCAATAAGAGAACGACACAAAAGAACAAAGCTGAAATGCGACAATGAAACAAGAATCTCAAAGAAACATGAACTGATTAGAACAATGTTCACAGAAAAGGAACCAGACTACAAAAATAAAAAAGGAACTAAGGTTCACAAAGAGAGAAACTGTAGACAAAAACTCTAAACGGAACATAAATTGCAAGAACTAAAATATAGAACAACAATGTACAAAATCACCACAGATTTTCCTCACTATAATATCAGTGTTCCTAGCAGTGCTGCTTCAGGATTGATTGTTACAAATGTAACAAATAGTTTGGTTTTTTTTTTGCTTTTATGCCCATTATAATAATCATGTCCTTTATAAGCTTGGGTGTGTTTTTCCTACGTTTTCTGCTGTTTGTGGCAGATGAACCTCTGTGGTTTGAGTTGAAAGATGCACCTAAAGATGGTGCATCTTTAGGTTTGTTTATTTTTATAAGTAGTGGGTATTTTCCCCATTGGTGTCCAGTTTTCTTTGTTGTCTTCCTTAGGTGAGGAAGAGGAAAATGGATAGGTTCATGGCACCATTGTACAGTTTTAAAATGGTGCCAATTTTTAAAATGGTTCTTACAGTTTTTATACGTTTTTATGGTACAGAAATGTATGATCTTTCCAATTATGAATTTTTGTGACTTACTTGTCTTAATTAATTAAAAACCCTTCAAGGATGCTGGACCTTAATAATCCAATATGCCTCTGTGATCATTTCCATTTACACACCAACTATTCATATACTCAAGAGTGCTTTCTTAGACAAGCACAAACATGCTATTTTAACTTTAAATAATCTTAATTTCTTCCTCAATTCAGGAAAACATTGCCTTTAAATTACATGAAACAATTCAGTATCTTAAACCTAATATTTCTACAGCTGTTGTGCTATAAATGTTACAGAGCTCGTCTGTGTTACATTGTTGATCGCTCACATTTCATGGTTGTATTTTTTTCAGTCAAAGTCAGTGAGAGGACTGTATAATGGATACATTAATTGGCTGATGATACTCAAGTTACTTTATAATAATCTTTCTTCACATTTATTAGAAAAAAAAAAGATGTGTAAAGAAAATCATAATCCAGGCATATATTGAAGCGCATCTTTTAATCTAAGCTTCTGTAATTTCACATTTCTTCACCAACTTTCCTTACCAACATTTCCCATCCATCCATGGTTAATTGATGAATGAATAACATTGCCTCTAGTTCCCAAAGGACTTGGCCACGTAGCGCCAAAGTTAATCTCAGTTTTTTTATGATCATCACCATGTGAGAGGTGGAGTAAGAGTGCAGACAGACCTGCAATCTGAGAGCTTTGCTTCTTGGCTCAACTCTATCTTCAGTGTGAAAGACTGGAGTAATGCTGCATTACTGCAGACAAAGCCTTTGTTTTACCATCTCCTGCTCGAACATACCATCACTCGCGAACAAGAACCTAGAGACACTTTAACTGCTCTGCCGGAGAGAGGCACTGACTCCCAGCCTAGAGGGAACAGTCTTTTACCAGTTGCAAATGGGAAATATTGACCCGACTCTTATTCTGACTGTTTCACGCTCAGGTGCAAACCGCTCCACTCCATGTCAGTGGCTGTTGTTGTTGTTGTGTGAAGATCTCTATGTAATGGCATAATCTGAAAAAGGCAAAGACTAGACCTGGATTTTCCAAAACTATACCCCTGTTTTCACAACTATGCCTTGACATCCTGGCAACGAACACTACAAATGAGATCTGTGGCAAGCGGCAATCTCGCATGTGCTGGGAACAAGCTCAACATTTGCTGTTGTCTTTGTGGTTTATTGACGTGGACCCAAATGCAAACAGGACAAACACATGATGAAAATAGATGAAGAAATGGAGGGACTGGCCGCACCTGAGGAAAACACAGAGGGACCAAGGCGGGAACAATGGTAGACTCCAATAGTGAGAGTCTGCTACTAGACTCTCACTATTGAGTCTAATCTGGTTATAAATTCTGTCAATTTATAACCAGCTCAGGTTGGTGTCTCTCCTTTGTGCAGTTCATTTGCATAGAACACAGTTTTTACAGTAGAGTGCGGACCAAATCAACTGTACCGAGAAAGTTTAGAGGAGGTGGTCTCAGTGCAGTTCCAAATAAATTCTGGATCAGTTTGCGCAGGGGTACCCAAAGTTGGTCCTCGAGGGCCAGCATCCTGCATGTTTTAATTCTCTCCCTGGTTTAACAACAATGGCTCATTAGAAGGCCTAAGAAGAACACTGACGTGCTGAAAAGGTTGTTGGTACTACCAGGGAGAGAACTAAAGCGTGCAGGATGCCGGCCCTCAAGGACCGACTTTGGGCACCCCTGGTTTATGGTGTTTAATGTGATCCGACTCAACTACCAGGTATGTGGTGCAAGCATGAGCCAAAGGCTTTCCCTTGCCCAGGTCTGCATTGCATTAGGGGATGTAGTAGATCAACACATTAAACAATGGTGGCAACTCTTTGTGTGAAGCATAAAGCTCCATGCAGCTGTGAAGACTTTAAAAGGTATTTTTGAAACATTTTGGGACATTTTGTTAACTTAAAAAATCTTCCTTCAATAATTCGGCATACTTCTTCAATTTTGCACAATGTAGTATATACAAACAAATAAATTATATAAAGAAATTCTCAGACTTTGTGACTAGCTTAGTTAAAAGGTCTGATGAAAACACAGTATTTTCCTCTTGTATTTACTTTTGGTTCTTCCTCTACTGATGCATCTGACCAATAAGCACAATGAACATTTTCACAAGACTTAAATTAGCAGGATGTGGTTTGCTTAGAGTTTTCAAGGAAATAAACTGAGCCACCCAAAAGCAAGTTACAACTTAACAAACTCCTCTACTGATTCAGACCAAAGTAAACACAGTAGGTGTGAAAACAGCTAAGGAAATGAAGGAGCTTAAGTACTGAGGAGAAAATGACTGACACGGTAACCAAGTGAGTACAATCAGCAGTCTGTGGAACAGCTGGTGGAGAATCTAAGCAGGGAAGTGAGATAAGAATGAATAATGGGCATGGGAAGAAACTGAATGGTGAAAGGTAAAGACTAATACTAACTCTAGAGTCTAGGGCAAAATGCACAGAAAAGAAGACAAGAAAAAAAAGCCTAATATTTAACCTAAATGAGTTACATGGGAAAAAGTCTCAAAATAACACTAAAATGATCAAAATGCAAATACAAGTGTGAAGCAAAATACAAAACAGCTGTGAATCAGGAGAGTTGTTTTAGTTAGACTATATAGCCACGATGTGAAATTTGAAATGTACTAAATTTCTACTTTTGTTTAATCTCCATTTGTTACGAAATGTGTTTGCAATTCTTTGAAATGCAATCTTAATCTTAATGTTAGAAATATGTCTGCTTCATAGCATCACCAGTGATTTAGCACAATCCAAATATGGAAAGCGGGCGAAACAACTTGCATTCATATAAAACACCTGTACAAAAGAGAACAAAACCAGATTTATTTATTTGCTTTTTAAATATTTAACCTAAACCTTTTGTGACTTGCTGACAAAAGTCTCTTAAGTATTTGCATCTGCTCTTTCTGGAAGAATATTGCCTTTCAGTTTTAGCCTTTGCTCGTACCTATCAGCTATCAGATGAATTTGAAAACTGCAAAGATTATCCAACTCCTCTCAAAGGGATTTGTTGCTGTTTGGCAATAGCATAGAGCTGATTCCCTTAAGCCTAAAAAGCACTGCAGGAATTTATCTCCATTAGGCAACGGGATTAAAAGCCATGGTGGTTCAAGGGGTTTTCAAGAGAAGGCTTTGTACTGGTAGCTTGTTCCACAGAATAACAGACAGCACTTTTACTCACTGTCTGCTTATTAAATGATCCAAGAGTAATGGTGTCGGTGTTGTTTGTTGTCAGTGGATGGTTAATATGCTGTCCCAAATGCTTGCAAATCTACATTTCTCCAATTTCACAAAAGCTTCCTCCATTTTTCTATTATTTTGTTCACAAACATTTCCTCTGTAATTCTGAAATAGATGAAAGAGCAGAGAAAACAACAACAAAAAGAATATTTTTTAATGATTTTGTTTAGTAAAGCCTGCTTTTATGTCACTATGTTACTTTGATACCAAACCTTTCCATCATTGTTGGCCTCCTAAAGATATAGCAAACGAAATTAATGTATATGTTTCATTCATGAGAGGAAGCTACCCCCCTGGCATTTCACTTTATTGAACAATGTAAGAACTACAAAGGCTTCTTGCCATGAATGTATGACTGGAGGATTTGAGGCTGAAATGCAGATATTGCAGCTTGTTATTAATGGAGACTATACACCAGTCTGGAAACTGTTCTTTTCAGCAGACCTCAAAAGCTTTATATGATATTACTCGTGCTGTTAGAAGTACTACGTGTTACAACACACAAAAATGTGTTGGTTTTTTTTTTTTTTAACTGTTTTGAAGTAAATTTAAAACAACTTACTTGTTTTAAATTTACAATTTATTTTTTAAGGGCTTTTGAATGACATGTTAATTTCCTGTTCTGTAATTTATAGCAACCAGTGGATTATTGACCCCAATTCTTAGAATAGCATTGTTTTAAAGTGCAGAATCTTAAAACACAAAATTACATTTTAGTCAAATTCTCATTTATCCAAACAGCCAAGCAATGATATTTAACTGATAATATTTTAGTGATTTTGTAAATTAGACAAGATGATTGTGCAGATGATTACCAGCCAGGATTAACAGATGAAATTTGTGAAAATCTCAATTGATAGCAATCCACTGGTTATCCACCTGTGATTATTAGCTATTAGATGGATAATACCCTGAGCTACTGCTACTGCTGCCCCTGCATGTCAGAACTTTGTTACGAATAAATAACCTGAGATGGCAAGCAGCAGGCCAGTGTCTCATCAATATATTCAACACATGTAAGAAACATATCCACAAATCTACCAAGCACTGTACAGGAGTTCCAGTAATTTCAAAACTGTTCCACAAATATATTTGAAGATTCAACATCTCATATGCTCTTTACATCACCAACAATAAAGTATTGGCCATGACGTTCTCTTGCTTAGTGACAAAATCAATAACAGTTTATTAGTAAAAGAGCACTAATTTAGCTTGCAACCTCATTCTTTGCGGACATGTCTCCAAATATTTCACACTGAACATAAATCATTGTAATTGCCATTTTAATAAAAGCAAAATACACGACAATGATCTAGTGACTACAACTGTGACATATCCTATTGTGGAGCATTCCTGTAGTTGAATTTTAATTCGCAAACTGAATTATATGAAACTTATTTGCTTCTGGAGAACAGTTTTACAATTGCAAGATCAAATCGGTTTACTGATGCAAGATGATTTGCCTTTAAAATTATTTTTTAAAAGTGCATTCAGAAAACCCTTAGAGCTGAACTATTTTCTGTGTAATTTATTCAGATAGATTTGATATTTATTCATTATGCCCTCCATCATAATATCTGACTTGCACTTCTATGCCGTGTGAGGTTACAGGATATTGTTATTTGAGTTCCAGCTTAGTCAAGTTGATCGACTTTTTTTTCACAGACATGTATGGACCTGAATGCTGAATTAGAGAGCCTATGTGCGCCACACATAGGCTCCATTACTGCAAGATCTGTGTTCATGGTATACAAATGTTGCAGTAGTGATCTTTTTCTGTGCTGTAAATTCAGACGTCATGATATCACTAATGAGGTTTTACTTGTGTCCGCATGCCAAAGGCGTTTCATGACACCAGTGTATGACACTTGGCCTTCTTTTGGATAAATCAGCTCATATTTGTATCCACAGAGCCTTGAATTCGGCCAGATAAAAAGGACAAAATGAGATTTGACAAAAAGTAACTTTCTCTGTCGTGCCAACTCAGAAGACTGTCAGTCTTTCAGTCTTCACCCCAATACACACACATTACACACCAGCTGTATACAACTTTAGACACAACCTTCCTAGTACTGGATTGGACACCCTTTTGACCTCAGAACTGCCTCAATTCTGCATTACACTGATTTGTCAAGGCTTTTTAAACATTTCTTAGAGGTCTTGATCCATGTTGACATGATGATGGTATTCAGTTGCTGCAGATTTTGCAGCTGCACATTCATAATTCAAATCTCCCGTTCCACTACATCCTGAATGCGCTTCAGTGACCTTCAGTGAACATAGTGCCATGTACAAGAAACCAGTTAGAGATGATTTGATCTTTGATGCATGGTGCATTATCATTTTTGAAGTAGCCTTCAGAATGTGGAAACATGTCTGAAAAGACAGACATGGTTGGTAACTATACTGACAGGCTGTGGTTTTTAAACAATGTTAAATTGCTACTCTAGGGCCCCTTGTGCGCCAAGATATGATGCTGTTCCATGTAAAAGCTCTGAAATTTGCAAGCACATGTGGGTTTTTTTGGAGTTTTTTTGTTGTTGATTTTATAAATTATGCTACAACAATGATAATCCCTTAGTCGTCAAAAGAGGATTCAATTTAGTTTCATTGCATCCAAATATTCTGTACCAACTTCTTTTATTTCAACATCTGAAGTTGCCATTTTTGCTCTTAGTTTCTCCGACTTTTTTGTTCTGTGTTTTGCAAATCATGGTGAGCCACTTGCATTGCCTTAAACTTAAAGCACATTTAAGTTGCAACCTCTTCTTCTGCTTGGTGCGAAAAGAACAGATTACACTGCACCTTGACATAAATGCAAATTAGACAAGATTTTACAGGAGACCTGTGAGCTTCATTAAGCCAAATGAGGCACCTGAACTTTGTACTGAATTCAGTAGGACTGGATAACAAAATGAGCCAGCACAGATACGCTGTTGCTTGAAGGAATTCTATTGCCGAGTCTCCATTGTGAATGCAGTGGTACCTTGTTAAAGTGTACTTCATCAAAGTTGCCTTTGAAGTATTAGCTGACAGAAACTATTATGTGCAGTCGACTTGACAGGTCTATAAAAAAATATCATGGGAAAGTCTGAACAAAGCTGTGGAAGACAGGAAAGCTGGGGTGAATTCAGGTCTTAGAGCTCTTTTATAAATTCACTCCGATGCCGATTGTTTTTTTAAATAAGGAAATGTCAAATAACATTTCTAATTTCCGAGTTAAGAAAAAAAGTTTGTTTTCATTAGAGAGAAAATTCTAAGTGTATGAAAGAATCCATCTCTCTACTTTTGTCATTAAAAGTAAAAATACTGTGCAAATTAGTTTTGGTTTTTTTTATGATAAACCAGAATAATTTTAAAATGAGATGGCTCTTGATTGCAAAGTATAATTAATTACAGTGAAGAATAAAAGTTTGAATTCTGTGTTTTTGCTAAAATTGAGCCATGGTGAGCAATTATTCATATCTTGTCACTAAAATAAGCTCATTTTAAAAATAACATATTTTCATTATATTTCAAAACATTTTGGATGTGTTACTATCGTTACTGACATAGTACTTTCAGCAAATATTGAATGTAAATCAGTTTGTTGTGTTATTCGTTTATTCTGCATGGAGAGGCATTAAAACAGCCTTGCAGTTTACTATACGTCTGCCAATAATCTAACACCAAGGGACTAGTCTTTAAAAGACTGGATGTGTTTTAAAACAGGTGTACCACTCCGTTATCGCCACTGGAGCTGGACAGCATGTGCTCGAATGACACAGGGATTTAAAAATATAAACCGGAGCCATTTCCTAACACTTATTTCTTTTACAGTGCCCTCCAGGGCTTAGTCCAATGAAAGATGGGACCGGGTGCTACGACCACCATATTGGCATCGACTGCTCTGACGGCTTCAACGGTGGATGTGAGCAGCTGTGCCTCCAACAGCTGGCCCCTCTAGAGGATGACCCAACCCTCTACAACATCCAGATGTTCTGTGGGTAAGCAACAACACAAGTCAGCGGTTTATATATGTAATTACTCTTAATTAATTTGTTTCATAAACCTGTCATCTTAAGTCCCATCATCACTAATGAGACAGGGTGTCATACAAACCTTTATCCATCCTTTCATAAACTCAGGGAAAACATTTCAATTCAACTCAGTTCAATTGTTACATATGGTAACGTTGTTATAATATGTGAAACATGGTGATAAAGGCATTTGTGTTATTGTAACAGAACTGCGTCAAAATACTTGGCTGTTTTACGATTGTTTACCTAAAGACACTTGATGAACCAAGTTGGGACTGTGCCTTTTGTTGTCATTACATGTTTAACTCTCAGTAAATACTGAGAAATGAGAGGATATATATGATCCTTCAGTATGGTCAGTGCTCTGATGTTCGGTTATTTTTATTTTTTTACATTTTCCATACAATGTCTTTTGCTCTTTTTCAATTGAAGGTTTTTATTTTCTTTTCTTAGGATTCCTTCACAGACAGAAATTATCTCAGAAAGCTACAATTTACAACAACCATTAAACCTAGCACTAGATATCCTTGAAATAAACATTTAATGTAGATTGTTTAAAAGTAAGAGTTTAATTAAGATAATTAAGTTTGGTTGGGGTGGATGAAGAAGATAAACTGGTACTTTATACAAAAATAATACATCTTGTGAGTACTACGGTCATGTCAATCTGGAGAGACTCAGATGGAGAAAAGGGAAACCATTAGAAGAGTTTATTGACACAAAATTAGAGTTTTTGGCGCTCTGGCCCCGTCTGAGGATGTCGATTATTGCAAAATTTGCAATGGGCTCGGATGAGTATTCCGTATGCTAAAAGGAACGTCGTCCCCCCGGGACCCGACACTGGTGGTGGAGGCGATGAAGGATGCGGCCGGATAGCCGAGCGAATGGAGGTGAAGGGGTGGAAGTGGGTTGAGCTCTGCTGGAAAGCCGAAGACGCCATGAATGGAGGTCCTTATCAACTGGGACTTGGACGGTGATTGGACGTGACGTGTCTTGGACCAGCGTTGATTAATCAACGGTGATGAGCAGGAAGCACCGGTTGGATGATGCAGGTGGGGTTAGAAGAGTCTTCTACTTTGAATTTGCGCCTGGGCTTCATTTCTGAACTGAATGTGTTCCATACATAAAGATGCAAATCAAACTGTCACTTCTGAAGGGATATATTTCTGAACAGTGTTGGAGATAAAATTACACCTTTTCTACAGTGCTGCAACAAAACTGAGATGCTTTGTCTTCCATTTTCATCATCAGTCCAATTAGGAAGCTTCCATCTGTTGTATTTACTTCAAGTTTGTAATTTAGAAACTGATTATGAACAGCACAGACTGGATAAAGTTCCCTCAACTTGTAACATTAGTTGTCACTTCAAAATGCAGTTTCATCTCCACTAGATGTTACTTTTGCTGTGCTTAACTAAGATAGTATTTAGTTGAGGGAAAATATTGCTAACATATTTAAGATGTGCTACAGCAGATCTTTTCTCCCCTCTACCGCTACGGCATTATCAGACAGAGGACTGTTAGGAAGGAAAGAGAGGTAGCATCTAAAAGAAATGTATGGTTGGTATAAGAAAATCATTCATCATGATGTGTTGGTGAAAGGTTTTTGGAACAGATGAGTGGCTATGAAGGGCAAGCTCAAGCTGTAATTCCTTATACCTGACATTTTGAGATATAGAGAGTCAGTCACCTTGTAGTGACAGCAAACTAAAATCTGTCTGGCTTTACTT
Source organism: Poeciliopsis retropinna (assembly GCA_010277075.1). Classification (NCBI taxonomy): domain Eukaryota; kingdom Metazoa; phylum Chordata; class Actinopteri; order Cyprinodontiformes; family Poeciliidae; genus Poeciliopsis; species Poeciliopsis retropinna. The sequence continues at coordinate 10,574,729 of VMRM01000022.1, forward strand.
TTTTCTCTCATATCGACTTCGGGGAAATAATATAATATTGATGTCTACTTTATTACACTGAGCTAAGGTATTCAGTGTCTACTGTTGTGTCATGAGCCGTGAGGGTTGATATTTTTCAGCTGATCAACAACAGTAGAACAAATGTGAGCGGCATTTTGAGTTATTTACAAATTCAGAAAGTGTCAATTCAAAGTTTTTTAATGATGTCAAACACATACATATAAAAAAGGAAGACCATATGACCATTAGTATGTTGTTACTCTGGAAACCAGACCAGCGAGAAAATAGCCCTCAAAGTTTCTGAAGAAACATCCCCAAACCAGATCAGCTACTTGGGGGTATTAACAAAAGCTGTTCATTGAAAATACTTTGTAAAAACCTCGTCTCCTAGCATTGACTACCAACTTTTCTCAGATTTATTTCATACACAAACTGAATTCATACACAAAGTTTACCATTTTAAAACCTCCAAAACTGTTCTTTAAGACACAGAGTTGTTTCTTTATAGATTACTTTATTTCAACAGACTCATGGTCCACAAAGACTTCATACACAATTGCACATCCAAAATAAAAACAAAATCTTATCAAAGACTTGCATACCAATGTTTCCACAAGAAACAAGAATCTAAACGCACTGACAGAAGGATGTGAAAACGTTGCAATAAATAGGATTTCAACTTGCATATTTTTGCCAAAAAAAAAAAAGAAAAAGAAAAGAAATTCACTATTTTCTCAAAGATGTAAGTTTTTTTCCCTCTTCTGTTTCTACTTTTTCCGTGGCCTGTCACATATGTTGAGAGATATCTACACTGTGTACATTAGTACAACCAATAAATACATGCATTATTCAGGGAAGCAGACACAAGTCCCATGGTAACTTCTGAGGAGCTTCAAAGATCCAAAGTTCTGCTGAAAGAGTCTATCCAGAGAGCAACGAGTTGTACTTTCCACAAATCTGCCACAAACCATGAAGAAGACATTTCAAATCTCTAAAAAAAAAAAAAAAAAACGATCTCTGGTCACAAATTTTCACATCAACCTGAACACACAACATCACTTCAGCCATGGTGGAGAAGGCATCATGCTGCGGAGATATGATTCCTTTTGTGTTTATCTTCACTCAAATTGATAACTACAAGTGTCTTAAGATGTCCAGCTATAAACAACAGAACACAGGTGATCCGGAAAGCTGCTGGCGTTCGCACTAGGAAAAAATGTTTTAAGCAGGGACATGGAAGCTGGCCAGAGGTGATGCTGGAGGATTATACAGTTGGAGGCTACAAAAAGACATGGTGGAGGATTACTGTACAGCAGGACAGTGGCTCATAACATCCAACTAGAATTGATGCAAAGGCTTAAGTTAAAGAATGTCTGTACATATTCAGAATGGCCCAGCCAAAGTTCAGATCCAAAAGAGAATCTGTGGAATGAATTTAAAATTGATATGCTGTTTCCAATCAGCCAGAGGTTAAGCAATTTTGCAAAGAATTTTGCAAATGATTTATTCATTTAACTATTTTTATTTGTAAAAGAAAACAAATATCTCGGTTTTCTACTACCTCCTGCTAGTCTTGTCAGTGTCCTCCGTTGTTTTGGGGTGGGGGTTGGGTTTGTAGTTGTGTTAATTTGTTGTTCTGTGTTTCTTACTTTCGTTAAATCAGCCCTTTCTCTGTTGAATCTACGGTTACGTTCATTTTCCTAGCTCCCCTGTTTACTCTCTCTCGCCCCCTGGTGTCATTCTCTCTCCCTCTTACTCTCCGCTCTCCCTTCACATCTGCAACCTGTTGTTGCTGCATTTACTCTCTCTGTATTTAACTACTTTTCTCATACTTGATTCTCACTGGTTCCTCTGTCATACTCCCTGGAATTTATTTCCGTGCTCTGTGGATCCACAAGCCTCATGTGTTTTTGTTCATGTGTTGCTTGTAAGTTGATTATTTTGGTGTTTTGAGACCTCCTATGTCTTTGGTCCAGCTCCTGCACTCAACATGAAAGTTCTATATAATAATATCCCAATAAAACACAATGTTGTTTTTTGTTAGAACATGGCAAAAAACATGAAAGAGTCATGTGGTATGATAACCTTTTCAACAAGTTTCAGATTTGATGTTTTTTTTTTTTTTCTTTTGAATATCTACACACATAAGCCACCAGCATTTCTCATTAACTTCCCTTTAACATTCGAAAGCCAGAAGCTATTGTCATCTCTCACTTAAATGTCATGCTGCAGAGCAGACACAGTATTTAACACTAATGTTACATCAGGGGGTGATTCAGACCGCTGTTTCATTTAATTCGTTGCAACAGCATTTGGTTCTCGTCTGTTCTCATAACGAGGATGTGGGTAAAACTCAACTTCATGTGGGTGCTTAGGAATAGCTTTTTCTTCAAATTCAATATTTAGTTGACAGCTTTTTCCATATAGTAGACATGATTATCTCCTCTTCATCCTTCCTTTCCCCTAATATTAGATGCTTTATTCTTTCTGTGGTTCATTTTATGGCAGGTCTTGTATGATGACATGTGGAAACAGCATCAGTTAGATATCAAACGTAGATTATTTGAGGATCCTTTGAAACTTTTAGAGGTATGAGTTGCCTCTGAGGTCTAGTCGATCAAAAAAAATGGACAGATGAAATACATTTTCAGTACTTTACAATAAAAATTGGTAGGAAAAAAATGATCGCTTAAAAAAAATAACCCTTTTCTGCAATCCTGAAATCATTCCAGGTGCATTGAGGACTATAAGCGCGGTCCTGATGGGAGGTCATGCTTGCCTCTGTCTGAGTCCTGTACTGAGGGTGTGGACTGCGGTGAAGCGACAGACATTCCCGCCAACCAGACCGTCTTCGGAGACCTCTTCTATGGCTACAACAACCACACCCAGGAAAGCACCTCTGGTCAGATACTGAAGGCCACGTTCAGGTAAACACAGCAGCTGTTTGTGAAATGTAGTCTGTGGTAGACTGCCTGCCATTTGTGCCTCAGCAGGGAAACAGTCGGGGGGGGTTAGGGTTTAGGTTCCCACAGTGCTGACATCTTTCTGATGGATCGCTTTCAAATAACAAACTCTCTATGGTGGCTGGGATAATATAGGTTGCTGTGGCAGCTGTATATGAAAGATAAAATAAACTTTGCTGTCCTGTAAGGAATGTCATTTCAGGCCATGCGCCACTGTACAAGAAAATAGCTAAGGAACTTAGACAGAGTGAAATATATCAACATTTCTCAAATAAAAAGAAAAGAAACATCAAATCTAACACACACATTATGAAACTGTTGAGCTTCATACAGTTCAAAAGTTGCATACGAGTCACTGTACATAAAAATAAACAATGCATATTTCAATTTGTGATGTTTTTGTGCTAGCTGATGGGTTTTCATTTTAAATTGAGTGTAACCCAGTACTTTATTGTTACATTGTCAGGTCTGTGTGTCTGTATCTCTCTGGCATTTTCCTCTATTTCTGTGTTGGGAGGCAGAAAGCTAACAGAGGTATTTATAACAGTGGCTACCAGATTGCAACAAGAGTTGCTCCAATCTCAAATTTCTGGGGCCTAATCTGGATAGCTATGCTTTTATTTAAACATTTTTTGTTGTTTTTGTCCTCTCGTCAGCTAAAATTAAATAAAACGCTCAAACTTTGCCAGCTGTGCAGCATGGAGTTGGACACCTACTTTCAGTTGTCTTTTGTTTGTGAAATAATACCACACCTCAGAACAAGCATTTTATGCATTTATTCACATTATCCTGCAGAGCTGCTGAATTTATATGCAGATGTCAGAGGCACAGGTGGGATTGAGGGGCAGAATGGACTTCAGAACATTACAGAAGTTTGAAAAAACGACTTTTGCGCCACTGGGGTCCAAATGTTGTGGAAATGGTCTTAAACAGCACTACTTTCAGTACCAAAGTTTTTCCATAACAAGATTATGTCCTATGAAAGGTCGTTCTTTATGAGCAGACTTGCAATCACGTGTTTACCTGAACAATAGTGAAAAGTCACGCAAAGCAGTTTAGTCAATAGTGATTTCCTATTTTAACCAGTCAAGCACATATCACAGGACCAATTTTAATTAGCTTTTAGCAGCTTTTATTGGTATTGCTAGTTGTAAGCAGCTTCTCTGTCATTTGTTCCTTTTGCTTCAAAGTCTCCATACAAACTGCCATAATTTCTAAATGCTTCATCTAACCTGAGGTTGTACAAACAACAATGGAGAACAGAAAGCCAGGCTGACAGTTAGATCAGTCTCTGGCCTTAGCTGACAGTTCATTTCCAGCCCAGATCTGATACCGATATTAGAGTGGATTGCCTTCATCTCTAACCCCAGTTTGTTACTGCAAAACTTGTCAGCTCTTAAAGTCTTAAATCTCAGAGAAATGTTTGATATTCCACAGTACAGTGGTTGTCCTGGGTTCTTAATGCCTTCCTGTCTGTGGTTCACAATAAGGCGACCTAGAATTGAAACAGTTGTAGAGCGCTGACGGTCTGCTTTAAGATTCTGAACAGCAGCTGAACTCGGCATGACTCATTCTGTCAGTAACATCAGACTCAGGATGTATAAACAATTATTTTAGAACCTGATGTTTGGGTCCTCAGGAGGGAGAACTTTGGCCACAAGACAGTTACAGGACTGACACACAGCATCACAAAAAATAAAAATCACTGACTTTATCACCAAGTTGAAATGTGCCTGTTCAAACATCCCTTAACAGCAATTTGTTTCATCTTTGGACTACATGCCAAAAATGTCGATCTCTGTAGGGTATTTAGTACAAGCTCTTGCAAAATACATTCAGAGAATAATGCCTGCTGACTATATCTGTCAATAAAAACTGAGTAGTTCAGAGAGACCTACGATGCCCATTGCGCCTAAGCTTTGAACCGGTGATTTTAAACTTTACTAATGATCAAATAAAATTGTGCCTTTGTGCCTCCTTTTCAATACAGTGCCTTTCAAAAGAATTCATATCCCTGGAACTTTTCCAGATTTTGTCATGTTGCTGTGAGAAACGTCAATGTTTTGGTATTGGGATTTTATATGTAAAGCCAACACAAAATAGTGCGTAAGTATTTAGTAGAAGGTAGATAACTCATTGTTTGTTTGTTTTGTTATTTTATTTTGTTCATGAAGAAAAATATTAAGTGTGATCTCATCTTATTACTAAATAAAGTCCACTTAAGTTTAATTTCACAGTTTAATTGCTGTGATGTGTGGGCTGCTGAGACTTGCTTGAGAATATTGGCGAGCAAACAGTGGGAGGAAGACCGAGGAATACAGCAGATAGGTCTGGGAGAAAATTGTAGAAATGTTCACAGCAATGTTGAGTTACAAAGCAAAATCCTTTTCCTGCCGAGACAAACTTTTCCCAAGAAGAAAGATGAGCTAATATTTTCAGTGTGACGTTGCAAAAGTGATATTAAAAATGACTTGTGATTGTATTTGTTGAGGAAGATCGTTTTGCAAAGTGTTCACTAAGGGAGAGGATGTATATATCCCACACTTTTTAAAATTTTTATTTGTAAAGATTTTATTAATTGTTCTGAAAGAAAAATTTTAAATATTTGAAAGGAGCTCCAAATCACAGGGTTTTTAAAACATGTTTTTAGGATAAATTTGTGATGAATAAAGCATTTGGACATCTCTCTGGAAACAGAACATACTTTTTTATACCTTTGAAATCAAGCAGATCCAGCACAACACCATTTAACCCAAGTTTGCAATACGTATCATGTGAACCATGTTGGCGAGTGATTTGTACATCACTGACTGTGGTGTTGGTTTCCCAGGGGCTCCAGCCTTTGAGATTCTCCCGGGGTGGGATGCGTTTCAGGTTGCACATTAGCAAAATGGTTTCACAGGATGTGAAAACATATCAGATTGAATCGGCATCTGTTAAAGTTGTTTCACGTTGGGGCAAAGATTCCTTGACAGGCTTTCTCTGATCTCTTCTTCAAAAATTGAGAATACTGATAAAAATTTGCCCCTCGTCAAACATAAAATTCAGGAAAGTACTCAGGTGAGAAAATAGTGAAAAAAACAATTACCTCACTTTTTATCTTGAGGCTTTGTGTTAAACACCCATACAAGTTGAGCTGTGCGTCCTTTCTAATTTGTACAGGGTTTGATTTGACGTGGAAAGTATTTTGAGGGTGGTTAATTATCTCTGTCTGCATGCTGTAATCATCTCCACCGAACTCCGGAAGCCAGAAGGTCAGCAAAGGCATCTGTGGCCCAGGAATTTAATTTGGGCTGTGCATGGATTTTGCCGCCGGAGGCAACACACCCACTTAGGGATCCACCACCAGAGTCTCTGAGAGAGAGGGCTGGGTGAGGCAGGAAAGCTAATATCATCAATAATCAAAATCTCTAATGCTCTGATCTTATTTGAAAGAGCCTTCTGAATGGAAAGCGTGATCCGAGCCAGACTTCGACAAACACCAAATGCTTCCTGTGCGGATGAGGTGCTGGAAGAGGAATGGAGACTCTATCGGGAGGCATGGTTAATGGAAGACCTAATTATAAGAGATTGCAGCAAACGAATTAAGGCTGACCAGGAACCAGTGTGCTGAAATTAAATTTTACTGAGCTAGATATACACTTGTGCATAAAATGGACAACAGTATTGTAATGTGAGCATTGCAGCTGCACACCAGAGATCCATTTGAGGTTTGACGTTTGTTAAAACTTCACTTTATATTTAGAAATCAAACCCTGTCCATTACATTTCCCTCCCCCCAAAAAATGTCAATTTCCCTTTAAAGAAGTTAAATCTTACTATTAAAGGTAACCTGGGCGAATGGGTTTCTCATAAAACTGGATTAAAAATGTAACATTACAAATATATAATTTAAGCCATTTTGAACTGAAGCATCTACTAAATATATGCACAGTTGCTCTCACTTATTGAATCAGATGCCTGAATAAATTGTCGTAAACATTAAATAGTGAATGGAACATGGAGTTAGTAATAAAAGAAAGTGTTGTAGATGACTGAAGGAAAGTATGTTGGCTCAAATTGTAAACGTGTTCATCGCCTCTAGAGATTTTTCCAGCATATAGAAAACATAAAAGAGTAACCTCACATGTGCTCATAAATTGAGGTTGACAGCCTTAAAGAGCTGTGTTGCTTGGTTTGATAAGCAAGGTAGATGTATGACCTGAATCTTTTTAGCAATAAGATGCGTTTTGTCACTTCTTAACACAGATTTATAATTACATAGTCTAGATTTTGAACATTTGCTGCTAGAAACAAAGTGATTTGTTAATTTTGCCCTGAGTGGATTGGTGAACTGTCCAGGCTGTCCCCCGCCTCAGCAGCAGGTGCTGATGATGGATGGATGGATGGATGTTAATTTTGCTTTCAAAAAGAATTGAATCCGTGGCTATTAAATATATTTCAGGATATCGATGTACGTTATATGTTTTTCAGATCACCAAAGTTAATTGTTTTACATATAATTTCTTACTTTGGAAGTTCAAAGTGCTTTAAAGGAAGAAATAAATGCATTTATTAAAATGTATTTTTAGAAAACCTCACCAAATATTTTTGCTGGAGAAAAAGAAGCTTTAATTTGTAGTGCTTTTGAAACCAGAATGTGTATTTCCAAAATTCATTAACAGTAACTTGTTTGCAGAAAATTGAATTAGTTTCTTATTAGGAGTTATTGAGGCTGCAACATTTCTTGAAAAAGGGAGAAAAAAATCAAATTAGGATCCCACCACCTTGCTGCTTCCTGCTGAGGATAGAGGCATGATCCTGCCATTAGACAAAAGAGCTAGACAATGTGGTTCCTGCTGAGAAGACTGAAGTGTTGCTTATGTCAATTAATCCTAATAGCTCTCCTAAAATATGTCACTTGGTAACCAGCACACCATGTTTTTGATGTGTTCAAATTTCATTTGGATGAGCTACAAAAAATAAAAACCTCAAATTCTCTTTATGCTCTTATAAAAAGACTAAAATACTACATTAAAGATCTATTTTTGCATCTTACAACGGCATGCATCATGCTTTTTAGAAGTTTTCTTTTTAAGTTATTGACCATAGTTATATTTATTTACCAAAATAATAAAAAAGAAAACATGCAACACAAAAATAAAAGAAAGAGGGGAAAAAAAGCCAGTTGAGAATAAAGGAAAAGTTTTATAAGAAGTTTGAAATGTCAAATTTGAGAAAAAGTCTACAGCTTGATTTTTATTTTTTATTTTGAAGATTTTATTGAAGTCAATGGAAAATGTGAGGAACAATGTTGTCTGAAAACAAACAACAAAATTAATTAACATTTAATTATGTTAAATTATTAACATAATTTAACACTATGTTAAATTTCATAACACACTATGAAATTTAACATAGTGTGTTAAATTTTAACACACAAATTTAACATAGTGTGTTAAATTTCATAGTTAACACACTATGTTAACACACTTTAACATAGTGTGTTAAAGCTATGCATAGCTTTAACACACTATGCATATGTTATGTTGCGTGTCGGATCTTTGCAGCTAAAACACTCACTCCATCCGTTTTCTGTCTTGGCATTTGGTGACCAGACATCAGTTAAATATGTTCACTTTAAAAATGTTTCTTTCTCAAATCTACAAAACAATATTCCATTGAACACTGATGGATCAGACAAACGTCAGCATATATTTAATGACATATAGGCTTTTATGTAAGAAACTTCTTAAAATTACTCGTCTGCTTTGAAAACAGCAGAAAGATGGAAAATAAACACATTTTTATTAGTCTGTGAAACGAGAAATCTTGTAGTATTCTGTTGTGCTTTTTGAAAATCATACAACAATCTCACAAAAATGACCAGTTGAGTTTGAATTCAAGACAATAAAGTTTGCAACTTACATGTTTTAAAAACTCAAAGTTTGACTTGGCGTCAGATTATTGAACTTGAGTCTCATGAACAATCCTTATGTCATTCTCTACTGAGAAAAATAATCCATTTCATTTATCAACCAGATACTTTGACTTATTAGTCTAACAAAATGTCAGTGTTTGCTTTAGGTTTAGGATAATGACAAAGCTGATCTCTGTAAAAGAACTGCAAGAAATTATGTTAAAGTTAAATACATTTCACTAACCCATTACATCCTATTAAAAGTAGTCACAGTTCATAGTTTTTAAATGTTAAATAATATTTTCTGAAACATTTAAATATAGGTCTAAAGACGACATTGGATTTGATTTTATAACCTACCGTAATGGAACCTTATAGACAGACTAATTTCCACAACACTAATGAGAATATAAATTTCATTGCTTCGGTGAATTATTCATTGACTTTTACATTCACTGTGTTTTCACTGTATTTGCCCATTAAAAGATATGCCATTTAGATTGTACAATAGTTAAAAGGCTTTTAAGAGAAGCTTATTGAAAAGTTGAGTTTTCTTTTTTGCAGCCACTATATGTAATAAAAATGCAGCTTATTTTTGTAACTAAAAAAGCTGTTTCACTTGCTTTTTTAGTTACAAAAGCAAGTTAAGAAAGCAAGTGAGACAGCATTCACACACATTCTGATTAGAAACCCTGTTTGTCCTTGAGAACTGGAAGCAGAAACCGAGGGAGAGAAAGAAAGTCTTTATGCGATCTTCACTGGCATCTCTTCAAAAGTCCCTACCCCACTGAGCAAGAGTGGCACAAAGCATCTGTCTCCCATCATTCACAAAAGAAGTCAACATATTATACTGTTAAACGCTGGATGGAGGTTTCCCATATCTTATGGTTTTCTTTCACTTCTAAAATATCACAATGTTTACTTTTCTGGGTTTCTTCCATAGTCTGGATTGCTTTTTTGTTGTTGTTGTTGTTGTTTGTGCTCCTTTTTTGTTTTGGTTCTGTACACTCTCCTACCTTTTCTTTTCTTTTCTTCACCCCAACTCCTTTTCAAACAAAATCCCATTTCCATCTGCAGAAAGCTCCAAAAAATGTAAACAGTCAAAGTCAGTGTTTTTGCTTGTAATGTTTTATTTATTTGGGACATAGCCCTCTCTCTTTGTCTGTGCGTGTGTGTGAGTGGATGGAAGTACAAGGATATGTGTGTGAAGTAATGGATCAGCTCTGTGCCCCTAATGTACTTTTCTCTTTGACTGCCCAGAGCATCAAATGTGAAAGGGGTGGAGACTGACGGAGAAGCAGCAAGTGGTGTGAGCAGGTGGCCGTTGACATGACACCACGAAAGACAAAATAGCCAGAATGTTGAACTATGCACATAAATGCATAGTTACACACACACACACACACACACACACAGTCACAGTTCTTTCAGCACCGTCCCTCCAGAGCATTGGCACTCGCGCACACAGAGCTGGTTTGATTCTCCCTCCCCAGGAAGTATGCCTTATGGTCCATCTTTGAAGCGCACCAGCCCTGGAAACGCTTCTCATGTTTGTTCTGTCTTTGCTAAGGGAAATATATCCCAACCTCCCTTTGCAGAAAGGTTGTTGTTTTCATAAATAAAAAGGTTTATTTATTTGATTTTCTGACATTGGTGAGCAGAATGGTGTGGTGGGGAAGTGGGGGGGGGCACAGGATGACTTTGGTTACAAAGCAACCTGAGAGGCAACTTCCCCCTGAAAGAAGGTCCTACCAGGGTGACATCTCGGGAGCGGCGGGCTCGATGTGATTCCGGCTTCAAATTACAGAACGCTTTGACAGGGTTTCTGTCTTCCTGTCTCAGTGGGAGCCGGTGGACTCCCCATAATGAGATGTTAAAAAGCTAACCTCCTCTCATTACTCCTAACTGTCCTCCCCTTCCTCTCCTCTCTATTCCTCTCTCTCTCTCTCTCGACAAGCTCAGAGCAGGTTTTAATGAATATTTTAGTGCCCCTTGTTCTCATTCTGCTTGCTGCTTGGGATCAATGATTAAGTCAATGCTCCTACCTGACACAGCTCCCCCAACCCCCAAACTATTTTGCGAGAGCATTCTTTTTATTACTCCAAAACCTTTTTTTAGCTTGCAGCACCACACCCTGCATATCACCCTCGAGGAATTCCTTCATTTACTCTCACTTAATCAAAACATAAAATGTGCTTGCTGTAGACTAATAGGGGTGGAGGGGGGTTAGCTAGTAGCTTTAATTGTCTCTTATTGAGCTTCATTGTCGAGGGAATCACTGTAAGGAAAGCACACAATAGCGACAGGACGGCTGATATGAATCAAACCATCTAAGTGCTCTGTCACATTTTACATTCAAATAATTTATCAAACAGGTGCCTGCTTTTCTGACGGTCATGTTTAGAAAGAAAAAAAAAAGCTTCACTTCCTTCTGGCAGTTTTGTAAAAAAAAAAAAAAAAAAAGAAAAAGTTTTGTGAACATCCAAAAGAGAAATGGATGATGACATCTTCACAGTGCCAGATGGTTGTTAAATGTTACATGTCATCCTCTAACAAAATTAACAGTGAAAATTGTCAGACATGAATGCACTGAATGGAACCTAGCTCGTGTCCCACTTAGCATGCTTCTAAGAGGAAAAGAAAAAATCACCATCTTCAGCAAAACAACCGAGATCCAGTCATTACAGTCCCTATTTGTATGCTTTGTTAAAATGACAGCTGAAATCATGCAGAAATACTTTCACCAAGAAGTGACAGATGTTTGACTCTAGCGTGATCAAATCCCAGCCAGCCTTGTTTGTGATTGCTTTGGGCTGCAAATTTAGCAGCACATAACTTATATTTCAGTGCAAGCTGATGAACCATACAGCATAGTCCAGGAAAAAAACATAAGTTTAGACAGCTAAACGAACTAGCATCATCTTCCACCTTTCCTTGTCACATGTGGGCACAGTTTTCTAAGGTATATTAAAGAAGATTTTCTAGGAGTCGTGGTTGATTTCAGTGCCTCTTCTTTACACCTCAGTGTTTCCACTTAATGTGCCGAGGTAAAGGTGGAGTGCTGTGAATATTTTCCGGATGCACTGTAAGTCAGTATCTGTGAAGATCATTTGAACATTTACAGTTGCACCTCTTGAACAGAGTTTTAGAGTGAAAGGCTCTGTAAAAGCATCAGGTACAGTAGTGTTATTGTTAAAATTTCTTTTATATTTTTGTCAGGGGAGCATTTTTTTCCCCCTTTTATTCTCATACGCTGTCTGCCACATTCATCAGCAAAAAGCAGACTTGGGAGGAACAAGTCAAACCGTGCTTTTAGTGTCAAACGGTACAATTTACATAAACAGCACCAACTAGGAAGTGTTTGTTTTCTTCACTGAAAATAATACAGATTCACTGATTGGTAGGGATTCACTGTCTATCAAAAAGATGATGCTTTAAAGTGGATCGAAGTATAAGAATTGCCCTAAGTTTTACTAATGTTAAATGGCTAAAATCACCCTTAATTTTTCACAAGTATACATTGATTACATGTTGAATAGTTTTTCTTCCTTTGATTGCATTCTAGCCTGCTTTTACTAAGTGCCAATAAACTAAATAAGAGAACGTAATAAGCAAGGTCTTTTTAATCCAACCCTGAATATTAAATCATAAAATTACACTCATGTATTTGCACTAAATTGTATGATTGAATGTGGTTCAAATATTAATTTGGAAGAGTCAACTGCATAAAATATGAGAGCCCATGACTGATGACAAAAACCAAAATAACTATGCGAGACCTTTGCTACTAGATGTTGTTTATTGAAGTCAGATAACCACATTTCTATGGAGCAGATTAGAAATAATCAGTAGAAAATTACTTAAATAATCAGTTTTAAATGGGTTTTAAATGCCTTAAGGTAGTATGATTTGATAGATTCTACTTACAGCCTTAAAGTTACACACAAAATGACAACTGGAAAAGAAGGTTCTAGCAAAAGGACAAAGTGACCAATGTTCATTTGGTAATCTTTTCCCAAATAGGCATATCTCAGTAAATAATGTGAAATGTTTCCCTTTTGTTTTGCTCCATTACTGAGCATTTTTTACATGATGATTTGACCAAATCTGGCTTTTGCCTTAAGCAAAAGATTTCCTTAAATTAACTTAAAATGTGAGATATCAAAGACTTGGGGTTGTTTTTTAACTACTAAACCCACCTCGTATGGGCGATAGCCAGTCTCCACTAGCTACAGTCTAAAGTGAAGAACCTCAGGCAAACACTGGGGCTTCAGTAGACGTTTATGGAATCGAGCACATCTGTGACACTGAGCTGACAAATAAAGCTTACAATAGTTTACTGCATCTGTTTCTGGATTTGCCACTTCCCTGTTTCTCTGTAATTTTACATTTAGTTCAGTCAAGATGTTTAGGCTGCATGAAAAGGAGTCTGGCTGATCAACACACAGCTTTGTTTCTCTAATTACCATTTCACCCCACAGCTACACCGTGTCTATAAAATCTCAAAGGCATTTTAATGTTACATTTCACACAGCCATTCTACCAGCGTTTCGCTTCAGCCTGTGGGTTCTGTTGTTCCAAAGCTGTGACTTTCCCAAAGGCATCACTTTTGCTTTGTAAATATTTGTGTGTGCTGGTTTTACAGCTCAGCCCCCATCAAACACTGCGTGAATCAAACGAAGCATTATATGGAGTATATACTAACAACAGAAGTAGGTGGAGTGTGAAGCTGAAAAATCTTTCATGCATTTTAATTGCCCACTCATGTATGTTCAAAGACATAGTACTATTATCACTTGGAGTACCTACAATTAACATACACTTAGTATAAAATGTTTACAGCAGAGGAGACAATTTCTCTTGAGTTTCTGTCTTGGAATGTTATGTACATAAATCATGAACCTTAAATGAGGCAAGAGAAATCTCCAGTACTCCATGTACTCTTTGGGTCATTTTGGTTGGTCAACCAGTGATGAGAAGGTTCACAACTTCTCCATGTTGTCTGCATTTGTGCAGAATGGGTTTCACATGGTTTTGTAAATGGTGCCAGACTGATAGATGTCAATGATTTTGTTTCAAAATGCAAAAACCGTGTGCACGTCCGTACTTGATTGTAGTACCAACTTGCAAATTGGTTGAAACTGTTTACAGTTTGCTTACAAAATGTCCAATTAAGCAGAGGCACACAGTCTTAAGGCTGTACTTTTATAAGAAGCTTGGGTCAAATCAATATGCAAGACTGATTACCTCCAATTACAAATCAGCAAAAAGTTATTATACCGCTCTTGCCCTTTCGCTTTACAAGGCAGTTTAATGTCTTATAAGCCATGGGTTCAGGTTTATGGCTGTGATGGTTTGTATTCGGTCTCACTACTCTCATTAAGCTGGTTTCTAATGGCAACAGTCACTGTTTTTCCACTGCAGAAAAACCTCTGATGAACCTCTCCTACATCAAACAGCAGTCGGATAAAGTTATTCACTCACTGGTCAACTTTGTGGCACATTTATCGGCTACAAATTATTATGTACAAACTTAACTGTGATCATGAAAGTCATGTTACAGCAAGCATGGCACATCTTCTTTCCTAAGATGTATTGTATTTTAAACAGTCTGATCCTGGAAGGAACATGCTTATTCATGCAGCATTGAACTGAAATATTCAATAAAACATTACTTGTAAAAAATGTACAGTACAAGGTTACAAAGGGCGTTTGTAAGTTGTGAGCCTGGAGTGAAGATAATGACTGCAGTTTCCTGGAGGAGAAAAGAAGAAGATATTTCCTCATTAGCTGTGGTCTTGAGACAGCTGAAGGACTTAAACCACTGATTTATTGAAGTTGTTATGTTTTGAAACCTTGTTGTGACCCTAACCGGCACCGTAAGTGGGGGTGATGAAATGGGCCCTGTTAGGGAGTTCAAACAGGAGTCATTCGGTGCAAAAGAAAATAGACATAGTGAGTGAAGACACCCTTAATACTTTTTTTACTGTAGCAGTACAAATAAACTTTCCTATGTGGATTTTTTTCTCTTTTTTTCCACTATTCCAACCCTATTCCTACGTCCAGGCATGGAGCCAGTAAAAGTAACTAAAATAGAACACTTTTGTTGTTGTAGACTTTGTTTTTTTGTTTTCTGGTGTCTAGTTAAAGTTTTATTAAATTTGAATCCATTTAGGAGTTTGCATGTCAGTTACCTTAGACAAAAAAAGAAAAAGGCTGCACTTGCATCTGCCACTGCTAGCAGTGTTTTAGATCTATGGACATGGGAGGAGCAGGCAGCAGCACCAGACATGTATGGATGATATGGACTTTTTTTAAAGATCTCAAGTATTATGCCCACATATTTATCTTTTAATGCTTAGATTATTGTAAGTCTTCGTAAATTGGGTTTGACCTTTGTTAACTTTATTGCCTTCAAAATTCATCTTCCTGTTAGAGATAAATGCTTTGACTTGAACTCTATTTATATCGTCTTCAGTATCTTGCAGACTTACTAATAAATATTACATTTAAGTCCTTTTCAGTTGCTGCCTCCAAAGGCCTAGAGGTTAAAGATGACAATTTAACCTCTGTAGCGTTAAAGTAGTTTATTTGGTTTCATCACAGTGTTTACTTTTTTATTGGTTGGGTTTTTATTCATTGCTTATAAACGTTACCTAACCTCTCCTATATTGTTGCAGGTTTTTTCATCATTATGATTGTGCATGTATATGCATCAAACAAACTAGTTTGATGCAGACTAGTTTGTTTTTGTTTTTTTGTTTTTTTCAAATATGCTCTGTTGAATGAAAATGGAATATGAAAAGTCAGTGGAGAAACTTGCATCTGAAAGTGGGTCACTGGAGGGTCGTGAATACTCATTACATGAAGCAACGGTGTTGCTAAGCTGGCCACACGACTCCAGTCTCTCCACTAACCCAAGAAAATGGTTTACAATAGTTGAGGCAGCATGAACCTAACATCTTGGTAAATAACATATCAGTCAGTTAAAAGGGGTGGTCAGGATGGATTATGTAAAATCATCTTTTTTGAGCTTTATATTATAATGTTATTCCCTCAAATAATACATACAATATTCGCAACAACCTTTTTGATAATCAAGATAAAGATTTAGTTACATTGCTGAGTTCTAAATTATTTTAAGTTGATCTGAAATAGCAACAACTATTTGAGATAAACATACATTAAAAAGTACTCCAAATTTAAAAGAGAACAAAAGTATACTCAAACATAAAGGGGAAATAAAAAACACAAATAAGTTTATCATCCTTTAATAGCAAACAAATGAATATTTAAAACTTTTTTTTTTTTTTTTCAGTGTTAACATTTTTGGTTGAATAATCCTCTACATGCCTCAAAGTGTCTAACACTGTTGACACTCAGGCAGCACCAGTGGCAGCTGACTGAACAAATAATATATACAGTCTGTCACCCAGTCTGTGAAGCAAAATTGGGCTTCACACATCTTTGCACATGTATTCACATAATGCATATCATTTGTCCGTCTGCACTGAGAACCAGTCACTTCCATGTTTTGGACATAACTAATTATATATTTTTCTAATCAGTGCTACCTTGGCCAACTGGTTGTCATTTGTCAAAATGCCTATATGGTATAGATGTTCTTTCTTTGCCCCCTCTCATCTATCCCATAACCACTCGTATGTCAATGTCTTACCATGCTCCTGCTCCAGCAACCCTCTTTTCTTCTTTGTCATGTTGGTCCACTGAAAAAAAAAAAAAAAAAGTAACCTCCTGTTGTCTGTCTTTTCACCAGGCAGAAGAACTTTGCCCGAGGCATTGAGCAGCAGCTCCCAGATGGCATGGTGGTGGCATCGGTGCCAACGGAGGTCCAGTGCCACGAGGAGCTGTCAGACCCTGTGCCTGACCCAGAATACCTCACGGGTATGAAACCATATTCCATAGTTTCCTCTCTTGGCTCGCGCCTGCACTGCAGTGTTTTATCACTGGCTGGTCCAAATCCAAATCTGTCAGAAGATATCTGCATTTGAGAGCTTAATAATCAGTGTGACAAGATGTTTAAGATCCCAAGGTGTTTGAACAACTATGGTGACATTTAGGATGTCATTTACAATGCGATGATTGGTCACCAAGTTCAACAGCAAGTTATGAAGGAAGCTGACAACTTTCTAAAGGTCAACAACACGACTGTGTAACTCCAGGTGGTTCCCAGACAAAAGTTTACAATTTGCTTTACAACAGATATATCATTTTTAACCATAATAAGAATAAAAATTATGCTGCTTTTCAATAATATCACATTTTATTGATATAACATAGACCAACTTTATAACTGTTAAGGAACCATGATATTTTTAGCAGCTAATAACAGTTGGATATGTTTAGTCTTGTGCTTTTTTTTATTACAGGTTGAGTGTAAATTGTACAGGCTGCAAGACGAATGTGACCATAAGAGTATCAGCTGTGGACAGCTACTGAAAATGACAGAACGCCAAACAAAAAATGTTTGAAGGGGGAGGAACACTTTAATGAATTGGTCTATGAATGAACTATATTATTTTGTTTCCTTTTTTTTTGTAATGTTGTAACTTTACTAAACTTTATAAAATTTAATATGGAAAAAAAAAAAAAAAAACATTTGAATGAATGATTACATTTCTAAAATTTAAATTAGTAGATTTTGCCAAATATACTAGAGTAAGTGTCAAGCAGGTTCCATTCAATAAAAACATAAAGCCATTCATTGGCTTCCCAGGCATTTCCAGAATACCATATTTTTGTATGAATCATAAGGATATCTCATGTTTTCTATTGAGCATAGACTTACAGTCTAAACTTACAACGATGGGGGTTTTTTTTAGATAATTTAGCTCGAACAATATCTTGTTTTAATTTGTTTTTGCTGCGACATTTCAGTTAAAGTGCAAATTAAATCTTTAAAGAAGAAATCTCACAAATAAAGGGAGTATATTCTGCAGGACTCCATACATGTATAATAATTTTGTCTTCATTCACCAGGAGACTTGAACTTAATGAAAGTGATTCAGCATTTTTCGTGGCAGTTTTTTATTCATACCGGCTGCTAGATTTACTTTCTACACCCGTTTAAGAGGCTGTAAAGTGCCTCAGTCCAGAGTACAATTTGTTGTGTTTTTGAAATAACAGAAGAGATGCAGGTCTTGTCAGAGTAGCAATTTAAAGCCACATCATTTGAGATTGTCTGAACTGTGATGGACAATCAAATAAGATGGGACAGCGGCAGCTCAAACTGCTTTTCTTGGACAAATTTGAGGATATTAAAGCCACCTAATCTAAATGGATCTGCCTTTGTCATACCCCTGAGCCCTCATTTCCCTCATCTTCCGCACTCGGTCCCTAGCTCTGCCTGCTCAGTTCAAACCTTTTTATCCATCCATCGCCCCTGGGTGTGAAGTGCACACAGCCCAGCACAGCAGCACTTCTCCTCTAGTGACTCTTTTCTGGGCTTTGGATGTAACAGCCGTGGGCCTCACTCAAAAGTAATATCATGAATTGAGATATATTTCCAGCCCATCCAGCAGTGCAGCACAGTAGCAAGCAGCATACTTTTGGGTCACTGTGTTTTTTTTATTATTTTTACTCTTCTATTAAATTATGGTAGAAGAAAACAGATTATTGATGCTATAGCAGGGGTGTCAAACTCCAGTCTTTGAGGGGCCGATGTCCTGCAACTTTTAGACGTGTCCATGGTCCAACGCTCCTGAATAAAATGGCTAAATTACCTCCACAGCTTGCTGCCAAGGATTTCATTATGTGACTCAGGCATGTTGAAGCCAAGATGCATCTAAACGTTGCACGACAACAGCCCTTCAGTTTGACACTTGTGAGTATGTGGAAACTGTAGTGCAGAGCTGTCCAAATCCAGTCCTCAAGAGCCTGTGTCCTGCACGATTTAGATGCTTCCCTGGCTCAGTGCACTTGAATCAAATAAAGGGCCCCTTAATAGGCCTCCATAAAAAATGGTAAGACACTGAGAATGTAATCGAATCATTAATCCAGCTTTGTTCCAGCAGGGAGACATCTAAAACATGTAGGACACCGCCTTTCATTGGTGTGGCATTGGTGTACTCTATTGGTCTACAGGAAAATTTTACAAAAAGAAAGATGATTTGTTATGAACACAGATGATGTTTTTCACTTTTGGACACTGCTTAAAGCTGGTTTCACAATCACTTACATACGTTAGCTGAATTTAAATTTTATATTGCTTTAGTCAGCAACAAATAACTGACCAGCACGTCAAAGGAACAGGTAGGCTAGAGGCAGTGCAGTCTTACCTCGTGCTACAAACAGCCTGAGAAGGCAGCGTTACCACTTTCTCTTGCATCTCATTACAAGAATGTAGAACCATAACTTTTTGCCTTTGACTTTATTCTTGTCATTAAAACCTTTAACTGAACCAAGCCTAAAACAGACCTCCATGCTTATTTTTAGCCACACCACCACATCCTCCCATACAATGGTCTCATTTAACCTTTGTATTTTATTCATCAAGCACAATTTTAATCTAAACCAAACATCAAAAGGTTGAAAAAAGCCATTCCTGAAACATTTGTTGTATTGAATCAACTTCTCTCTAAACCTGAAAAGTACAAAATGTTTGCTGGTAGGGAGTGCTTTTCTGTTCCTGGAAAAAGTTGTGTGCAAAAGGCCAAAACTGCAAAAGAACAAAGTTGTGAATCAACACAACACGAAAAGCCAGAATCCCACACAATAACCTTAGCTTTTTGTTGTTTTGTGTTGGCAACAAATGCTTATAATTGAGTTAGTGCTACTGCCCATCAGTCTTATCGTACCCTTAAGGGACATAACATGCATATAAAGTTCTACGCCCCACTTACCTACTGGTCTTTGGAAACAGATGGCCCGTCATAAGCCCATTGAATTCTTTCTTTAAAATACTTGCTACCTCCCAGCTCACTGACAGTAAACTGTGCAAGCATCAGTGTAAAATCTTATTTCATCTTCACAATCTTGGCTAGGAAAGTGATGGCACCGTCCACATGAAGTCACCTGGGGCATCTTCTCACTTTACTGCACCTGTTCTCTTGGCCTTCCCATATCCACAGCGTGAGCAAACACAAGCGGCCGACACAATCCTCTCCAGTCCTATCTGGCTGGCTTCCTTCCACCACCACTCCTCTCCTGGCAAACCATCAACATTATCACCAAGCCTGAAGTTAATTGCAAGGCTCAGGTAATTGTCTGTGGTGTATACAGACGCGCAGAGGAGGTGCCGGCAGGATGAGCGTCTGTGGAGCCGCGATGAGCACATGCCACCTCTCTGTCCCTTGCTGATTCATCCAGGTTTTGTTGCTTTGGTCAGTGTATTTGTCACAATGTCAGCACTCCTTGTTCCTCCCCACTCTAGTCCACACAGGGGTGAAATCATTCATCTTTCTTTTCATCTCTCCACTTGGAAGTCGTTCATCACAAGGCCAGAGACCTCCATCAATTATTCCAATGGGAGGGAGACTAAGAAAAAAGAGTCTTTTGAAAGGCAAATACATCTTGATTTAATTGGAAAACAGGTAATCCCAGCACAGCGGCGCAGATTTCCCCAAAGATGGAACTTGAGAGATAACTGACCAGAAGAGAGAAAATACACTGAAAATTTAGGAGAAAAACAGACAATGGAGAGTAGGAAGGGGAATTAAAGTTTTATTGTTTGAAGGACTGGTTGAAAAGAACAAAAACCTGAAGGAGAATCTGTGAGAAGGTTTTTGGGTGAGCTTTCAGAAAAAAAATAAAATAAAAAAATAAAACAGAACAGAGTCCTGACAAAGGAATCCATTGGTGGAGGTTAAAACGGCAGCAAAGGAGGCTGAATCCGTTGGCATCCCTTCCTGGTAGCCCCTTATAATGACACGTTCATTATTTACATCTTGAGCCGATCTCTGCCTCTGATTGACTGTTTTAAAATCCTGAGAAGATTCAGAAAAGGAAGACTAAAGGTAAAATTGTCGTCTCTCACTGCAAGCGTTCCATTTCACTTTTTGACGAAGAACAAGAATGATACTTTTGGAGAAATGACTGACATAAACTTTTAGGTGTTTCAAATCAAAGTTTTATGCAGCCGTTTTCACAAGCCTTCATGTTTTTTTGTTGTTTCGCCATTCTTGCAGGATTCCCCAGTCCATAAATTTCAATGTGGTAAAAGGGCGGGTTTCTTTTAACTCGTTTTTTTAAGACGTCAAATACTTTAGTATGTATTCTTTCAGTCTCATGTTATTTATTCCCCAAACAGTGGTGCAATGCAGGAATTTTTTTCCCAGTAGTGGGTAGATTTAGATTTTCTGAAGCCTTTTCATGTGTACTGTGAAAAAATTTAGTTGTTTTTTAAAACAGTTTTTAACAGTGGGCAGCTCCAAACAGGAGCCAGACTATATTGTACTCATTCAGAGGTGTTTTTCTTTATTACTTATCTTGACCACTGATCAAACTAATAATAAGACAAATATACTGAAACATGTATAGGATGTTTTTATGGGGGGGTTTCACCAAGAAAAGGATAGCACCTATAGAACTTGAGGCAAATAGGCAGCTATAATTTGTTTTCCCTGGTGCTACTCTTACTTTTGACCTGCAGCAAATAAAACGCCGCACCTGCAAAAAATATTGCAACACTCCGGAATATTACCAACACCTTGTGGCTGATTAAAACTTGAAGACAAAAATCCAATTCTCTGAAGTAAGGCTCTTTTGTGTTAGAAATGTATCTTGTATTCCTGCTGATTATATCACACAAGCATTCTTTCAGTGGCACGTTTGGGTTTTTTTCTTTCTTGAGATGCGTAACGTTCACTGATGCGTTCTTATTTGTGTGTGTGTGGAAAAGTGTGCGAAGGAAAAAGAAAAGGCAGACTTTCAGATTCTTCATGCTTCAGTGCCATGTAATATGATATCTCGCCATCGACGTTAATAATAATTAAAAAAAATCTCTGATAGCATTCACAAAGCATTTTGGGGGTTGAATATAGGTGTGCCTCACCCCCCGCAATAAAAAGACACTTGAGCTAAAATGTATGAAATCACTGTTGGGTGAACTTCAGACTTTTTTTTTTCTATTAGAATTTGACTTGACATTTATGCTGAAAGGTTAAGACACAAAGTTAAATGCCAATTGTTCCAAACTCAGCTCCTATCCATTAATAATACATGGTTATTGGTCCAGAATGCAATTTAGGCTAATGAATATCACCGTAATCAGTGCATTTTAATATTTAGAGCCTTGATTGGATATAAATTGATCAACCAATCATTTTGGAACCAAGATAAGCTTCTTTTTTATTTATTCTTCTTTCAGCCAGAGCAGACTGAGTTTTTCCCATCAAGGTCATCTTTTGAATTACTGTATTCTCCTCATCTTGTCATTTTCAACTTGCTCTCCCCTTGGGTTCTGCCTGTGGCCTCTGTGCACACTCCCCGTGCTTCCAGCCTTTAGATATGTCAGCACTGAGATGGCACATAATCTATATTTTATAAGGCCTTGATATAATTGGTGGCAGTGAGGGAAGGTCATGCCTTCAGGGGCCTTCTTCTTTCCCCCATTGGTTTCCAAGACGAACTGCTCAAACAACAGCCCTCTAGTCAGGAATGTAGGTTGGAACTGAAGAGGCAGATTAGGCGGTCGGTACAGTGCCACTGTTTTAAGGCAAGTGGAGATTCAGAGAGTGCTGAAGTGTAGAAATTATTCAGCATGTATTTACTTTGAAACTTGTGCGTGGGTTTTGATTTATGCAGCACTGAGACATAAACTTGAGTTAGTTCTTAACAGCAGTCTGGTTCATTGGACTGATCTTCGGTGTCAGATTTGTGGGAATAACCCCTGCATTGAGTTTGCTTTGGTTCGACAAAGAGATCTTACAGTGAAATGTTTCAAGTCAACTTAAATATAATCGCATTTTGTTTCATAGGCAAGAAGAACTTCAGATGATGAAATGTTAAATTTATTTGTTTGCTTTATTAAGTGTGAAATGTTGTATTTTTTATATTTCTTTTTTTGGATTATCCATAAGGACTATGCTCATCGGTTTTACTCTTACAACTTCTGATTTCAGGCCATTTTTTTCTCTCAGTGTTATACACAGGAATAAGCTTCCTCTGTCTCTTGAGTCCCTCAACTTCAACTTTATAGCAGCTTTAATTAAATTTATTGACATAGATCTAGGAAAATAACATTACCAAAGCCTTGAAAGCAAATAAAAGCATGTAATCCAAAACAGAAATAAACTGATCATTTTTGATATCTAAATGGAAGTTGTTTTATATGGCCACTGTTTTTTATTATTTATGTTTTATGCCATCATTTATGTTTTATACGAAATTACTTTAAACTCTTCTTTTTATTTTGTTCCAGTATTTTTTGCAGGTACAAAAAAATGCAATGTTGATATTGATGTAATGCACATTCACAGTAGTATTTCATGCAAGTCTCATAAATTATAATGTTGAATATGAATTAAGTGAAGTAAAGCCTCGCCTTAGTGTTGCAATCGCAAAATAAAGATGAGATAATGTGAATGGAGGCTCAATCATTTACGATTTCATTTTCTGTTCCACTTTGCCTTTGGACTCTAATTAGCTGTGCAACTAATTAAAGCAACAATTAAACCTTACTAAAAATATTAAAAGTGTATTTTTTAGTTAGTTCCTGCCATCAAGGTCTTGTCAGGAGATGAACCCAAATGCAAACTATGACCAACATTTATCATATAATGGCTAGATTTAAAAATAGTAAATGGTAAACAAAATGTAGTTCAATTTAAAAACAAAAAGAATACCTAATGCAGGTATCTTGAACCAAGCGTGACTTCAGGTTTAGGTTGTATATATGCATATATGTACATTATATGTTGTATCTCAACATTTAACATCTTTGAACATAACTTATAAACTTATTGCAGTTTGGTTTAGCTCTAGATTAAATTAGGCATTCTTCCATACCAGATGTGTAGAAAGATGAATCTGGTGATTTATTAGCTTAAAGCTATTTAGCTTTGTATGTCCATGTGACATATTACATTTGACTAGCACCAAAAACTGCCTTCATCTCAAATATATCAACCAAAACAATGCAGGGATAGCCAGAAATGAGGGTTGATTACTTGTGCGTTTCTTTGTCATATGTGTTAAAGCTTAGAAACTAATTATATATGAAAAACTAATGTTCTGTAAAATATTTGCTTTCAAATGGTTTGGGGAAAATGCTTGTTTTCATATATATATATATTTTTTACATTCACTTTCAGTACTCGAGTTCCTCGTGGCTTTTCCACAGGATCGGGATGCTTCAGCAGCAGCAGTGGTATTAATTTATGCTGCTTGGAGAACAGATGATAAAATACATCTAAGATTCTGCCCCCACAAGCCTATTTATCAGCGGCTCCTGGTCCGAGCTGCTCATCCTCAGAGGTTGGTGAAGGGCATCTACAGCCCATCATTTCACCAGCTTTGTCATCGCCCCCCTTCCGGGCTCTCCACTCTTCTCCCTCCTGGGAGACAAAATAAACAGCTAATGCTGACATGTTGGCTCCTATACCTTTGTCCTTTTGTTCAAAGACATCAATCAGGCTCAGCCAATTGTAATCTGTTGCGAGATTTTGTAGACATTCTTATTTTGCTCACATTTCACACTTGAAGACGCATGTAAATGACAACAAGCGAGCAGCCACACGTCGACTCGCCCTGAGCATTGACCCGGTGATGTCCCTGCACTTTAGCAGAGCTCCTCAAACTAAAAGGGTAAACCCTTGTAGCCCTTCCTGTCACATCACTTTCTGGTATTGAATAGTTTTCAGCTTTGTCATTGTCCATGACTCTCATTTCCTAAGTGCTTTCCTCTATTCCTCCTTTCTCTTTTGAGTGTCAGCTTGTATTGAACTCATTGAACGTCAACTGAGTCTGAAATGACTCGAGGCTCTCAAATGCATGACATATAGTGAAACTTTGATGTAATGTACACAAAGAAAGGCATTTAAGAAAAGAGCATGCAACACTGCTTTGATTTTTAAGAATCGTCTGTCCATAAAACAAATTCGAGAAAGAAGAGTATAGATAGCATTAACAGTATTTAAGAAAAAATGGGATGCATTATGTTTGTTTGACTTATTATTATTATTGCTAGATAGGTCCTAAATCCCTGTTTTACTATTTGTGTTCATGTGTTGCCTTTTATCATACTTGCCGTTTTCAGCCGAGATGCTAATTGCATTAAGGAGGTTTGAATCTGGCGTCTTATCGGCTTTTCCTTTCCATGAGTTGTGTCTAAAAGCCTTGCGGTGTAAATCCCCACACCGTTCACAGAAACACTCCTGTTTTCAGCCAGAACTGAAGATAACTATTCAGGCTCAATTATTATTCAATGCTCAGTCCATACCGCCAATAGTAATCACATTTAGGAAGGGTTTTAATTTATTTCTCCTCAATGATTAATTGCATGGAATTGCTCTCGCCACTTCCTGTGTTCAACGTCAGTTAATTGGCTGACAACATTGGATACAGCCGGGGGGGGATCGAAGGAGGGGGGAGGCTCAGGCTGCAGGTTCCTGGTGAGAGTCCATGCCTGGTTTGTGGCCTCCTGAAGTCAGGGTGAGCAGAAGGTTTGTTTTAGACCAAATAAAACTTGGGGGGGTTGGAGTCCAACCTTGGGTGGATAAATGAGGATTCCTTTGATCAAGTGCAGCACAACCGTCTCTGTCAGAGGCTATGGAGTTTGGGTTGTTTGTCTTTAGAGGTAGTTTAAGGTCGACTGGAACCCATCACTTCCTGGGCCTTTTTTCCACTTTATACCTGACCTGATCACAGTTGACCCTTCAAAGATCCTTCATAATGACCTATCCTCAATTTAATTGTTCAACTTTGTCTCAAGTGCATGCAATTGTTGCATGCACTCGATGCATCCATTTATCAGGAGTTTTTTATTACCATCAGGTGCTATGTAAACCTAACTTTAACATCTGATTCTGAGTTTTTCAGAAAAATAATGAATTCAGCGTTCTGCTGAACATTGTGCTGAACCACGTGTGATTTTTTTCTGGACATTATTCTGCAAAAACATCAAATGTCTGGTGTGATTTCAGATTATTTAGGGATTCTACAGTGAAACAATTAAAAAGATCACTATAGAAAAACACATATTATAAGTATTTTCTCCTTGTAAAAGACTTTGCAGTAGGTAATATTCAATTACTTGATTGAATTTTAACTGAGCTAATAGCTAAAAAAAAAAATCTTCATAGATTATGGCTTGATATTTGATGATCACCACTTAGTTTTTATTTATTTCCCTCACTTTGAGTGAAATTCTTTAAATTAGTTCAAAAAGCTCTAAATGAGAACAGACTGTGATGTAAGCTGTCTCTGTTTAAGTTGTGTTTATTTTTAGATGGGGGAGATCAAAGTGGACATCTCTGCCCCCTTAATTCCAGCAGAACGGGGCTTTCGAGGCTGACAGAGAGGCAGTGATTCATAGTTCAGCCCAGAGTCCCTCTCTCCCCAAGTCCCTCATAATTAAAGTTGAAGCATATGGCATTGTGGCCACGTAAGCACAGAGGTACCTGCTAAACTTGTCTGGCATCCCTATTCCAAATCGCCAGCAATAGTTGTCCGTTAACTCATCCCTTAGTGAAGCTAAAATTAAAGATGTGTCACCTTGAGCTGTCATAAGCCACATCTGGCAAAGCCATCATCATGTCATCTTGACTTATTGATACCCTGTTTGTGTGGTTTGCTAGAGGTTAGGTACGATTTCTCTAGTTTATCATGTTGCCATTTTTAAGCATGTACAGTGAAGTAGATCAAATTTTTCAGTCAAACAAAGAGTGTGTTTGAAATGAGACAAGCAACTCAAAGAAATACAGTTGGAGAAAAAGGAATTTAGTTTACAATTAATTCAAAAGATTGTTGAATTACTTAAACCCTTCTCAATAATCAATAGAAAAGTTTCTATTGTGATTATACCACTAAACTGAACATTTCCACTGGGATTTTAAGCAATGTATATAAAAAAAAAATCTGCTTAATTTTCTTTCTGATTAGAGCGATAAGGCTTAGTTAGAGATGAATAAATGACGACACTTTATAATCTAAGATGACAGGTTTAAATTACCTTTTTGGCACGTAATAATGCATAACACCTTGTAAATGTGTGCATTTCAAAGGTTTTATCAGAGTAAAACGTTTGGGTTTACAAATGAAATCAAACAGCTTTGGAAAATAAATGAAGATAAGTCATATTAATAATAAAATTTGTAAAGATATTTGAACAATAAAGTCTTACATTTCAGTCACTACATCAGTACAACATGTTTTCTTTTCCAATCTTCAGTAGACTTTTGTAGACTTTTCTATGTGTATAAAAAAAAGTATTAGATTAGTACACATCTGTAAAAAATAGGTCGTAAAATTGGTACATTGAGAAACCTTATGAAGAAGTGAAATGATTTCTAAGTCAGAGCAGAAATTGCCTTCTGTCACCCGAATGCACATACAAAACTACAGAAGCAAAAAAAAAGTTAAAGTAACAAATATTTCTAGAACATTCAATTATTTAAATCAGTTGAAACACTGACAAATTAGGACGAGTCTATCTTGCAGCTATGCACAGAAAGAAAGATGGTACAGGGAGATAAAAAAAAAAAATTAAAGTTAAGAGAATGACATGCTCCTGCAATAAAATATACATTTATCTCAAGGCTTTTTATACATTGGTGCCAGTAATCAGGACAGCCTGCAGCTGGAGTGAATCACCCCCTTTGTTTTTCCTTCAATGTACTGAAGGAATATTTATTTATTCACTGACCTTTTTTACAAGCAGACAACAGTCAAAGGTCTTAAGCAGGTACTTTTTTCCCCCCATCACAGCACCTTAGTCACAGTAATCATTGCTTTTTATAAGCAAGGTTCTCAGGAGAAAAGTCTTTGTGAATAAATATTGCACAACTTTAAAATACGGGGCTCCTTTTGCTGTAGGCTGACAAAAAGAAGAGCTTGCTCCGTTGCATTACATAATCACGAATATACGAGTCATCCAGTTGTGGATGCAGCCAATTTTTTCAAATGAAAGTTGCATGATCTTCACTGCAGTCTCTTCAATCGTGCAGAAAATCGACAGCTGACAGGGAGCTTTATGTAAGTAAGATCATGAAGACTCTGCCTATAATGTAACATAAAGATCATTTTAAATACAACACTCCGATGGTTGCAATGTGTAGTTGTAAAATGAATATTAAGGAGTATAAGGACTATAAAAACTTACCACTATGTTCCATTTTTATCAAACATGAACTTAATAAATTTAGGGTAAAAAAAATCTCTGACAGTTTAAAATAATTTAAACATAGGCAATTGTGCAGTTTCTCTATTTTTCTTCTTTCTTTTTTTTTCGTCCCAAGCAGTTTCTGCAAGGCTTTGATGTCCTAAATTTAAACTCTCCGCCTGGTTATTTTTGCTTATTTTAATTGTACGCAGATATTTAAATATCCTGTGAGTAAATATATTTGCCCATTTATTCGTAACAACTGGAACTTTCAATATCTAGCTAATTATTTTTGCAATTTACCATCTATTAAGAGTGTCTCACAGATTAATTTCACTCCCTGGTACGGCAGGGACCCGATATTGGAGTCGCCCTTCACAGGAACCGTTGGAAATTTTTCAAGAAGCACAAAGTGTGGCAGAATTACGGTACTACAAATTTGGCTGGATTCCTGGCGCTCCGTTTAGGATTTACAGGTTTAATATGCTACTTCAATACATGTTAACTCTTGGGCTGCTAGTGTTGCGTCAAAAACGCCCTGAAACTGATATCTGGCTTGATGTAAATAGCTACAATGTTTACATCTGGAGCTGAAGTACTGAACTAATGTTTGTATATTTTTCCTGGCTTAACAAGAATTTGCCTTGCGGATTTTTCCATTTGGTTCCACTTAATTTTATAAGGACAAAACTTGCAGAACCATTTTTTTTTTCATGTTTAATAGACTTATTGTTTCACTTTGGACATCTTAAAATATCGTCTTTGTGCAGCTCTCTGTGTGTGTACCTGAGCTCCGCTGGCTGGGAAGTACATGTGAAACATTATGGAAGTCGCTGCCGTGTCACTGCAAACCCTATTGGTGAAAGGAATGAACTCAGATTCTAGGTAGAAAAACTCACATTCAGTTGACAAAGTAAAATGTCTGAACAATTTAGCGGTTTTGCAAGCTGTGCACAAGAAAATAGACTGACATTGTTAAAAATTTATCGTGCAAAATGTGGCAGCGTGTATTGCTAGAGGTGTAGCTGATGAAATGTGAAACAGTAGAGCTTAACAGCTATTGCGGGCTGAGTTTTTAAACATTTAAAAGATGCCTTGATCACGACCCTCAAAAACTGACTGGGATCAGATGAGGACACGCTTACTTAGAGCTGAATTATGAATACTTTGCCATTATCTGAGGTTGGAAGGTGTGATTTCTATTCTCAGTATTGGCATGTTCCACTCAGACATTAGTAAGGGGGTATTTCTTTTATATTTCTGAAAATTATTAGAATTTAAACTTTTTTCATCTAAATGAGTTATTTCTAGGCCCTGTGCCAGCATATTAAAGAAGTCTTAATTTATTTTTGAACATGCTGAATTATGTAATAATGTGAAATTTTTATTATTATTGTTCAACTCAAATGCTAAAAAAAACCCTTTTGCCTCAAGAGACTGAGATCTAAAAATGAGTGCTCTACTCACAACCAGAAAAATACAACGATGGCCTTTGGTTGACCGCGGTCCATAACCTTTTTATTGTTGGGATTATTATGAAACGTCTAGATACAGTCCCTACTTAAAATAATATGAGCAATTGAGGAAATCCTTCAATTCATTTATTTTTTTCCCAATAATCTTTTTTTGTGGATGATCACCCAAAGATTACCTCTGGTGACCGAAACTTTACCGTTAATTACTGTTCATCTTTCAGAGATGCATTTTGTTTATGGTTTTTGTTTTAATTTTATTTGTCAAAAGAAGAGGAATCAGAACAGTGGTACAGAGGTAGTTTCCTGGCTCGATTAAAGTATGGGTTCACTAGATAAATCTCGTCGTTAACCCCTCATATTTCTGCCTTCCCTCTTCTTCTTAAGTTAATCATTCATTCCCGGACTTATCTGGGAGTGAAATGGAGCACAGACGTGGCTAGTTAATGGAGTTCTATGAGCCGTAAGATTACTTTCTTACCTGAGCTCATTCTCATGAATCTTCTTTTTTTTTTTTTTTTTGGAGGGGAACGACTAAAATAACAAACCACTTCCCACCAAACCTGCAGACAGAACTATTTAGACAGGCTGTGGTTTCCGTCGCCTCTGTGTTGTCACTGTCAAGATTCGGCAAGCCGTGCATTTGTCTAGTATTCTGTGCCCGGCTTCCCAATGGGACAGAGTCACAAATGTTAACAAGAAAACTCAATTTACATTCCCCAAGCAGTTTATTTTGAACCGCCACAGTAAGACTGGGACTTTTTTTTTTTCCGCTCTTTTCTCCCTGTGGAAATCACAAGTAATATTGACTTTTTGTTTTTCTTTTTTTAGATAATTTTTTCCACACAGTCATCTTCAATATGTAAACTGTGCTATCCTGTTTATCATCCCCACATTAAATATAGGTGTCATAATGCAATGTTTGATACTGTTGAATGGATCCCCTCTGATTCGTGAATGTTTCTCATTGAAGTGGACACACTTATCAGCTAACGTTTGGTAATGTAAGCGAGTTGATTTTTATCATTATAAAACGGAAAATAAATCTCCATAACTAATTATTCAAAAAATGTCTCCACCTTTTAAAAATGCAATTATTTTCTCCAAACCTGGGCCAATAAAGGGCAGACTAAATAGATCAACGTTTATTACAATCACTGTTGATCTTTATGTAGGAATTATTGAGTCAAATTCTTCCGTCAAGTCTTTACATCTGTTGATGTTTTCCTTCTGGTAGCCTTGTTCACTGAGAGACTTCTTGCTTCTAATAGGTGCTTTGTTTTAAACTGCAACTCCATGAATAGTGATTAAATGTCAAGGTTTCATTAGATTCAGCCTTGGTTTATAAGTCTGGTGAAAAGTTGAGAATGAGGCTTTTCTCTAATTTCACAGTAAAGTCTAAAAATTGATAAAGTGCTAAGATATGTGACAATTCAGTTGTGCCAAACTACTGAAGGAATTCATCCTCACTGCATCTTGCTGTTTTTTTTTTCTTTCTTTTCTTAATCCTATTTTGGTTCAGATGGAAACAAATAGCAGACATCTGCAAGATCAAAAAGGAAAAAAAACTCTACTTGAGAACTGAGCTGTGATCCTCAAGGCTGGATTCACTTCCCAGCAGACTTACTTCTCAGAGAGCTAAAATATTGATTTGAATTTGTTTTGATTTATGTAACTGCTACACTGTACGCATGCAAAGACCGACTCTGTCCCATCAATATGAGGATAAAACTCAGACCAACCTTCCTTGTTGTTTAGATTTACAGCGTGCTCGTTTTCCGTAAACTACCTCTAAGGAAATGATTTCAGTAAATAATAAAAATTCCCTTTGTAACGGGGATATTTGAGGCCATAGTAGTTCTTTCACCACACTCCCTTTTTTTATAAAGAACTTTTTTTGTTGATGCAAAAACCAGTTGGCTATAATTCCATTGATTGGCTCTGATCAGTGGTAGTTCCTGCTACAAACTGCTTTTCTCTCTACTTATTAGGGGCATGAAAGCTGAAAACTCTTTACTTTTAAGTGCATCAGCAAAGGACACGTTCTTTAACTTGTAATGATGCACATCATCTTCATAGAAAAAACATCTGGTACAACTTAATACGTGCACATGCCAAACAAATACAGTGTAATTTTATTGCTGAACACATGTCTAATGTGTGTGTGCATGCGTGGAGCTAAATGTACAATGCAACATTAAGTCCTATCAAAATGGAGGACTCCCAGCTACCGCTAACTTTAACGTTTGGGAACTATACAGTTTCTCACACAGCTACAGTGGAGAAGGAAAGGTGGATGAAACCAAAGCTGTGTACACAAAAACACATTTTCATCAGTAATAATTGTTTCTGCTTTCAACTGAATGAATCAACTAATCAAATACTGAGCTGAACTTAAATGTCACAGATATCAGCTAAAGTCCAACTGTGGCATTCGATCCAAAACGCTTCACCACCCAAATGGTAATCTTACTTTACAAATGTTTATGTTGGCCAATTATAAATATACTATGTTCATGCTTTCAATTTCCTACTCTAATAATATTAATAACTAAGTATAATGTATGTAAAATTGATTTTAAAAAATCTGAATAGAAAATGAAACACAATCTGAATGAAAATTGGCTATTTGCTTATGAGAGAATACAAAGAGAAATATCAAAAAGTAGAAATAACACACCAGCTGTTATTCACAAAAGAAAACTAAGAGGAAAAATGTCTTAATATTTCTGTATTATTAACCAATATTTGTTTTTCAGACTCATATTTCTTTTCACCGGTAGCATTTGCTTTGCTTGCCTCTGCATGTCAAGTTTTCAGCTTTTGGCTACACAAAGGTGAAAATGTTATCGGAAGTGTTTTTGCTACTTCAAAATGTTGTTAAACCAGGATGCGTATTATCATTTTCTTTGCACGGCTTTGATGAGACACTTCTACGCCTTGCATTTGGACAAAAGGAATCAGTTGTCACACAGGACACAGCCCTAAAAACGCTGCTTCTGTCTGAGGCTCGGCCAGCAGCTGTACAGGGAGAGTAACTGAACTTGGGATGTTTGCAAAGTGAAGTTCAGTCAAATTAATCATTCTGTCAGACAATGAGAGCAGAGTACCCCAGGGCTAAAAGGGAGACAAGGCCTTTCAGCAAGAAGAAGAATATGCTGTGCTACTATATGTGTTTGGGGCTTGTTATTCATTTTCACTAAAGGAGGTGGAGATGGGGACGGGAAGCTTATGTAGTGGTGTGCTTTCACTTTCTGTACACTGGTGAATAGATCTACCAGGCCGGGGAGCCATTTCCCATAAGAGGGGATAAATGTATGTACCTGAAGGTGAGGACAATGCAGGAGCATCACATTTAGAGCCTTATTCATCAAGTTCATAGGTGGTGTCAGGCCTCTGCCAAATGTTGCATTTTCAGAGCAGTGTTTCGGAGAAACTGTCACGCGCTTCCCATGTGTGTTCACGTCTGATTTGTGTCCGTTAGGAGCATGCGTGTCCTCCAGAGAGAACCGCACCGGATCTGGCTCCTCCGCAGCAGTGTTAACAGAATTTGTCCAACTTTCATTTGACTTGGAACGGTAATCTAAACCTTTACATAAGTGTCTGAGATAATTACACACTCTTTCCGAGGTTCGTGCTAATAACTGGTTCTGTAATTATAAGCTTGTCCCCAGGAGTCAATCATTTCTTGAATGGTTACATATCAGGTTTTCGTCCTAATGAGGTCCTTTCAGTCAGGCAGTTCAAACTCAAGCGCATAAGAAGTTCAACATTA
This sequence comes from Poeciliopsis retropinna, assembly GCA_010277075.1. NCBI lineage: Eukaryota > Metazoa > Chordata > Actinopteri > Cyprinodontiformes > Poeciliidae > Poeciliopsis > Poeciliopsis retropinna. The sequence goes on from VMRM01000022.1 coordinate 10,608,117, forward strand.
AAATCTCTATCACAGTATTACAGTATTAAGAATATAAAATCAGCAATTTTTCAAAATTAACAAGACTCACTAAAGCCTTTTACTTTATTTTATTTTATTTTTTATTTTGTTTACTTTATTTAACCAGGTAAACCCCGTTGAGATCTGGATCTCATTTTCAAGAGGGACCTGGGCAGATTTCTATCTTGTTAAAAAATGATTAAATAAATTAAATAAGTTTTACATTTCCAAAAATAAAAATGTACTACTACTCAGATGTCTTTAAATATAGGCCATAAAGTAAACCGTTAATTGTATTATTCTCTAAATATCTATTTATGTTTTCAAATGTGTTTTGTGTCAAATACAGGTAATAAATAAAATGATTAATAAAATTAAAAATTTGTGCGTTATTACCAAATAGACAATGTTTTTCTGAGCCTTTTGGGTACAGGTCAGACACCTTTATTGTCATTGTTTTTATTATTTATTTTCCCTTAATATACACTTTTCAATTTTGTAAGAAAAAAAATATGAACTTGGACACATTTGACCTTTTTCTTTTTTAACATGCAAATCCTTGATAACAGTCCAACACTTTTACCACACTTAGCATCATCCATACCATCATATCCATAACGAGTGTCGCTGCCCATTTCCAGTGGGTAAAATAGGTCTCATATCCGTCGCAAGACAACACAGCCCTTGTGTGCATTTACACCTAAAGGGAAATTAGAGAGACCAATTAACCTAACATGCAGATTTTTGGACTGTGGGAGGAAATTAGTTTCCACAGAGAACTACCCCAGGGTAAGATTTGAACTTTATACCTTGTTGAGGCAATGCAGTGTTGGAAACAACTAAACAATCACATTTGCAATGCTTCAATTCATCATACTAAATTATTAAAAGTATTAATGTTTATTTTTGGGGAAATTAAATTTTCTGAATAAATGGCCAGAAAGATGAAAAAGTTTATATAAATATATTAATATAAACATTAATACTTCCTTTCTCATTCTGCCGGCAACTGATGCATCTTCATGTTGGTGCCATGTGCACAAACCACCACCCGTCACTGGAAATGGCAGACATCTTCCTTTCTTTATTCATCATCATTCGTTTCTCTCTCACTTTTTCACATGGCCCATGTACCTTTAAAGCTCTGCTTTTCAGTATGCCTCACACATCGATTTATCTCACTCATGCACACCCAGAAAAAAAATTAAAAAAAGATCTCTAAAATGCACATACACACAAAGTTCTTATCTTTTGCTTCCTTTCATCTATTTTCCCCTTCCCTTCTTCCGTCTCTGTGGTTGGAGGATGGCTGTCTCCACCACCAGCATCATTCAGATCCCTTCTGGATGTGGTTGTGAACACGGTGGGGGCAGTCAGAGTGATATATGGCCGTAATCCCACTGCTGCAGCATGACACGGCTGTCAGTTGCCATGGGAGACTACATGATTTATACTCTGCTGCTGTGCTTATGGTTTGATAAAAGTGATGTTAAGGGCCTGTTCCTGCAGCTGACAGCATCATTATTCGCTAAGCCATTCAATAAATGTTGCATTGAAATATATATATGTATATATATATTTAAATATATTTTCAGCATTCTCCACAAGCTTGATATTTTATAATAACTACTCTTAATGTTTGGTAAGGGTCTGTGTTGTATGTATTTGCTTTGAATTATTTGTCATCAAACACTCTTAGTTCCCTGCTGCTGCTTTTTCTGCTGTGTGGCATTGTGGGATGTGTTTCATACGCCGTTGACTTTTATTTCATAAGGTCGTTGGTCAAAGTGGCACAAAGCGTGTATAATATTTGAAGATTGAGAAGTGCATCAAAATGAAAAACATCTTTACATGGGTGGGCTTCTTTGCGCTGACGAGATAGGCATTATTGATTTCAGCAGGGAAAATATTGTCAAATAAGACCAAATCAATACAGATAATATACAGGGCTGAAAAAGAAGACTGGGTAAAGGCAACATGAAATATAAAATAACACTGTTTCCGAGTGTTGTGAGGTGTTTTTAATTCTTTGTAAATTTAGTACCCACAGTACAGTGAGCCCTTTACATTATTTAAATAAGCTTTTAAATCTGTTTTTTACACATCCTGAAATATTTACTGAAGCTAAAGAGGAACTATGATCCAAAATTAACTTTTTTGCCCATTTTTGCACTTTAATTTGAGTCTTTACTGCTTCTAGGAAAACCATCCAGCCATTTTCTGGCAAGAGGTAAATGATTTTTGGTGTCTGGACTTATGATGACCTGACAATCAGCTGGTCAGTTGGTTTTATGACTGTATGGGCTGCACAATGGCTGCTGGAAAAGACAAACATTTTCTTTTTGATTTGACTTTCAGAAACTGCTGCTGCATCTTTGATTATTGTGCAGAAGCCTTTGTTTAGCCAACAGACCTGTCCTAACTTGTTTAAAAAGAAGAATAGTCGCTCTCTTTATGAAAATATAGCAGTATGTCTTTGTATTATAATAAAATTTTGTTGATAATGACCTAAAAATGATATATTTTTGTACTGTTCCGGATCAGTAAAATTTTAATTTGAAACAACGCATCAAAGAAGACTGCGGCTCACCCTTTAAAATGAAAGTAGCTTGCAGGAGAATATATCCATGCTTTTGCTCGTTTTGCTTTGTTTTTGGTCTTTACCGTCTCATCAGAGAGTTATGCGCAGCAGCTCTTATGCTGCCAACTCCTCCACATGATTAAGGATCATTAATTTTTGCTGTCTGCTGTTTTATTCAGACCGGGTAATGCAATGTCAGTTTTAAACTTTTTAGACTTTTCTCTTAGTGGGGACGCTACAAAAACAATAACACAAAAGATAAAAAACAATGAATTGAAAGCCAAAACCCAGATGGGATTTAATGAAGCACCTCCAGTGCAGTAGGACGAAAATTTAAAAGCCAGATTATTTGTGGAATGATAACGGCAAGAGATGCCTCACGCACTGCTGCGCTATTTTTACACTTTTTTTTTTTTTTTTACACTACAAACATGTGGCTTTCTAGCTAAACTTACAGAGCATTCAGCTAAGAGAACCATGGTAACACAGGAGCTGTAGCTCAGGGGTGAGAATCTGTTGACAAAAAACGATTAGGTAAGCACAGATTTTATGGAACATTTGTGAGAATAAAGTCACCGTTGAAAGAAAGTTATGAGAAAGTTAAGTTCATTTTGCAGATTACCATGACCAATAGGGACAAACGTGGCAGAAAGTATGAGACCAGATGAAGCCTGAATTTCAAAATTTTGAATTACGTGCAAAGCAATGCAACAAGGAATCAGGTCAGTCATTAAGGAAATGGAAAGGAGGTTTTAAATAATATGAAAGCTTGACATTAAATAAAATCCCAATAAAAGAAGTTGATGGTTCTAACTTGACAAAATTGGAAAAAGTTCAAAGGGTACAGTTTATGTGAGCGTAATTTAAATGCATTTAAACATTGATCTTTCATTTATATCCAACATTACAACATTACGTCTCATCAATCATCTGCATCTTTATTTCTCAATAGATTTTGCGATAATCTTATGTTTCTTGACTTAAACTTCTGATGGTGTTCCCCTTTGATCTAACTCTTAAGTTATCACGTGTTTATGTCTCATGTCATCTTGTAAAGTAAACATGAAATGTGGGTCCAACCTTTGATCTAACACTGAAGTCTGCAACCTCCACCACTTCTACCAAGCAGAAAATAAAACATTAATTCTGAGCTGGAGGTTTTGGAGATTATTCCCCCCACGTCCCCACTGGCTGAATTTACTCATGGGGAAGAACATCACCTTAAAGCCTGCAGCAGTATAGCTCTAAGGGAACTGTATCCATGTTAACGTTTGTTCTCTGTTGCTCTTTTTTCAATCCTGCAGGTATGGTGAACTACAGTGAGGTGTCTGGCTATCCCCTTGTCCAGCATTGGAGTCTGCGCTCTGTGCTGTACCATGTCAAACTCAACCAGTGGGTCCTGTCTCAAGGTAGATCACTCAGTTTGGTTATTACTAAGCTCATGTCATACTGTTTATTTTGCCATGTAGGTGAACATTCTGAGATTTTTTCTGAGAAAATAACATTTTATGTAGCATTAAGTTTTGCTTCATCCATAAATTTTGTATCTGCAATGCTCTATTTACAATTTACGAGTGTCTTCAGTTGGTTACACAGTTGCACTCTATATATTGTGTATAATTATATAGCATGCGTTTGGCATGCCGAGGTGAGGAACTTTCTAACTTTCTGTTGGTATAGACAGATCATTTGGATAGAGCAACATGACATTAAGTACCGTTACATTGGGTTGCTACTGTGCCAGTAAGTAAGGTTTTAGCTGGAGATCAAATTGCATGTGCTACAGTATAAAATGGACCTAAAGGCACTGATGCAGTGTTGTTTATTCATAGTGTCTAAAAATTTTGAATTCCATCTAAAGGCAGAATGAGATGGAGGAAATAACATAAATGTTATTACTGTACTTTTCTGCCAAAGGAAAATGTTGTTCAATATCCACAAAGACAAATACAGTCATATATTTTTGAACACATCATAATTAAAAAGCCATGTTAAGGTTAGCCTCTTGACCCAAAAGCTTGGCTCTTTTATTTTTCATTTTGATGATGTAACTCATACACCACTTTCTTTTGATCATACATGGCATTTTTTGGCTGTTTTTAAAAAGCATTCATCACAGCTAAATGTAAAAAATGCACATAAACTCTTGAGATCTAAATATAGGTCCAGCAAACTATTACATTACCTGTTCTGAGCAATGTAATTATAATACACCGCAATAAAATACGTGGTCACAGTTTACACCATTTAAACATTTCTTAGCCTTGCTTTTGTCCCTAATTATTCAATGTCACTATGAAATCATTTATCACAGTTATTGTGGAAACAGGCTGCGGGTAAATGCATGTTAATAAAAGAAAATACTGTATGTGTCAGTGTAAAAGAGAACCACAAAATTCTCACCAAGCACTCTCAAACAAGAGGAACATGAAGCTGCAAGCACATCATCTGTTTATTCTTGCAGCTACAATTGCAGCTCCTTACCTGACTGTGTAATAAGTCTTAATACCTTTTAATATCTGACTTGTCTAGAGGCAAAAGAGTAATGTGTCTAACCAAAATGAAAATTAAACCACATAAACATGCTCTTTCTCTGAGGAAGCCTGCGCTGAATAACAAAGATTCACATTAAAAAGGCGCTTTTTATGATGCGCTGAACCCGGGGCTTGGTAATGGGGTGCTAAAGTTTAAAAGTAAGGTTATTGCCTCACAAGAAAAGCAAATAGAAACACACAACAGGCTGTGCCTGGGGAAATGAGTGCTTCAAAGAGCTTTATACACTGTATAATAGAGGGGAGCAGTGGAAGTGTCAGACTGGGATGAGTGATGATTAAAGTGGGATGGGACTTGCCATCTCCTGTGTCAAAAATAAATTCATCCTTAAAGACTTTCTTTTTCCAGATCGGTTGTCATTACTGGCATTAAAGCGATTTCCCACAGAACACTGAAGTTTATCTTCTTTATTCAAGTTTCCCTTTGCACTTCCTTGCTGCTTTGATGATGCAGTGTGTCTCTCTATAAAGAAAAGCACAAACAATCAATGTGGTTTTGCTCTGGATTTACATTTCTATAGGTTCAGCTGTTTTCTTAAATAAACACTACTTTTAAATAAATGCAGTATAGTCATCTGTATTTTCATGTTTCGTGTCACAAAACAGAAGACCTGCTCTCAGTGGCCATTCACTCATTAAAAACAAGTCAACCTGGTTGACTTAAAAAACCACCTGGCATCAGAGAACCAAAGATTTGCATTCGTGGGTGCATTTCACATAAGTGTAAGAAAAGTTAAGCACATCACATATCACAGCACATAGCATATCGCACCTCTTTAAGTTTCTATTTTAAATCTTAAACTATACTCAGCCCACTCGTCCAGTGAACTCTTAGAAGTAGAAAGCATGTACATCAAATATTCATCTCAGATGTGAGTTGACACGGTGCTGAGACTAGCTGATGAGAAACGTAGCAGTATGACAGTGTAACAGTGTAACGCCACCCTACCACAAGCACACTCTCAAGGCAGAAATATAGTGAGAAAAGAATGAACTTTGAGTCAACTTTTTTTATTCTGCAAATTTGAGGAAGGGGCTCAGTGACAGTTAACTGTTTTTTTGTTCTGTTTTTTTCTTTTTTATGGATCTTTCCACAAAACTACAGAAAATCACTACACAGATTCTCTAACATGTCTCCCCAAACGGTATAAACAATTAGGGACGTCTGTGAAAAATACAACTTTAAAAACAGTGTTCTTGTGGGAGAAAGTCTATTTAAATAAAACTAGAAAAAAACAACCTAACGTTGGTGAGAAAAGAAAAATATTGTATAGTATTGCATATCAAAATGGAAATTGATCGATGACTTGAAGAGTTGTGAAATAATTATCATTTTCTTGTTTTTTCACTGTATCTGATCACCTGCCATGTATTTTTAAGTTTTTTCTCTGTAAGATCGAAGCATCCCGTCAGTAAAGATGGTCACTACGACTGGGATTTAGTAAAGGAGTATAGTAAGTTATTTTAACAGCTTAAATGTCAAGGATGACAATTTTCTCACACGTCTCTTACTGCTAAATTTGTTTTATGAAGAAAAAAAATGACGACTTGTGATAATATGTGATCTTCTGAAATATTTCATTCAGTCATTCAGACTGACTGTAAATATCTTTCAATAATCCTAATTTTCCACAAGTTTAATGTACTTTTATGAAGTCCCTCATAAATAGTTTCTCACCTGATGAGATGCAGCCATTGCTCTATAAATGCAGCCATGACACCTCTAATGCATTTCCAGGGGTGTTGCTGTGGTTTGAAAGTGGCTGTGATGTCTGCTGAGGATACACTTTCTATTTTCTCCTCCCTCAGAAGCGACTCAAAAGCCTCCATCCTTTCTTCCTCTTTTAAGTCCATTTCCCACTTTAGCTCATCGTTTTTCAACAGGCACTGGAGGGGTGAGCCTACTGATTTTTACATCTGATAGCAAAACCCCCATCTCTCATCCTCACTATGCTCTCTGTCTCTCACTTCAGCAGCCTCCTAATTTAATTTCGGAGGAGAAGTTAGAACGAGTGAAGCGTGAGCTGTGAGATATTAATACTGCTTCCCCTGAAAATCACAATGATAAACTGCTATTGCAGTTTTGCTTTCCAATATTTGCTGAGCAAGAATTTCACCGAGCATATGGATGTTCTGTTATAGTCTGATCAATGTAGCATTTGAAACATCTCTTCGCATGCCTTTTATGTCCTTGTTCCACCCCCCTCGTTGAGTTCACTCATCTCTAATCAGATAATAGCACACTCTTAGCTTGTGCAAACACACATTTCCTGATTAGTTATTTTGCAATTAGTTTATATACATTCAAACAAAATCAATCAGGTCTTTACCCCGCTTTTGCAGTCATTTTCAAACTAATTTAGTTTCTACAATAAAACTATGTCCAATGTTGGCCGATATGTCTGGGAGCTGAACCTGATTTTTTTGTTTGTTTTTTTCCTACCCTGGTCCTCAATGTATATTTCCCCGCATAGTTTAAATGATTTCTTGCTTCAGTCCACCTGATTTGCATGGATGGCAGATAAACGGGTTTTTCTAGAACTGCAGTAAAGTGTGTCAAAGGAGTCAAACATCCAAAACATGCAGGGCACTTTTCCTAACCCTGGAGGACAAAGGTTAGGAGACACTGAGCTATACTATTGTCCAGTTTGGTGCAGGGAGATTAGAAAGGTGTAATATACTGTAAGGTCAGGATTACATGACTGTCATCACGGTTTCAACCTGACATGATTAAGCGAGTCAAAGAAGAAGAACCTCTTAGAACATGTGATATTCTGTTTTCAGCAGGCAGGGATAAAGTGATGTAAACCCACTAGCGTTTAGGTTGGTAAAGGTTTGTCTGTGAAGGTGCATGAAGATTATGATGTTCAATTCTTATTTGTGGAAAAATTAGTTTGGGATTTTATAAGAAGAAGTCAGAATGTCGTTTCTAGCCCTGATGCATGTGCAGGTAGGTTCTTTTAGAATGATCACCTTGAAAAAAAGACTTTTACATTAGTATAAGTTTTGAAACATGTTAAGACAAAAACACTAAGATTTAGATGTCTTCATTTAAAGTGGCAAAAAACATAAAATATTTCCACTATTTATAAAGTAATGTTGTTAAAATTAGAACACTTTGTTGGCCCTTTATATTACATATTGTTCTGAACTTACACAGAATTAGTGCTTACTGTCTTTACTGCTCAGAATGTCATCCTTATTTTGTCATTCTGTTCTCCAGAGAGCAACTCGGAGCGTATAAGAGGCTTAAGTTTGCTGTTTAATTAGTCGGGCTATCTGCTTGGGTAGAGCTTAACATATGTGCTGCTTGTAGTTTGCCAGTTGCTGTTAGCTTTGTAAGATTGATCTGCGGTGCAACTTTAATTTTTACCCTGGAAATATTCAAAATCATATGCATTTCTCTTTCCTCTAAGCAGGAATAAACTGCTTAAAGTCTTTTATTGAGTTGTCCAGCAGACTGGACAACTGAATAGTCACTAGTGGGGGAGTGGGAATACTTTGTAATTCACAACCAAAATAATCTTTTAACACTCTGGCTCTTTTGTATCCATATCAGTAAAACCTCTTAAAAAGCAGTTAAAAAGATGTTACTTGTACATATTAATATCACTAACTAGTCAATGCTTGTTAACCACATCCATATTCATAATGGAACTCAAATATTTTGATAACTTTTAGCACCTGATACAGACTTTCAAGTTGATGAGTTGGTATCTCATTCGAACGTATATGTATACTTTACCAAACTGGGTCATAATTTTTGTTAGTTTCCTGACCCACATGCAAGGCACTCCCAGGAGACAAGAGACATTTTTTAAAGATGTATTGATACAATAAATATGGAGCAATGAAGGCGTTTAAGGCTTGGAACTGCTGAAGAGGACTGGAGCCAGTACAGTGGAGAGAAGTGCGTTGGACAGGTCCAATTGTGGAGGAAGGTGATGATGAAGAAGAGCCCTGAAGACTGTCAGCTGAGGAAATGAAGATCCTGAGTTTTATAAGATTGAAGAATAAACACTTGTACTTTAAGAGGCCTTCATCTCAATTTTCATACTTACACTATAAATGGCCCTCAAAGTCCAGATAAAATAGTTTGCTATAATAATAATAATAATCTAAAAAGTATGAATATTGTCATCTAATTTTATTATTAAAGTATTTCTTTCACTAAGTTGTAAAAGAAAAAGAAACTTCAGTTCTTTTTATTTTCTTTCAAAAGAAGTTTTTGGAATCAACATATTCAACATCCATCTGTAAGTTATATTTAATTTGATAAGAACAAGTTAAGGAGTCTGCCTCTATCTTCTAACATTTTTCATAGAAAACAAAATTACTTTATTCTTTAGCTTCAAAGGTTTTGAGCTAAAATGGCTTTTAGTAATATAGATGCCTAACTCAGATAAAGTCAAAGTAAATTTGAGAAACTGAAGCTGTTTATGAAGTTGACAATTGTTGTTTTAACTTAAGATGTTAAAATTCCTAAAGTTGTTCATTTCTGCTAATCTGCATTTATTGTGGATATTGTGTGTTCAGTTTGTGTTATTCTTTCAAAAAATATATGTTATTAGTGTTTATATCTGAACCCTCTGTCTCCCTAAGGGTCATTATTAAAGAAAAGTAAATATTTTACCTGTCCTAAAAAAATAGACTGTGTCCTATTTTAGGACTATTGGCTATTAACTCTAGCCTAGGAGAGAACTAATACAGAAGAGCGATAAGAGTCAAGTGCAAAAAAGAATCTTACTGCCACAGATTAAATTTCCTGTATCCTGTTAAAAACTTTATGATTCTACAGCTAAATAAAAAATATCTGAACTTGCATTGAACCAGATCCATATCATTTGATTTATATTCTGTGTGAGAGTGAATGGATTATATATATATATATATATTATATATATATATATATATATATATATATATATATATATATATATATATATATATTTAGATTTCTATACATGTTCCAAAACTCGGTTGTGATACACAGAGTGCTTCTGAAACAACTTCAGCTTTGAACAGATTTAAATGTATGACATTTTACTTATTTTTTCGTCTTCTTCTAAATGTGAACCCAAGCTTGCCCCATATCCATGAGTGGACAGTGCGGATAATCCTCACTCTTTGGTTGAAAGAGTTCATGAATAGTAAGCAGATGACTCAGATGTCCACTTAAATCCGTGTAAGACGCTTGGTGTCAAACACCTGACATCAGCTTCCACATCACCGCTCTGATAATAAATACCTCTTTGCAGTTGCTGAACTGAGACAAACTGGATTAAATGGGAAAATTCAACTCTCATCTAATGACATCAAAAGAATACATTAAAACATACTTGGCTTTAAAAAAAGATATTGCTCATGTCTATGAACAGTCTTTATCCATTTACCTGTATTAACAGTAATTGAGTATTGAAAGACGTGTTGTTGAAGTACTTGAACATTAAAACTTTAAATAAAATCAAGTAATTATTTGACTTTTTTTTTTTTAATTTGCCAAATAGCATTAAAGAAAATGAAAGCCTTTCTTCAGATCCATCTTTTTATTACCTATGGATCTGTTGTGTGATTTCACGTGTGCAAGACCCCGCCCCCATCTCTCTGCTGAAGGGCAAATTAGCTACTCGCTGACGATGACTACCATTGGTTTTAGCTGTCAAGTTATCAATATAACACGCTAAATCTTAAATATACACTTGATGTATTAAAGAAAAAGGAACCCAGTGATCTGCTACTAATTGCCAACACTACAACAACTAGATAATGGGTTCAGAAAAAAGTTTTAGGGAAAAAAAATGGCAAGGGAGAGAGAAGTAGTTCAGTTATTCTAGTTTGATTTTGACCTGAGCATGTAGATTTGTTGCCGGTCCATCGCATTGCAAAAAAAACAAAAAACAGAAAAACATTACAAAGATAAAAGGCAAGTAGGTAAGAACACAACATAGACCCAGCAAATGAAATGGGTGCAGTAGAGCACATAGACCTAACAGGAACATTTGAACAGCTTTTGGCACAAGGCTCAGGAGCAGTTTGGTTCCGCTTTTCATGCAGCACTACTGTCTGAAAAGTTAAACTGAAGGTTAATGTAGAGGTTGTGAGAAATATCTGACAGTGTTCAGTGCCCTGTTGCCGTTGTGGCTCTGAAACAAATGCTGGACAGAGTGCAGGTGTGAACAAAGTGAACCTAAGTGACTTCCTTCGGTTCCCTCACTGTCCACTGCAAAGCTCCGCTGTTTGTCATTTTGTAGTTGTGTCACAGTCACAGCTGATAGATGGGTATGTTGGTTTAAATGCAGTCTTTATTAGATCTGTTTCATGGTCTTAGTCTGGTGTCACACTCTAGTCCTGAAGGGCCGCTGTCCTGCAGTTTTTAGATGTGCCACCGGTACAAAACACTGGAATAAAATGGCTTAATTACCTCCTCATTGTGTCGATAAGTTCTCTACAGCCTTGCTGATGACCTCATTATTTTTATTCAGGTGTGGCAGCAGAGGCACATCTAAAAGTTGCAGGACACTGGCCCTTGAGGAGTGGAGTTTGACACCTCTGGTCTTTTGGTGTTCTTCAAGTAGGCGATATCATTAGAGAGTAGTTCCTAAATTTTGTTCTGTTAGCTTTATCTTAGTAAGCCAGAATGATGTAAATTAGATAGTTGCCAACTATCTGTGGCAAGCTATTTTGTTTCAGATTTTTCTGTTTTACTGTATCCTATTCAACTTGTTAAATAATTATTTCATTTTAGCTTGTAAGATTTACCATTATTAAAAAAAAGAAATCTAATCAGTATTTCGAAATACAAAATCTGACTTGGTTCTATATTTTCAATAAGTACAAACCAACTATAAATGTAACTATATTAACTGCTGTTGAACATCTGCTTTCCATCTTTCCAGCTTTCAGCTCTGCCATCCATTCTCTAGACGGGGCGACGCAGCGGAGCGACTTTGTCTCAATCCTGAGGGAGTTTGGGAACCACTATGTGCAGGAGGCCGTTTACGGCTTCCAGGAGTCCTGTACCATCTGGTACCCCAACAAACAAGTCCAGAGACAGCTGTGGCTGGAGTACCAGGACATCAGCAAAGGTAGGACAATGAAGTTTGTGTTGGTATGTGTGATTTAAAAGGAATAGAAAAGCTAGTGCTGAGCTCTTGTTTTGAACGAGTTGACTTTGTATGTTGCATGATATTTTCATCTGTAAATATCAGAAACTTTGCTACACCTCCTTTAGGTAATGGAGGTTTTCACTACCATGTTACCTCTAGAACTCTTTCAATATTCACCGTATGTGTGACTGAAATTTTCTAAATGACATAAAACTTTTACCACCAAACAATGTATTTAAGGTTTTTTATATGTCAACTATTTTAGATTGCAAAGACAAAGCAAACAAAAAAATACCCTGCGGTTTTGATCACACTTCGTAGCCAAGCACACAACTTATCTTTAATGATCAGAGTCCACGTTTCTTGTCTACTACAATGCTTGAAGTTCTGTTAACTGTGGCTCGTTTAACGTAACGATTTATCTATGTTCAGTAGGTGACAGCTCCATGCCTTTCAGCACTTCTTTTATCTGACATGATCAAAAAAAATGTTTTTGTGGTGTGCTGTCTGCTCTAGATACAGTTTGCGACACACAACAGTTTTGCCACAACATGGTCATTGATCAGTGTTGCTTTGAGGTAATTTCTGCACTATTACAACTGAAGAAACCATACTAAAAGGCACTGGGTTTCCCAATCAAAGAATCAATGTCTCAGCTTTCCTTGTCTTGCGAGTACATGTCAGCCATATGGTGTATACTTCTGTTGGTTGTTGTTCTTTCGAGGGCTTTTTTTTTTCTTTACACTAACTCACTTATGAGCAGAGATAGTTATAGCCACCTTATTGATTTCAGCATATTTCTTGTATAAATTTGTCCTGTATCACTTTTGCTCCTCTAGCTCTCTTTGTCTGAAAGAGTCTTTATATAACTGCCTACTTATCTTCAACTGCTCACAATAACAATTGAGTAAGTTTACCCTTTCTAATAGCCTCATTTAAAAATAATAATCATACTAATTGTAAAAATAGAAAACATACAGTTCCCTTCTCGTTTATATATAACTTTAGTTTTCTCTCTATCATTCTCAAAGAACCTTAAATATTCCTAAACTGTTTTTGACAGAGTCTCATTGGCTTGTCATAACGTGTCACTTCAGTTGAACAATAAGGTTGGACATACAATACTAACAACTAAAACCTCATAAAATCTTACTGTAACTAATTATTTGTTTCAGGAAACAAAAACAATTGTCAAAAGAAGGAGTTGTAATCTCTGTCAACAAGCTGTCTGTTCTCCACAAACAGAGACACTTTACCTTTGACTTCAGGAATTAACATTCTTATGAACATATTAACACCATTAATAATGGGATTAATGAGAGCATTAATTATTGGACATTGGATTAAAAATAATCGTGTTCAATTCTCCTTTTGACCTACAATATGTACAATGCTGTCACCAAAGGGAGGTTCAATACACCAGGCTAAATAATTGCTGGGGTCAAAGTGTGAATTCAGAACTGGAAATAACAAACATAGCATTTCATAAGGTCATTTGCAGCATTAATAATGTGCCTGCCTATATTGCAATCATAGCATTATGCAGCACTTAGACTGAAGTTGAAGCATTGTTAAAACATTCTTTGTAAATCCCTCTGTGGCATGAACTGAAATTGTGACACACAGAAGTGCCGAAGTCGCTACTCAAACAATTTCCTTCAAAATAAAAGGAACATATTCGAATTAGAATTTTGAATAGAATGCACTTGTCTAGGATCTCTAAATTGTGACGTGTGGGTGAAGGAGAAAACACAAGCTGAAAAACATGCACTTTTTGGTTTCTAGCAACTTATTTACAAGGCTGTTTTCTTTAGAGAATCGATGCCTTTCAAATTGAGGGAGGTTAAAAGTTGATGCTCCCACCTGCTCAGTGAAACAAGGTTTAAAAAAGCAATAAACAAAGAATAATTTGTTTTACATTTTTTGTACTTAGTAGGTCAAATGTTAAAAGAACATAAAACATCAGATTTTGTCAATGCGATTCTGCGAGTCTGCTCGTCTAAGATTTTGGCAGAAATCTGCCAAAAATCCCCCTTTGTCCTGTCAAATAGTAGCATAGCGATTACACTGAGCTGTGAAGATGCGAAGTGGCTTAATCAAAGTGGATAAGTGTTTCAGCTTGGCTCAGAACCGTCTGTTTTGAGGAAAATTGATTCCATTGGCAAAAACTTGAAATCAGAGTCATCCTTCTTAATCTCTTCTCCACATCTTGGAAATATCTTGCCCTTTTGCAGGGACTAATGAGCTCACAGGAGAATTTGATGATCCATGTCCCCAGCCTTTGCTCCAAATACAAGATGTGCCTGACTGCAGCTTCCTGCCTTCATATTCAGGGGGAAGCCAGGCTGATCTTCGTCTGATTCTTTTCTGATTGGGTCACCGACGGGACCAGTGCCTTCTTGGAGTGGGCCTGCTTGTCAATTTTGTATTTCAACATAACAAGAAAAAGAGGATTTTCCAACTTTGAACCATGTATGTGTTTGACCTAAGTTGTCAACCTCAAATAATTTTAAATTCATGGTTAAAAATGGCATTTGCAAGAATCATTATTAGAAATAACAATGGTTTATTACTTAGTCGATGCATCGGAGATTGGTTGGTGAGGGGCCAAAAAAAACAAACTGTATTCTGTAAATTTAAATAAAGATTTAAATCTGTTGTTTCCTAATGAGCCATAAACCGCAAAAACCACACACTAAAATTCCTGTAGAAGTCATGTTTGTGCAGACACGGCCATAGCTCATTAACCACGGTCAGGCAGTGTGCGTGCGTGTGTGAGTGTGTAGCACTCGTCTACTTTTGGTCATGATGCCTTGTCCTGGTGATTAATAGCACTTTGTTCTTTGCTCTGGGGTTTGATGCAAGTTTCCTATTGTCAGACACATGACCTCAATTACCACGCCAGAGATCGGACAGGAATAGCATGAACGCCGCTGCTGCTCCCTACATGTTTTGACAATTTATTACATTGAGAAACTGCGCTTGATGTGAAGGTTGTTGTAGGCAGCTCCTGTTTAGAGGTTCAGTTATTGTAATCTGTTCAGAAAGTTCTTCGGTACTCTCGGAGGCTACGTTGATCTCATCAAAACCCTGTCTTGTCTTCTGATGATCCAGAATTATAGTTCCTGGTTGTTGTTCTGATTCCCTTATACATCATTAAATGTCAGGCAGCATGATCAACAAAACAGGAAAACATAATGTATTTCAAAAAAAAAAAATAAAACAGTTTTCTTCATTCCTGTGATACAGTACAAGAATCTGAAATAATGTAAATTACTACTTTGTTTCACTAAAAGTTAGTAAGTAGTTTAACTTTCTCATGTGTAAATATAGATTTGGGGACTTTTTAAATTATTGAACTGTGGTAGTTTTGGCTTTACATGCTACAGTCCAAATCATTGATATTTTAGGCGTCTGCTTGAGTGACATGTTTGGATTTGAGTTCAAGCCGATTCTTGTTTCAGCAGTTGAGGCTCTGCAGCAGTATTTTCATTTTATTCACCACTGTCCACCTTGAGCCACAGGTCCAGATCACAGGTGGAGCAGTGAGAACCCGCCTGCTAAGAATGTCAATCAGGAGCAACTTACGAAACAGTGCAGCCGACATTGTTTCCCAGGCTCCCAAAATTTTCCTGTCAGATCTTGTCTAGTTATAACTTCCGATCGCAAATGCACACGTGCCTGACAGAAATTTTGTTAGCTCTATTACAGCAGAGGGCACAGATAGGATAGGAGAGACAACGGGACAGCCGCTGTATGGCTGACAGTGGATCGGAGTGCGAGCCAGAGGTAGGCTGTGCCTGCGGTTTGAGGGATGTTCCTCAGGTGACAGACCTGATTCTGTTTGTTTATATCAATGTGATGGAGCAGCTGCCTGATCCAGAGCGGAGGGACAGATTGAGGCTGCATGTTTTCCTCTTTCTGCCTGCAGCTCACAGAGCATTTTATACTTTACAAGAGCTGCTCAATTAACTTAGTCAGAAGCATTTTGAGTTTGGGAGGGGAGCGCTGTTCCCCACTACTGCAAGCACAATTAGGTGGAAAAAGTTTTGTCACTAAATATGTAAATTTTAGTTTTTCTTCACAAACAGAGCTTTAAAAAAATACTCATTATAATTTCATGGATGAAGGAGGCAAGCTCTCGGCCACCTTAGACAACTGACCCACTTGTTCCCTCCTGTCTGCAGGCGTGCAGTAGTGGGGCTGTGAAACATGATGGGGAAAAAAAGAATGACTGAGTGAAATTCACAGATAATATGGAAAAATAATTCTGAGTTTCACAAGCAACAAACACATTTCCTGATCATTCTATTCAATGGAAAGTTTAGGAGAAGGGGAAAAGGGCAAAGCTGATATTTTGTTGCTTTTGATGGAGTCTTGTTTGAAATTGTGAATGTTTATTGGGATCAAGAGTGCGGAATCCAAAGCTTTCTGCTGCATTAGGACAGGATGTTTTAATTTTTGCCAAGAGGTCACGTTCTCGTTTCCCTCGAGTTGTCTCTCATTGATGAACCAAATGAGACACATTCCGGACCGAACTACTATGCAGTAAAATAAAAAATATGGGTACTTACAGTATTCTAACCTATCTCACCTTTGTTTCAACAATAGTTGCATTATTTTTCTCTTTCAAAGTATAAATATTTAATGTAATGTATAACTGCTGTGAGTATGTGAAATAAAAGACAGATTTTTGCCTTTTTAATTGTGCCTTCCTACACTATTGAAAATAAAGGCAAATAAGTAACAGGGTGATAATAGGCATAGCACTTAAAATTTTGAAAGGGTAATTTTCTTACTTGCAAAATAGAGACCAGTCTTTAAGGGTTATGTGGGTAGATAAAAGTCTAACCAAGAAATGTCTGCGGACTTCTTGAAAGTACCACTTAATAGTGCAACTCAGTTTTCCAAACTCCTTGGATGTGAATATGATTAGCCTAATTTACTTTGCCTCTTCTCGTGCTTACTGAGTGGCTTGTCGTTGAACATTTGCAGAGACCACGCTTGCCTCAGAACAGCTCCAAATACTTTGGAGATATGTCAGAACTCTCCAGCAGGAGTTTAAACTGGAACATTTCTCACGAGCAGGAAGTGACATTATAAAACTCGCCTAATTGTTAAATGTCAGAGAAAATAAAAGAAGAAAACAAGAAAAAAAAAAGTCTGAAATAAACAGAGCAGTCAGCACTGCCTCTCAGAGTTGAAGCTCCTAGTTTTGTTGTTGTACTCCCTACTTATATTAACTAAGTCAGCATGGCCTCCTTCCTCCCCCTCAGTGCCCTTCCCCACTGAGCCAGGTGTCAGCTCTTAACCAACCTCCTGTACAGCTTTGCGCGATGGTGTGTGGGGTAACGATCATCCTGCCAGAAGCCAGGTAAAAATAGACGCCTCGTTTATTCTATTAGGGCCTGTCACTTTAATGCGAAGCACTCAACAAAGTTTTGCTTCAGGAAAAGAGAGAGTAGCACAAAAAGAAGGGGCCGGGCGGAACGTGTTGAAGATGAGCTGAAAAGACGTGGCAGAAATTATATGGTGGCGGTCCTGACCTGTGAGACCCTTCACACACAACTCGAACACCTCAGAATAACACCACCCGCCATGCTGAGGCGCAGCGGTGAATTACGCTGTTAATTCCTGAAAGCGTGCTCGGTTGTAAATATTTCACCACGGTTGCTTTTAGTTTAGTACGTTTAGAGTATAAATACGGTTAATTGTAAAACTGTCAAGAGAAATGCAAAAATAAAGAATGTGTCGATTTTATAGCACTCTTCTGGAGCGTAAAGTATTGCAGCACTCCTCCTCCCCACCCATAGCTGGAAGAAGACTGACACTTTTTCTGGGTTTATAAGAAAGACAAATGTTGCTGATTGAAAATATTTCTGAGATGAGTACAGACCTCTACTGAGAAACTAAAGGATTGCCACCCTTCACTCATATTAATGTAACTTTTTCTAAATCAATACAAAACTGCATACCAGCCCATGTCCACCTGAAACTATGAAATTAATGTTTTTGCTTACACATAAATATTTAAGGTTTCTAAAGGATTCCAGTCGAAGCTTTTCAGAATTTTTTAATATGGAAGAATTGGAAGAAACAGAAGGAAAAAAACTGTACAAAGAATCCATATTTAATTGTGCCCCACGTTTAATAGAAATTTACAAACTAAGAATTGCACCCAATATTAGATTTTTAATTCTGCTAACATAACTGCATGGCTTAGATGAACAGACTGCATCCCGAGTGAATCTTTTTTTTCTTTTACCTGCAAATCTATTTTACAAGTAGTGTCTAATACACTGAAGTGACACAATATGCTGTTCATAAATCTTCTATTTCTGCTTGCTGATTGCTCTGTAAGAGGCGTTTCCAATGAAAAAAAGAGTTAGAAAATGTAAAACATGTCTTGGTGAAATGTTATCTAGCCAGCCATTAGCCTTAGGCTATAAAGTTTGACATAAATATTCTACGGTTGCAGGCCCAGAGACTGGCTGAAACCTCACATTTTTATGCCAAGCCCGAACTGCTTCACTAGTATAATTCTTATACATTGGAGCAAAACCCTCATTTTCTTTTATAATTATAGTTTTTATTGATCTGCTAATATGTTATCTTAATATCCCTTGACCTTCTGTAGTAATTTTGCTGTAATTTGTTTTTAAAGGGGTAAAAGACATTAAGGGAACATGGAACCTAAAATATTTTGACCCTGTTATATATCGACAACTCGGGCTGTACTCCGTCTTTCGCCCTTTGAATGACCCTCAACACTGCTGTGAATGTGAACAAGATTAAGTAGGTATAAAAAATGGATGGATGAATAGTATTGATTGCTTGTTGTACATGGTTCTTAATTGGACTATTTTCTTCCGTTTCATTTCATTTCTTTCTTATGTGTAATGGGGTTGTAGGACTTCCTGCTGGGCTACTTAAATGAGCTGTGTGTCTCTAGTGTCAACTGTGGAAAGCAATCAGGGAAAACAGAACTAAGATAGTTCAAAAACTACTACACCATTCTTTATAATTAGTGTCACAAAGGTTTTAAACACAATAATAAATTGTGTGTTTTAAAAAGTCCACATTTAATATGTTTTAAGGTGCATGTAATTTTTGGAGTTGTGAATTTATTCAAATTTGTTGTGTGGAAATGCTTTTTTTCCCACCTTTAATGTTGCTAATTAGTTTATTTCTGCTATCTGCCAGTGAAATAATGAGCTATGGAAAAAAAAATAGTACAATAAGATTTTCTAGTAAGCAGAATATCGGCTTTGATTTATAAATTTAAATAACAGTTTTTGTCGTGAGATCCCCGTAAAAGGTCAGCAAAACGCAGTTGGATAAATAGCTTGCTAGACTTGAAGCTGAAGTGGAGCGAGGGAAGCGGTAAAACAGAAAGTTATTAGGTGATTGTTGGAGCGCCGGAAAGAAACTAACAGAAAGGAGACTTCCAAAAGAGAGGGAACAAAAGACTGGAAAGACTTGCAAAAAGAGCTGAGGAGAGCAGATTATAAATAGCGGGAAATGGGTGTGACATGGAGGAGAACCAACAGCGAAGGAGCTGTGGAGAGGAGGTGAACACAAGAGAAGCTGTTATACGAAGGCAACAGAGAAGATCCGGGGAGGTGTGGGTGAAGGTGTTGGAGGAGATGTCATCTGTCTGCCTGAAGATAAGACAGGGTGATAAAATGTCCCCTGCTTGTTCAATCACTAGTCAATTACAGACAGACATGCAGCAGATGTCTGCTAACTCAGAAAATTCTGCCCTGAAATGTATCCACTTTGGTGGCTGCTTAAAAAAAAAAAAAAAGAAAGAAAAGCCTTCCTAGTGCATTTAGTTATCTATTTAGATTCAAAAGGGTTTTTGTTTTTTGGCCCATGTGCCCATTTGGAAGAAACGTGTGTTTCCCTCCTGGAGCGATTCTGCTGCAAAAAGACAGAGAGAAATCTCATCCGGCTCATCACGTTTAACGAAGGGGAACTGCACCAGCAGCTTAACTTGAAGATGAGAAAGAGATTGTTTGAATGCTGTTCCAGGAAGCGTCGGTTGTCAGACACCAAAAAAGTAGAACCAAGAATAGTGGTCTTCATTTGCAAGAGCAGTACATGAAAGTAGAAAATGCAAAGTGTTTTGTTTGTTTTTACTTTTAGAATTTACAGAATAGACTTTACATTACAATTTACAATTTGATGTATGGTGTGTATGTTAACATTGCAAAATGATGACGAAAAGAACGTTAATATGTTAATAAAAACTTTTATTAGGAAAAGCAAAATCTGACCAAACTACAAGCTGTACAACATTGCAGCAATCGTCGATCTACATTACCTAGAAAAATAGATATTTTTTCACATTTTGTAATGTTCATTTTCATGAGGTACAACAACATAAAGTGGTGCATAATTTTAAAGTTTAAGAGGAAAAATTTTATATTTCTTTTAAAGAAGGAAAATGTCTACTCATGCTCCATTGATCATTAATTTGCAGAATCAGTTTCTATGGCAATAGTAGCCTCAAATCTTTCCAAGGTCTGGCTCGACCAGACGCATCTACAGAGAGACAGCTGTTCACCTTGTTCTTGGAAAGCTAACCCTGATCCCATCCCCACAATGAAACATTGATTTTAGCTTCAAAAAGATTTTGTACTATATTCTAAGATATTTTTGAAAGGAAATAAGTTGTAAATATAGCAAGACAATTAAAATAACAAAAACAAAGTAGAATCAAGTACCCATAAATCAATTCCACAAGATTTTATTGACAAAAGATATTAAACAACCTACAAAACTGGTTTAAAATGCTTGTTAATTTCCGTAAACCCCACCCAGTGTGACAGAGCTTAAGTTATTTTGCCACTAAGACGAGGCAAAACTGCTGTAGAAGTGCAACAATGGAAGAGATACCCCAAATCCCATAAACTTAATACTATCGTTGCAGAAAAAAGTAGTTTTCTAAAGTATTGACTCAGGAATGTGAGCACAAATCCATCCGTCCAGTGTCTAAAGTTACTAATCCTCGCACGGATAAGTGGTGCTGGTGCCTATCTGCAGTGGTTATCAGACAAGACTCGGAGTGCAGCACCAACAGTTTGACAGTCTATCACAGGTCATCACAGTGACATGCAGGACAAACAACAATGCACTAACACAGTCATACATAAGGGCAAATTGGAGCTAGAAGTCATATTTTTAGCCTGTGGGCAGGAAGCTGGGGTACCCAGAGAGAACCCACATGTACATGGGAAAAAGATGGAAAAGTCCTGCAGACCTTAGGCCAGGATTTAAAGTCGGGATCCTCTTGCTGCAAAGAATCGAAGCCAACAACTGCAACTCCATGCAGCCCTGAATACAAATCGTTCCATCCTTTCTTTTTTGTAGAATATTTCAAAAACAACATCCTTTTCTATCCACTTCCAATTTGTGCAATACTTTCTGTTGGTTTGTTTCATACAACCCAGTAAAAAAGATCCTGGACTTAGTATCTCAAAATGGGGCAAAGTTTATATGTCACAAACAAATGTTACCTTCCAGTATCAGACCAATGCTTATGCATGGGTGCACCATTCTGGACCTGTTCACACACTAACCTACTCTGATGTTTAACCATTAAACAACCCAAACACACACATGGATAATTAGTCTTGATTAAAAACACAGTCAGCCTAACAGAAAGCGTCAACCTGCATGCCAGCAGGATGCTCTGTCAATTAATTAACAGCTGCAGAAGCTAATAACGACGCTGTAAGAACCAGTGTGAAGTCAGAGAAACAGCAATTCATTTACATTCTTCACAGATTTTTCCTGCACCTGCAATTACAGCTCTTTGAGATAAAGATAATACCACGCATGTGGAGTTTAATTTGGGAACGGATGGCGCACAGGGATACATCCTCACAGACCTCTGTGGCTTAGAGTTTATTTTTTTTTATGTGGTATTTTTAGGTTTGGAGACTTGATAGGACCATTGGATTAAAATTGAATTACATCCAAAGAAAAATGAGGCATTTTTGGTATTAATTCACCTAGAAAAACAGCGGTTTTGGTAAACGAAATCAAAGGCAGGTTGTTATTTTGGCACTGTTGTCCCAAGTTCAGCCTTCTTTTTTCAGCCTTCTTTTTTTAATATTGTGTTTTGTTGTTGCCTTCTCCAATTAAATTATGAAAACAGCCATTTTCCATCTCATTGATATGACTTAT
The DNA here is from genome assembly GCA_010277075.1 of Poeciliopsis retropinna. NCBI lineage: Eukaryota > Metazoa > Chordata > Actinopteri > Cyprinodontiformes > Poeciliidae > Poeciliopsis > Poeciliopsis retropinna. The sequence goes on from VMRM01000022.1 coordinate 10,630,550, forward strand.
TATTCTTAGTTTATTATGGAAAAAGTTTTTGGATCTTGTACTTTTTAAATAAAATATAAACAGCAATTCTGAAAACAAACAACAAATTTTGATTTGGATTGACTAGTCATATTCAATAAATTAGAATTGCCCAGATTAGTTTTATTTTTTAGATTAAAAGTACTTTTTGAAAATAATATCCTTCCAGCTGGTATTAAACTTACTTTTTTAAGCCCACGTTTCTGTTTTAAAATTATTTTTTTTCTATTGATCTGATATAATATTCTTATATTAAACGTTTTCATTTAGCTGTAAGCAGAAAATCATAATGACTAAGAGAAATAAAAGAGTAGAAACATCAGTCTTTGATTAATCTGTATAATGTTTTTCACTTAGTGATGGAGATACTGAAATAGACTTTTCAGTAATATTCTCCGTCATCGAATGAGTCTGTACATTCTAGTTTTGCAGAATATAATATAAGCACCAAACATACATAAAGTGCTTCGTTAAGCTTCCTTAGACAAATGAAAAGTAATTATTGTTTTGCAACACAAACCACAAAAATGAGGGACGGGTTTCTAGCCCAGTGCCTGCTGACCTCTGTACCATCGAGCTCATAACTGCCCCGTAGGAGAAGCATTAGGATTATTACCTCCGTACATTTCTAGTATCAGGAACATATTGAAATTTTTAATGTGGCTGGCTTACATAATGTTAATCTACAGGAGCAGTACATAATTCTGGGATCTTTGAGCCACCTTTTTGCTTCTCTGAGCCATCTCACTTACACTCTAATACATTTGTCTGAGCATATGTGTAAAACATTTTGGTGCACAATATACAGAAAATGAGAACAAGTATCCACCTACAGAGTAGGCGTTGTTTTCCTCTCTGACTTCTGCACACATTGTGTTGTCCTTTCAGAAAAAAGACATTCATTGTCCATGTCCTACAGTATATGGTTTTTGAAAGCTTAATAACACATTTACTGTATTTAAATTCGGATTCCCCGTTTATTTTTATGCATCTAGATAATGAATATGTTTTTATATCAATTTAAAAGCATATAATTAAGCATGTATGGTGGCCCCTCTGGGTCTTAACCTCTGTGTTGGCTCAACGGTTCTGTAGCCTTTCTTTTGGCATGTCTGTGACCTCCAAGGTTACAGACATCCCCATCCTCCAATTTCTGTCAGCCATTAGAGAATTTAATTTCCAACTTAATTAGTCTGAGGCTATAAAGCCCCATTTGCAACAAACCTCAACGCAATGTGTATTCTGTCATTCTTACATCAGAGCCTGCATTAGGATCTTTGGTAATGTGAGCTACAATAGGTTTTCTGTCGAATCAGATCGCACCAGGCCTGACCTCACTCTGCACATGAATTGCTGAACTTATCAACATAACTCTGTTGCTGGTTCATAATTGTTCCGTTTTGATCCCCTTTAATAGATCCTGAGCACTGCAATCTGGGAACTCTCCACAAGAGCTCCAGTTCTTGAAATACTCCAACCAAGTCATTTAGTCGTTACAACTTCTTTTTATTAATTTCACTTTAATCCTTACAATTGCCCATTTTTGTTCCTGCTTCAAAACCTTCCATTGTGAGGACAAAAATGTTCACCGGCTTCCTAATATTTCCCACACACCAGCCTAATGATGATTGAAGGTTTTCATAAGCTGTAAAGCATGACGACATTGGGAATTAGAGGCATGAATAATCTTAGAATAACTGACTGGAAGACAAAAGGAATGAAATATAGCAAGACGTAAAGAATTTAATATATAAGATAGGATTGCTTCGCCATTTATCTACAGTTGAAAATACTTCATACTATAGGTGACATCCTCAAAAGAAAATTGTAGGCAGTTCTGCTCATATGCTGACAGAGAGACTTTAAATAAATCCTCCCCACACATGCACACAAAAGAAGTACGGGCTATTATAATCAGCCATCAATGGGGCATGGGTGGGTTTTTTTTTCACTTGTTCAGCAAAACAGCAGGTGTAGAAGAGTATAATTCAATAGAAATATAATATATTAAATATAGGAAAGCTTTATCTTGTAAGAGTCGGGTTATTGATGGAGATAACTTGGGCCCAGAAACTGTCTTCCCTAAATCATCATCTCGGTGACCTCAACATTTGCATTGCCGATAAATTGCATTAAAAAAAAGTCTCTCAATAATGACATTCTATAAGAGTTGTGATATTATATCAAGATTTAATGCCCAGTGTTTTTGACATGGATCCTTTTAAGTTTCTTGTTATTTTTCATGCATACAGCAAATGCAATAAAACATCCAGTAGAATTACCCTGAGAAATAAGGAGTGACATTTGCTGTGGTGCCGTCAGTCAAGGCGGTTGTGATCCGTTATGTATCAGCGCCCTTCGAGTGATGCTTTGAATTTTCCAATCATGCCTTACATGATCCTTTTCACTCTTGCCACTTGAATACCTTGCTCTTCTTCGCAGAAATTTAATTCAGCTCCCAGCCAGTCAAGGTCATCCCACAGATGAGATTTAAGCATTTTATTCTCCTTGGTGGGAACACGGAGGGAAGAGAGAGGAGAGGGAGCGGCAGAAGGTTAGCCAAACTTTGCTAGGCTCTCTTCTACCGTTTGTTTCCCCAGAAATAAACATCATGACACATCGACTCTTATTTTTATTTTTATGTGTTTTTGGGTGGGGTTGTCCTTCTGTTTTGTTTTTCTCTGCTTGTTTACCTTCCACTTTTCAAAATGATTCCATGTGATACGTTTTGTATTTCACACACACCTTTTATTTGGTCTTTTTATAATTTGTTCTCTACTTTGTTTTTTTGATCATGTCATGCTCAACAGCAGATCCACATGAAAATAGTTCTTTATATCCACTAAGTACATTTTTAAAAGTGTAAAACTACATTCAAGAACAAATGTTCTTGAATGTTCTTGAAATGAAAAAATTTTTCATTTTTTTTGAAAAATACATTCAAAAAAATGTATTTTTGAATGTAAAAATACATTCAAGAACATATGTTCTTGAATGTATTTTTATTTTATGTAAATTGAAGTCGTCTCCAGAGCTATATTGTACCATTAATTCGAATTACACATTATGAGCCTTCAGATGGACACTATTGCATGGCTAATGTTCTTTGTTCAAAATAATTTAACGTAGGCTTCATCTATTAAAATATTGAGGTTTTTTAAATTATTATTATTTTTGTTTGTCTTTACAGTTAATTGCAATATTTCTGAAACATAAAGCAAGAATGGCCTTTAAAGTTAATGCACAATAGGTTTTATTCATACATGCCCTACCCATGATGGTCAACCATATACTTTTCTGATTAAGATGATTTACAGGATATACAATAGTACAGGTACAGCCTTGGTACAACCATGCTATAAATTATTACATTTTTGTTACCAGTTAATATTATGCTATATTGCTAGTTTTAATCTGACCACAGATTTAAACATCTACAGTTTTCACTACCAAGGAAGTCTGTCTGAAATGTTCCTTACTTCAACACATAACACACCAACGTAACATTGATACAAGGTTCTTACTTTCGATACGGCTTGATATCGCTGTACAATGCAACTGCGCTGACCCTTAATAAGTACAGTGGAAAGGTTCAATCTGTTGCTTTTAAGTCTGAGAAAATTAAACTTCAACAAACCAGTGAACACTACATGGAGGAATCGGCACATATTTCCAGATTTCTGAATGTGAGTTTCATACAAAGTACTTGCCCTGCCCTTCCCCCATGTGCACTAGTCAATCTGATTCTAACGACCACCATCTTGCTCTAGCACCATCAAATTTGTTAACACTGATGAGGAATTGGACCATTTGTCCTGCCAACATGGCCCATCTGTTGCTCTGACTCCGTTTCCCATCTATAAGCCTCCTCCCAGTGCCTGTCTGAGTTTTGCGGTGGTTAATCATACATAATTACTGTTGATGATCTCGAGGAAAAGGCATTCGTGGTGTTTTCATTGGACTTACGACAACTGGAAACACAGGTCATTTCATCCTCAGTTCCGCTTTATTGAGTTTGTACACAAACAAAAATCATTCGTCATAATGAGAGTGACTTTTATGGGATATTGATGAGGAAATTCAGTGTCTTTGTTACATTGGCTTTTTGTCCAAATAACATTAATTTCTCGGGGGATTTGTATAGGCTGGACTCCGCCATGTTCTTTTCATTAACAAGAGATTGAGTAAACCCTCTGTGTGTGCTAAGTGGGTAGTGTATGCGTTCAGTAGCAAAAGTGTGTGCGCCTGTCACTGTCTCTGTGCATAGGTTTCCTTTGAAGGCATTTTCTCAAAATAAAAAATCTAGCTGGTCTATGATTTAATGAGGACATGTGACAGAAATATCTTGTCTACAGAGAGACGGGAAGCTGGAAGGAGTTGGAGAGAAAGAGAGAGGGATATCAAGGACATTTGGAAGAATGTCTGTAAAGTCAGATGGGAAGCCTTAGTGGCAAATCCACAATCATACCCCAGTGTCTTCACAAATGTCTAAAAGCAGCAGCTTTGCCAGCTCTGTAATCTGCTGCCTGTCTAGAGCTATTTTAATTACCAATCAAGGCACTTTGCAGAGATATGTGTGTTTTGATGCTCCAGGATTCATCTTTCTTTTGCAGGATTAGTACTAGTGTGGCAATTGTACCTTAGTTTCATGTTTCTTTTAGGTTTTTTGTATAATAACAATCCCATTTGAGAAATCAGTGCCTCTGAATACTGTTTTCCAATGCTAATAAAAGGATTTAAAGATTATGGTAACTAAAAAAAAATAAAAAGACTGTTGTGAAACGTTCTCTTAGCAATACACACAATGTTGATTACTTCAGATAGCAGGTAATTATTTGTACTTTAAAACCTTCTTTCCAAAACCTAAACCTGCGCTCTCACCAACTAAACCTTATCTTAACTTCTACATTGTTTATTCTGAAAGCACATTTTATTAAGGTGGTTTCTTAGCTAAAACCTTCCCTTAAAATAAAAATTCAATTATTCCTGAAATAGTTTTAAACAAATGTTTCATGTTCGAGTCTAAATTTTCAAAACTGCTTTATACTGGCTATTCTTTTACAGTCTTATCTCAGTAAGGTTTCATTTATCTCTATTGTGACTATTGATTGACAGATATAAAACTGCACACTATATATTTATTACTTTTGTGGGCTAAATCGCTGTGTTTTTGCTCTTGTGCCACACTATGATATTTTCAGATGTGTAAAGTAAATAGTCCCTAAACTGACAGCTGATTGTTCCATCCTTGACAATAACCATCAAATGTCTGCCATATTAGAGGACTTACATTGGTGTGGGGGGATTTTGTACCACACTGCTCTGCAGACACTTTTTTTAGCCACACTGCAGAGGTGAACACCCTTTTTATGTTATTATGTTGAGGTGGAGTTGGACCCCAATGCAGATGAGGTAGAGTGATCAAGTAGATGATGATATTTTAATGAAAAATTATAATAAAATAAGAACTTAAAACCTTAAAAACAGCCAGTAAATACCTTGTTTGTGCTTCTTTCTGTTGTTGAAATTGAGTCAGTTGAATGTTAATGATAAAAACAATATTCTACCAAGCTATCATCACCACTCCCGATTATAACAGTTTATGTGTTGTGTTTGTTTCTGTACTGCTTTTTTTTTTTTTTTTAGCTGTACATGCATATAGGTCACAATGAAAAAAAAAAAAAGAACACATTTGTCTGCTGTTGCAGGATGGCGTCATTTTACCAATTTTTTTTTTTCCCATAGATTTTGAGCTCCTAACCATCTGCGATTGACAAATTTACTTCCAAGTGATGAAAATATGCTTAACTGCCATCAAACGGAGACACTCTTAATTTTTTGACATGTCAAGGCGAGAAAATCTTCATCAATGCAGTCGGAGCTTCTTCGTAACATATTTATGTTTAGGTGATCTTACTTGGTATTCTGGACATCTGACATTTCGACACCGCAAGAGTGTTATTTACCTAAGGCAGCATATCCAGATATGTTAAATACATGCCAGTGTACAGACAATGTGTAAAACAGATGGATTTGAAGCAAAGTATGAAATCATCTCTAAGTTGGCCTCTTCATTTATTTACAGTAGAAATAATCTGGGAAGGACATTTAGACAAGTTTACGGATTAACAGAGAAATCACAACCCCACTCTGTTTTTTTTTGTTTTTGTTTTTTTTTTTAAATAAACTGAAAATCATAAAAGGCATGACCAACATTATATGGGAAAATCTCTATATGTGTCAGCTCCATGTAGTGTAATCACATACTCAGTAGACAGCTCACATCAGTGTCAAAATGCAACTGGCAGCAGCAATTCATTAGACTGGATTCCATGTCCTGTTTGTGGATTTCAGGGATTGTTTGTAAGACGGGGTGCCAGGAGGAGCTGTCCTCCATCTGGTCCAAAATCTGTGGATGGAGTGTGTGTAAACATGACTGTCAAAAGGTTTTTGATGGAGGAGCCTAACAAATACAGCTTGTGCAAGGACTCATTATAGAACAAATCCCTGGAAATTTCTATTTAAAACAGTAAACAGTTGCACCAATGCATTTTTAAGCTAATTCATCAACTCTCTTACGCTAAATAAATTACATACTTTTAATCTAATTTGCATAGTGTAATTTCATTTTCTTCCCCTCATAATCAGCATACTTGGTGTGCTTCACAGTAGAATATATTGCCAAGTCTGGGCTCTTTTCACACATTCTTGCTATTCTGCACTTCCAGTCTGGCAGTGTGATTAAACTCCAATCTGTCAGCTTTTTTGAGCACATTTGAAGAAAAAAATCAAGTTACTGGCACCCTTCAGCTTTCAGTCTTACACTCCGCAGCCAATCTTCTCTTGTGCTTTTAAAAGACGACATCGTAGGTAGAGCCAGAATTAGGCTTTATTCAAGGCGAAAGTGTAGGTCAAGTGCTAGCCACTTTCAATCAATGATAAAATCAATCCAAAAAATGCTTTCCAACTTCTGATTTTATTGACCTTTAAGGCTTTAAAATGTTGCTTTACTTTTAGCTTACACAGTGTGCATGCATGCATGCATGCGTGTGTCCCACTGGTTGTGAGAGAAAAAGATGTTGTGAATACGTTGATCTAATGAAGAGTCAGTGGGATTTTATGGGAGCAGATGCATGTTTATCAGATGCTAAAAACACGTTCAGATACACTTAAAGCAGAGATGGCCTTCTGCAAGAGTTTAATAAAACTAAAGTAAACCTGGGCTCAAACATAACATTTAATACATTTATGAGCAGCTGTTTGGGTGTAATTTCCAAAGATGTGCCGCTCAGGATGTATTTACTGTCAGATGCCAGTCAAACATTAAAGTTGCATTTGCCAATATCGATTATCTGTGCAATACCTCATCAAAATATGCTTAAAATGCAATAACATTTTATCCGCAATAGAGATTTTGAATGAGGTCATCATTGTTTTTCTTGACAGGAACAGATATTTTGTCTAGACTGAAGTTACTACCAGATAAATTTTTTAAAAATTATTTTTAAACACATATCTAATTTAAAACATCCAGCTACACTATTTAATCAACTCGTATCTTGCTCCCACAGATGATATTTTTTGGAGAACAGTTTGCTTACTGATGTTTGATGTTTTAAAACTACAGGTGGCAGGTTTGGTACCCAAGCCAAAGGTCTGAGAAAACAGCTTACTTTCCTCCCGGTGTTAGTCTATAAAAAGCAGTGTGGCAGAAATAGGATAATACTGTGCACACTAGAAAGGTGTATTTGGATACTACAACTACACTGCTCAAAAAAATAAAGGGAACACTCAAATAACACATCCTAGATGGACAGTTTGATTTCACAGAAGTTTGATTTACTTGGAGTTATATTGTGTTATTTAAGTGTTCCCTTTATTTTTTGAGCAGTATATATTTAGTTGGTATTTATTAAAATATCTTCGAGTTTTATCTGTTGTGTACTGACCCAAAAACGGATCAAAAAGTCTCACTTTTTACATCTGTAATCCAAGATGACACCAAAATCCTGTTTAAATAGAGGTTTTCTATAATAGCATTGGTTTTAGTTTTATTGAAGGATTTTTAGCAAACGCTGTATAACTTGAGTTTAAAAAAAAACTTCTTGGTAGTTGTACTTTTTTCTTTCAGGTATGTTGCATCAAAACAGTGTTAAAAATGTTTACTGATTGTTCTTGCTGTTGTCAGCCTTATGAACATTTCTTGAATAAGCAACTTAATAAAAAAAAAGCTGACTGTCAATAAAAAGAGACCAAATCTTGACCAGTAAAGAACCACTGGTATAGAACACATAAGTGTAATTATCAATAACTTACATAAATTTTCCTTGTCAACAATAATTGTTGTGTTTCTGTTTGAAAGAAAATTTGTTTGTGTTATACATTTTTTTCCCACCTGGAAACTTTGATATTATCACTCAAATTGTCATGCCATGCATAATCTTAATTCCTCTGAAATTTTGCAGTACTAGAACTGCATATTGTCAAAATGCACAGAAAAAACAATTCTTCTGCTTCAAGAATTAAGCACTTTAGTGATCCCTCCTCTTCCCCAAATGGAAATGGAGGAGTTATGCAGCCTATACAATCTCTCTTTCATTGTGAATGTCATTACAAGACATCAGGAAAGAGACTCAAATGTTTAAAAAAAAATACTTGTTCTGCTACCCGGGTTCAGATAGAAAAACCCCTGTTATTCACATGTGTGTTTGTATGGATGTTTTTCTTTCATGTTAAGCAAATAACCAGAACAGAATGTTGCTTCTTACTGACCAACCTTGATAGAGCTGAGAAGGACCATTAGGCTCAAAGCCCAAAATAAATGTTTTTTTCTTAGAAAATACTTCAAATTTTTGTCACGAACAGTATATTATGTGTACTCTAAGTTCTTTGTTGTTGTTCTTAACAACATCTAGGCTTCTTTCCAACACGTGAGGATTTGACTAATACCTGAAACAGTCATTTCCTTCCCATAGGCTGTTTTCAAGCAGTGGAAAACAAGATTACAGCTAATTACACAAACCTTCTACACAACTCAGTAACAGGAGCTTCTTCTAATCCTCTCAGATCTGATGCCGATAGCAAACATGCTGCAGCTTGCTGCTCATGTGTTGCAGTAGCAGCATGATGTTCAAAGAATAAGGCTGATGAAGTCAATCATTTTATACAGCTAACTGCAAGTTAACTCGCTGTCCTGTTGCAATTAATTATAAAGTGAAATGCTTTTATTGCCTCTATTTACGCAGGTTGTCATTGAGCAACCTAACAGATTCTGTTTCTACTAATCATGTTACGAATTAAGATGAAATGCTTTCTTTGATGTTGGCAATCTTATTTTCTTTGTCACGAAAGTCAGATGTAGCTCAATGACCCTCTAACCCGTTCGGTGAGAGTTGTTGGCCACTTTCACAAAACATTTCCTCTATAAACCTACAGAAATGAGCCCCCACTGCGCTCCCAATGGACACTCATAAAAAGTCTCATATTGCTGTTAGTTTACAGCAAATATACTGTGATGGCATGAGGTACTGTATTACAAATAAAATCTGTCTCAAGTCTCCTCCAATCATTTTGTTTAAAACAATAACGGCTGACGAACTCGGTGTAGCGATCCTATTGTTGGCAGGGAGAATTTAAATTCTGTCCCTAACCTTCTTACTCGTCTCATCGGTAATTATTTCTGAGACTTGTTTACACTTGTTAATCCTTCTCTTGACCCACACAGCCAGATTGCCTTTGTACAAGTCAGCCGATTAGGGCCCTGTGTCTTCCTCGCTTGGCGAGTCAGGGGCCCAGCAGAGGCATGCTGACGTCTACTCTCCCCTTGCCGAATCGGTCCTTTCTTAAAGAACGAGGCAACGCGAAAAACACACCTTAATCTCGTCGTAAGATGTTTTGTGAAAGTGGCTTTTTGTCTTTTGAGAGTTCACCGACTTGTCCAACATGTTATATGCTTTAGCTTGCACAGTCCTTGGAAAAGTATGCAACAGAGCAACATTAAAACAAAGTAATGTTTAGATATATAGTGCAAGGGGAAAAAGGCTCAGAGATAAAGTTCTAAATATCTGAACGTAGCACTGTTCAATCTAGAATTGTCCAAAAATGGTTGACAAAATGTAAATGGCATTCAACAAATCTACTAAGTCAACAGTGTTTATCAAAACTAACACAAGAAATATTAATCAGACAAGAGGCTGAGGGGCCCAGGGTAACTTTAGAGGAGCTGCAGAGACTCTGGAGCATTAGTCATGCAATGAAAAAATATTGCCTTTACGGACAAGAAGACAGCTATTTGAAAATGACAACCATAGGAATCTTGTTCAAAGTTTACCACAAACCATGTAGGAGACACGGCAAATATGTAGGAAGATGCAGCTAAATACTGGCTAATCCTCGGAAAAACCTGTTAAAGGCTCCAAAAGACTGGAGGTTTTTCTTTTTCATGATGGCACATTAACGTACACCCTCCTACTCAGCTGAGGCTATGTTGCAAAGAATTGGCAAAACATGTTGTTTCTAAATATTCAAAACTAGAAGAGGCATACCTCAAAAGGCTCACAGCTGTAATTGCAGTGGTAGCAGGTTTGTATTAAGTGACTCAGTATGGCAGAATAAAATTTCACGCCATGGTGAGTCCAAAGGTCATTTTCAGTGTTTAGTTTTTAGCTTTGTTCTATTTTCAACAGACATCCATTGTTTCTGTCCAAACCATCAACATAGCAGCCCAGAGTGTGCCTTTTCTCAAAGATCTGATTGGAGAGAACTCTTGACCCGAAGAGTTGACTTGTTGTATAATGTTTGTTTTTTTTCATGTGGTTGTTTGGTCCCCCATATAGGACTTCTTGAGCCTCACTCAATCCACTGGATTGTTTACATCATTCAACTTGGCTTGTGTAGAGATGTTTTGTACCTGTGGTTTTTCTCATCTAAATACTGTTAAGTTGGAAGAGCGCTGAGGTTTTGTGTTTTGAACAAGACAGACAGATTCTTGTCTGGATTTGAAGCTGTGCTGTTTCTCCTGATTTTCTAGCTGACACAATAAAGTCAAGGACAAAGTAGTCACAGGTTTGAAGTAGTTATGTTTAAGTTTATTTTTATTTCTATATACTGTTCGATGATAATGATCACAGCTAGTTTGCTTTCAAGCAAGTGAGGATGAGGGTTAAAGGGTAAATATAAACGTTTTCCTCTGTTGGACAATGACACATACTTGTATTGGAGTTTGCTGGCTTTCTTATTAAAATACTTTGGTGTTGAGATTTTTCTACACTGTACACAGAAAAGTCCAACCAAATCTTGTTGAAGATGCATAGAAAAGACAACACTACGTTCCATCTAAATAAGTTTGATTGAATAAAAACCAACAACAAGACCTTGATTAATAGTACCCTGGTTGAATGAGCCAACCAGGCCTGCAATTCAAAATGTCTCTTTGTGCTGAGCGATTTCCCTAGAAGGGAAAGAAAATACAATGTTTTTCTTGAGTTTTGTTGACAAGGCCAATGAAAACCCATTTGTCTGATTTACAGTGCAATGTGTTATACGTTAAAGTTTGGATGTATAAGTTTGACAGATGGGATCTGTGATTGAATTGCCCTGTTTTCAGGTCTTAACATGATTTCTGTACACATCAATAAGGCATATATCCGTAATGAAGCAGATCTTGATTCATGCCAATTAGTCCCAACACTTCTCTCTCATCAAGGAACTCCATCTGCTGCGTTTACTCTGATGGTCTACTGCCAAAGGTCCTTCATTTGCTTGTTCAATTAACTTTATGCTGCTTTTTTAGGAGAAAAATAAAATATCCAGCACATACACATATCGACGTGCCTATTTATAAGGCCTTCAGCAAAGAGGGGAAAATATATATATTTTGACTGTTTATTGGCACTTAGAAAATTAAACCCTTGACGTTTCTGAAATATCAAATTCTTATTTGCACTGGTTTTCTGAATATTTATTTAGATGCGGTAAATGGCGCCCAACCGCTTATAAACAAAACGTTCCTCAGATTGTACATGTGTGTTCACACTCTGCTGTTACCACTCAGGCCCTTTCACTGACATTAAGAAACTATGAATAGATTTAATACTTTTGCTGAACTGTCAAAGCTTTCACCCTGTTCCTGGAAACATGCTAATTAAGCTAACTGGGAAGTTATTTTTTCTTTTCGTTTTTTGGGCGTTTTTTTTTTTTTTGCCTGCATTTGGAGCAAAGAGTGGGACTTCAAGTTTCTAAGTATTTTTAATTACTGCTCACATGGAAACGGCTTCACGCTCCAGCTGAGTTTTTGTTGCCCGAGACGGAGATGGTCACGGGTGAGAAATTGCTGAAGGTATAGAATGCAGGATAATGGATGAGTCACATGCAAAATGGGATGAGATAGTAGATTATGATGATGTGTGTTTCTGCAGCTTTGTGTAAATGTGCCTGCCTCCGTACTCGTGTGGCAGAGTCGACTGATTCTTGTGGGCTTTGGAGGAAATGAGGAGTGATGACAGTGCCGCTCGGGGAGATTTGTTTATGTTTGCATGCATGTGTGTTAGAGAACTGTGTGTGTGGCTGATTGTAGACCGTCCTCACCTCTTTTGAGAACTCTTCACTCAAAAGGTCTTGCTTCCTTGCTCAGATGTTTTTTTTTTTGCCATGGCTTTAAAAGATTTTAATCTTAGACTGAGTCAAACTTAGCCGCTCCGTTTTTTGCTGCTGCTGCAAGTCGATTGTTTCCTGTTTCCACAAGAAAAAAAACATCAAAATTCGTCTCCTCCTCTTGCATTATTAAATAAAGCAGGGGAATCAGTCTTCTGCCCTGGGGAACGAGCAGCTGAGTTTCTGCTTCTGTGATACAAGTAAGAAAACTTCCAACCTTGGAGCTGGCACAGGCTATGTAGCCGGTACATGCTTGAACTTGTGAGCGAGATTTTATATATAACTGCACGACTGTGACAGTTGGGAGATTTCACATGTTTCACAGCACACACAAATAAAGCCAGTTTCATTTAATCCCTTGACGAGTTGTAAAGTACGCTAAGCACGACACCATCAGGTTTTGTGATTCTGTACCAGATGGAAGGGAAAAGGTAGCCCCTCGTGTCTGACACGCACATTCAGCAAAGGCATCTGAACGTATTCATAAACTGAGCGAGAGTTTCTCCGTACTTGTGTGTGTGGAAGGACGGATCAGTCCAACAGAGATGCAGAACATTTGCTGACTTTGTTTGATCCTTTTCTTAATCTACCTTGGCATTTTCATTGGCATACCTTAGGAGGAGGGATGTAAAATTAACATATGTAGAGCTGGGAATTATGCATAAGTAGGAGTGGAAGCTTTTGTTAAAGTAACAGGAGATAAACTCCTAAATCAAGACTTTATTGGCACCTTTCATTCAGACTGAATTTGCTAAAGTCATGACAGATACATTTGGTGATTCTCCATGTGAAAAAGGCTTAAGAGAAATTCAACTTTTATTGGCATAGAATAATATGAATTTTGATGTTGAATTTAATAAAAATCATTGTGGCACAGCTATTAAAAATCATAAGATATTGATATGATTTTTTTTAACCTTTTCTTTATAATTTAAAACTTATTGTAAGTTCAACTGAGTTTCATCCTTGACTCTCTCTTTCTCTGGGGTTTTACAATGGCATAACACGTCGGCCCATTTTTTCTCAGCTGGGCAGAACCAGTGAGGATTAATCTGGGGTGCAGTGTTTTTTCTTTTTATTAGAAGATATAACTTTGAAATTATAAGTTATTTTGCTGTCTGTTTGAGTGAATTGAATTCTGTTGCCATTCCAGTATCCTACAAAGCTACTAACTCAACTCCTGCTTTTAAAAAAACTGCTAGTAGTAATCCTGTAACTACTATAGGATTAGCAGTAGTACAATCTGGCCGGTACAATCTGGCCGGTACATGGCCAGATTGTACCGGTGTTGTTCGACGGTGTAAAAATGAGCAACTTTCCCTGCAAACACTGGTAACGCATGAAATCCAAGTTACAAAAAGTCTACAACTGATGACTTGTTCACAAAAAACTAACATGTGGTGTAAAGTGTCTATGTGAATATACAGTGACTACTTCTTTATACCATCAGATCAGTCGTACCAGAGAATAAAACCACAGTTACAGTCACGTGTCTCTTGTCACATGTCAGTAAATGTCAGTGGACTATTGTTCTGCTTTCGTTTTATTCTGCATTAAAACATTCCTTTATTTGTATCAAAACTGAATCCTGAGTACAGATGATTACTATGAATGTCTGATCCAAGGCCATGGATTGAACAAGCACTTTAGGTATTATCCATCATGTATTCAAAAAAAAAGCAACAATTCTACAGAAGCTCTGAGTCAGAACAAAAATCCTCTTAAATTATGTTTGTGCTCATCTGAAAAAAGATGAGTTTATGACTCTTTTTTTACATCACGGATATTTTGATTATTCAATAAAAGCTTATAATTATGAGCATTGATGGAAATATACAGAATATACCACTTTCTGCTTTTCGCATTCGATTTCTCTAGTTATTTGTGTTTTGTCTACCCTTCTTCCTGCTTTATTCTGTCTTCTGTTTACACTGTCGGCCAATCAGACTTTAACAGAGCAGTTAGGATGTGAAAGATCTGCTGATATTCATAGTTAATCCCATCACAGCTGATATATTTCCAGTCGATCAGTAAAGATTCCACGCTGAGTTTAAACAGACTTCCTGATGCACCATCATACAGGAAATGTGAAATTCATTTATGTAAAAAAAAAAAAAAAGAAATAACTGATCTAAGAGAACATCTGCTCGATTTCATTTTGCTTAACACTGTAGCAGCACTTTTTCCAGCTCTTTGATCATACTGAAATGCTAAAGTGAAGCATGAAGAGCTCATTCAGATCATTTGTTGTGATAAACTCTATTTAGTGGACAACTTTGCTTACGGATAAATGTGCGATAACGCACACACAGTGCATTGCAAAAATATTCTCATCCCTCGAAATTTGTTTTACACTCCGATCTGTTTAAAACAAACTATTTGGGGGTTTTTTTTAATTGATTTTATGAACACAACACAAAGTAATACATAATTGTGGGTGAGAAGGACAATGACACATGGTTTAAATTTTTACAAATAACATTCTTGGGATTCATAATTAGTATTTTTACTTTACCCTGATACCTCTAAAAGAATTTACATCTATTTGGCCTCAGAAGTCACTACTGAATTGTGTTTATCTGTGTGTGATTTACTGTTTGTATGAATGCAACTCATTGAATGCCTCAAAGGTTTTCTTAAAAAGAACATTAATGGATAAACGGCTTTATTAGACAGATCAGAAAGACGAGAAGTTTAAAACATTCATTAGTTGTTAATGAACAGCCTAAAAATAATTCTTCGATCCAACTTCGATAAACGTACAACACAACTGCAAACACACTAATATCTGGATGCCCAACAAAACTGTCAGACCAGGCAAAGAGAGCATGAAGCAGAGAAGCAGCCACATGGTTCGCCTGCTGGAGGCAGCTGGAGAAATACCCCAGACACTTACAGCCGTATTTGGTTGGACAAAATATTGACACAAACGACCTGAATACAAATGTACGCCCCACTTTTCCGATTATTTGAAACCCATTTTTCTTCCTCTTCACAATTATGCAAGGCTTACGCTGAAGTTTAAGGTTATGACACAGTAAAATGGGACAAATTTACATCTTTTGAAATGTTTTGGAAGTCACTTTCTGTGGATAATTATTATAACCAACACTTTGAAAATGTGCTTATTTTTCTCTTAACTTCATTTAAGTTTGCATAATAAATTACAAATTCTTTATTACATTTGTTAGATGCACAAAGTAGAAACTTTCAACATAATTCTGTTTGAGCAAAGCAACCATTGTGCTTCTAATTCCGTATTTGTAGCTCTCTGCGTCATATTTACCATACGAGCCAAAAGCGTGAATGTGTTGGCAGCTGATCAGTTAGATCTGTTACAGTTACAATCTGTTTGCTTATGAGGAGTTGTGACAAATCATTCTACACCATATGAGCGGCACAGCTTGCCGCTCTCCATATCGTCATAACAAACTGGAGTTTGTGAGCTGAAGTGGGAAATCACCTGGGTGCTTTGCATAATGGTCGGGCGAAAATTGATATCTGAAGATTACGTTGAGGAGATAAGTTTGCTCAGGCCGGCACTAACGCCTTTCTCATTCAGATTTATCAGCAGTCTGTGGAGGGTAGCGGGCTTCGCTCCTGCATATTGGGGCAGAGGGGCAAAACATTTTGATTAACATAACTCGGCAAACTCGAGGTCCTGTGCTCGGGGCTTATTTTCTAGGTAACGTGTATGCATAATTCTGTTAGTTCGTCTTTACCAGGGATATATAGGCTGGCAGGGAAAAAAAGAAATCCCAAAGCTTCCCAGCAGGAAGCTCCGAGCACCATGGTAAGAATCTCTTTGACTGCTTCCATTTTCATCATCTTGTCTTTGTTCCTGCAGCTGCACCAGAGCTACCATGGAGCTTCTGCGCTGCCTTACAGTAACTCCCACCATGTTTCTTTTTCATCAAAGGAAACACATCCCCAACTGAGACCCAAATTTCATTACTTTTGTGTGATTAAGATAGGGGGCCTTTTAGTTTTCCATTGGTCTTTTGATGAAAACACTAAATAAAACCACCTAAACTAATCTTCACTGCATGGCAGCATTGAAAACAGGAACAAAAGCCTAACATGCACATGCAGACGTTAGATGAAAAGATCCTCAGCATATGAAATGTCACTTCCATTTGAGGTACCAATTAATTTGTTGATGAAAATCCATTCATTTATATGATTTCTCGTTTAGGAGGCAAGATCGACCAAACCACTGTTTGTTATTTTTCATCTACATGTTGCAGGGACTGAATTAATTCTGGATTCAAGTCGGCCGCTTCTAATATCACAGACTTAGGTCACCGTAGACACACATCCACACAAGTGGTTCTACTTACTGTGGTGCTGTGCTACTAAATTGCCCCCTACAGGCCAAAGGCACTGAAGCACATTTGAGTACCTGCAGTTTGAGTTTGTATTTTTGCAGTGGAGCCTGGAGGGGGGCAGCCAAAATCCATTTCAATTGATTTATGAATATTAAATAATGGAGTAGCCTGAGAACTCCTCATTGTTCTGCTTTGTCCTTCTGTGTGCTTCATAATCTGTATCAGTCATCCTATTTCATTTTTATATATACATATATTTTAGGCTTTTTTTTTCTTTTGGGCTTCAACTTCTGCTTCACACATCTGCTTCTGACATTATACTGATTGTTTCTGTCAGTTTCTGGCTCACAGTTTCTATGTGAAATATTGCAGCAAAAGTTTATTATGTTGAAAAATGTAGGATTTAGTTTTTGTCAAACAGTAAAAAAGAAATACAGAGCATTAAAAATGCTTAAGGTGGATCTTAAATCCTAAAAAAGTACACAGGCTGGGAATAAGTGGACATTAAAGCTGCAGTATGCAACTTTATATATATTTTACCACATGTGTTGGGGCTGTCACCATGTCATGACAGCATGGCATGAGACAGATAATCTGTGAAAAAATTGAGCTCCTCCCAGTGCTGGCTAGAAACAGCCAATCAGAGCCCAGAGGCGGGTCTTAACTCTGTCAGTCACAGAGTGTAGGGCTGCTCAACCCCAGGCCCTCTTGCTGTCTGATGCCACTACAGTTTTTCCCCCAACAGCAGATCTTGTTGTGAATGCTCAGGTTAGTTAGCGTAGCCACGAATGACAGCATACTGTAAGTTGTTTCTTTGCCGTTAGCACATTTACATAACAACGAGTAAATGTTGTGGAGTGACAGCGCTAAGACCTTCCCCCTGGCTCTGATTGGTTATTTTTCGTTGGAAGCGATGCTGTTCTTCAAATGGCAACGTTAGCTTAGGGAGGCGGTGGAGGAGATCGATCTTTTCATCGACGATCTGTTTCATAACATACTCTCACGACATGGTAATAGTTTTAACAAATATGTAACAAATTCTTTGTAAAAGTTAGACACCGCACCTCTTAATGCTGATGTACTAGAACTAGGTGATAATACACAGTGCATTGCAGCTTGTCTCATAGAGTTGCAGGAAGGACAGGGGGTCAGCAATGCCTCTTGCAGCAGAATAATGAACCCTGCCACAAAGCAATATTTATATATATATATATATATATATATATATATATATATTATATATATATATATATATATATATAGGAATGGTTTGAGCAGCCCAGCAATAAGTTTACAGTGTTCACTTGGCCTTCAAAACCCAGATCTCTGTCCCAGCATGCATTTGTGAGATGTGCTTAACAAGCAAGTTCGATCCACGGAGGGCCTGCCTCGCAGCTTCAACTGGTCAGGGCTGCCTTGGCAGAGAAAATGAGACCGACACGCTATGGCTATGACATAGCTCTGTTAAGAAAACAATTTGAAAAGTGTATTAAAACTATATTATTATTTTGTTTTACTTATCATTTATGTTATTATTTAAAATCACTGCATTAGCTAGACAGTTACAGCAGCATGAGCTGAGATTATGTCATTAGCTCCCAAAGTAAGTGTAAGTGAACCTTTTGTTTCACTTACAGGTGTCTTTACTTTAGCGTTCAGAGCTAATAACATAAAACAGAAGTTTCATTTACAGAGAAGATCCTAGATCTGCTTCGAACTTTAGCGGCTGGATGTTGTGCAGCTGAAAGGAGATGGAAGAATTCTGTCAACCTGGTATTATTAAACAGAGAACTTGTAAAATGTTGTTTCCAGCCAAGCTAGAATCCCCACTCCCACCCAAACTTCCCACCCACTGGGTGTGACCGGCAATGAGCCTCGATACAAATTTCTCTGCGTTGTTTCCGCTGTGCCGCACAGCAGGCTGTCAAGTTTCAAAATGAGCCAAAGTGAAGGGGGAAATGCAGGCTGCATTTTGGGAGGGGGGGAAATGATGAACGCAGCAAGAAGGCACAGTGTAAAGCCCATCGGTTTTGGCCGTCTTAAAAACAATTACCTGAACAGTTGGAATGCATTGCATGACTGAGCACCTCGCTCTTGAAAAATATAAGACCAACATGGAACAAAATTTAAAACACACAATGATTTTTCAATAAGATGAGTTTCATTCTATTATCTGCTGTTGTCCCACCAGAAATTATTGCATTTTTCTTCTTTCCAACACCTTTCTTCATGCATATTACCTTAAAAAAAATATCAACATGATATTCTGAGATGCTCTGGTTTTGGAGACGATATGAGCTCTTATTTCTATCCATCCGCTACGTTTTATCACAATATTAGTTTAATTTGAGGATTTGATATAGTCAAGGACAGCTTCTTTAACTTTACATATTGTTTTGAGATATGATTATATTCAGTAGTCTGAATTTTACATGTGACAAAAAGATAAACAGTGCTGCCAACTTTGTTCCCTCTAAAAAAAGAATAAGATGTCAATGTTAGAATGTGCAGCACACTAAAATTAGTTTTCCAAATCATCACAGGGAATGCTGCGTTCATCTCTGTATGAATCTGCTGCTGACAAACTGGGAAAGACTCTCCCACCACATGCTGTGGAAGAAAAACCAGATGCTTGGAAACAGGATCTGATGCAATGGTTTTCTCTCAGACAAACAGACATGCATGAAACATCCCATCAAGTTGTCATCTCACTGAAAAACTCATTTTTAACATCACAGAAAGAACTCTTATTTGACCCTTACTCTGCCATGACAGACACCAAGCTTTATTTTTATGTACATATTTAATGATTGTGTGTAACAGTAAAAAAAAAGGTGACATAAAAAGTTAAGTACCAGCTTAATTTGACAAATGAACACTTCAAAATTAGCAGCTTTTTTGAAATACATGCATTATTTATTGCAACCTAAGAATAATCCTCGATTTAATTCAAAACACATGTATTAAGTGAAGAATAGAAAAGTCCAGTGTTGGCACATATTTTTTGGTTGATTATTTGTTATTAAATTACTGCATGAAAAGAGGGACTTGTCTTCCATAACTTCAACTTAAATCAATTCTGAACTTAATTTTTTGTAAAAACACATTGTTACCAGGGGAGCTAATATTTGCTGCATCCAGAAAAAAAAAAAAGAATATACAAATTCTAAAATACATGGTCTAGGCTCCATATAGACCTAAAAATGCTGCTGCCGTCCATGGGTTTTCCATGGCTGTGTTTTCTTGATGTGGTATGTCAAATCTGTTGTTCCCTTGAATGTTTTTTTTTCCTGATAAACATTAAAGAGACCTTGTGGCACCTTGTGGCCACATGACTTATGACAATCTAAAATGTTTTCTGCCAAGCCCTGCTGTCTGTCCACATGTTTTCAATCTCTTTTAGATAAGACTTCGCCACACTGAATTCTAACAAGCTGTCTGGCCTTGGACTGAATGCTCAAACTCTGAGCTCTAAGATGTTGGATGAAATGTATTTTTTCTGTTTCTGTATGCGTGTGTGCGTGGGTGTGTGTGTGCGTGTGTGTGTGTGTGTGTGTGTGCGTGTGTGTGTGTGGGGGTGTGTGTGTGTGTGTGTGTGTGTGTGTGTGTGTGTGTGTGTGGGGGTGTGTGTGTGTGTGTGTGTGTGTGTGTGTGTGTGTGTGTGAAACGGCGACAGTTGTTTGAAAGTATGTTATTTGATTTAGTTTGACATTTGTCATTGACTCAAACATGGGGCTTATACTTTTACTTCCACCCTCTGGCTGTGATCGGCTTAAAAAAAAAAAGTCAAAGCCCCCCATTTGTAGCTGAACAGAGGAATGGATTTGTTGTACTCACACTAACACAAAAAAATTCTTGTTTGCACATAAGAGTCAGAGGACAAATTCTTTGTCCCCCAAGGAGATTTGGTACTGAGCTGAGCTCTTTCACATTTTTGTGCACAATTTTTCTTCGTTGCTTTTGACTCTCACCAACCTTTAGTGGGAAACAACTGCTACCTACTCTATATCTAATCTAACCTAAACCATGATTTTAATGTCTTGTTGCTTCTTTTGTTTTGTTTTGTGTTGTTTTTTCTTGTGTGTTTGTTGTGTAGAGATGTGCTACCAGGTTCAACTTCACTCAGTAACTGCATCTTTGGTGCAGTTACTGAGTGAAGACCAGTTAAAGTTAGCTATGTTTAGTAGCAGTGTGTTCAGACTGAGCTGTAAAGATGTCATTCTTTTCAGGCTAGGATAGAGGAAGAGAGAGAGATATCAGGAAGGCTGGAAGAAAAGTTAGGCTGTTTTTTTATTTTTATTTTGAACTTTTAACTTATATCTCGCTGTATTTGAAAAAGTTGACAGCCTTTCAGAAATCTCAGGGCTAAAGTAAGAGTATACTTTCTCCAGAGAATACAATTGTTTTTGTTTTTTTTAGTTTTGTAGAAGCTGCTTTTTCAAACATGGTGAATTTTTTCTATTTTCAAGAATGTCCAATCTAGAGTTTTGAAAAGAATAAGGGTGTAAAGAGGAGATTAAAGATGATTTGATTTAAATAAGACAACATAAACTCCAGTGTGCATTTGTAATGCATCTCTGTAGAGATTAACAGACCTGGGTGTAGCCACTTTGTGCAACAGTTAGCATCCTGTGGGTTCAAATCCTGCCCTCGGCTATTTCTACTTGGAGTTTGCACATTCTCCCCATACATTGAAGAGTATCTTCAGATACTCCAGCTTCTTCCCACTGGCCCAAATATGACTGTTTCTTTAAGTTTTCCTTAGGAGTGAGTGTGTTCTATGACTGGTCTTCTTTCTTCCTTCCATAAAACAGTGACTATAGACAATGGATAAATAGCTAATTAAGTATTTCTGTCATAGCTAACTTACCAAATTTAATACGCAAAAAGAAAAAAAAAATCACACACACAAAGCATCTCGAGACAAAATTAACACATTTTTAAAATAAATACGATGCATATGTACTATATGTCTAATATGTGGTGCAGTAAGTGAAGAATTTAAATTTAACTGCAACAAACAAATCCCAGTGTGAAGCATGTGCATGCTTGGGAAGTTCACAAAGTCCAGATCTGAAATCCATGTCAGTAAACTGACTTCTTTGACAGCCAAAGTCTGCCTGTTTGATATTTCCAAAGGTTTCTGTGCAAAATCAACAAGCAATGCATACATATTTAATGGGTTTCTTCCCCACCTCTGGAATTATGATGAGTGCTCGAGGTCCGCAGGGTTCAGTTCCGCTTTAAAGATCAAACCTTTCCATGTCTGCACAGTCTGAGAAACTTCCACACACGCAAACCTCACAGGAGCAAAGGTATTATGAAAGACAGTATGACCTGCATGTACAATTCCTTCAAAAACAGGAAATGTTGCCATTCACTATTTGCACGGTGGACTTTGACTTTATTTTTGTCTTAAGCATAGAAAAAGTTGATAAATGTTCATTTGTGAGACAAGCAAATTAATATTGATTTGATAGTTAACACTAAGTTAAAATAAAGTCCTGGTTTTCTGAAAGGCTCTGTTTTTGATTTTTGTATTTATAAACAGGGAGTGAAAGTCGAACCTCACACACATGAATCATGTCTGTGTGTGTTGTGGAGAGCAGCAGTCTGACCAGTTGCCCTTTTCCTAATTAAATTTTTATTTGTTCATATGTGTGATACATACGTGGGATATTTTGTTACATGTGTGGGAAATTTTGTTCAAACATGGGAGTGCACAGTGTGTTTTTCATGTGCTGACTGAAAATAAGTTTTTATCTTTGCTCTGAAAATACTGACAGACAATAAACATTAACCTTGGTGAATTATAAGAAGATCAAAAAAAATTCTGGTCTGATCCTTTTTAATTTTGTCTTTCCTTTCTCTGAGGGAAGCAGCTGCAGAACATTTATGCCAGAGCTGAGTGAGTCATTGATGGTCAACTATTTTTACCTTTATTAAATTGTGTGCTCTGACATTGGATTCTTGCAAAGAGACCCTACACTTTTTTTTTTGTTTTGTTTGTTCAAAGCTTTGCTTTTGTATTTGCAGGAATGCTATTGCTACGGGCTTTAAATAACTTGCTGGCCAATATTTAAAGTGTTTTCCATTTCTCCAACTGAATAATGTGTTTTGGAGCAAGACATCAGTGAAGGGATGTGCTAAGATTTCATCCATTTTTTTTGTATGCTTAACTGTTGAGTATATAGAGGCTTTTCCCTTCTAATTGTCTGTCTAGTTCTTAATCTTACCCTCATAAATCATGGGGCAGTTGTGAGATTGGCATTTATTTAACAGTGTTGATATCAAAAAGGAAAAAAAAACAAAACATGTATTCTCAGAGGCTGCATGTCTCAACCCATAAACTGTGGATCATTTAAAAAGCCAAAAGAGAAGCTTGTGTAGATGTTGCAGCCTTTCAGTGAAATTTTTTATTTTTTTATTTTTCATGAAAATCAAAATTTTGGTGGAGGATCAATTGTTGATCATAGAAAAAAATAATTTTGACTTTTCAAATCAGTTTCCAAAGCATTTTATCTGAATCTCAGCCAGACCGGTTAAATCCAGATATTCAAGTTAAATTATTAACCAAGCTGGTAAGAATTTAAGTTTCTCCTTAAAAAAAAATAGAGCTCCTGTATGTAAATGAAATAATTGTGTAAACACTACTTCACTAAGCTTTGTATTTCATAAATGGTTGTGTTCTTTTGAGACAAATGAGTGGCTAATATAATTACAGTGAGTGCAAATAAAAACCCAAAGCAATACTAAAGAGTTGAGAAGTAAATTTCAATAAGTTCCAGATTACGAGGTTACACAGCACATTTTTTAATTTAAATTTCTCTTTCAGTATTTTGGGGGACATAAACTTACGTTACTGATATCAGTTCCACGTCAAGCATTGCAACAGCATCTTAAAGATCTTTCTGTCTCACCTTGCTTCCCATTTTTCTCCCTTGTTACAGTCTAGTGTAGTTTGATCTGACACTCTTCATCCGTTTGCCGCGAGGATCTAAAATTTGACACCATTTCTTTACTCCCCTGCGTGGCCCTATTTTGACATTTGCTCCTGTTTCTTGTTCTACTTTTCATGATCAATGACAGTTGAGGAGGAAATTGTGATGAACTGTGCATGCTGCAAATTGCACCATGTGTGCCAAAGATTTTGAACGCTGACAACTGGGCTGCTCACTTTAGATCTGCTGGTATTATGAACATGTTCTGTGGTTCTGATGAAAAGAGGCCATGTGGTACAGCACAGGACCCAATGTAACATTCATATTTCCATTCAAGTTGTTTTTTGTTGTTAACCATTTGTGAGAATATATTTGTTGTTTGAGTGAAACAAGAGGACTGAACGCTGCAGAGGCCAATGTTTTCTGGTTGCTATAGCATAGCAGAAACGACAGGAACTGTGAACTGGGCTAAGAGGGTTTAGGAAAAGCTAAAATCACAAACAAACCTGTAATAAAAATGAGTGGCTATTAAAATTACAGTGAGTGCAAAAGTGTCTAATAACAAAGAGTTGAGAAGAAAATTTCAAAGAGTCAGAAAAAATAATTTAAAACAGAGGTCTGCAAAGTCATAGCTGTCTGTTCACATTGGAATTTGAAGCTGTGGTTTAGGATCTACTTGCAAATAAACTGAATCTAAAGTGCTTTGTAAAAGTATTCATATCTCTGACCCACATATTTTGTGGGGTTACAATCACAAACTTAAGTGTATTTAATTGGAATTTCATGTTATATAAGAACACAAAGTTGCAGATAATTAAGTGGAAGGAAAATGAAGTAAAATTTGGATTGTACTTACTTTTAGCCCCCTTCATTCTGTCCCCCTTTGATAACATCTAATGCAACAAAATACTGAAACTCTGATTGCGATTTGCCAGAAACCAGGAGACAGTAGGAGAAACATGTGGAAGAGTGTGTTTTGGTAAGATGAGACCAATGCTGCACTTTTTGCTCTACAAGCAAAATTACTTAAGTGGTGGAAAACAAAATCTGCATATTACCTTGGACACATCACAGTCACCTTAAAACTTTGTGGTCACATCAAGCAGCGGGTATCCTTTGTCATCTACAGCTGTAAATCTGGTCAGAACAAGGATGAAGCTGCATACAAAGTAATGAAAGTCTGCAAAAACTTGATACTAAAGCAGAAGTTCACCTTTCACAAGGACATTGGTCTTACATATACAACCAGACCTACACTGGAATGATTCAGATCAAAATATTTAAAGACTCAAAGAACAGACTTAAATTAATTTGTGAATCTGTGAATAGAATTGGTGTTCTTACGTTCATTCAAACAGGCTGAGCTTTAGATGTATCCTAAAAATGTAACCCTAGCCCTAACCTTAGCTATGTCTGTCCTAGTTAGTACAAAGGCCAACTTCTCTTTTAATATCATCTGTGGCAATACGTTTAAAATCACAAATATTTATTCTTCCACATTTCTCAAATATGCAAGTAAAATAAGGGTCAGTGGAAATATTGTTTTTGTCAATATCTCAACTTGTGTTTCTTAAATATTTTATGAAGAAACCTAGCATCATTAAACTTACAATTTTAAAATCATGATTTTTTTTTTTCAAAAAAAATTTATTTTTGACCAAAAATGAGCAATATTGTTTCACGTATGCAACCCTACATCCACAACAGCCAATTTAAGTTAGCAAATCGTTTGTCAGTGTAAAATTGAAACTTACACCTAGACCTCATCAGCCATGTATCGCCCATTAAGTTGTCTGATTAATTGCCTTCTCACACCAATGAGCCTGCTTCTGAACAGAACCCAGCTAGAGGGCTGCAGATTGGACAAATGCTGAAGGAGGATAGATGGGAATGTTAATGAGCAGAGCACCAGCCAGATTTGGTACCTACCTGGTTATGATGGGAATGAAAATACGATGGAAAACACAGCAAATAAAGACCTTACCTAATCAACTGAGTATGCTAAATATTAATTAGTCAGCCTTGGATTTGTAAATATATGCTTCCTAGGGGAATGACTAGTAGTTTGGTGCATTTAAGTTATTCTGGAGTTAAATTAAGGCTTAGCCAAATGTATTAATCCCTCCGGAAGTAGAGAAAAAATTATTCTGTAATTATTCCTCCCACACTGGAGCTATAACATCGTCCTTCCAGTCTGGATGTTCTCATCAGTTGTTCTTTGAGTTTCACTTTTCTATCATTTCTTTTCATTAAAATGCACAGTAACGGTCTGAAGTTTCCGAGCTCTAGCTGCTAAATTAACCTCCGCATTTACCTTTGCTCTGCAATGGTAAACTTTTATGTAAAACAATGTACATTGTAATAAGATTTGCATGAGTAACTGGGTAACCAGAAGTAGAGCTGCTGTTTATTGACCTTTGAAAAAGCAGTGGGAAAGATTGTCTGCCTTGGATCTTGAATAATTAAGCTAAATGACCAGGTATCTAAATTAGGCCTGATTAATATTTAATGTATCTCTGTGTGTCGAAAGGTTAGATGAATGGAACTGATGTTCATACTTTATTTTCGTGCAAGTATTTTTTTTTTACAGTTTGTACGAGCAAAAGACTTTCATCTAATATTTTTGTTTCGAAAAATGAACAGTCATGCTATATTTTATATTTGTTTATAAGAGAACATAACCAAACATGATATATTCATATTTTTAATATGTCCTACTTTATGTTGATCAGTTAAATAAAATCCTTTTTCAGTTTAGTTGTAATGTGAAAAATATTCAAAGAGGAAGTGAATACTTTTGCATGGTTCTGAACTCAAAATCCAAACTTCATTAGTCACTTCTAACTTTCTGAAGATCTTGATAAATTGTATGAAAACTGTGCCTCATGTTTAATTTTTTATATATTTTTTTAAAGAGGATGTGAATTTGCTGTGATTAAAAATCTTTCCATTAGGGCCTCAATCCTCTGGGTGCTGTAATTAGGTTAATTGGCTCTAAATTACCAACAGTTTGAGTCTTGCTGAAGGACTTTTACCGCCAAATATGCAGATCTCAATACACCTCTGCCTTTTCTGCTCTGTTCGTGCATCTAGGTACAGACGATTCCCTCTAAAGCTTTCATTTCATATTTTCCTCTAAATTACATCCTTCCTCTTCTCATCCCATCCTCCCTGCCTCCTTATCTGCATATCCCAGGTGTGTTGGCTCTTTTGATAGCTGTGCTCTCTCGTTTCTTTTCCCTGGTTCCATACCATATGTCAACATTTTGTTTTAATGGTATTCTGTCAGCTATTAATGTTTCAAGAAGGCATTCATCCTGGAACTGACTTTCCCTCCTACTCTCCATCGTCTGGTTTTATTTCCTTTCTGTTCTTCTTTAATCCTTTTCCATTGCGGTCTTTTTAAATCCCTTTCAGTTTTTTCTCCTGTTGTTCCTCTCGGTGTGTACCTCTTCGCCGTATGCTAATATTTCTCCAAGTGGCCACAACTCTGGGAATTTGGAGGACTGCCGGGGTGTGATGAGAATCAACTGGCTGCTCCCGTTCACAGTAGGGGGGGGGGGGGGGAATAAAAGATCCCGACACCATGGATTCAAACCAAACAATCGCTTTCATTTTTTTCTCGCTCATCCTTTCTCTGCTCTGCCTAAGCACCCACCAAATCTGTCAGAGTTCCACTGGCCTCCACATCCACACTCATTCCACCTTTTCTGGTCCTTTCGGTGATTACATCTGTATGCCACAGGCATGAGCCAGGATGTGAGGGTGTGTGGAGAAAAAAAAATGGTAGAGGATTATGTTGTTCCTCACCCGTGTGTGTATGCAGGTTCACAGAAGAGGGGAGGTTTGACAATTCAAAAAAAACAAACGCATTAAATTGGGAGTGGGAAGGAAGGTGAGAGAAAATAGGAAGTGCACTTAGAGAAAGTCTGGTAAACAAGAAAAGGACGGATTGAGGGAGATTGGAAAAAATGATAGAGCTGAAAAGGGGACATAAATTAGGTTTAGTCCAGAGTGTAAAAGTGGAGACAGAGAAAAATCCAGACGGTTGTAAGTTGAGTGTTGGAAGAATGGGACTGAAAATGAATTTTATTTATTTATTTATTTTTTCTCTTGTGCAAATTGATCTATGCAGAAACATTGCAAGCAATTGTGGTTTTCAAGGTGATCAGCTTTCCTCTCAGTTTCACAGTAATACACACACTAATATATAACATAATGTAGGATCTTTTATTAAGAAACAACAATTAATACACTGATTGTACTTTTCTTCTGTTTTAAAAATATGAACCAGCTGTTTCATACATTCACTTCAGTTCCAAGTCAATAGATAAAATCAAATTCAATTTTGACTTAATTTATGGATTATACTAGACTTTTTTGGTTTATTTTTTTTTAAAACAAGAAGTGATTTTGTGAATATTTGATTTAAAGATTCTCCCACAATTAAATATTAAAGCAGTTTGCCATACATAATGCCAAGTGACTCTGCTCTGCAGAGAAAAGTAAGCTCACATTTTCTGCACAACAGCACTTTAAATTGTAGAAACAGTATGATGTAAAGTACTCAGGTTTTGACACAGGAGCGGCAGTCTGCTCTCAGTGACAAAACAGACATGAAATGCTGCAGTGGAAATTTGACGTGTGACATAAGCCTCTTTAGTTTGTTTAATAAAAGGACAAGCTGTCTTCAGGAAGGGCAACCTCAAATGACCTTTGCACTGATCTGGTGCTACATGGAAAATAAAATGAATTTGCTCTTCTAGGGGCTTCTAGAGATAGTGTGGAAGAGTTTAGCATTCCCTTAGCATAAGTAAAGTTACAGATTCCTTAAACTGTGGATTAACCCATTAGTTTGGCACTAACTTTCAGAATCCACAACACAACATGGTGCTGCAGCAACAGCTGAAAATTCTTCAAAATGTCACTGATGGGACCTTTTTTTTTTTCGTTTTTGGTTCACACATGTTGTCCCATGGTGGAAGGTCGACCTGAGCTTCGTTGTCCATATCTAAAAACAAGTAATTAAAAGAAAAAGCAGAGAAGTTGGAGTTCAGAGTAAGGAGCAGGAGTACAAAAATCAAAAGTAGGACAGTGGAAATTTCAGAGAAATTGATTAACATTTAAACAGACGTACTAAGCGGTGGGGGCTGGCGATGTGTAAAAGTGCGTGGGCATGAGTGGGTGGCTGAGTACGAGGGTTGTGGGCTGCGCTGAACATTTCTCACAAAATGTCTTCCAATAGCTGGCACGTAGCCACACCCAAAGGCTGTTGATAGACAGAAATAGATGCGTACCCACACAGAGAGGAAAGTGACAGAGACTGAAGCAGCAGGACAGAGATCCAGCAGCACTAAGGGAGGCAGAGAGCAAAAGACAGTTGTTGGAGACAGACAGAGAAAAGAGGCGAGACAGTGACTGACACTGAGTGAAAGGCAGCGCTTAAGGCTGAGCTCTGTTAACACATCCACAGGCTGTACTCTCACACTACAAGGAGAACAGATAAAGGCTCTAACTGGCTTGATTGCACGCAATGTTTCGTCGCACTGTTGATATGTGTGTGTTTATTACGTTTCTCTTGCTCAGGGATATTTTGTTATAATTTTCCTCGGTGGTACCCCTGGGGTGGGTCCTTGCATTAATCAGGGAGTTGCAGCTGCTGCTGTGTGTATATGGCAACAGCAAGGCCACACGTTCTTCATCAGTGATTCTATGTTTTTAAATGCTGTGTTAAAAAGAAAAGAGTAGAACTTCATGGAACGTGGTTACAACGTATAATATGTATATTAGTTTATAAAAACTGTAGGTATAGCTGAAGCAAATCCCACATATGGAATCTAGTTATTGTCCTACAACTCAAAAACATATCACTTCCTGCCTTAACAAGGGATTGATTTTGTTACAGTCGGGTCGTTGTGTTAAAATTATGCATTCTAGACACCCAAAGTCCAGTGACTTTCTTTAATATTGCTTTTCCAGCAGCGTTTCATTTATTATTTTTCAAATAAATATGTTTTAGTTTGGCTTTTAATCTAAATGTCCTGCTATTTAAAATGGTGTAGTTTTTTTTTAACTGTATAAATCTAATCTCAGAGTAATGGATTTCGCATAAAACTTTACATGAACACAATGAAACAGAAATTCTGTCAACATTAATTAAAAAAAAAAAAGTTGAGTTTTGAATTTTTTTAGTAAATGACGAGAGGTTTTACAGCTAAGCTGCTGCATAGGATGCATTACATCCTACCATTATGAATAAATTAAGAAACACACCAGTTTCTATCAAGGCAAAAACAAAATAACAGTGTTTATTTAAAACGTGTAACCTGTAGACATTTAAAGTTATTTTGTTTAAAATCTAATGGGTGATGTAGCAACCTCAATCACTTTATCAAAGTAATTTAAGTCACAATATTTAGTTTTTACCTACTAACCTAGGGAACTGGGTGTAATCCAGAGTAATATAGCATTTTATTACCCATTTCCTTGCACTTTGAAATAATAGTTTAATCAGACAAGCATAATATTCTATGAGAGAGCTTAAAAAATACGATGAGGCCTTAGATTTTAAGTTTTTTAAGGTGTTTCTAATTTGTGTTTTGATATGATCAGTGCATCAATATATGTAATACTAGAATCTATGTCCAAAAGCTACAGGCCATGGTGTTTCTCATGGGCAGTGGTCTGTAAATGCATAGTTTCCTCCTGAGAAAAGTTATTGAAATGTTGCTTTCATACATCAGAAGAAACGACTTCCAAACCTGCTGCTTGAGTGTTTTTTTGTTGTTGTTGTTGTTGTTTTTTACTTTGTGAAACAATATACCAATTAAATCCCATTTGACTGAAAGTGTCACACTAATAAGATAAGGAATGCAGAATAGACTAAATGCATGGAAACCGGACCCCTATATGGACTAAAAAGCGTAATTTTTCTAAGGCTAAATAAAAAGAAGTCATATCTGTTCGCTTTCTGTTTCCTGAAGAAGTTTTACTGACCGCATCGACCTCAGCTCGTCTTTTCCAGTGTGATTCGCCGGGTTACTGAGCTCAGGTTACCATCTGCAGCTCATTTCAGTAAATTTATTGCCTGTTTGGCAGTGAATGGGGGTGCTGGCCACGTGGATGATTAGATGGAACAAAGTCATTCATCTTTCTATTTTGCTGCCTTGTATGTCATCATATTCCATTTGTCAGTCTCCTTGTGTATTCCTGATGACCGGCGGAGAGTGTGTTTAACGCTGCCAAGCAAATTCTGCACCGAATCAGGGAAGCAACGGCAACGTCTCAGAAAATGGCTAAAAAGATTGTCAAAGAAAGAAAATGTTTTTTTTACTTTATTACTCATGAAAATGTGATTTCAAATAGTCCAAACCTCCAAATTCAGTGCAGTTATTCAAGAAAAAAATAGAAAAATATTGTACGTTTGATATCCCAAAATTAACTGTTGGATGCTTTAGACCACATGTGTCAAACTCAAGGCTCGTGGGCCAAATCCAGCCCACAATAGCTTTTTATGTGATCCTCTAGATTCTAGACTAAACACTAATTGTGCTTAAATATTATATTATCAATCACCTCAATGCAGTTTTTACCAGTTTACTGGCAAATTCAATCCCTCCAGTTTCTTGAGAATTAGCATGGAAATTCATGCAATTTCAACAAATATCTGCACTCTTTTGCACCAATAAATAATTGGGAGTGTATTGCAGATTTTTCTCCAAAATTGTCAAAAACTTTCTGACTTGTACTAAACAGCTGCCTCATCCTTAATTGATGTCAGATTATACTCTGTAATCTATTATCTTGTAATAAAATGTCGCATTTATCATCATAAATAAGTGCAAATATCAAAGATATTTGCAAATTAGTACCACAAACACAAAATCCTGGAGGGACTGGAAAGAAGTTCAACAATATTATTTAATTTTAAGAATTTATTGATATTTTAACAGTTTGTGATCAGGTTTTCTCAATACATTCTGGCACAACTGACCTTTTAAGAGCATTCATTATATTAATTTGGCCCAAAACCAAAATGAGTTTAATACCCCTGCTTTAGACAATCTACACATTCTGGTACAGATACAATATTTTGTTGTTCCATTATATAACGACTACACAAAATGGACATTGATGTAATATTTAAATATTTGTTTAGCCTACTCAAGTCTAAATTCAGTTTAAAATACATTTTAATTATTTTTAGCATTGAACTGTTCTTACGTTGTGTTTGGGGGTGTTTAGGGCATTGTCTCGCTGAAAAAGGCCACAGCTCTTACGGAAATGAGTGTAAGTTCATAATTTCACAACTATTTGTTGTAGGTTCACCCCCCAAAAAACTGAATTAATACATGTTCACATTTTAGCAATTGAACATTCACAGCGATCAAGCTCTCACCTTTTGTGGTAAACAATAATCTAATTTGCCCGTTGTCAGTCTTGCTCAAAACTTTGCACAGTTTCTTTCATCGACTTTGAGAGTAAAAAAGTGCTGCCTGATATAACTCACAAATTTGTTCAGTAATGTAGACAAAGTCAGTGTTTTTCACTTACCCTGTAAGTGGTCATAATCTTAAGCCTGATCAGTGTATATAGTCTCAAACACCGGGTTGTAGGAAACTTTAAAATACTTTGCACTTTGGTTCTTCCAGGTTTTAAGGTTCTCTTTTCCAACATAAATCCTTTAAGTGTTATCTTTAGAAAGCTTCTCTCTGAGCTCCTCAGTCTTAAAAGCTACTCAAAGGCTGAAATACAACATCATTCACAGGCTTTTAAAGGCTATTCAAAGCCTATCCTTTTATGATCGGACAGCACCGTGTGTGCCATACACCGAAATGGCCTTCGTTCGTTCAGCGTTATAGCTCTAGATGGTTTTATCCTTTCAAATCATTATCATTGGGTGGAGGAAACGTTGGTTCCTTCATCGTATGGATTCGGCTCTCTGATTAAATGAGCTTTCATCATCTCTCACACACATGCCCTCATCTGAGACACCCCTCCCTCCTGCGCTTGTCTGCAGTCAGATCATCTTCCCAATGAAGTCATCCGGTAATGATGCGAATCACATTAGATGAATGGATAGGCTTCCTAATCACATAAAGCCTGTTAATTGGATGCATATTGTCATGGCTAGCTATTATAGCTTCATAAAGTATCTGAGCTGAAGTGGGTGGCCCTGCTTTGAGGCTGCATGAGCAACGCTAACATAAGAGCAAATAGGCATGACAAATAAGACAGGGAGGAACCCCACAGGCGTGTTGTTGTGCTCTGCCTCTGTCGGTGTCGCTTCGCTCCTCACTCTTCGCTCTCACACATTAGCTCCCAATAATCATTTTTAATCCCAGGCTCGAAAGCACTTCCTTCCTGCCACTTCTTCCTCCCTGCCCACCTGGGGGAATTTTCATCAGCCTTTTCTGCTTAATTACCTCAAAGATGCTGTCACTCTTACCTAATTATAACTCAATTCCCCGCATCCAGTCTTGGAAGGGCGGGCTTTGAATTGAACCATTAAAAATCATGTGTATTTCCATGACCTCTGGAGCTCCCATCGTGCAATACAAACAGATGTCAGAAATTAGCATTTGCTCCGACCCTGAATGCCTCATTTAGTCACTAATAATAAGGATAAATATGACTAGATTGAGGGCATACCCTGTGTTTTTCTTCTGTCCAGTAATATGTTAAACCACTTTTATGTAAAGAGATGCAAAGGTCAGGTCAGACACATCCAAAGCGATTTATTCATTTGGAAATTTATACACTGCACTACACACACATTTTGCATTACGCCACTCATGCAGTTGAAAATCCTTTGAGTGAGGTGACAGAAAAATGGCCAGCATGACTGGATTTAAAATTTTATTTTATTTTATTTTGCCTTTAAGGAGCGCCTGCCCTCCTGTGCAATCAGGCCATTGTCCGTTTTCAGGACTTTCGATAGACAAATCTGATCAGTCACAAAAAACATAAAAGTAACAGGGTTGAAAGTAAAAGAATACCATCCATCACTCTTGTTTGTAGCAATGTTTTAAAATTACAGTTGGCAAGCATGACGAAAAGGTGAAGCATGCTACCTGAGCAGAAAGCCTGACTAATTTACCATGTAATGCAAACTTTACATTACATGAATGCTGTTTCTAGTAAGAGCAGAATAAAGAGGGATAATATTCCACACATATAAACACATTTTGGGGGAAATAATTGCTTGTGTAAAAAGCTGAGGTTGAAACAGTCAACATGTTGTTTGAGATAAAACAGAGCTCCTGACTAAAGAATGCAATGATATCTTCCTGTCGATCAGCAGTCGGATCATTTAGTAAATTATGAAGTTGATTAAATATGCTGTTAATATGCTTTTAAAAATGTTTGCCAGCTTTGTTAACTTTCAAACATAAACTCTAAGAGCCTAAAAATACTGAGTATGATGCATTACAAGAGCTGATATATCAGTATGATTTCATGGTAAATGTAAAACAGGTTTTGTGAAAAGCTTGCAGAAAGTCTGTTTTATATAAGTTTTATGTACACTTTCATAGGTTGTATAAATCAATAGAAACATGAGGTTGACCTTATGTATCTTGACCTTGCTGGGGTTTGGACAGACTTTAAAGGCTTAGGTCAAAGGTTGGAAAATTGATTCCGGCTTCACATTCAGATTTTGAAGCAGGTATAGGATTCAGATTTCTCATGTGGCTCACTTTTATATTTTAAAAGTAGTGTTTTTAACTCAACACTACTTTTTGCTGGTAGCTGTTATAGTTAAAGAAGAGGTTTTTTTATGTGCAACAAAGATTTCTGGCTTGCTTTGAGATCTGTACTTTCAATTCCATATTTGGATTTTTTTAGGACTGTGCTACATTCAGGGGAGAAAATAACAGAGAAAATGTACTGCACGTTATTTAGAAGAGAAGCATTGGAACAGATATTAATCTTCATTTCTGCTTCAGAACATCTGCTCCTAACTTTTATTTAAACTTAAAAAACTGCATCAAAGTGCATTACATTGGTCAATGTGTTTGACTTGAGATGTTGCATTCAATGGCTGGGAAATTACTGTTTCAAAGCCAATCAAAGAAAATGTATTCAAATCTCTGGCTGACAGATTTGTACATCTTTAACTATCATAAATTGATCTGATTTTAAAAAAACAATATATAAAATATTGTCAGTGAAAATGCATTATTACAAAAATAAGAGTTTTGGCTTCCAAAACACAACACTTAACTCCATCTACTTATAATAACACTTCTCTTTACCATTTAACATTGTAAATGTTGAACATAAGAGTATGCATAAACTTTTCTACACTGAACTTTTCTGTACAGAATGGAAAATGATCGACTTAACATGTTTGTTTCTGCACCTGTAATGCTTTAACCTGCTCCTGCATCCCTATATCAGCATGAAGTTTGCCTGCTAATGTTCTGACCTGCAGTGTCTGCAGCTCTCAGCACTCACTCCAACACATTACGCCATGTACTCATGGAATTACATCGGGCTGTGAATCAACATTAAATCAATCTACATCTGCTACCACGCACCTGCAATGCAAGGGAATGTTCACATATTGACCATATATCAAAAATCCTCCCACTTAAATGTGAAATCCATTACAGATTTCTGCACTCGGCAGTATTAGTTTTTTTTTTTTTTAAATCAGATGCGTTTAGGTAGTGTCTAGTGCAGTTAACATATATTGAACAACATTTATGGCATCTTTTTTCCGTCTGTGTGTGTTTAGAGGCACAGGGGAAATAAAACTAAATAAATCAAAAGATTGACTGACATTAATTTGCAATTATTGCAGACCTAATGTGCAATGCGTGACCTGGTGAACCTTCTTTCACCTTGTAATCCCTACAAACAGCACGGATGAAATCTTGTCATCAGGAATATGCAGAAACCTATAACGGGTCAAATATTCCAACTTTAAAAAGTGAACATATATATGGTAATGAATTTCCACAATGTCTCTATGAAACACAGTACATAAAAAATAGCCCTACCAGAAGCTGTATCCTGCCACTTTCTCTCTGATCAATTCAGTAATTATCTTTTGAGTTTTCTTAGTAAATTAAAACAACTCCTTCTCCTATTTGCTGATTGGCCTGGTTGAGATTCAAGAAATCAACTTCAATAGGAGAAATCCCAGCCAGAGCAGTGAAGGGAGAGGAGAATCGAGTTGAATTGCTTAGGAAGGCAATAGCTTGGCTACTAAGTACTCCTTTGTTTTCTTTGGCTGTTGCTTAAGTCTTACATTTGTTTTCTCCACATTTTGTTTTTCTCCGCAACCTCAGACGACTCTGCTTCAGCATCTTCTTCTTTTGGTATTGGATGATATTATGCCGTAAGAGAATTGTCCAAGATGTCTTCCTTTGCCTTTAACAATGTAGCATACAAAATATGACATTATAAGTCTGAGAGAAACATTTTTGGAAGACGACTTTTTTTCCACTTCGACACCATCACGCAAAAAGTAGCTTTGCATCAACATTGTTTTGTGTTGCACACCTGCACTTAGTTTGATGTTATGTTTCTGTTAGAAAACCTCTCTACCTGTTGTCAGATTACAGTGATCTGTGCTCAGCATTTGTTGTGCTCTTGGGAAATTCTCATCTGTATCTGAGCAATTAAATAAAGTCAAGCCAGTTGCTTTTTTTATTTTTTATTTATTTTTTTTTCCTTTCCAGCGAATGTGAAAGGGACAGCATTTGATACAAACAATAGGGAGTAATACACAGAGCTCAGTTCGGGTTTCCGCAGTGCAAGTAATCAGAAATATTTGTGCATGTTTTAGGGAGTGTGGAGAAATCATGCAGCGTGTCGCATTCTGAAACAGAGATCATTTAGTTTATTTACACACTCTCTTGGTGGGTACTAATCTATTACAAACAGCATGGTTCTTAGAAGGAGACACAAATAAACAAAAAGCTCTGATTAGCACATCATGATTAATCATTTAAAAATCTATTCATAAAGCCAGCGGTGAAGACTGGAACTTAGTAAAATTGTAGATAATGCTGTACATTGCAATTTATGTTAGATTGAATGATGACCCATCTGGAAAGATAAATATGCCACTATTGCAAGCGTGAAATATATAGCTGAGTCGTGAATGTTTACCTGTTCTTTACTTGAGTCAAGTGAAAGAATCCTCTCTCTATAATCAATGTTTAAAATGTTAAAATTATAAATAAAAATAACTTATTTAAACCACTGGAGCCATTCAGTAGAACTAGATTTTTTCTAAATGCCTTCATTCACTGCTATTGTCAGTATAAGCAATTCATTGTTAAAAAGTCAAGAAAATATTTAACAATAAATTTCCCTTGGCAAAATGGACAGAATATCTTACTAGATATTCAGAATATCTATAAACTTGCCACTCTTGGAACTATGGATATATAACTTTAAAAAACAGTCAATGGCGCAGCTCCCCCCACCCCCCACACGTCCCCTGCAAAAAAAACAAACAAAAAAAAGGCTGCAAAGCTGCAGAAAGAGGCATGGAAGCAAATCCTTTTGGAAAAGAGCAGCACCAGCAGGTTCAGGGTAGAGGAGGAGACTTTTAGAAGTTTGCGAAATTGTTTGAATTCTCAGAAGAATTACGAAAACATTGTTTTCCTGTGCAGCAAATTATGGCAGAATAGATACTCTCGTATTCTGACCACTCAAGATAAGATAACCATACGTCAAAAAAGGAAATATTTGATGAATAAAAGTAAAATGTCGTTTAATTGTATAGTACAATTATATTGTATATTGTATAGTACAATATACTATGAATATTGTACAATTATACAATATTCATAGTACAATATTCATATATTCATGAATATTGTACTATTCATATGTTGCTGTTCTGCATAGTCATTGTGTTTACTGCAGCAAAATCAGCATTAATTAGTTTATTGATTTAAAAAGTCAAAGTAAAAGATAATGAACTAAAATTAAATGGGTAATAGAAAACGTTTTGATTTATTTTTTGACAGTTATTGGTCTTTTATAAAATTTCAACATATCTTGGAGTGACTAACAAAAATATCAAAAAAGTGTTTAATAACTCAAATAACTTTTTAACGACGAAGGTATGACTTGGTCATCAAGGTTGTAACCAACTCATAAGAGTATAGTGCAAATATAAGCCAAATATCACTATTATGTGACCAGTGATTTAAAGAGCGAACACATATTGTGTTTTGTTACTCTGCATGCTCTAGAGATTTCATTTGGGTGGGTGGTGATTGATGGCATTTGAAGAGATAAGCCAAAATGAGCCTCCACTGAACAGCTGCAACGCTTTATGTTTTGTATATTACACATGGAACAATATTGTAACGTCTCGAATATGTTTGATATATTTCCCAGTAATGGACAAGAATTATCTAAGAGGATTAATAATTGTAGCAATGTCTGAGCCTTTTTATTAACTCATAAAAAGTGAGTTCATGTTGTTCCATGCTATCAGGAACGATCTGGACATGCTAGGGAAAGTGTGTGTGACATAGGAAAGTATGTAAATGTGAACATTTAAGTATGCCCACCGGTGCAGCAGACTGTTTAGTCCTTAAACCTCCTGTGGTCAGAATAGAAGCCACTCTTTTTCATTAGGCTGAAAAGGCATTAAAATGACAAAGACGGTAATATGCTTTCACAGTTACTGCTAATTCTATGAAAAACTATATAGCAGGTCAAGTAATTAGTTTGATCTGCAGTCCAGTGGTGACAGAGAACATGTAACATCTTTCTAGTTGCAAAATGATGTAGTATATGAACCTAACTCCTTCTTTACACTCAATATCAAATATTTTCTTTAAAATAAATAATAAAAACATGTAAATAATAATCTTTTTTTAAAAGCCACCAGAAAAATGGTTCATTAAGTTAGATTATAATCTTCAGGAAAACTGTGATCAGTTTGTGAAATTCATACAAAAGGCGGATATATTTACCTTTTTAATATGTGTATTAAAAAGATATTTTTTTAACATAAGCCAAAGGTTGTAGACGTGTCTCATTTATGTGTTGACACAGGTCAATGTAGACCACAAAAGAAGCATTTTGTTTATTATAAAGGAGTAGATGCAGCAACCCATCGTGGGAAAGATAAACATATTGCTAAAGATTTTACACTGACGAAAAACTTATTATCTACAACCATAGCGTGGCCTGTATCAGGACTCTCATTGTGGCTTGAAAATTATATCTGGAGCTTCTCAAAGGCTCCAGAGAATAGGCCTCATTTTGCCGTGGTGACACCACTGATATGAGCGCCGCTCGCATTCATATTGCATGCAGCACTATCTCTTATTT
This sequence comes from Poeciliopsis retropinna, assembly GCA_010277075.1. Classification (NCBI taxonomy): domain Eukaryota; kingdom Metazoa; phylum Chordata; class Actinopteri; order Cyprinodontiformes; family Poeciliidae; genus Poeciliopsis; species Poeciliopsis retropinna. Next base: position 10,669,800 of record VMRM01000022.1, read on the forward strand.
TTATGTCACTTGCTGGGAACAAACTAATGCAAGCTGTTCAAAACAAAATAAAAATTCTAGTCCTGTTGAAATAAATAAATAACAAGTCTGCTTTGGAAATACTTGTAGTGTCTCAGGCCCTGCAGAGCCACATTAGGGTCTTCCTAACCAGCTGTGCTCTGGTCTCCATAGGTATTAAATATTGATAATGCTGATGTGCCCAACGTATTTCCCACCACCAGGGTGGCTTTGAGATATTGGAATATGAGCAAATAAACAGTGTGATCTCCTTTACTAATTAATTCCATTACTCTCAAAAGAAATGCTCTGGATAGCTGTAATTTAGCACGATCCAAAAATAATAGTAAAATCATCCATAGTAAAGTTGTATTTGTTGTCCTCATATTATTGAGGACAACAAATAGTAATAGTGTTCCTGGTAACACTATTACCAGAAAAATAAAATGTTGTTGCCTTTGGACTGCTTTGTCAATTTAACCAACAAAACACTGTAAATTAAAAAAAAAAAAAGTTCTCATTCAAAAGAAAGGTATACCTAGCAATGCATTTTCAGTACTTTTCAATACTATTGAATGGAATAGATTATAAAACGAGGGAGGGAATAAAATCTAGTTTTTGTTGGAACCAAAAAGACATTTTTACATTTCAATGCATAAAGACTGCAACACAAATTCTATCAGCCTCCCTTTTAAATTAGCAGGTCAAGTAATTAGTAAAATAAAAATAAACACTGTACAGTTGAAACAGCATCGCTATACGCCAGTTTAAGTACGTCGGAGCAAACCAGAACCCGGGTAGAGGTCTAACACAAAGGTATCCGGCATCTCCAAGGCTCTGAAGGGGAAAGAAAAAAAAACTTTATAAAAACTTCATGAACCCTGATGAGACTGCTGTTTGAGCTGCTGTGTTTGCTGTCGACCCAGTTTAGTTTAGCCCAGCAGTTCATCCTGGCACTGCTGTTGCTGCAGCGTTATTCACTGTCATCCAGCAACTCAAGACTGGATCCATCCCTCCTCGCATATCGTGGCTTTAAAGGGTACACACTCCAAAGCAGAATTTATGTGTTCCAGAAGGCCGTCATATCACGCTGTTGTTCTTTTGCATGAGTAACAGCGCTTACAGTCTCGCAAAAATATCTATGGATTACGAACATGTTCACATATTGTCTCAACCCCAAACTTTGGTGAATTTATTGGGATTTTACGTAACAAAATAACATGAAGTAAAGTGTAAATGTAAAGACGAATGGAAATAATCTCCTAATCAGACAATTCTTTACAATTTTGGGTCAGTTAAGGTTACGGTATTATTTCTATCTGCTAACACCAGAATCATAAATCACTTTTCTTTTACAAAACTGTAAATGTTTTTTAATGCTGTAAAAATTGAAAAAGACGGGAAGATTTTTATTGATCAATGCATTTCTCCAACTCAATCTAAGATTTAATGTTTACAACAACCCCTCAGAAATTACCTAGATAGTTAGTGGAGTTCGCCTATGTGTAATTTATTTTCAGCATATATAATGTTCTGTCAAAGACTTCAATACTTCAAATTTGAAAATGATTCACAGTATGAATATTATACCTTAAATTCTGGCATCCAGAGGTTGGCAGCAGATTTTGGCAATTGGTTCACGTAACCCATAAACTCTCAATTAGATTCATATCTCAAGAACGCAGAGACCACATTAACTTCTCAAGCGTTTTGCTGCACTTTTCAAGCACTTTTATTTCTGAATGCAGTCATCATTATTCTACCCAACGAAGCCAATGCCATTGAGAGTTTTATATGGCAAATGTCAAAGTAGCATCCACGGCTGCGCTGATGAGCGAACCAGTTTGCCTTCCTCCAATAGTGCATCTCGATGTCCTGCGTTCACTCTGCGTGAATAAACCATCCACATGTTTTAAGATAAAAGGTTACCTTCCTCCCTGGGGCATATTCCAGTTGAAACATGCTCATTTTAGAAGCTTTTGGTGGCAAACATATACCGGTACATGTACCCAGACTGATCTACAGCTGGTAAAAGCCTGTGATGCAGCTTGTGTTCTGACATATTTCTATTAGTACCACCGTTCTCTAACCTATATGCATCAGTGAATCATAGGCACTCATGGTTCTTTAGGTGGCTCACCAGTTTTGCTTCCATGGACGTCTTCGAAGAAATCCATGACGACTGCCCACATCTGACACAAGAGCTTGAGAAATAGAGATGTACTGACCCAGCTGTCTAGAAATCACAGTTCTTTCCTTCTCTGAGACACTCATATTATTACACTTGCCCATTTGTCTACTTTGAATACGTCACACTTGAAGGACAGAGTCCCACTTTACATCGAATACATTCCACCCACTGCCAGGTGCTATTGTAGTGAGACGATGCTTTATATCAAATATGTCAAATTCACATTGCAAATAACTGGCTGCTGCTACGCTGAGGTTCAATATATCTTAAAGTTAACATTAAAGAGATCAATAAGAGGGAAAACTGATTTTTGATCTGCGAGGACATTCAGACTTTAGTTATAAAAAATTGAAGGGATTATGCAACATAGCTGTTCTTTGCTATAATACAACACTTATGATGTGCTTGATGATTACCTGTTATCCAGATATCAAACAAGCCTGGACATATTGATTGGCTCCCAGGACAAAGTTCATATGTGTTGAATATTTAAATTAACAAGTGCCACTATCGTTTTGTACAGATCACCCCATGATCACTCAAATTCACACTCAACACAGACATGAAAACTTCAATTTAATTAATGGGACAAAGGAGGATACATTTATATTTGCAAAGGATTATTAATTGTAGATTTAGACAGATTAAGATTTCTCTATATTTTTCAGGATTTCAAATTGGATCACAACTTAATGCAGCTTATTTACTGTTGATTTTAGCTCTTTGTCTCTGTGCTGAAGTCATATTTTATGGCCACAGTAGCTGCAAGTTAACTCACATCAGTTTTGCTTGTATGATTTCAAGTACAACCAAATCAATTGTCTCCAATGGCAATTACTGAAAATTCAGTAAAATATACCAATGATGCGAATGCTAGACGAAATAAGAGTCTGAGGGGGGGGAAAAACATATCGCTGCTATTTATTTCTATTTAAATAAAATGAAACGTTGAGTTTTTTTACAAGAAATGTAGAGATACTGTTTGCAAAACGCATCCTTATCATCTTGATAGTTTAAAGGAGTGGTGATGTAACTGGAAGTGGGGAACCAAATCAATTTGTGCTGATTTTGACAGCTCTGATAATGTACAGCAGAACAAAAAAAAAAAGAACAAGTAATGTGTTACATCTGTCCAGAAGTAAGAGTATCAGACATGATCAGCCTGGATGCACAAAAGGCATTATTTCAATTATTATTTCTGTTTGGTCCAACTCTCACCACTGAAACTGGCAATAAACCCCACTTTTCTTCTCCTTTTTTTTTTTTCTGCCACATTCTAGCAAACATGAGCACAATGAGACTCCCACTCTGCCCTCGCGCAAAGACAGCGACCTGCTGTGAACACACATAATTTATTAGCAGGAATCTAATCAGCAGCTTCAAATGAGTTCCAATGGAATTCATTAAGATGGCTAATGAAGATAGACTCAGACAATAACAAACCCTGATAGAAAGGAAGGAGGATGGATGGATGGATGGATAGATGGATGGATGGACAGATGGATGGATAGATGGACAGACAGACAGACAGACTGTGGTGAGGTTGTTTTAATTATAATGTGCAGTATATTTTCCTTTGATTAGTTGCTTTCTTTCCTCCAAACTTAATCAACTTTCTTTTCTTTTTTTTCTCTCAATTAATTAATTCAAACAATTAGCATATCTTACTCTTAGGTCCCGTAGAATTAATCCAAGTGTATTTCTCATTATCACCCCACATGAGATTGCCCTGAATGCTCTTTGACATTGCGATACAATCTTGAGTTACCGTGTCAGCCACCTAGTGAAGAAGTAGCAATGTGTGAAGCCCTGCTGTCCGTGTCATTTTCCAAGTCATCCAAGGATAAAATGATAAAGAAAAAGAGAAAAATCATTGCGCAGTAAGCAATGAAGTTATTTTCTCGCGATCATTTGCACCTGAAGGCAACAGAAGCTTATCGCATGCCCACACCGGCCCAGCAGGGAGTCAACCCCGTCTAGCAAGAACCCCTCAAACTCTCCTCCTCCTCTGACTCCACTTCTACCAGCAGCACTGTAAATTGAGGGACGCTGTAATCAGCGGTGTAACTCGGTTGGTAAGTGACGGCATCGATCGTCCGGGATTGAAGAGTCAGTCTTAATATTGGCTTGGTTCAGGAGTTGGAGTAATGTTGAGGTGGGGGATGCGTCAAAAGCGCGGGGGGGTGAGGGGTTCGTAAACGAGGATGGATGGAGAAGACGAATGGAGGGAAAACTGGTCTCCGCGCTCATTTGGTAACAACCTGCTTCAATCAAACGACGTTGTGGTTTACAGACTTGTGATTCAACTGTTCAATCCCAGACGCGGAGAGAGAATTAAGGTTTGAAAAGTGTTGTGCGTTTACAATGAAACTGCGCTCAAAGGTTTCCAGAGTGCTTTGCCCTTGAGGGAGCCAAGTGGTTTTCCAATTCTAAGCTTATAAATACAAAACAAATCCAAAGCAGCATGCTCTTTGAGGAGCAGAGGAAGATGGAGTGAGAGGCCATTTGGAAACAAATTTTGAAATGTGCATAAACGTAAAGACAAGTGAAGGCCTAACAGACTACGGTTACATAACACACAAAAAAGAAAAAATAGCCCAAGCTCAAGATTCCCAGATTAGCATCTTTGTTTGAGATGAGTAGTTGTTCAAAAAGGGATGCTTTTGTGTGCATTTAATTAGCTTAATTAAACTACTATCTATTTATGAAGCACAGAGAATGTTTGCTAAATATATCATCTTATTAAAATAAGTGGACATCAGAGCAATGCACAAAATACAATTGCTGGAAATAGTCCTACAAAGTTAAGCTGATTAATGCATTATTGTCATCGTAAGATTCAGCCATCTTTGAGCAGAGAGTGATTAACTAAAATGCTTCTGTAACATAATACCTTGTATTTATAACAAAAGCTGTGTTTGAAGGTGTTGAGCATAATGTTTTGCCTTCTTTAAACTTTTTGTTTTTTCAAAGTTCCTTTAAGTCGCTCCTCCATTAGACTTTAACCAGATACATCCCAGTCCGTCCCACTCAGATTCAGGGTCTACATTAACAGACCTTGTGTGACTCCTCTTTGTTTTTCGTACTGACTTCAAAGATAGCGACGCGAATGTTCAATACCTTTGTATTCGCTGACTGACCAGTGATTTACGTCACTGCAAACAACGGACAGGGCATCTGAAATCAGAGAGCTGCACATTGTGGAGAAGTGCAATTATGTGTTTAATCTTAAGCAGCATCAGCAGCTTATGCTGGGAGTGGGATGGCTGTGATTTCGCAGAACGGGTAATGCAATGAAGAAACGGCGCAGCGCCGGTCAACGGTGTTAGATCTGTAGTTTTGTGGTGACCGGTGTGAGACTTCGGAACTACATAATAATAGTTTGGCATGATATGCATGTTTGAAATGTTCTGCGAAACAAAGCAACATGTACGAATGTTGCTTTACATCTTTGACTATATCACCTAAATCCAAAAGGTTTAGAAGATCGATATATTTATATGTCTAGTGTAATCTATTAATTATGTTAGAGGCAGCAAGAAATTTCTATGGGACAAAAAAAAAGATCAATTAAAACCTCAGCCTCAAGGGTCTCCATTGCCGAGTGACTCTGCAAACATGACCCACAGACATTCCTGCCTATATTTACACCCATAATAGCGAGGAACAGACTCCAAACTGAGATAGAACCAAACGAGACATCAGCCTGTCAGAGTCCGATTTGACATCAGAGAGGCGACTTTGGTAAGCTGAATAAATCTGTTTTACACTTCGAATGCACACACTTCGTTTCTATGCGTACACGATGTACAGATCCATTTATATGAAATACAATATGATTGAAAATGTAATATATACATTGGTGATTCGATTTAAGAAGGCGGTTTTAAACAGAAATGTTATGAGGGTTTTATGGCCTGCACAGACACGGGGAAGACTGCTGACTTGACAGCTTCGCAGCACACCGTCATCTACACCCTCCACACAGAGAGCAAGCAACAAAGACTGTTTTCCAAAGCAGCCGATTGTTTAGGGAGCGGTTTGCAGTGCCACAGGCAGATCGCATAAAGTTCATCGATGGAGTAATTCATGCAAGAGGAGGCCCAACCAAGTATTGTGTGTGTGTGTATGTGTAGAAATGTGCATAATTTTCAGAAGCCTGAAATTTGTATTTAAATATCCGTTTTTGCTGGTCCACTGTGTAATTGTCGGAGACGCTGAATTTTTGATTTTCTTAACCAGCAAGCCATATTCATTTAAAAAATAAAAGGTTGAAATATTTCACTCTGCGTAATAACTGTATATTTGACCGTTTTTGAGATGGCTGACGAGGAAGATTGCACTTTTTAAGCAATATTCACATTTTTTGAGATGTAACTTTTTATAGCCTGCTTTAAAACTTTCAGAAGAGGAACAAAATCTCCTCAAAAGTGGCAAAAAAAAAAAAGTTTACAAGCCAGCATGACTTCCTCAGAAAAATGCATCTCCAGCTTCAGATCAGAGACAAAAATCCAACCTGAAAATAGCTACCTGTCGTGCACAGCAGGCTTGCTTTAATATAAGTTGGCTAATTTGTTTGTTTCTTCCAGCATGGTGGGAAGGAGTTCAGGCGCTGCTACTAAGCCTTTCATGAGCAAGTACCTAAATTAGAAAAGATCCATTTTATTTATAGACCTTCGTTTAGTGTAAGTGTTAGATGCACTTGGTTTGATTGGGCCTAATTAGAATTCAGATATTTGTTCTCGAGGAGAGTGGTTAGAGAGCTGGGGAGGCTGAACGCTGTTTCCTCAGGTTTTACAGTAGAGGGGCAGCTGGAAGGTATTTGTGTCTTTGTTTTGTTCTATTTTAATCTCCTCTGTTGTGGTTGCGAGGTCTTTTCTTTGTTAGTCGCAAGGATTTGTCAGTTTGGGAGACTGAATCAAATTGTGCTAAAGTTAATTTCCAGGATGTGAATGTAAGGGGAAGCGTGAGCTAACCAGGTAAAAATATAAACAGAATTTTGTTGCACCAACTGAACAACGGCAAAAATTAACAAGCAAAACAAATTAACCCACATTAGAACTAGCAGTATATTGGGTTTGGGTACCTATCCCAGCTGCTGCTGTTATACAAACAATTATCAGATCAACACTGATCTGATAATTATACTCTGCTAAATAACTAAGGCCACAGACAATTTGTTGTTGTAAAAATGCTGTTTATAAAACATACTTTAAAAGAAATGTTCACAATTTGACACCTTGAAATTGGGCTCTATCTCTTTAAGAAGCTCCTGCTCTTTCTGACACTGTCTTCAGTATGTCATCACAACACTGCTTATCGTTATCTCATTAACACCAGTTCTCAGGAGCACTGAATGGAGAATCAGTCCTTATAACACAGTGCCACCGGGTGTTTTCTAAAAAGTAAAGTTTACATAAAATCACCCCTTTAAAAACTACACCAGAGAGTAGTCTTGTCAAGGATCTTTCCTGCTATAAAAAAAAAAAACCCTGATTATTTCTGCAATCTGATATAATAACTGGGAAATATGTTAATCAACTCTGCATATCATGGCATTCGTGGAAAGCTTTGAAATCTCTCCGTTATCTATTTTTTTCTGTCATAGCCTTTGCCTTGCTGTCAATTTCATTCACACACTGTCCCTGTGTTTTCACTCCTTGCTGTCGCTCTTCTCCTTTCTTGCTGTCTCTATTCTGTAAATGGAAAAAGTGATTAGCACAATTAAACAACAAGAGAGACACCCAGAGCCTTTGGGTGAATTGTTCTACCTTAATTTCTTTGTTAATTGCTTCTCTGGGGAGGCTTGAGAGTAAAAGAAGCTCGAGGGCATCCAAGTCTTTCACATTTACACACTGCCATGCTTTAGGGAGACGCTCATTTCCCCTCTCTTCCTCATCTCTTATACTGCTTTCCTCTTCTTATTCCCTCTCCTGCTGCTTATTAACCTCCCGTTTCCTGCTCGTTTTTTGTTTTGTTGGGGAAACCTGGTTCATCCACCCCTCGCTCGTCTCTTCCCTTAGTTATCACTTTTCCTTGTTATCACTCAGCTTTTTCACACTCTTCCATTTTACCTTGTAATTTTTTTTTAAACACTCCCTGGTGTCATGTCTCTACATTTGTGGTCTGCCTCCTATTAACCTCTTTTCTTTCATGTTTCCTTCATAAAAATTGTAGGTTGAAGTAAAACCATGTGTAACTTATAGCACTTCACAGATAAAGTATCTTTGGATGCATGAGACAGAGTTCAGGAAGAAAACAAAAAGTAAGTCAAGTTGGCATGTTTCATTTCTACTTTAACCTTGCTACAGATTATACATATGTTTCATTGTAGTCAGGAGAAATATAGCCTTGGAACAGCTCTGCCTGATATTACTTTACTTAATTTACTAATCCACAATGCATGTCCTTCAAAATAATGACATGCTAAGATAATTTTCAGTCAACAACATCCATTAATTTTAATTTAATTGTAATTTTCTTTATTTTTTCTTATTTTTACAAGATAGACTCACCACCTCATATTACTGTATCTATTATATTTTTTCAACTCAGTTCCTAATATTGGCATTTAGCTATTACAATAGGATGAATACCAAAATAATAAGAGACTATTTGTTTCTTAAGGTCAGCTGAGTTTAAAATAACCATTGTTACTTACTTTTTATTAAGCTCATGTAGTGGAAACATCAGAACTACTACATTGACCTTCCCTTTCTACACACTGATGCACTTTTGAGTGAAGCAATTGCCCTGCAGTGGTTCAGTTCAGTAATTGTGAATAGAAAGGCTGCTGGGAAACAGTAAGCATGCTCAGTCAGCTCAGGAAAAAATAGCCACTAAATTTCTGTGCAGCATTTCATACGTTGAGTAGGTGGGATGGGGACTCTTTCTGACTCCATTTGGTGCTAGTCAGTTTTCACACTTCAAAAGGTCTTTAACAAAAAGCGTGAACCACAGGCCTCCCGCCCACTGATGGAAATACCCAAGAAAAAGTTGCCAGAGCCATTAGCTCTGGCATTTAAAAGAAAGCAGGCATTTGATAAGACAGAAATGCTGTCATATTAACCTTTCATGTCGTCTTCTATGAATTCTACTACATTCAAATGATCTACCTATTATGTACATAACAAATATGTGACCTTTGTTAAGTGTAGATGCTGTTGGGTTTGATTGCGTTGTCCTTTACTGGTTGCAGATGGAAATTAATTTATATGTGATTAGTAAGATGTGTTAAAATATCATGACAGGCAATTATTGAATGAGTCCTTAAATCTGACCGTTCAAGACATTTGGAATTTGTCAGTATTGGTCCTTACATGATTTCTTATTTCTATGTGTAATTCTTTTACACACGGTGAGGTTCATAGCTGGTGAGGCAATGACTTAATCATAATCAGATTTACCAATATAGACCCCCTGCATGTTATTGTTTATATAAGGAAATTTCGTGCATGCGGATAACGCTGGAGGGCAAAAACTATTCTTCTACATGTCATTCACAGCTGCGCTGCCCGCATTGTTTACTCAATCAAACTTGGACATGTAGATATTGTTAATTTCGTGCTATGCTCCACAGCAAAGGGAGAAACCGCAGAAGTACATCTCAAAACCACTTCTTTCTCGCTTTCTGTATCAGCGCGGCTACTGTATGGTTAGCTCACTGTTACTGTCTCTTACTCTGCAGTTGTGGAGTGACAATGTCTGGGATCATGAGCGCCCCCTGCCACGAGGCAAGAGAACTGCCTGCCACCTCGAATCTGTTCTCTGCCGTTTATGATCGCTCCTCAGCACACGAAACACGTTACACGCACAGTTGATGACAAAAAAAAAACACTGTGCATCATTTAAATAAGCTAAATTATGGAAAATCAGTTCATACATTAATTAAAATTTAGCCATTTTATTTAGCCAATAAAATGGCTAAATATTTTTAGCCATTTTATTGGCGACATACAGACAGGATTATGAAAATTATTACCTGCTTGTAAAAATGAGAAATTGCTGAACTTGCTCAGGTGCAAACTGACTACAAAATACTACATCTAGATTGTTTCTTATTTTTGAATAATCATATACAACTATTAGACAATTTACACTCAGAATTACATTTTTTCTTAAGCTTTCCTTAATATACTGGTGTGCTTGTAGATAATACACACTGTTATCATTTCATACCTCAGGAAAAAAAACCCACAATATTCATAAAATGTTGATTTAGCAGTAGACATTTTGCTACATTATTTGATCTTAGTACTTTCCCCTTTCCTTCTGTCACCACACACGCTTTAAGAGTTTGTGCCATTTTTTAAATTGCTGCAACTCTCTGGCTGACAGCACTTTGGTGGTTTGGCCCTACCCCTCGATGTGACCCAAATAACAAAGCTTTTATCACCCCTCCTAGTTAACCTTTGAGGCTGATGATCTCTCATGCACCCAGAAGCTTATCTCTGAGCCCCAGTGGAACAGTCTGTTCCAGACTGCCACTGAGATGTCATTAATCTGAGAACGACTATATTTATAACACATACAGTACATGTAGCCTAATCAATCAAAGGCTAAAGTTTGTGGAAGACTTGAATAACTGTCGGTTCATTAGATAACCGTTGCCATTTTTAAAAATGACACCTCAGCAAGCTTTAAAAAAGTGCTGTCTTACCTGCTCCTTTTTTTTAATGAAGTAAACTTTTCTGCTTATTCTGCATGCTGCCATTATAGAAAGAAGGTAGTGAATCTATCCAAGGAAGAATATGGCAAAGTCAATCATTTGTTTGGAATGCTGCAAGCTCTGTTTTCAGTAGCTGTAAATGGTCGTCTGCAGTGATATATCTATGATGATGTATGAACATATAGAAATGAAAGAATATACTTGTAATGTATATAGATGCTCTTGCAAAATATTCATACCCCCTTTCATATTTTGTCAAGTTATTGCATCAAACTTCATTTAGTTTAGTTTATGTCATAACACAAAGTCGTAAATCCTAGATGGTTTTCAAAGTAAAAATATGAAGAATGACACACATTGATATTTTCTTATACCCTTCAACATAATACATTTAGAAACTAAATAGAATCCATCAGTGTGTAATTTAATCTCTGTACAAAGATCTTTTCGGTGAAGGGCTTAGACATTTGTTAGAATAGATTAGTGAACAAACACAATCAAGTCAGAGAGTTCGGGAGATGCATTGCAGGGTCCATTTTTGTCCTGTGAGATGTCTAAAGCTGTGGATATAAGGTTTAGATAATGAGTGGCTCAAAGTTCACACCTAAATCAATGTGAAAGTTATTTTCAGCTGCTATCTATTCAGTCTAAATAAGCTTTAACATTTTTTAAGTTCTGTTAGTAGTTGTTTTTTTTAACTGGATTTTGAAAGCCATGTGTCATTTTCCATCCACAACATAAATGAAATAACCACATAATTAAATTCCATCCCAAAAACTGAGGTCCGATGACATTATGGTGTGGCATGAAAAAAAGGGGCACAAAAACTGTTTCAAGGCACCACGGACTGACAGTATTTACTGAAATTATATTTATTGAAATTATGATGGTATTTTACAGGAGTTCACAGTATGCTTTCAAAAGACACGAAGGACAGTAGAAGCACTTTGTCTATTGATTTGAATTTATAATTAGTCATTCTGATACAGTGTTTTACACTGAGAAGCAGAGCACACAGTTTTTCTCTGGTACTGAGTTTCACATTTTAGCACCATGACAACCTGACAAGGCCTCTTGGTTAAACAAATGGAAAATAAGTGAAAACCACACCAATAAAAACTTTCTCTCCCACAGCACTTTCACCTTCAAATCTATTCCAACTAATACATTGTACTAAAAATTAATGTGTCAAATTTTCATTTGGCTTACATGTTCTTTTTTGTTTTGCTTTTTGAGAGCAGTAACTTTCCTCCAGAGGCCAAAATGTACGCTATGCTTACACAACTATGCAGTTCTTACATGGCTAACTAGATCCTCATATCTTACACAGGTAAGAGTTTGGACTGTCAATGGGAAGTATACAAGCATAAGGAAACCAAAGCTTACTCGCCGACACATTTAAAAACCCATTATTTGTGAACAGCTAATCTGATTTTGAGGGGGCTTAAGAAAATTCAATAATAAATCCTATTTTCCAGCTAAGTTGCAGTCTTACTAGTCCTGAAACATTTCTACCGCAAAACCGGTATTGAATTCAGTTTTCAAGCATGAGCAAGTTTTCTTCATGCACTTACCTTTTGTGTTGACTCATTGTGAAGAGGAAGTAAAAAAAGAGGACACTGTTAAACCACCCAGGAATCATTTGATTGTTCTGAATCCACCCAGCCTGACTGGAAGTAATGATGACATGTCAACACCTTGTCACCTGCGGTCACTGCAGCATGGGATGTGCGCCTTTTATCTGAAGTCCTTGAAAGACGTGCGCATTCATGCAAAAACATGTAGTGATAATAATAAAGAAGAAGAAAAAAAAGCTTGACTGTATTCACGTTTACATCACAACAAGAAGTGCAGTTTTCAAGTACAGGTGTGTCTTCTCTGGGTTTCTCATTCAAATTCACCGACAGGAGATGTTCATTTCTCATCTTCACATACCTCCCCCTACTCACAGGACTGTAGTGAGTGGATTTTCAGGGAGCGGTGATGACAGGATAGATAGATGAAGGAAAGAAGCAGATGAAAACTGAAAAAAAAAAAACACATCTTAAAATTTCAAGCATGTATGCTATCTTCTTTAGGAATTTTAAAAGAGCTGCTAGGATGATGCCACAGCAGTATCCAGGAGCCCAGGTGTGTCTCAATGTCAGTCCTTCATGGAAAAGTACCATAATTTCAGTAATTTAACTTAAAATGCTGTAGTCTTAAAAATACAGTGACAAATATTGAGCATTCACATCTATCAATCTGTTTTGACATTTAAGATCACAAATATGGAGTATCTCAAAAAAAAAAAGTCATAGGTCTTAAATAATATGCTATATTTAAGACCCACAATAAGACAGGTTGTGTATCTTCCCCAAATTTTTAAGAGACTTTGGGGAAGTCTCTTAAAGCAAGCAAGTCAAGCAAGACAACACAAGTCTTGCTTAGCAAGACTTGTGTCTTGGAAAGGGGACTTTCCAAGCAACACTTGGACTTGTGTCCCCGTCACACAAATATTCTAGGATGCAACACTGTGAAAGGCCCTCTTCTTTACCCATGGCTTTTTGTGGCTGAACCATGGTTCACTCAGCAAGATAATGATGATTTTTGATTGGATTTTCCCTTTTCAATAACCTTAAGGACTCTCAGATGACTATGACGGCTCTAAAGATCATATTATGAGATGTTCGTTCTACATGTGGTGTGTTAAGAGCGATCCAGTCTAACTGGAAGCATCTTGGGACAACTCTGATCTCAACAACCCTCCCAGTTCAAGCAAACACAACTTTTTAAATGTGATCTGTAGCCAATCAGAAAGAAAGTTGAAAAACAACAGAGGAAAAACCAAAACATAGAAGAAAAAACAATTGCAATGACGCACCAGAAAGTCTGGTTGAGATGTCTTTTTGTTTTTGAAAATAGTCCACAATCTATTGCCATTCCTTCGTCCTTGTCGGCCATGTTTGTTTACGCTAAACTCATGTTTAATCTCCAGAAGTTTTGCTAGATTTCCTGTCTGACATCTGAATGCATGTGAGTGAAGTCTGTTCGTGTGTGGTGTGCTGTAAGTACATTTTATTTATAAAGCACCTTTCACAGGTAAAATGTCATACTGCTTCACATATAAAACAAAGATACACAGATAAAACACAATGACAGAATAAAATACTAAGTTAATCAGTTAAGCACTTTTCTAAAGACAAATATCTAGATAAAAGTGCATTTGTGTGTGTAGATTACTGATTTCTAAGGTTGACATTTTCTAATGGAATAACTTTGAAATAATGTTTGTCAGCCCATCTGTACTCATGCTTATATTACACATAATGTTGTCATAAAAGACACTGAAATTAGACCAGTTGTTGTTGGCATTCATGAGAAAAAAAAAACTTCTACAGTTTATTAAACTTTCTTTTCGATAAATACACACTCAGGCTGTAGGTGCCAGAGTTCAGTCATTTGCTTTAAAACATGTGTCCCGTAAAGCTTGTTCTCTTCCATATTGAACAGAATGACAGCTGCATCATTACTACTTGGGGATCAGTGCATGTGTAGGCTTAAGATGTTTACTTTCATTCAAGTGTCTGTGTACGTGCAAATGTGTCATGTCATTACCATTCCAACGTCCTTCTGTTTCGCTTTGACAAAGTGGAAAGTTTTTGACCAACATCTGTAGGGGTGTATAAATATACATACCTGTCCTAGAGGCTTTCATTGCTGTGTGTGCGTGTGTGGGTGTGTGCCTGAGAATGGCACAGACAAAGAGACAGAGGGGGGGTGAGAGAGACGGACAATTGCTGGTTGATTATGGAGGAAAAGGTGTGGAAGAAAATAGGACAGAGGCCATGAAATGGTGGTACAAAAAAAAGAAAAGGAATACAAAATGAGTGAGAAAAGGTGAGACGTGGAACAGGAGTGAAGAGACAGAGAAGATAGGAATGAAAGCCAAAAACACTATGGATTTACAAAGTGTGGCGGAGGAAGGATGATGACTAGGGTTGTAAGTCTGTGAATGGGTACGGACAATTCAGACAAGAACTGCTGCACTAAGAGGGCAGACAGATAGAGCACTTAATAGACTTCTAAAGGGACGGTTGAGCCTCTTGGCTCAGTTGAAAATGGTGAAAATAGACATGGAGTGTTCCATCCATACTAACATGGTCACACCACTGTGTTGAGTTACTGAGGTTTATTATGAAGTAAACTTTTTTAAGTTCAGTTCTTAACATTTAAGATGCATTTGTAACAAATTGTTATTATTTTCTTTGCAGAATTTCTGTATTTTCAGTGATCTGATAACATTGGACATGAAATGGTCAAATGAACCAACCATCAGCCTTAAGATTAAACATTAACTGACAATAAACAACAAAATTCCTGAACAAATTGGGATCATTGTGCAGCATTAGCAGGTTTAAAGCAGTTTTTATGTGGTCAATATGCCTCACTGCCCAGGTGGCCACAAGTTGGAATGACACCAAGAGCATTGGGGGTAAAAAGTTACCAGTTGTATGATCATGTTTGTTTTTTTTATTATTGCTTACTGGCATGCCCTGTCAGTGAGGAGGAGGTATCACATGTGTTGCATCATAGAGGATTATATTGTACCATAGACCCCCTAAATTCACAGGGGTTAGTCACCACTACCTTGCAAATAATGCAAATCCACATGTACATGACAACCCTTCTACAAATGTTTGTAGCTACCCATTTCAATTGTTTTAACACCAAATATATTTTAACATGCAGTAATGTGTACATTAGGAAATGTCTCAGCACATGGCAGAAGCTAGCATCTGCAGTCTTAAGGATAATCTGGTACTTTATCCAAAGTCAAACAGTCAGTGTGTGGTCACATGGTTGCGGATTGTTAGTATTTCACACACACCACGCTTCAGTATACATCAAGCCCTGAACATATAGGTAAACCACATCGTCATGGAGATAGCACCACACCTTTCTGCAGACAGTCTCCTCTGTCGACAGCAACTGGACAGGACATTTGACAATCTTTTTTAGGTCTTTTTTTTTTTTTTTAGGCATTTTCTGGAGAATTATACAGTTGTATAAAATTTCACACCATGTCTAAAAAATGCAGAAACCCACAAACATTAGACCAAATTTACAAAATATCACACAGTTTTCTGTGTGAGACATTTTGACCTGAACCTCATGTCAAGAAGGGAAGGGAAAAGCCTCCTTCCAAACAAGTTAACACAATTTTTGTCAGATGACTACATAAATGAGAACCTATTTTGTTGCTTCAAATGAAGTATGGAGAGCCTCTAGTTATCTACAACAGAAGAAAAAGGAATTGTGGTCCTTTTAGTGCTTTGCATGTCAATAGTGTGATAAGTTGCACTGCGCCGAGGTATTTCAGCCTCCCAGCTGTTTTCTTTTGAAAACAGCTGGGAGGCTCTGCATAATGTTAGAGCCAAAGATTGAAAATCTTTGGAAAAATACAACATTAAGTAGGGTAACTTCACAAATAACTTAGTTATTATTTGTGAAAAATCACCTAGATGCAAAAAATCTGTGACTAGGTGATTGTGCGAGTAGGCAGGGTTCACTGTACAGCAACTGACAAATTTTAATGAGATAGGTAATTTGAAACCTGCCACCAAAATAAATGATTTAAATTAATTAGAACTGCATTTGATCTTATTCAAAATCTGTTATTGAATTGTGTTATTGAAACATCTTTAGTGTGGATAGGTCCACACAAAATATTCTTAGCTTCATGTAGCGAACAATTTCTTCTAGAAGAAATTGTTCATGCTACATGAACAATTTCTTCTAGGAGAAATGTTTTTGAAAGCATCGTTGCATGTTATGATGAACAATCTCAAGTCGTCTTAGCAACATTGGGTCAGGGCCAATTTCCTGAAGTAGGGCAGGTTAACGCTGACATGTCATTATCTGTCTGGTCGTCTTCACTCACTGTGTGTCTGCTCCTCCATCAACCACATCCATCTACTTTCATTTGTCCTGCCTCCATCATGGCACATCTAAATGGCTTAAGTCTCCCAGTCTTCCTGTCGTCTCACCCCAATTCTTCACAATTTCTCACCCCACACCTTTGCTCAATCCATCTCTCTTTGGTAATGCATTGCATCCAGCTCTTCCTCTAGCTCGCTTTCTCTTTCTTTTTACCCACCTCTCCCCTTTTCCTATCCATCTGTCCAGAGTAGTGTGTCTAAAAGGCTTGTGGTCGGTTGCTGTGCCAAGCAGAGTGCACAGATTTGGATAACCGCTGTCTGGAGATATGTCTGCGATAACGGCTACAGTCAGTCACTCCTGGTTTGGCTACCATCCACGAGTGTGTAAATGTTTGTGTGTGTGCTCAAGATAGCTCTGGAGCATCTTGCTCTGGTCCAAACCAGCAGTGTTCAGCTGATAGCGACAATGAGGAATTTTCACACCTCCCAAAATGGACTCCTTGAAAAACTGATATTGTGCAGAGGAAAACAAAAAATTTCACTGATGAAGAAATATAGAAAACATGTGATGGAACTTAAAACAATCTAACAAAACCCTTTATTAGCAGGTCTGCCATATTGATTTCAAACAAAATGGCAGACCTGCATAATGTTAGAGCCTTGTGAGCACTAGAGCAATTTTATTGTGCTCTATATAAAACCCAGGAACTCAAAGAACATGTCTCTCTTTTTTATCATGTTTATGGTTTCTAGTACTTTTTTGATGAATCCTAAAATGTAAACTTTTACATAAACTTGCTTAGATAGTTTACATTATCAAAACATGGGGAAGGGTATTTAAAAAAAACATGTGGTGACAAAGTGTATCTTAGCAATAATGTTTCTTTCATCCTGACCACAGCCTGTCTTACCCTCATACCTAATGAAATTAGATATACTTTAACAGGTAGGATAGTTACATTTGAAATGTTTCCTTCATTGTGTTTTTATAGGGGGGGTCTTTTGTTGTTGTTTGTTTGGTTGGGGTTTTTATTTTTATTTTTTTGACTTTTTTGCCACTATTTTTACTTTAAAGCATGTTGTGACTCCTTTACAGTGCTATATATATGGTGTATAATTTGCTGTATGATGCCATATAATTTACTCAGTTGACATTAAATTTTCCACCTTTTAAAACTTCAACAACACTCCCAATTGGCGAAGACTTCAAGTTTACAAAATGGAAACGGTTATAGTAGGTATGATTTCTAAAGAGAGATTTGCAAACATGGGGGTGCTGAAATCCAGTCAGTGTAATTATTCAACATAGTACAAGATTTATGTAGCTTTAAAGAACATAACCCAGTTGTCCTAAAGTCACGCTCCTTAGCCACAAAACCATTTCACCTGTTGTCCTTCCTTTATCTGGTTTTGGTTGCTACTCACAGCTTTAATCAAACTATATCACCAGTCATCTGGTACCTCAGTTTGCATGGTCTTCAGGCTCAGACTTTTATAGTTGTCCATTTTTCCTTTTCCTATAACAGCAATTTTCAAGTACTTGACAGCTCAAGTACTACATAATAATTCCTGTACCCAGTGATTAGGACATTTTAACAACCTAATGAATGACATTCACTTCACCCCAGAAGTGGTTTTAATTGAAGTTAATGGGCCTGTAGTCCTCAAGCACTTGAGAAAGAATAAATATATTATATCTACATGACCTATTTGAGATATTCCCTGCCTTTTTAGCTGCCTTAAATCCTTCCAGTAACCACAATCAGACACTTGTGTTTGGATATTTGTACTTTTTCAGTTTGACATTTTTTCGGTTTCTATATTTAAAAAAAAAAGAAAAAAAACTGAATGATGAAGAGCTTTATATATATATATATATATATATATATATATATATATATATATATATATAATTTCCTAGTTTTTTCTATAAAAACTAGTTTATATTTAATTATTTATTCATCTTTTCAGATTATGTTGACATATTTTGTCTCATTCAGTTATGTTAAAAAAATACAAAACAATTGTATACATATCTATCAGTATACGTAGTTTCTCTTTTTTGTTAGTTTTCCTTAATCTTTATCTTGGTCAGAGATGTTATGACTCATGCAGCATAAGTTGTACTGATTCCCATTTCAATGCCCATTTCTCCTAACAAAAATACCAATAAAAAACAAGTTTGAGATTTTAATGGTGATATTTTATTCTGTCACTCTTGTTTTGTACAACAGAGAATTAAAGGCTGGGAATAAAGAGACAGGAAATAGCATGTGACAAAGGTTGCAAGCTATATATATATTAAACATCTTCATTGCTGTTGCTACGACTTCTCCTCTCCTAATGAAGCCACGTATCCCCACTGACAAGCTTAACAAATCTCTCAGATATCAGGTACTAATTGCAGGGAGATTGTGCTCTGTCTAATTACTGATATTTCCCTGCTCCACAGATTGCACCTGCAGCATGCAGGGTATGTAGGGGTAATGAGGGGGAGTCTTTTCTGCAGAATTATTTCCGGTTTGCTTGGACCACTGCACTACCTAAAATGTCTTCAATAGGTTATATATAATCTCAAGGAACTAGTAAAGAGTGGCTGAGTAAGAGCGGTGAAGAGAGGAAGAGAACTTGACATAAAAAGAACCAAATTAAAAATAGAATTTCATAGCTGGAAAAGTAAGGAGTCACGTTTAAAATTAAAGGGACATCAAATGATTCAAGAAACCAACATAGATTGCTGCAGTGGTCATTATTGAAAATCTAACCACACTTATGCACACTGCTTATGTTAGAATCTTTGCACCTCGCAACTGCTTCTTATGGGACATTTGCTCTATTTCCTGTAGACCTAATGGATGGTTGTGTGTCAAAAATCCCAGTGGATTCTTAGAGTCCAAGGTCATCCTGTCTGGCATCAATGACTATGTCAAGTTCAAGGCCACTTAAATCCGCTTTATTCTTCATTTTGATGCCCAGAATGAATTTTAACAAGTTGTCTTCACCATATCCAGAAGCCCAAATGCAGTTATTTTCTGCCATGTGATTGGCTGATTATTTAAACAAGTTGATAGGTAAGGTGTGCTCTGTATTTCTTTAGATCATTTGATTTTGGCTGGTTGGGCTGGCAGAGTGAAAATGCACAAAATGTGGTATGCTTAAAGACGAAGACTGGTCACAGGGATGTTGATATAATCTGAATCAATTGTTTACATCACTATTTTTTCACATTGATTTTTCACACACATGGTATGTGTGTGTGTATGCGTGCGTGGGTGTGTTTTATTTTAAATCTTTATAGTCTGGTTTTATGAAGGGCTTCTAAATTGGAAGTCATAGTAAATGTTTTCTATTATCTAATAATAAAGCAACTTAATTTAATGACTTTTTTCCATCAGTGTGTTAATGTGATGGAGAAACATAGTAAGGGAAGCTAACAAACTGTCTCTTTGTATTATCCAAATGCATAATTAAATAATAAAGTGGATGTCTGAGTAAGAATATAACCTAAGGAGATCTGTACACATACTATTAGTTCCTGCATTCAAATATATAAATTATACCTGGTATTAATTTAGTTTATTTAAATTAATCTGTTGTCCTTAGTTTAATTGTGAAATCAGAGAACATTGTATAAAATGAAATAGATTAAACATACGAAAGGTCAGAAAAAAATAAATCCAGTGATTGAGGTAAAATGCTGGCTTTTAATTTACACAAACTTTTTATTTTTGTAATCGAACAACAATAAATCAATTGTTCTGTTTTCTGTGTAAAGAAAT
This sequence comes from Poeciliopsis retropinna, assembly GCA_010277075.1. Classification (NCBI taxonomy): domain Eukaryota; kingdom Metazoa; phylum Chordata; class Actinopteri; order Cyprinodontiformes; family Poeciliidae; genus Poeciliopsis; species Poeciliopsis retropinna. Next base: position 10,690,356 of record VMRM01000022.1, read on the forward strand.
AGTAAATAAACTATTTCTTAAATTGAACAGCTTTGATAAAATCCACAAGTGCCTCTACATCTTTCATAAAAAAAAAAAAATGAAAACATACACCAGGTATGATTGGCTCTCCTCCCTAACAGCTTTGAAGTTTACAGGAGATTTTATTTTCACAGCGTTTTGGATAACTGAGTGCAATTTTCTCTTAAGGAGGCCTGTTTGTTGAAAAGGTAAACGTTGCTGCCAGCGCTGTGGGCAATTTCTGCAAAGTAAAATTTCTGAAGTATTGGGATCAAAATGTTCTGCAATGTTTCTCTCTTTAGACTGTTCGAAAAGAGAAACCTCATGAATAATTACATTTACTACGATAGATCTTTTAATACTTTATGATAAAGATTTACAAATTTCGTCTGGAGACTGCCACATATTTCATGATCTGTAGAACTTATAGAATAAGTCTCTGTTCATTCATGTTTGTATCCGTGCTTAATTCTTGTGGGGTGGTGAGAGAGCAGCTGGTGTTTGTTTTCAGCGGTCACTGGACAAGAGGCAGGGTCTGCGCTAACTAGGTCAGCAAAGTTACACAAGACAGAAAACACTTCAAGCACAGACAGAGCCCTAAAGACAATTTAAAGTGACCCACCAATCAAACATGCATCTTTTTTAGAATGCAGGAAAAAATTATAGTAGTCATTCACTAGTTACCAATATCAAGATGTTATTATGATATCCTAATCTTTAATACATTGTATCATTTAGCAGCAGGCTGTCATAATCTGTGGAATATAAATTTTTATTTGTTTTCAGGGTATTTGTGTGTGATCTGTTTTATGTTGTTGACTCGATGCAGGCTGTTGGGTTTTCTGAAATAAAAACGTTTTTTGTTTTTTTTTGTAAAGTGCCTCGAGAAGACGTTTGTTGTAAATTGGCGCTATATGGATAAACTGCAGGAATTCAGTGATTATAAATTGAATGATTGTGCTTTTACTAATCAGCTTTTGACATTTGTTACCCTTCAGTCTTATGATGTTCAGTCTTTCTTTTCCCAGCTGTTTTACATCTATGATTTTTCATCTCATCATTGGCTGAATTTTATAGAGTTTCTTATGTATTTCTAAGTTTCTTCTATCCTCTGTTGTTTTGTTACATCTTTAAAATATTATAATATCACCATTTTTGTTTCAAAGAAATTAAAAAAAATATTTGAAATAACTTTCTAAAAAATTGGTTTTGAAGAAGCTTTTTTTGTATGCTTATCTATTCCAGGCTTGCTTGTGAGATGGCAGCATTGTTGCTGCTGTAATCATCAGTATGTTTTCATTTAACTGTAGTAAACATAATAATTGTTCTGTTTTTAATAATAATCTGATCACATTATAATATTTGTTCATAAATCTTTCTGTCGATCTCATGGTACCATAAAATTGCAATATTTCTCAACGTTCCTGGTTAAAAATACTGAGAGAATTTCATACCGTCCTATCAGTGTTTTAGCTCTATTTTGGCTGTGCATAGCAACATCTTGACATTTTCTCTAATGAAGTAACAGCGGTGAATATTCTGACGATGTCACCGAACTCCATGCGTGTCAGACGACTTTCACTTGACTTTTACTCTCCATTTTCAATCTTTTCCATAGCTTGTTTGGATGTGGTGAGACTTTAGTGATTGGAGCAGTCTGACACCCTGCTGTGAAGGTCAGCGCCGTGTCCGATAAAAGCAGTGTGAAGGAAACTTTTTCTGCCTCACTTCTTTTGTAATCTCTTAGTGGGGGGAAAAAAATGCCAGCTGCCAGTCTCATTTAAAGAGATAAGGGCCCAACCCAATTGCACGTGTCTGGCCACCCACAGTAGAATAACTGCAAAAATATAAATATGTAGGAGATAAAAAATAAAAAAATGGAGGAAATGTATAAAATTAAATTCACACCTCCACAGTAAGAAATCCCTGAGCAGATAGAAACAGGTGTAAAGCTCTTATATTCCATTGCTTGTGTTAACACACACGTGCGTGCGGGTTTGTGTGTGTGTGTGTGTGTGTGTGTATGTCTGCATGCTCAGGCTGTCCAGTCTTCACTCCAGCTCCCAGTTGGCAGGGTAAAATGGATGGCCTCTGCTATAGATTTTTGGCAGACAAGTCCCCTTACAACCATCTTATATCTTATTACCAACCGCCTCGAACGCTCAAATTGATCTTTATCGGTGTGAAAAGAGAAACCCCCACGGCATGGTCGACCTTTATGGTCCTCACCTTTCATTGGTGAATGTTTTCCATCCGTGAGAGGCGGCGTGTGTGTGTGAGTGTTAGGCGTTCTCAAGCCAATGGAAACTCTCTGAACACACCAACAAGCTTGATTGAGAGGAATTTCTAGTGCAGTAAGCATGTCCAAGGTGATAGCCTCAAGTTGTACTTGGATAGGAATGGAATGAGTTTTCTTTTTCTCTCTTTCTTCTCTTTTTCTTTTGAATCGAGGAGGAACCTTGATGCTGCCGCTGCACCTGCGGCATCAAGCTAATTTGCCTGCTATGAACTGCCATAAACATAAGTTGTCAAAGCCAGAGGCGTTTTGTCTTTTAGGGGAATAAATGGAACTTCTGCTGGCAGGGAATTTATTTTGGTGGAATAGTGGAGAGTGAGAAATGTTTCTTTTACCAACTGAAGTGCACAGTTATTATTGAGAGCTGACACATCACCTGTACAAGCGCTGTCATTTTTATAAAAAGCAAGAGAATGTCATATGAATAAAATGAGCATGGACCACAATTGCTTTTTGGGGGCAAAAAATATTCTCTACAGAGAAGTGTGAATAGTTGATTTTAAAGAGATTTTTTTTTCCCACAGGGATCTAAGTTTTAAGTTTGTTCAGGACTTATTGAGAAAATAAATGTTAAGTAATTACTCCATTTGATGTATTCTTAAGGTGGAACGTTTTTATAGCCCTTCTATACACTCATTTTCACAAGCTGTTGTGGAAATGTATTTGAAAGTTGAATAAGCTACATTGAAAAAAGTTCATTTTTTATGGGCTTAATGTAAAATATCATAATCACTGTTTTTAAAATGAAATAAAAACAACAAATTGACTGTTTAATTATGTGTCTGAAACAACAGAATACAGCATAACAGAATATTTATTTCCTTTTTTAGAGTTAGTTTTTAGAAAGTTTGCGTGGACATGATGAAACTCCTGACTTTCCTCTCTTATTTAGTGTTTGGTTGGCTTGGAAGATAAATACAGACGGATACAGAAGGTAATTATTATAAAACATTTTTTAATGGGCTTTAACATATGTTTTAAAAAGTGAGACAAATAATCACAGTAAAGCTTTTTTGTGTGTTTTCTCTTTTTGGTTTTGGTTCCTTTTGTTTTGGACTTTTGTGTTGGTTTTGCACCACAAGCGAAGAAACCGGACAGCGTATAGTTACAGTTAATATTCCCTGGTGAGAATGCAGTAATCTACAGTTAAACTAGCAAACAAATTGAGCCCATTTGAGGACATCAGCTAAACTAAAAATACTTAAAAATACATGTTTCACAGAGGAAGTTCAGCTGGTAGGATCAGAAGTTGAAACATGAAAACATGGATCCACCCTGCATTGTTTCAAAGGTCCCAGCTGACGGCAGTGTTTTTATGCATTTTTAATCACGTTTGTCTTCATATTGTAAATTAAATTTTGATTCCTTAGTTATTTAGTACTCTCAAGTGCTGGAACTTTAGTAAAAAAAAAAAGAAAGAAAGAAAAGCAAAAATGATGTCACTTTTACAGATGTCTATCCTTCTACAAGAAGTTTTTTTTTTAAAGAAAAATGCCACAAGTAGCAAAAGAACATGATTGAGATTATCAGCATGAGAAGTATTCCATATAATTTTATTTCTGCTCCAAATATTCTGCTTCTTCACATACCTGAGAGAGAGAGAGAGAGAGAGAGAGAGAGAGAGAGAGAGAGAGAGAGAGAGAGAGAGAGAAGATTCTCCTGTTAGTGTTTTGTTCAAGCTCTCTATGCCAATGTAATTATCTAACAGCACCTTGTTAGGTTGGTGCGTTTGCATAATGTAAGAGCGAATCACTTTGTTTTAGATCAGTGGGAAATTGTTCAGACCCCTGGTTAACGTGAAGCACAGAAAATGGAAATTCTCTTTTCTTGTTATGGCATTTCTGCTTCAGTCAGATACAGTATGGAGATGCAAACCGGTTAACTGCGGCTTGGACGATGAATTAATTAAGTGTATGCCAATTAAAATCAAACTGACAGGCCCTTATAGGAGATGGCAATAATGGAGGAAATAAAATTATATGTCTTGAATCAAATCACAAAGAAAGAAATACTCTTGTTGTGAAGAATGAGAAATGAGGCTAAGAAGAGCTCCCTTGTGATGCCACGTCAGCCTTGTAAAGTCAAGCAGAACTGCTTCACTGTTGCAAACTTGTTTTTTCCCAAGTCCTTCTTTCGTCTTATTCCTCCACCACCAGGAGTTTTTTTAAAATATCATTACACCTTATTCAGTTGTCTCTCTCCTGGATCTTAGGTTCATTAAAGCCCTGCAGGTGTTCCTACATACAGAGTGCAAAAGAAACATACATGAGACCACCATCAGCTAAGAGACATTTTTGCTACACTACATTACACTAGTCTTTAGTTGCAGGCAAGCTCACAGTGCTCTGAATTATAGCCTCCAACGATTCTCAGATCTATGAGGAAAAAAGGAGCCAGTGGTGTAATATTTGATGATGGAGCATGCAGGAGGAAAAAGTAATAAATCACTCCTGGCTCTTAACATCTCTCAGCAAACCCACAGCGCTGTAGGCTGACAGCAGATGGGGGAGATGAGGAGAGATACTGAAGAAAAAAGGCAAAGAGACAAGAAGTGAATGAGGCTAGATGGAGAAACAAGGTAGAAATTAAACCCCACACTTCTTTCACGGTGCAGCTTTTGCAGTTTCAAATAACTCCATTTAGCTCAAAAAGTTTTTGGCCCAAATGCAAGATACTATGCTTTTTTATCAAGTATATCAGAATGGAATAATGTGAGGATTTTTTAAATCTTTAATATATATGTATATATAATCCATCTGCAATCCTTCTTCTGCTTCCAATTCAGCAATCACCTTCCTCACTCTTAATACTTTTTGATTTTAGTCAGTTCTTGTCAACTTAAAGCCATCACTACTGCTTGTTACTTACCCAGAGTTTCACCATCTTTCCTTTTTTGCCCCCAGTGTCATGAGTTTTCCTCCTCCTCCCTGTGTTTTTAGTTATTTTTCCTTTTGTGCTGGAGTTTAATGTTTTCAGGCCCAGCTGTGGTTACAATCCAATAGCTGGCGTCGGTGTGTGAATGGAAATGACTGATTTCATTGAGGGTCCTGAAAAGTGCTGTAGGAGTCTGACTTCATTTATTTTTGAAGTCAAAGATAAATTGACTTCAAAGTCAATTTATCTTTGACTTTGAAGTCAAAGATAAATTTGACTTCAAATTTATCTTGAAGTCAAATTCAAGATAATGAATTTATCTTGAATTTGAGATAAATGGTTCAGCAGTAATAAACCTGCTGAACCAGGTTTATCACTGGTTCAGCAATGGTTCAAGTTCAGGTTTATTAGTGGTTTATTGCTGAACCACTACTGGTTCAGCAATAAAGTTTTGCAAGTGAAAGCAAAACTGCTGGAAAAACACACACATGCTTGTTTTTCTTTGGTCCTGCTACCTGTCCCACCCAGCATCCCTCCAGGCCATCTTGTGAACCAGGTTGGTGTAACATTTACTGTCTGCAACAGATTCTATGATCTACAGTCACAGAATCGGCATATCTATTATTTAATATTGAACAGTAAAGCTTTAGCTCGCCACCAACAGTCAATAAGTGTAACATAAATATTTAAAGACGTTACGTGCCAGTCCAAACGTAGCTATGTTTTATGAGATCTACAACAAAGGTCCCGTCCACACCAACATGTATATTGGTTGTTTTAAGCTTTTTTCTGTTTCAGGTGACAAAAGAACTACCCAGAGTGGAGGCTTAAAAATATATATACATTTATATTTATGTTGGGACTGGATATCCATCCATCCATCCATTTTCTGTTCACCCTTGTCCCTAATGGGGTCGGGAGGTGCTGGTCTATCTGCAGCCGCGTTCCGGGCGAGAGGCGGGGTTCACCCTGGACAGGTCGCCAGTCTGCGCAGGCACTGGAAAAATAAGTTGCTTTGTTCCCCCGTCTGTGTTATGTCTTTCTGCTTTGATTAAACTTAAAATATAAGATAACATTAGTTTCTGAGAGAAAATAAAACAGATTTCTTTCAATGAGGATTTCACAATTACCATATGCATTTAAAGAAAATGTATTGAATACAGTCTGATGCAGGCCTGAAACACACTTAATGTTGACTTCCATAGGCAACATACTCTTGATCAAATGGTTGTGATTATCAGCAGTACTATTAATATTTGATTTTAGGATGTGAAATAACATATTGCTCTGGTGGCGCAGGGGTTAAGCACAACCCACATTTGGGGGTTCTAGCCCTAGACACAGACGTCACATGTTCAAATCCCAGCCTGTCAATTCACTATCAAATAAAGGCCACTAGAGCCAATAAAACCTTTTAAAAAAATGAGAACAAAGGTTGAAATGAAACATGACACGATGACTACATTTCCATGCTCACTGTAGGCCATGAGAAACCCAAAGGAAGTATGTGTGAAAGGGGTGAAAGCAGGCAGAATAAGTGAAAGCGATGAACACGCAGATAGCCGCCCTGAAAGACAGACAGACAGTGTTGCCGGGTCCCCTCACGGCCCATGAAGGAGATGTCACTAATGGGACTGTCAGGCCGCGGTCAGCAGCCCTAATCAGCACTTAGACAAACAGCTTCTGCTAACAGCACTCCATGCTCCACACACTGCTTTAGACATAAAGCTTTCATCAAGGCTTAGTGAACCTCGTCAGATACTGTTGGAGATAACTTCTGTGCGTGTGTTTAAATGTCGGGTGGTGTTGGCGGTTTGGATGAGCAGACTGAAGTGCTTTGCCCCGCTGAAAGGGCCTCTGTGGAGCTGCAGATGTGTTGTCACATTAAAGAAATATTGAACTTCAGGAGAGATTTACTTTGGCTGGTTTTCTGCCTATGATGTAACCCAATATATTTTCTGTCTCCTTTTTCTGTTGATCAGTGTCTGGTAGTGAGAAGGGTTTTTTTTTACATGCCAAAATGAATCTTAAAAATCTCCCCACGCTTATTTAAAGAATCTTTTCCATCGGTTTCTTTCTTGTTCTTATTGAAATATCAGCTTTTCCAGTCAAACTGAATGTTTTGCTCTTTTAATGTATCTGAACTAGCTGTAAATGTAAACACATCAATTCTAAAAATCTTATTTTCATGAGTAATCCACAAACCACCCAGTTTTATTATCGCACGATCTTTTAAAACCGCAGTATCAAATTTATAGTGACAACAGAATTGCTACACGTTTCCGTCTGTCTGTCTCAAGCAAAGACCTGAAAGGAGTTCTGAATTCATGCCTACATAAAAAATTGTAAGTACTTTAATAATCAATGGTTGTTTTACCCCAGGCCAGATCAGTCTCGGACGCAGCAGATGGTCTGCCTTTGACATTACATCATTAAGTGTTCCTTCAGACGATAAAATGATGTCAGGCATCTCTTACACATCTCTGCATGGGTCATCTTTTATTTATGCTTTAAGTTTTTTGGTTTTTGGCTCCTAATTTTAATTTCTTTTTAATCATCCTTAAGCTTGATGTTCTGCGGGGTTCTGTTCTTGGCCCATTTGTCGAAAGGATGTCGTTCTTGCTTTCACCCATTAACGTTTGTTAACAAGATACTAAAATATCTAATCCTGAGAAGGATTTCAAGCTTCTGTTTCTCAGGTTATTATAATTTTGCTGTTACTTTCTGCGCTGAAACGTCTTTGAAAGTAATCCAAAATGCAGATGCTAGGCAGGAACCGCAAATGTTCCCATGCTCTGATCTCCTTACATTGACACCGTTCAATACAGAATTCACCTTAAAGCTCTAGTTTTCTTTTAAAACAAATGCTTTGTACTGAGTATTTATACGGTTCTGAACTTCTCTGACTGCTTGTCATCTCTTGAGGTCACCAAAGCTCTGTTATCAGTCGCTACATTAAGGGTTAAGCCTAAAGGTGACTGGACCTTTAAACCAGCTGTAGATTCTTCTCCTCTCTTATAGGGGCATTGGAGAAACACTGTTTGATTTTATGTTTCTCTTTCAATTTGATATGTTTTATTTTTGTGTCCATTTTTAATTCTCAATAAGTTCATCAAGCCAATAAGATGGACGTTAAAGGTCAGCAACATAGGTCATGGCAGCTGCAAAAAGCTACAAAAAATTATAAACAATACACTGAAATAGTCAATCAAGCAGAACTCCTGAAAGAGTTGGGTTGAGACCACTTAATTAAAAACACAGATTCACGTTGTCTAACTTTTTAGTTGGACTGCAACTCTTCCAGTGAGATGAGTAAGTGTGGCAGAAAATCTGAATGCTCATCTATGTTATTTCACACCTTATTACTTTATATAGCAAATAGGCAATGTGGTGGGGATAACAGTATAACAGTTATTATACCGTTACCTGCCAACTCTCCATAAATCATTTACAATCCACCACATTTATTACAGAGTCATCTAGATGCATCCTCTGTAAGTTATTGGCACTTGTAGATCAAAAATAGAAACAAAGATCTACAAAACCGATCCAAATTCTCTCCTTCCATCTTTATGGAACAGCACAGATCATCAGTGAGCCGGAGCGTCGTTGCTCACTTGGAGTGTTTCGCCATCAGTTCAGGTGGCACTGCAGTGGGCTCAGAAGATCACTTAACTTATCTGGCCTGCAGCATACACCCCGGACCTCCTGACGCTGCGCTACACATCAGTCAGCAGCGTTCAGACACAGAACCTCTGCCAAGTGCTGTGCACCCTCGTGAGCAGTCTTGATGGAAACGATTGAAAACACTCTACAGCTAAACTGGGACGGTAATATTGCAATGTACCAGGGGCTGGAGAATCCTTACACTCTGTTGCACTTTAAGCTGCATCCGTTTTCATCCTTCTTTTTTATGATTGCTTCTTTATTTATCGGCAGAATGGACCTGGAAAGTGATTGCTTTACACCGTCATATTTAAAAATTGTGATCATAATTTAGACGCCTGAAGTGTCACTAAAATTTGAAAATAAATTAGACACTGAATTTTTTGAATATCCTTTCATGTCTGTTCCTCTTTGTAAAAATATGAATAAAGAAAATATTAAAGGGGCAGTATGATGTAAAATTGCCTTTTTTTTATCTTTATATCATGCTGTAATGTTATTAATCAAAAACAAACCCTGAGAGTTGCCTTGATTCTTTCATGCATGTTGGAGAAATCCTTTAATCTCCCATGGCAACCGTTCAGCTTCCCCAAAATGCTTACTGGTACCAAGTGCTGCCTTCGAGGACGAAGCTCTTCCCCAGAGCTGCAGTTTCCAGGCTTCTGAGATTTTGCTTCACAGAGCAACCCAATCCCACAACTCCTTCATACTAGCCAGCAACAATGAGCAAACACCTGGTGGAAATGCACATCTGCTGTGATCATTATACAAGCTACTTCTCAGTTTGACGCTGGTTAATAGAGGAACGATGTTGTGATGACGTCCTGAAGGCAGAGTGTTGGAAGGAACAGGACTGTCCAATTTCAAAGCTTTAAATTACAAAGTCAATTTTCTTTTAAGTCATATTTGATATAGCATTTCTATAACAACGTAAGGTAACTGAATTTGCTATGAAATGATTCTATGTGGCTGGAAAACCGACAATGTTGCCCCGTCAACAGATCTCCTATTTTTACTCATTCTGTATACCCAAATCCTCATTGAAAGGATAAAGATGATTTCCATTGTCATTAACTGTTGGCACAGTAGTTTGGTGCATTGAACAAAGCACTTTGAGGGGGTCAGGCGTACAGCTTAGGGTTAGCTAAGTAGTTCACTCTAATGAAGCATGGATTTAGGCATTTTCCAGATAATTGAATAAATTAATTGCACTGATTTTATGTCATATCCTACTGTCCAAAAGTTCAAATTGTTCATCTATTATTTCCGTCCATAAACACATCCATCTATTAATTTGCCTGTTAAATCATCCAAAAGCACTCTCATGTCCAGAAAGTTGGGACAGGGAAAATCTGAAAATTATTGGTGAATGGTTGCCGTGGTAACTGTCACTACTTCAGGTTGGAGCCTTCAGGTTAATTGCGACCCGTTGGGTCTCTAAACCGGATCTCCATGTATAATTTAGCTTGAAGTGGGGAATAGGAACAATAAAATCCAAGAGGCTGCATTCCTTTCTTTTAGATGAATGGTTTTTGATATCATATTTTCATCTCGATTCTTGGGCTGCTGCTGCTCATTGTTGCTTTTGAAGAGGTTGATTGTGTTGCTGTCGCAAATTTTGCCGAGGAGTTTAAGTGTTGTTGCACCACAAAGCATTTAAACCATGCTTACACCCACTTTACACGTACCCGTTCCTCTCCGTCTCAGCCATTTTAAGCCACCGCTTTCTCACCTACACAAAAACATCCAAATTGTGTTTCCCGCACCTCTCCCTCCCTCTCTCTTTCCTTCCCTCCTTCCTGAACAAGCACATTGACAAACAAACGCTGTTCCACCGCCACCTCCTTCCCTCTCAAAGCCTCCAAGCAGAAACAATCCCTGTAAATTTAAGTCTGGCCCTTCATACACCCAGAAAGTTGCACAGCTTTTGTTTATATATATATAAATATATATATATATAGTCACAATTTGCTCCAGCTGGAAGCTGGCAGAGTGTCACCCCGCTGCTGTGAATTATCGGGTACAAGCTGCGTTTGGTTGCCTACGAAAGGTGTCGTTGCACGCACATGCATTTATGCACACAAACGGAGTGCAACTGCATGGCACATCTGAGAAGATATGCCTGTCACACAGATTTGCTTAGGCACGCTGCTGTATTCTATTTTGTAGTTTGGGGAGTTAAGAACGTATCACACAGACCGACAAACAGCAGAGGCACATTGTTTGTCTTGTGTCTCTTTCAGTTTGCTCTCTGCTGCCTCTAATTCTGTTTATCGTCTCTCTTCATACTTACAATTGGAACGATCTGTCCAAAGCTTCTCTCTTTTTTTTTTTTTCGTTTTTTTTTTTTTTTTTTATATGCAGCTTTCCATCTCACTGCTTTCCCATTTACTAAGCCAGTGCCTGCCCTAATTTCCAACATTCTCAGATCAGTGGGAGCTCATGATTATGTTCCAAAACCATGTAATGTTCATCTCAGCCAGGCACGTTTAGAAGGTTAGGCATGATTTGCCCTCCTTTTTTTGTCTGCTAAATAATGGAGCGTGTACGTCGTCGGTGTCCCCTCTTTCCTCTCTTTGTGGCTGCATGAGTAATGCACTAGCACCATCTAGTGGCTGCGTGTCGACGCATTTCCCATCGACTGAGCTCAATGGGGTTACATTTATGGTGCTCCCAAATGGACGGAGGAGAGCAGGGTTCACCCGGGGAAAAAAGAAGGAGCTTCGGCGGTGTCAAGCGAGGCATTTAGTTTAAAAACCCGGCATTAAAAATGAGCTTGATGGTGTCAAGGGCTGAAGTTACGGCGCTTTGATCTGAAAGATGAATGGTGATTTCTCTCACAAAGAGGCCTGATGAAATGCAGTATAGCAAGGCTCTGCGAGGCTGCAACAGGCAGGAAATGAGGGCTTTTGCTCCAAAAAGCGGTAATATATTCGCACAAACATGTGACGATTACGTGCTTAAACGTCTCTTTATGCTCTTCCTTCCATGTGTTTCTCTTCTCTCCTCTTCTCTCATACAAATTTTTGTAAACTTGAAAGCATATTTTTGTAAACAGAAGGACTGACTTGAGTCACTGAGTGGCGGATGAGCAGGAGATGGATCTCATCGCCGAGTGTGGGTGGAATGGGTGGATAGAGTGGTATTATAGGAATCTGAATAGCTCCGAGCTCCATCTGTTGTGTACCATGGAGCTGATGAGTCATTGGGCCTGATAGAACTTGGGTCAAAAGAGCCCCGAAATTCCTAACTTTATACCCACACACACACTGAAACACTCAGATAAACAAAAACCTGCTCATGATGTTCTGTGGGTTTGGTTTGCTGACGCTTATCAGGTCTAAAATGGACTTAAAGGTCATGTTTACCACTTCTGTCAGGTTAAACCTAAATTTCTATTCCACCATCAACAAACTGTGATTATGCATGAATTAGTTAAAGTTATTGCTGCAGGCAAACCACAGCTATCAGTTCACATTTAAACTTGCAAGGTCAACAAAATCTCAAACTTTTTTGACATGACGATAAAATCTAATTGGTCACAACATCTAACAGATTATCTGTAATCAGTGTTTAACCGATTACAGATAAATAGTTAACACAGATTGCGTGAGCAATTAATTTGGAGATTTAACTCTTTTTTTCCCTTTAATTATGCTTCTCAGCATAATTAAAGCACAGTGGTGCTTTGCTTCAAGAAGGTTGCCAGTTTGATTCCTGGTCTTTCTGCATGAAATTGAATGAAAGTCCTCTCAAAGTCCAAAACATTTCTGTTGGTTGATTAGTCTCTCTAAATTGCCCTGAGGTAATATGTGTGTATTTACATGGTTGTATTGCTGTGTTACTCTACGAGGACAAGCAGTGCTGAGGCAAAAGACTGATGGATGTTTATTTGTAGTAAAGCCCTTTAAAATGAAAGTATAAATCATAATGCATTATTGAGATTTTCTTTTTTTAATAAAAGCAACAATAGGCCTTGTGCTGTTGGGCATCCTTTATTTTACTGCCTTAAAACTGGCAAGTGAATGTTTGAGAGGCTAATAGAAATATTAAAAACTGTTGTGCAGCACACAGAAAAGGAATGAGATTAGCTACTGTTTAGCAAACATTGGCTGTATTACTAAAAGGTCAAACTAGGAGAACTATGTTTAGGTGTTGTTTTTTCCTTTCCATTTCCTCTTGTCACGTTTTTGGTGAGACGTTGACTTTGTCAGGCCTTTTAGTGCATTTATTTTCCTCTTTGTGGGCTATTGTCTTATCATTTCTCTTCAAACCAATATGCAGCTTGTCCAAAGCTTTAAAACAGCAAACGTCAGCTCATGTAGTGCTGAAGCTGACAGCTGTTTAGTTGCTTTGATTCATGTGTGAATGCAGCTTCCAGTTTAAAGGGACCTGAAGCTCTTCTGAAGGACATCAAACAAAGAAGAGAGACTTTGTAGCATGCAAAAAGCAGAGGAAGTCGTGGAAAATGTGTCTATTGTATTTAAGTCAACACAATATATATAGACTAAACTGTTTAAGCTATTCAGAGGCGTATTTACATTGTCCTGTTGCACTGCCAAAGTGTGCTTGAGTTTAACATTGCAAACTGATGGATTTCCTTCAAGGTTATTTAAATTAAATCCAGTGGTACAGGTCCTGAAACATGAGAAATGGACTGGCTGTGTTTTGGTATTAATAAATGGAATTCATAAATTCAACTCACCGGCTCTTTTTCAACCTCATACATCAAGAACCCGGCATGGAGAACGGATGATTCTCCACATTACACAATTTTAACAACTGGACAGTCATATTTTCACATGGGGGCAGATCAAGAAATGAAATAATTTAAAAGAATTTTGTATTTGCTCGGGTTATCTTTGATATTAGCATCTGTATGACTGTCTGAAGCATAAAAATACAAAATCTGTAAGGACGCGAATAATGTTTTTACTCAGGAATGTGATCTTCTAAAGGTGTGAAAAATAAATTTGAATCAATTCTGCCGATTTCAAAACTGAACTTTCCTTTTGATATCAGCAGGTTTCCTTCCTGAGGCTTATATCTAAGTTATATCCTATACAAATATCAGTGTAAAGGAACTGGAAGTCCTGCCAACACTTCCTGCACCTATGCCTCACAATACCAGGTGTAACCTTCTCTTTCAGGTACAAGTAGAGTTATGTTTTTCCCTGTTGGCGATGAGCTCATCCCTGCATTTAAAGGTCAGGCATGCATTTTCTCATAATCATTCCACTCTCTAGCTTTTGTGATAGTAGCAGTCATAGGTGAGACAAAGACCATTGAGAGGTGCCCATATTTCAGGTAATAAATCTAGGTAATGTTTCATTTTCGACAAGCTTTATCACCCAATTTATAATTCATAAAACAGTCGCAGTGTGTAAGGAGAAACTTTAATGCTCATTTTGTGCCTATCTCTTCAAACTATTTTACTCCACAGATTCCCTAAGGGATACATGACTGAGCCTAAATATTATCTACATTTCTAGCAAAACTGGAAATGGTTTTTCTCTGTGTTTGTGAGTTTTATTGTGCAAAACGATGGTTTTGAAAAGAAACTCTACTTGTGCCCTGATTGTTTACAATGGTTTCCTGTTGATCCAAAGGTCGATTTGACGTTATTCAAGCCTCTAGCAGAAACTCTAGAGGTCTAAATAAGCTCTAATGTCAAAATACCAGTGGAAATCCAAAAACGTGAAAAGAATTAATGTTGTAACACCAATAAAGACTTCTCAGTTAATTAGTTAGAAGGTAATAAATTGCATGTGATTTTGTTTTTAATTAAAACATCTATAAAACAAATACATATTTTTTTCCAGTCTTTTTAAAAGTTTTATCCTTTGAGAGATGCCTGTCTTATTCATTTATTGTCAGCAACAAACTTCTTCATTGAATGGATATAAATATACATTAAAAGTACAAATAATTTTGAGCTTATCTGTGCCCTATTATTATTTTCTCTAGGTGGGGGATTTTAATATCCCTCAGCCGATTGAGTTGACAAACAAGCTTGTTTGTGCTTGTTCGTGTTTCAGCACAAACAAGAAAACTTGTGACGTACTTTTTGGCTGAAGTTTTCCCTTTTTAAACAGCCTATTGATTGCATCAAATAGAGCTGGCCTTGGATTAATAAAACAAATTGTCTATGTTATTTCTGGGGGAAACATCCTTACTAAGTTCTACTGTGGTAAAAAAAACTAAAAAAAACTAAATAACATTTATATAGGTACTTTACATATCAGATATAAAGCTGAGCTCAATTTTTCATTTGTAGCAAAGTGAAATTCACCAAAACACAAAGACTTCAAAAATTATTCATGTCCCTTAAACTTAAAAACACATTTTTTTTTATGTCTTGTCACAATGAAAGAACATTTCGTGTTTTTTTATGTGATAAACCAAACCAACATGGTAATTCAACCTGTTGCATCTTGAAAATTCTCTATCCTTGCTTTTCTCAGCAAGGGTAGAGAAACTAAACATTGCATTCAATGTAATGGTTTCCTTCCACTTCATATTTTTACTCTATTTTTGCATTACTACTTCACATAAAAACCGTTTAAGTGTGAGAAGTTAAAAAAAAAAAAAGAAACGCAGTAGAAGCTTTTCTAAAAGGCACTAATATGTGCTTTTCTTATTTAGTTTCTAATTTCTCAAGTTGCTCAGAGCAAACTTAATGTGATTATTTGCTATGTATGTCGAGTCATCGGGTGTCGCAGGGCCAGGCCGCTCATCCATTTTAATATCCCCCAGCAGTCTGAGTTGACAGTGAGCGCTGCTGAACCAAACCAAAACTAAACTGAACTAATCATTGCCAATTTTCCTTGCCCTACAAGGCGCTCGCCTGGTCTAATAAAACTGCCACATTTAATTTCCGTCTGCCAAAAGGTGGCAAGTGAAGATGGAATGATGAGAGCTGATTAGTAGGAAGTGAGCCAGCTTGACAAGGATGGATTAAAGTTTGGCCGGTCAGAGGTGCAAGGGCGCAGATATTCATGGGAATGTTCAAGTCTTTCAATGCAAATGGTTATAAACGTTGTAGCGCTCACAAAACAGTTTTTTTTATGTCAATGTTTCAGCTGTTTAAATTATTAAATTTAACAAAAAGTTCAAAACAGATTTTCTAAAATATTGCAAAGTTTTTTTTCTGTAACTTCAGTCAGATCTTTTTGCCTTCCCTTTGATTGGCACAGCCCTCCATTTCTCAAAGCAGAACTTTATGTATATATATACCGATATATATATATATATATATATCTTCTAAATGAAATGACTGTTCTTGAAGAATATTACTGGATACAAGATGTTTTGATAAGATCCCAGTGCTAATGCCAATGGATATTTTTCTCCATATATGCTATATTTGACAGAGGTAATGTGGTTTTTCTTAGGTTGGTATATATTTGTAGGATGTTATGTTTTTCTGTCGATCCCCAGAAACATTCATTTCCCCTCACGGTTCCACAGCTGGGTGTGATTGTTCGTTCATTTTTGTATCAGCAGCTTCTTTCCGTGTCCCGACTGTTTACTCCTTCATTTCCATTTCCTGTGTCTTTTACTGATTTCACACAGACTGATCTGTTTCGTCAGGGTTGGCTTGGCTCTCAGTTCTTGTTCTCAAGGCTGGATATGCTTACTTGAGTATTCCACTTAAAGTTTCTCACCTAATGACTTTGAAGGCAGCAGAAAAAACTTATGACCCTGTAGTGTGGCAAAGCACAGTTCTTGGTTGTTTGGTTTGATCTGTTCCAACCCATCCATCTACCTATTGGATATATCCAGTTATTGTCTGAGGGCCACTGGGGGCTGGTCCCTATCTCCAACAGTGAATTGGTCGAGAGACGAGGTTCACCCTGGACAGATCACCAGTCTGTCACAGGGTAACATAGAGACACACAAGACTTGCAACCTTACACACACACACATACACACACGCGCTCACATAGGGATAATTTAGAGAGATCCATTTCCCTGATGGTCATGTTTCTGGACTGTGGTGGGAAGCCAGAAAGAACACGCAGAAAAACCTCTGAGATTTTAACCCAGAATGTTACCATTCTGGGTTAAAATTCAGAATGGTATTTTTGAATGGTATTTTAACCATTCAAAAAAAACTTCAGCTTTTTTTTGTTTGTTTGTTTGTTTTGAAACAAAGATGAAGCATCTCTGCTCTTTTCTACATTAATAGTTAATAATTTGCCATATAAGTGATCATTACTGGCTCATATTGAAATATTTTATGCGGATGGTGCCAGTACATCTATAGTAACAAAGAATGCCTAAAAGGCTTGACCGTATTATTTTGACTCACACATTGAATATAAGTTGTATTTGGTTGGTTGTTTTTCTGAAAAGAAATTTAGTTTCAGCTGTTGAAATACTTGAGATTCAACAAAGTATTTAACAATTCTTTTTGTGTACAAGCACACTGTGTACACCAGCATGACTGACTGTACTAAGATCCTCCTCCTGGCTCTGATTGGTTGTTTCTGGGTGCGATGTATTTCTGCAGATGGCAGTAGGACCACTGAGAGGACATGGGGGAGTTTGGTGGGTTTTTTTCACAGATCATCTGGCTCATAATCTATCAGGACATAGTGACAGTTCTGACAAATAATAAAAATCCTATTTTTTATCAAAATTATTTAATGCCACTTTAAAGGGTGTCATCCAAGAAAGAAGCTGGAGCTAAAAAAAAAAAAGTCACGCTTTCAAGCATGATTTAAAATTTTAGTTTGAAATGGAGAAAGGCTTTATTGAAGACTTGAGCAAACAAACATTTGGACATAGTCAAGCATTATTCTTAAGAACTTTGTTACTACTAATGACATTGCACAAAGTGGATGAAATAATGATAGAAGAGAAAATACCTTGAAACTCCTCTTAAAGTCAAGTCCAAAGGATCTCAGTAAGAGACGCTGAACCAGATATGATCAACTATCATATCATATATCATTTTGGCCCTCAGTTGATGAGAACAAATTCACCATAATTCATATTTGTGTACCGTAAGTAACAAATCCTTGACGTTTATATTGCATAATCATTCCACAGCAAATCACAGCGGTTGCAATAGCTCACAGCCAGTCCCATCTTGATATGACTTTTATTTTAATAAATTCATGTAAAATTAAAAAGACTCCATAAAGTTCCTCTCTTCCCTCTATATAAATGAGAAAATGTGTCTCACTTTATTTGGTCCACCTCTGTATTTTCTTGGTTTTTAATCAGGCACATTTCAAATTATTCAGTCTCATTGTGGGCTTAACTGTAAAAGTGAAAATGTAAGTGAAACAGGTCTCTGTTAATGGGTTGTTAAAAAACAAAAAGAGGAGACATCAGCTGTATTTATTATCGTTGGCAGAGAAACTTTGATTAGAACAGTTCCTGACAAATTATCACAATCGCTGCATCATTTATGGAATATCCTCAGTTGTATGCATAAATTTCCTTGATGTCGTCATCTTTTTTTTTTTATCAATTTTGGATGTCAAATTAAGATTTCCTGCATTAAAGTGTGCTGAAAGGAAATTGATTCAAGTTTCTAGAGAAAAAAGTCCTTATTAATCTGATTTTCTTCTTATTTGTTGAAGAAGAGCGAAATTTAATGTTATTTTTTCTAAACAAATTGAAAGGCAAAGTCAGGGATTTTCTTTTGCTGCCTTGTGTTCTATCTTTGTGTGAGGTTATTGCTGGTGTATTTTGTGTGTGTGTGTGTGTGGGGGGGGTGCGTGCGTGTGTGTGTGTGTGTCAAACTGTAAACTCAGAGCTAAAGGAAAGGAAAAGAAATGCAATCAATAAAGCAGTCACATCTAGCGCAGTGTAAACATTTCATTGTTCAGCACAGACACAAACACAAAGCTCCAATTATTTACACCCCTACTCATGTATTCTGTCTATGATGCACAAAGAGTAAAACACTCCAAAAGAAAGATATGGGAATTTAGGAATATATATATATATAAATGCTTTGTAGTTTTGCCACAGTGCTACAGAAAAATATTCCCTCAGTCCTGCTGTATTTCATTCCCTGAACCCCCAACTTTTTTTTTTCTCAGTCTTCTGCATGAAAATCCTGCCCTTAATCTATATCGCCTTGTTGTTTGCACATTCAGGTAACTCCCCTTCAGAGGAGTCCGAGGAGCGGGACAAGGAGCCCAGGACGTTGACTTACCCAGCGTACATTGCCAGCCTTCTGGACACGGGCGCCAAGCGCATGGCAGCCGGTGTCAGGATGGACTGCAACAGCCAGGGCCAGTGCCCACGCTCCTGCCACCTCTGCCACATGAGTCCCAGGGCGGCACAGGGGCGGCAGCAGTCTGAACCCGTCCTCCTGAAGATCACCAAAGCTGCTCCCATCTATGAATTAGTGTCCAACAACGAAACCTATCAGGTTTGTGGAATGTTTCTTCTTCTTCTTTTCTGATTTTTCTCAGCGCCGTACGTTCAAAAGACCTATTTTGCACAACTTTTATTTTTCCACTAAGTTCGAATTTATTCTCTCCAGAAATTGATTTGTGTTCCCAGAGTCTAAGAAAACCACCCTCACGGTCTCCTACTTCTGTCAAATTGTTGTATTTTCCACTTCGATGTGCAAAGGCTTTTCCACGCCTTTGAATACGAGCTGGAAGTTTATGCCTAAAGACAGCATTTAATAATCCAGGCATGAGGACGGCTGCATGATCATTAAAACCACACTGAGTCCATCAGCTGGCTCCCCGCTATGCAGCCTTCTCTATGTGCATAACAGTGAGTGTGACATCCAAAACCTTAAGCAGTCATTATGAAACACAAAGAACCTACCAGGGAAGTATTTCTCTTTCAGTTTCACACCTTGCTCTTTGGAAAGCATGCCATGCTGCCGTGCTGCTCTGTGACTTACTTGATTCCATCAATATTGTACGTTGAAAAAGCTTCTGCTACTGCAGGATGAAGAAGCGGTCGATATGGGCTGCACATGTCTAAAAGCCTTTATCGCCAAGCTCAGTCAGACAGACACAGCTGCTATTGATGGAAACTTCCGAAATTATTGGCGCAGACACTCAGCAAGACAAAACACAGCAGCTCCAATTTGATTGAATATTTCTGTATGTTGTTTTTTTTTTTTTTGTCTTTTACTGCCCATGACAGCAAAATTTATAAGAAAAGGTGTAATTTGTTCCTAAATTACTCACATATTTAAACATGATTTTTAGTAAGTGCAACTGGCCTTCAAACTTCAAATCACCTGCTACGCTTTTTTTCAACTCAAGTAAACTTTTGACTCCAAACAAGTTGTTGCCTCACAAAGGTATTCATATATTTTCACATTGCAACTGAAAACCTAAATTCATTTTCTTGTCATCGACCAACACAAAGTAGTTAATTCCCCTTTTGTTTGATACACTTAAATCTCAAGACCTGAAATGTATGTTGAAATCTCTGTTTTCCCTGCAGTCTGACAGAGCTGCAAGGAAAGAGGATTGGGCCGACCTTCTAGCCTCTATATGTCCAAAACCGGTCGAGACACACACCATCAGATTTTGTTCTTTACAAATTGTTTACTCAGGGAGAATGAAAGACAAATTCACAGCCCACTTTTTAGATAATTCGTTTTAAAAAATTAAAACAATTTATTCATTTTCTTCCACTTTATAAATGTACAGTAGTTTTTGTGGGTCTAACAAAACAAAATCCCAAGAACTACGTAAATGCTTTTGGTTGAAAATGCAAAATGGTATGGATAAATTTTGATCTCCTATGAGTGTAAACATCTGTAAATCAGAGCTCAACTGACATATGCTACCATGCATAGACTGTGTTTACAGTGACAATAAATTTGTTGATATGACCAATTAACAGGACATTTAAGTTGCTCTCTCATCACAACTCGAGCTATCGCTGCTACAGTATGTCTCACAGCCTTGGAATCCACATATTACCTATAAAACGTAATTAAAAACAACCTGACATGTCTAATATTTATTAGTTATTGCTATTAAAATTAAAGCTGTGTTTGCCTCGCTACTAATCCTCGGCTTTTCGTCCTTGCAGGCTCTCCAGGACGCGATGATGAGCATGCTGTGGTGCTCGGGCAAAGGCGACGTTATTGATGACTGGTGTCGATGTGATTCCAGCGCGTTTGGCACAGATGGACTGCCCACCTGCGCCCCGCTTCCTCAACCCATGTTAGTGAAATAACATTACCTTACCTCAGTTCAACCCACTCGGAAGGGATGTGAGAAATGCCATCTGTCATTTTACCAGCAGAAATCAATCTCCTTCCAGTGTGGACTCAAGCAATGTGCCACCAGCCTCTGTGGATACTCAATATTTAATTGCAGCCAACCATCACAACGATCAATGGTTTATTCCTCCTGCCCGCTGAGGGTGTGCTATTCAATTAAACAAACTGGTGTATATTGACTGGCTGCCAGGGCAACCTGTGTATACAAAATTCTTGGTGCTTCATACAGCAGCGCCGAACATCCACTCTAGAGCGAATCAGACGTTGGGAGATAAACAGCCCGACTTTATTCTTCGACAGCAATGTTTATGATCATGTTTTTATTTAGCTCGCAGGTGTGTGAATCAGGAAGGATGATGATAGCTGTCAGTTACGGTGAAAGGTCGCCATGTTGAGAGGATGCTTCACGGCGGCGCCTGTTTTCCGTGTTTGTCCCTCTGTTACCAGGCTGAAGCTGTCTTACACCTATGAGCCCAGCAGCTCATTGGTCATCATGGAGTGGAACCACACGGAGCCACCAATCGGCATACGCATCGTTGATTACCTCATCAGCCAGGAGAAGGTGACGGAGAGGACGGACCACTCTAAACTTGAGACAGGTACGTCGCTTTAGAATGGCCATAAATAAAACTCACCAGCGGAAAGATTGTGAAGTATATTGATATTTCCATGGATGCAGGGAGAATTATTTATGGGACATGAATCATGAAGTCCGTCAGAAATCGCACCATTATTCGCGTTGGCAGATGGGTCCGCAAGTTTTTCGATGCAATAATCCATTTTTACTCTCATTCCTACAAAATAAAATCCATCCAGAGCCACACAACCTATGAAGCCAACCTTTTTATCAACCCTGGTGCCCAAGTGTATTGGTAGAAAATTGAATTCAAAATTAAAACTTACTTTTTAACATAGATAATTTTTCATTCAATAAATACACTTTAATTAAAAGTTGGATTTGTCTATACATGTTCACTTATGTTGATAACAAAAATAATGATAACGTTTGTCATAACACATATTTGTCATATATATATATATATATATATATATATATATATATATATATATATATATATATATATATATAAAACCTCTGTTCTCTTTCTGTTTTTTCAAATGTTTCTCATTTCTGAATCACTTCATTTTTGAGTGGTTAAAGAGCGATGGGCTATAGAGCTCTGCTTTAGGCCTTGTTTTAGATTGTTATTTTGAAGGCTGCCACAAGATGGTGTACATCAGTAATAATAAAAAAAAATTGCATACAGTAAGTACAGGAGTTCAACTTAATAACATTTTTTGAAAGCTGTCCACACGTTTATTTTTTGTATGTATTTGCTGTTGGTGTCTAGAGGAATTATCTTTATTTTTTATTTTTTATTCCTTTTGGACGGGTTGAGAAATGGCAACATAACAGATCTGTGACCAACAATGAAATTCCACCTAATTTGGAACAAACGTGTTACAATTATTACTATAAAAACAATCCAAATTTCTCTTTTAATGGAGTACATGTACTTTCTTGCGCATTTATATGGATTTACCTATTAAGGGGTTTTGTTTCCCTTCGTGTTTTCACTGAAAACAGGAAGCTATATGGCTAGCCAGTGAACCAGCAGGAGGGTGTGTAACTACCCATGACAGAGAGCAGAGATACGTGGCCAGCCCTAAATGAGCAGAAACTGGCAAAACAGGGCCAGTTTATTTTAGCCGTAATGATCCTATCCATAATGGACACTGCTGCAGTTCCCCTTGAGTACCAGAGTTTGTTGTAGCGTAATGAGAGTATAAACTGTACATGTCAGAACAGTGAGGATTATTAATCAATAATGCTGCTTCAGAACGCAGAGAAAGGAAAATCACATGCTGTATTAGCGGAAAACCCAAGAATATAAGCAATAAAGGTCCCAAGGACCTCTACCTTTCTTTGTGATGAAAACGTAAAACAATTTTTTTAAAAATGTCATGTCACATTGACGTATCGTATTATCAATAACTAAGGCAATATTTGATTAATTCAACATATTTGCATTTAAAAGTTCATAGCACAATCTCTTCTAGGTTTTAAAATCTTCAGGATAAACAAGGTCAGTAGAGTTCCACCGTCTCCTTTCTACACATCGAAAACTGTAACAAAACATAATTTGATCTCCCGCTAAGTCACACTGCAACATATTGTATTTGGTTTTTAAGAAATTATGCTATCAAAAGTTGAATGACATTACAATTCCACTGACTCTCCATGCAGTTGTTCTTATTTTCTTATCATTTAAGCTAATAAAACTTTAACCACTTGGGAGTAAGGAACAAAATAGGCATAACAGGAAAATTAGCTCACTGTGTGCAGGTACATAACAGACATTTTAAGCCCCACATACATACAATATACAAAACCTGTGCAAATCACAAGCAATCGGACCTGGTATTTCGCACATATGTTTTGTTTCTTGGTGTTTAGTCTCACATTTGCAGACGCGTCAACAAACATGGCAAGAAAAGAAGAAGCGTGACATGTACAGTTTATACTCTCATTACGCTTCGTACTTTTTAAGTACGATAGCTTGATAAATATGTTTGTATTGATATAAAATTGAAATTTGGCAGCATGTGTGTGAGAGAGGGAGCATCAAATACCTTAAATTTTCTTTTAGACAGTAAGCATTTTTTAATTTGTGACTATCAGAATCTCTTTACTGCTACATTGGATGGTGCTTAGAATCGAGTTGTACATAAATATGTGGAGGTTATCCAATCATTTTACTAAATATATTACAATATCAAGCTAATATCATTTTCGATAAGGATTAGTCTTTCAAATAGTAATCAATGTTAATGCAGCAAAACAAAAAGTGTTGTCAGGGTATTTTTACTCTCCTTGTTTGGCCAGAATTTGAGAGTCTTTTCACAAATGGCAGAGCTGCCAGCAGTCGCTCACAAACTGCAGTTAGGAATATAAAATACCTCAAACCGTTTGCAGAACAGTGGAGACTAAATAAATCAAGACGTAATTAAAACAAAAGACTGATTCTTTAAACGTTCTCTGGTGATGGCGCTTCCTTTATGTTATTCGAAAGATAAATTACAGATGAGACTGCAGAGTGACGGTTCATGTAAACGTCCGCCTGGGTGATAAACGTGGGTTTAATGAATGCTCTATACGAGTAGTTGAAGCAAAGCTTTTTTACAGAGATTCCTTACAGAAAATGGATTTCAGAATCTATTTGTAATGAAAGAAATGCTCCGACGTTTATCATATACCACCAAGTTATGCCCTAATTATGCACAACCGGACATTTAGAAATAAACAAAAGCATATCGACGTAGCCAGCCGAGTTGAATTGCTGCTCTCTTTGCTGTCGTGGTAATTAATCTTTACTTTTAGAAAATCTGCTTTCTTTTCATTCCTTTGCTTTGTAATTCAGGCATGTAGAAGGAAAGCCCAGAAACAGTAAAACATTTGTCATCTAAGTAATTTGTTATGAGTTCTAGAGGGCCACTGAATCCAAAAGAGCAGAGGGAGGGGTATTTTGATGAGTAAGTATGAAATACCATTTTAAATGCAAATATGACCTTTAGTTTGATGGGACGTTTTGGAACTGATTTTTTTTTTTTTTTGTGCCCTTTGAATAAATTGTCTTTGTCAGCTCACTATTACTCTGCATTTGTTTGCGTGATAATAGAAATGTTTTTCTTTCCCCCATCCTCTAATCTCTGTTGTCTGAATGATAAACACTGAGATGAAAGCAGCAGATGGTCTAGGTTCAAGCTGTTGTTCCCTGATATAATGTTCAATTCAAGTTAAAAGCAATCCTTTCTGGGCCATAAAGAGTATTTTGTGTGCAAAATGATTTGCATTGACCAATGTTAATGTGTACTGCAGATCATGAATGTTTGACCTCTAAATGTCTAGCCTGCAGAATGTTTTACAAATGACTGCAAAGGTAAACCTGGTGGTTTTCAGATAATAATAATAATAATAAAAACAAACGACTGTCAAGAGTGAGTACAGAAAAATTCAAAGAATATTTTCCATTCAGCCAGTCATGGGCTGGTCTACCTAACTTCAGCTCCCTTAGCATTAGAATGTAAATCATTTTGCTGATCGACTACTATTGAAGTTACATCTTTAGTCCAAAATCAATGACTGTGATTACTTAATAACAGGGAAAAAAACAACATAAAGGGATGCTGTCGTGCCACGGGGGTCGAGCCCAACCCACATAAGGAGGCTTTAGTCCTCAGCACGGCCATCACGGGTTCAATTCCCGGCCTGATGGCCTTTGCCTCATGTCTTCCCCCTCTCTCTGTCTGACCACTCTCAAATGAAGGCCAGTAGAGCCAACCAAACTTTTAACAAAGACATTAATTCATTTTTAGGGTAAAAATAAAATAAAATAAATAATTCCTGTTCCTGTTTGGAACAGGAAGTATTTTAAATGACTTTCTAGCTATTACTCGCCCTGAACATTGGCGTCTTAACTATCAGAGGAAATTTACAAGCAAACTGTTTGTTGAACCATTGCTTGGAAATGTTTTGCTGGTGAGGCATTTTATCAAACTTGACGTTAACTTCAAGAAAAGCATAACGGAGATAAAACAGCTGACTCTTAAAGCCCTTTATGCTGTTTAAGCATTTTGTTCATAGAAATTTCTATGTGCACGTAGCTCACCGTCTCAAAGTACGTTTTACCTTTAAAGTCCTACTTTTTGCTCTGCAGCAATTTACTTCTTCCCCATTTCTGGCTCCCCAGATCTTTATTTTGAAGATACGTTCGGCATCTTCATTTAAAATTGAAGATCCTTAAGTTGTTTCAGTTCTGTTTTCTGTCCGTCAATACGTTGTTGTACCTTAATGTAATGTGCTGTCCAAAATCGAAGAGAGGGAAACGATTTGAGTCGGTGCAAACAAGGCTTAAAAATCGTCTCGTTCGTTTTGCTGCTCAGTATCCAAACGCTTTCCTCTTCTAGAGAAGATGCATCTAATCTCATGAGGAAAGTTACACTCCCTAAACCATTTGAAACCCATCACCTCCTCCTTCACAGCCAATAGACAGGCATATAATGCACAGGCTTGGAGAATTACACAGTTTAACAAAATAACATTCCATAGCTTCGGGGTGTTGAGGTTGTCAAAACTTTTAACAGCTCCCTCTCACTGCCATTTGGAGTCTGTGATGTGTGAAATTGCACAGCGCAGCTCTAATTGCGCTGAGCGAAAGCTGTCCACATCTGGTTTGCGTGGCTCAGCTGTATTTTCAAACAGGATAGCAAATAAAAATCAACGTACAGCAGAAAACTTTACGACAACTTTTTATTTATACATTGATTATTTGTTTTAATTCTTTTGCTAATGATTATTTGTGAGGCGGTGCACTCTGGCGAAGTTGGCTGGATGTGTACGGTGTACTAAGCAACAGTAGAGACAAGAAGAAGACCGAGAGACAGGAGCGGCGTTCAAAAGAGGTGGAAACACTTGCAAAGCCTGCCGCACGCAA
Organism: Poeciliopsis retropinna; assembly: GCA_010277075.1. Classification (NCBI taxonomy): domain Eukaryota; kingdom Metazoa; phylum Chordata; class Actinopteri; order Cyprinodontiformes; family Poeciliidae; genus Poeciliopsis; species Poeciliopsis retropinna. The sequence goes on from VMRM01000022.1 coordinate 10,716,916, forward strand.
CGGTTTTGATTTCAGCTGTTTTCTGTCGTCTAACAGAATCGGTTTCGCATGAGCCAGGGCTCAGTTCTTTGCAGATAATCCTCTTTGACTGCCTCTCTTTCTCCTCGCCTCGAATTTCTACCTTTCTATTCCACTGCTTTTCTCAACCTGATGTTCTTACCTCAAGCAAGTTATCTAGTTGCATACAGACTCATTTTTATGTAACCGTGCCTCTCTTCTTTGAAGGTTTCTTTACGGGAAAAAAAATCCTTCTTTCTTACCTTTTTTTTTTGTGTACTTGTTTTCCACAGCTGTCTATTTTCCTAAAAAAGATCAAGGTAAGGTGAATCAACGGTCAAACCGGATACCAAATGGATGATGTATACACCCGGCTTGCACACATATAATCGGGTCTACTTGAAGCCGCTGTACATGGCGCTCATTAGGAGCTCTCATGCTATTAGAAACCTCAGTTTTCAGGCTATACTTACGGTGAGTTTTGCAGCGTGAAAGAGTAAGAACTATGATTGATGCGTCGCGGTATCTCTCTGTCGTCTTTAATGATGCTTTAACAGGCATTGTTGTAGCTGTGCAGTGCGCTGATGCTGATTAAATGGAATCCCCAATGAAGATAGGCGACAGAGAAAATCCATCAGCAGGAAAAGATGGACTTCTGTTTAACAATCACTTGCCGGCTTCCCTCTGGTGAATGTGATCAGCTTTGAATTTTAATGCCGGAATGCCTTGGGGAAAGAAAAAAAATTAAGCAACTTCTGAGACCAGTGTTCTGTAGCCTTTTGATGTGTTAGAATTTTGTTAGAATTATAATTTAAAAAAAGTTTGAATTGTTACTGACGTTGAAATGTGTTTCAAGGCTTCTCCTCATATTGAAGATGTTCAGATAAATATCAGTGATTTGAAACAATCAAACATACCATTTGTGATCTTCTTGTTGTGTTTTTTTTTTTTTTTAATTAACATCATTATAATCCAAGTTTAAGCAGTGTCTCAAAGAGGCGTGTTTTGATTGGTTATGCCAACAAGTAGTCTTGGATTTCAATCAAGCAATTGGTTAATGACTTGGAATTTATTTTTCAGGTCTGGGGAATTATGGAAACATAATGTTCTCCACATATTTACAGACTTTGCTCCCTATGCCATTTTCTAAATGACATATGTTTAAAATTAGAGCCTTTTTTTAACTATTAGACTTTTTTATTTTCACAATACCAATGCAACAGTTTAGGACATGGAATTGCCCAATTCCTTTTCTTAAAATTGAATAAAGTATATGCTGGAAAGGATTGCACAGTGGCACAGTTGGTTGCACTGTTGCCTGGCAGCAAGAAGGTTCTGGGTTCGATTCCTGTTCTCCCTGTGCATGGTGGGTTCTCTCCAAGTACTCCAGCTTCCTCCCACAATCCAAAAACATGACTGTCAGGTTAATTTGTTTCTCTAAATTCTCTTTAGGAGTGTGTGTGTGTGTGTGGTGTTGACAGGTTTGTCCTTCCCGTCTCTGTGTTGCCCTGCGATGGACTGGCGACCTGTCCAGGGTGAAGCTCTCCCCCGTTGACAGCTAGAGATAGGCACCAGCAACTCCTCCTCAGCCCAGAGGGATAAGGGATGGATAGATATGCTGGAAAGCTTTACAGCTCAGTAAAATGCAGCGCTACAATAATTAATCCATCCATACATACATCTACCCATCATATGTTCTCCTTTTCCACCCCAATCAGAGGGATTCACAACTGTAGGAGTTTGAGATGATGAAAGTCTAGAAATGAGTTTTATGTGGGAATCTGGTAACTGTCACTCTCAGGTAATCCATTTGACTTCATTCTTACTTCTTTTAGATGAATAATTTTTGATGTCAGACTCGCATCTTGATTTTTGGCGCACATTGTTGTTCTTGAAGTGGCTGATTGTGACAGTGCTGCAGATTTCGCCGTGGAGTGTAAGTGTTGTTGCAACACAAAGCATTTAAACCCACTTTACACTCACCCATTCTGCTCTGTATCTGTTAGCTTAAGCCAACGCTTTCTCTTCTACACAAAAACATCCAAATTGTGTTGCCTGCACCTCTCCCTCCTGAACAAGAACATTGACAAACAAACACTGTTTCTCTGCAACTTCATCATAATCTGCAAGCAGAAACAATCCTTAAGTCTGGCCCTCCATCCTCCGGAAAGTCGCACAGTTTTTTAAATTTTATTCCGGATTGTGAAAAAATACCCATATAACAATGGGCAGCTTACAGAGCAGTCCAGATCCATTCATTTAATTCGACCTATTTGTCAAATGTGCGTACATCCCATGCACAATTGTTTCTTTTCTTACAATTTGAGTTGTTTTTGCAGGTTCTTATTTAAAGCCTAAGAGTAGATAGTTCACTGGTGTTTGTGTCTAAAAATGAACAACAATGAGTAAATATGTATCCCTAATAAATACATGTTAGGGATGAAGGGGGGAAAAAGACTGTGTCAAACAGAAAAACTTCCAATATTCTGTTGATTAAATAAAATAAATCTATTATATAATCTATACAATCTATAATAAATTAAGGGCTTGTTACCATGTTACACATCAGCACCGGGAAAAACACAGTTGGCTTTATGACAAAGCAAGGATATCGTTTCATTGTGCAGAATGAATTATTTGTTTCCACACTGCTGCCAAGACTCCTGGAAAATGTTTGATCTTCCTCGAATTTGAAAATTCATGTTTTTGTCCTGAAGGTAATCCATAAACTTTTTCTATAAATTTATTTGCCAGAAGGTCAGTAAAATCCAAGCCTCCACTTATGGGAATGAGGCATCAGCAATCACCAGCGATGGAAGCAAAAAAAAAAAAAAAAAGTAAATAAATGAATAAAAGAGCAAATATCTCCTCACTTTCTCTGAAGCCTCATCGAAAGCAGATGTTTCTGACAAAACATCCTGAGAGCTGCGGTGTTTCCACGCAGGGCTTATCCTTGTTGACAGCTGCACGGTTGCATTTTGTATATTCGTCTCTTGTCTGAGGTTAAGTAACGTTCGGTAAGCCTGCACAGATACAGCTGAACATCACAGAGTCCAGAACTCTGCTGGGTCTGGAGCCGACAACAGCTTGTTTGCGCAGTAATTCCTCCCTTAACAAGCTTCAGGCACACAAGGTGAGATCATAGCGAAAGCGCAGACATTCCCTCACGAATATGCAGGGTCCCCAGCAGATGTGTGGACGCATCGAGAGTCGGGGCACCACTGAGCATGGCCAGTGAAAGCAAACCTCTCCCTGAGCTGGATGCCGTCCAGCGACGGAACTGCTTTAATCGCTAAATGAGGGCAAGGTTTGCTCAGGGGTCAGTGGTACTCTAAATCCTGTCAATAAACACGTTGCCCACCTGTTTATACCCCACTCTCTTATCTATACACAGACAGCTCTGTGGGCCCAGCTCGAACCGCTCGTAGCAGTCGGGTCTAATGAGCTGCCACTGCTTCACCTTTCACAGCCGTTCTTACTTTACTTTGGAGATCAAAAGCCCCTACGCTCATGTCCAGGTGGCTTAAAAAATAAACATGGTAATGATCATTTATAATTGACATTTTTGGAGATCGGCGAAAGCAACAACAGACTATGGTCTGTTTACTTTGGGTTCTCAAATGTGATTCTTCTCTTACGACCCTAAATTTCTTTTGGAAGGTAAAGTTTAGAGGTTAACTGTAGGATTGGCCAACACTTTGAGAAAAACAACTCTGGTAAAAAAAAAATAAAAATAGCATCATAATCAAATAACTTCGGTAGCTAGAACTGACCTTGCCACACTTACCACAAATTCAGTAACAACGAGACAAACAGAGGCAAAGTAGTGAGCCAGTTAACTCAGTTTAAAATATGGATAGATTTTCTTTTTGGTGATTTGTGAAGCAGTGTAATCTTACTGACGTTTTTGCAGCAGTTTTGCTGTCACTCTTAGCTTTATTTCTGCACTGGATTTATGAAGCAGACCAGATATACAGGAGGGAGTTTTTGAATTTACTCCTGTATTTAGTTTTGCGGGGATGTCGAGGTCATGACCTGACAGCGTATCCCTCGGAACCTTCTTTAAATCTCAATAAAATAATAATGCAGTAATTTGTTCAAATTACTACAGTGGCTTGCTACATTAACTGATTTAATAAAATATAAAATGCTTGGATTGCTGCTAAACATGGCTCAGAGTATTAATCATTATTTATAGCCTATAAAAGTATGCTACAAATGTAATTACTTGTATAGTAATAATGTCAGGATAAAAAAAAAGAACCTCCTGAAATTTCACTGGTCCATCTCATGCCTGCAGTCAGTAACAAAACAGCCCTTCATCTTAAGACAAATATAAATGAAACAATTAACAAACCAGCACATCAGAAAGCAAACCAGCTGTCTTACGTTGCGGCTAATACATGTACTTTTGCTGCCCGTCATCACAACAGTTCGCTGCATGTCTGTCTTTAAATATATCCTTGTGTTTTCCTCAGTTAATGCAGCTCCAGTTCTCATCCCCACTAGCCTGATCCCAGGAAGCCATCACTCTACCCTGTTTACCTCTGGCCCTCGTCAACCATTGGCCCGTGTGTGGCTATTTCCATGTCAGTGTGACATCTTTGGCTTAAAAAGAAAAACAAACGGTGCACTGACTTATAAAGTCAGTCACAGATTTTTTTCTATTTCATTTTTTTTTTTTCTTGGATTCATTCATCTTATTGAGCTTCACACAGAAATTCCAAGTAGCCGGACGGACGGTAAACACCTAAACAGATGGCTGACAGATCCCTTCTCTACAGCGGGCATTGCTTGTTGAAAATCCTTTGTGTCGCTGCTCCCAGGCAAATATTTCTAGTTCATGTAGGGATCACTGTTGCATGTTTCAGTCGTGAAGAGAGCGCAGAGATTTTACAGTATAATGTTAGACGTGTTACACAGAAGCAGGTTCTTCTTAAGATGCTCTGATTTAAGCGTCCCGTAATAAAAGGTAGCTACTTATATTATTTATTCCATTAGCTAAAGAGACAACACTGTTTCATTACTGTGTTGTTAACAAAGAGTTTTCTAGTTCATTGGGCTTTTATTTTATGTAGCCCAATTTATGATTGGGAGATCTGCGTGTAGTTTATGCAGAGAGCAAAAGATATAATCACTGTGGTGCTAAAATTGGAATTCGGTTGCAAAACAGAGATAGCATCTTAATTGTCTAAAACAACCCCCAATTATGTTCAGTATCGTTTCCATGACAGATGTTTATCATGGTAAAAACTTGATGCTTCATTCTTAAGGAATGCTTTTTCCATTAGAGACCCATGAATGACCTAATGCAAAGGATATGTGAATGTACTCCTTTCTTGTCCTTATAATGCCTCTGCTGACTGACACGATGCAGCCGGCACAGATCATCTCTGTTTTAAATATCACTGTGAATCCAAGAGAGGATGAATATTTTTTGTTTTATGTTTGCTGACAACTTTATTTAAAAAAAACAGTGAGGCATTTTCAAGGATAAAATGTATGATTCAGAAGCAAGCCTGCTTCAATAAATCCAACCTTCTTGCACTGTTTCTTTAAAGTAATTAAAACCCTTTACATTAAAGCAGCTTGTGTCTGGTTCAGTTCTAATAGACCCCATTATGAACATTTGTTTTTCCAATGCAACTCCTTTTTACTTTCTTACCGCTTCAGGTTTAAAGTCCACAGTTTGTTTGTTTTTTAATTGACTGAGAAAACTAATTGTAGAAAAGCAAAAAAAAAAAAAAAAAAACATAACTTGCCTTTTGTAAAGAGCACTTGCATCATTAGGGCTGAAAAGATGAGGCACCGTAAGACTTTACCATTGCTCCAATATGAAGAACAACCGAAACTGTTACATCGACAGACAAAGGGAGTTTACAGAGGTTACAGGCTTTTTGTTCCAAAATATTGTGCGTGTGAGGAATCATTTTAGGTTTGCTAAAGAACAAAAAAAGATGAGGTGATTTGAATGAAGTTCTTCCAAGATTTTGTTTGACACGAGGAAATAATACATCTGCAGCAGGTCGGCGTAAAGCGGACACGTTTGTAGACATGTAAGCATATCTTTTATATGAGAAAAGCAGCTGACTGACATCTCCATCTCTCCAGAAGCATTTAAGGAAGTTGTTTGTGTGAATTGTCCTTTTGGGAGCAGAGGTCGGTTGTGATTAATTGGAAAATAATGTTCTTGTTACTATGTTATTGTTTACAGCGTATGACTGCTGAGTTAGATATTCTGCTCTCAAATATTGCATCCATCTAGCTCCAAGGCACTTTAATGCGTATCTGGCTACATTAGCGCTTAGCGTACAATGTTTCTCATGGTAACCGCCGTCCACCAATCAGATGCGCTTTGGTCAAAATTGGAAATAACTGCGCGGCCCTCTGAAGATGCGGATCACCCGGCGGTGACATAAATACGGCCCAGAAACCTGCTCGTTAAACGTGACATTGAGAGAAAGTACAAGAGAGTTTGTTTTGTTTCCTCTTTTCTCTCGATCCAAAAATGACTTATTTGTATCCAGCACTCCTGCCAATGTGGCCAATTATGATTGACTGCTAGTGGTTTTAACCAGTGCTGCCGTGCCAAGAAGTAGCATTCAAGACTTTGTCCATGACTGAATGTTGTGACGCTGTGAAAGAAAGATCAACAGGTCCAGATGGCTTTTGTTAAAGCCTTGCTGCCAGTTGGTGTGTATGGGTTGAGGGGGCTTTTAATAAAGCCAGCAGTTTCCTTGTTACTAGCTGCAGCAGAAGTGGTTAAATCCTCGGGTCGTCTTTTGTGAAACCTGTTGTTGGAAGAAAAACAAAAAGAGAACCAAACGATAGTTTAAGCGTTGGAGTTTACTTTTATGGGCAAAACATATGTGTTGCTGCATAAACCATGTGTTCATTTGTGTGACTTCTCAGTTGCTGTTTTTCTCCCCGCTCCACCCGGTCATCCCCCTCAGTTCATCAGGTTCAAAACACTCCCCTGTCTGCTTTGAATGTTCGTTTGCCAGTGAAGTGTTAACTGGACGTATTTCAGAGATAATAAATATGTATTTTATTCCAGTTTGAATCACTTCCAGTCCCCAATAACCATCTGCCATAAAGCAAACAACCTGTTGTGGTTTGTAGATGAAGCCTCCTCTTTCAGGAGGCATCACTCATTCTCTTCTACTTTTCAAAAATTAATATATTACAACAGTACGTCCAGAAAATCAGGGTGGTTACAGATAGACAGAACATAAAGAGATCTTCTAGGGTGCAGTGTGCTCCCACTGGATACAAATCATGTTATGCTTCTCCTTTTTTTGTTTTATTCTCTGTATAATTTAACGTTGATTTTTTATTATACAGCGCTTTGTGATTTTATGTCGGTAAAAAGCACTTTATAAATAAACTTTGCTTACTTACTTACTTACTCAACTATGAACAATCGAGCATGGGAGTTCTCCAGCTGGGTTTAATATTAATGATATCAGCATATCTGAGTCCTGGTTGCTCCAAGATGGAGGCTGGTAGCAGGAATAAAGGCACAGCTGTGTACAGGTTTGTACCTCCGTGAATGATTTGAAGGAGCGGGTGAACTGGCCAAATGCTAATGCTTCAGCCCACTCACAAACACACTGAGCCGATAGTCTTTGAGTTACTTGATTTATTGCAACACGTTTGGAACAGTAACTGTTGTGGTCATGGGTTCTTGTCATCCCCGACTGCAACATACCAGATTTCATTCGATGCCTAAAACCAACAACCCACATGCTCCAAAAAAATACACTTATCTAATGCCACTTAATTCGCTCGTTGTGCAACAGAGCCCCGCCAGGTGAAGCGCACACACCTCCAAATTGCTCACATGGACAGCTTACTCAGAGACAAAGGATACGTATATGCATGTTTGGTCCTTTTTGTGACATCAATGATGGCAAGAGGGGAATATCAAATTCCCTTCCTGTTGTAGAGCATGTCTGCTCTGACACAGTGAAGTAATCAAATTTACCATACTGTTAGTGTACCTCACCCCAAGCAAATGTTCTCAGATTCGATCAACAAAATTTGAAATATAAGAGCAACATTTTTGGGGAACATTGTGTTACCATTTTTGGCATGGATGTGTGTTTTTCTTCGCAGGTCAACATCAACTGGGTGGTTTTTGTTTTTTTTTTATAGGAAGGTGGTGTGGCCCTTTTTGTAGGCTATATAACTGCTTGCGTCATAAACAAACAATCTTTAATTAAAACCATGCATGAAAGAGACTCGGTGCACTGTGAATTTATTTCCATATAAAAGGACCTGATGTCTAATACAAGTCGAGATTTCACAGTGCAAGCATGATCATCTTTAAAGCACCTGTCCTTTCCATTAAGGAGTAGAGAAAAACAGCAGTGTCTAGGACACACACACACACACACCCACGCACGCACATTGAACTGACGAAAGCAGAGACGACTTCAAAAGTTATTCCATAACTCAAATCAGTCTCCTGGCAGTTGTTGATTCTTTCCAGCCAATCATACTTTAAGAATGCCAAGGGTAAACAACTCCAGCTGAATGACAAGTTCCTGGGAGTTATGGTTCTTGATCATCTGTAAAACTACATCTTCACAGGCTGTGTGTGGCTTTAAAATATTCCTTCCTGCGATCAGAAAAAAATATCTTTATATAACGTGGTACACATTGATTATTGTGTTAACGTTTTTGACTTGAATCATTGGCAGTCCTAAATAACAGAATTTGACAAATGTTCCTCTCCAAACAATCCTATTATAACGTAAATTATGCATTGTTTGAAATCTATGGAGATGATTGTAGTCGTGTAAAAGGAAGCAAGAGATGCAATCCCGTGACAAACAGATTTCTTAGATGTTTTGCTTTTTATTACGCTTAAACATCTCAGATCATAAAATATATTTGAATCGATAAACATAGCCTGAGTAAATACCAAATTTATGTTAAAAATAGGATTTTGTTTATTGAGGGAAAGAAGCTTTTCAAAGTGACTTGATCCGATTGGAAAAGTTAATTGCCCTCATGAATTTCCTTTACCAAACCCAGTTGCAACAACATTAAAAAAAAAAAAGCAAAAAGATGTTAGAAACTTCACGGTATAATCTGAATTTTTAAAAAATTCAGGAACAGCTCAAGTTTTGGGACTTCAATGAATCACAGCAAATCTCTATGCAAACAGGAGGCGCCGGAAACAGTTTGAGGAATGACACGTACAAAGTTTAACTTTCTGGAAGATTTAAGTGTAAAACTTGCACAGTATTTCAAGAAAATCATATCGACACTCAAACCCGGTTAGTTGTTGCGGCCTCATCTTTTGACTGCCATATCAAAAATCCCTCCAATTGTCCCGGTTATTGGCAAAACCAATAGCCAATCGGCCGATTACTTTTTCACACACTTTTTTGGATACTTTTTCCCCTTATTTGAAATCACCTCAAAACTGCGTCATGAATATTCTTCAAATTATTCTTATTTTTTTATTGTAAGCATTCTAGCGTAACAAAAAATGGAGGATGTCCATAACAAGGTAGATACTTTTACTCAGCATTGTACATGCAAGCAGTAAAAAAAAAATAATGACACATTGGTAGTTTTGTAAAAAAAAATACATCCAGCACATGGAATATTTCTTGCTATCACAACTCTTGTCCAAAACAAGCTGCCTGGTGCCTGTTGTGTCCATAACATTCAACAGTCTCCATGTCTCCTGCAGTGTCTACTCAAAGTCTTTTCTCCTCACTCAGGAAGCATCAAGACAGAATTTCCTGCCTTAGGCAGATTTACTGATTTTGCTAAATAGACAGATTTACAACATTTCCCAGCTGAACCTTTAACATTCTACGAGTGTCATCATAGGAAAGCTGGCTGGCTTGCAATCCAGAAATCAAATGCAGTTTTTTTTTTTCTCTTTTTGCTCCAGATCCTGGGAAATTCATGCTTTTACACAAAAATGAACCGCTGCGGTTTGTTATCGAACGGGCATTTTCTGCCAGCTGTTTAGCTGTCTGAGAGTGTAAATTAGTAAAATTTCATAACCGAGTTTTTTTTATTTATTTATTTATTTAAATTATGCCTCAGAAACTGTTCTGGAAATATAAGCCATCTGTTCACTAAGTTAATCTCTTGCTGTCATTTCATATCTATCTTCATAAAATCTAAACCCTGCAGAAAGAGATTTTCATTTTACATATTGAAACTGTGATATTTTATTTCTACACTCTGGCTGACAATAAATCCAGAATTTTCTTTCCGTATTACATTTTTGGTAGAAGATGCACAAATTCTGAACGGATAAATCCACAACTCTTGTTAAATCGTTCGCAGCAAGCTTATTTATTAAGTATTTGGGAGATGCGTAATGTCATTTAAAAACAAATAAATAAATACATTTTGATTGTTCCTACACTTTATTTGCTAAAGTTAGGTTAACCTAATGCTTGTGAAAATAAATATGTGTCAGAGTGCACAGAGCATCACAGTTTGTTGCATATGGGGCTGCAGACCAGTCAGGGTTCCCACGGTGACCCCCATCTACTACTGGAAGCTTTGGGAACATTGGCATCAGAAGTGGGCCATGGAGGAATGAAGGAAGGTAGCCTAATCTGAGGAATCTTGGTGTTTTCATCATGTTGAGAGTTGGGGAATACATGGAGATTGGATAGAAAATAACCGCAAAGGAAAACTGGAGGAGGCCGATTTATGTTTCTGCTGGTAACCCCAATAGGTCTGATTTTATTTGGTTAGA